>CM045761.1:91116488-91858778 GCA_025200525.1 Camellia lanceoleosa
CTTTTTTATTATTATTTTTTATGGATAAATTATGCAAAATGGTCATATAGTTTTACGATATGTCAATTTGGTCCCTATGGTTTTCAATTTGCCTCGATTTGCCCTTAATTTAGCAGGTGTGTCATTTTAATCCAATAAATAACGGTTGTTAAGTTAATTTAAGGAAACTCAAACAATATGTCAATTTGATCTGTATTTCCACAATATCAATTTGGTTCCTATCAAAATCGAGAAAATTATATGATGAGACGATTGACATATAGAGTGTAAAGTATAGGACCAGAATTGACTACATTGTTGAAACCTTGGTCAAATTAACAACAATGATAACTAAAAACAAAATCCGATAAATTAAGGGTAAAACTCGGCTCAAATGTATGACAGAATTGACATAAATCTTCTGAGGACTATTTGCATAATTTACCCTTTTTATTTTATAATTTAAATGCCTTGCTCTGTAACTTAAAGTGCCACTTTTCTTTTCTTTTCTTTACTTTCCTTTTTTGCTTTTCTTTTTTTTAGTTAATTCCTGGCGGAAGGTGGCTTTTTGTAGAAGGGTTTGTGTTATTTTTGTTCATCCATTTTTCTTTTCTTAACGCTTTGCAAATCTGAGAACGGTGAATTGTTACCCAAAAGACAACCTAAGAAGGAAGGTGAATTTAAAGATTTTTACAATTAAGAAATTAATAATACCTTAATAAAATTATGACTAGCATAATAGATAAACTATACCCCAGTTAATGAAATAAAGAAATAATTAAAACTTCTAACCTTTATAATAGAGTTATTTGATTTTATACAGTGAAAATGTGAAATATAACTTTCAGTAATTTAAATAGAATAAAAAAGATGAGAGAGGCAAACAAATTTATAGTGGTTAGAAGCTTCAGCACAAACCTCACGTTCACTCCTCAAAGCTTCACTTGAGAGTTTCACTATGCTCTAGCTTCATAGGGGTGTTAGCAACCTCTTTGAATGGAGCAATCCTCTCTAATTTTGAGGACTTTCTGAAGTCAAGAACAGTGTACTACACTCTTACAAGATTGAAAAGAATGTATTTTTGCTTTCACGAAAATTACAAGAATTATCTCTCAAAAGATAGATATATAAAATGAAGTTTTAATTTTTACATAAATCTCACAGGAAATATGAGCTTAATGCTATTAGGCTCAGTGTTTAATTACTGAGAGAGAATGTAAACAAAATTGAAGAACACTTCTCGAAGAATTTTTAGGAGAATAGATGTGAGTGATTATAGATCAAAGAATATTTTACGGTTTTTTTTTTTTGTAACTTGTTTACATTAGAGGCTTTGGTATATATAATGAAACTTATAGTGTTTTATAGTAGTTATATTCATTTGAATTTATAATCGTTTTATAGCCATTGTATTCATTTGAATTTATAGCGTTGTACTCCATCATTACTAATTTGAATATCTTCTACTCCATCATTACTAGTTTGAATATCTTCCACTTGAACCTTTTGAGCTATTGTGCAAGGGTGTTTGAACCTTTGTTTTGGCTATTTGAACTCTGATTTAATCAAATATTAAACACATTCTAACAACATTTAAGATAAAGGTTTAGGTGAGAAATAATGGGACAAAAATAAATTTTGATTCTATTTTTCTCTTTCAAATAAATTAAAAACATAATTAAATAAATCATCAAAATAAATTTTGGATTCTATTTTCTTTTTCAAATAAATTAAAATATAATTAAATAAATCATCAAAATAAATTTTGGATTCTATTTTTCTCTTTCAAATAAATTAAAATATAATTAAATAAATTATCAAAATGAATAAGTCTAACAATCTCTCCCTTTTTTATTATGGTACACAATGATATTTTGATTTGATTTGGGAGTGAGAAAGGCTTCCCCTCAAGTCATGCTCCCTAAATTTATTTCTAAATACATAGGTTAGCACATGTGTAATAAATAAGCTTTAATCAACAACATGATATAAGATTAAGATATCAAACTATAAATACATAATATCATATTAGTTTGAAAATAATACCATAATACATAACATCATATAATTCCTCCCTCTGTGACATTACTAAAAAAATCATGAGTCAAAATCTAAAGAAGGAGGAGGAAAAGCGATAGGGATAAATGGCATCTATCTGATTGCAAAAACATATATATCTGAGATATGCATATACATACAACTCTCCAGCGTCTCTCTTTTTCCTTGATAATAGCGTTTGACACTTTCGGCCTCACTTTTTGCGTCATTGGCGAAAAAAAGCAAGCCTCGCTTTGTACTCGCCTCGGCTCCCTCTCCCTCCTTGTCTTCTTCTCTTTTGCCTTCTTCTTAATCACACACTCTTTCATTTTCTTCTTTACCATTCTCTTCTATCTCTTCTTTACCACTCTCTTCTGTTTCTTCTTCCTCGTCGAGAAACAAAAAAACAAACTGAACGGAAGAGGCCAAACCTCAGTCTGTTCGCTTCTATTTCTCTGCAACTCATTTCTTTGACACCTCTCACCTTTAATCCATGGCTTCCTCATCCCGTCCCCTCACTCTGTTTCCGGACCTGAACAATCCCATAAGCTCTGCTGGACTAAGTGCCCCTACTCCTACTCTTCCTGTCATTCCTCTGCCAAACCTTCCTATGATGTCGATTGAGCAAATCATGGCAGCTCCATCGGACATAGAAGCCAATCACTACACACTGCAGTCATGTATGGAGACAGTGACTATGGTCACCAAATTGGCTCACCGACTGCAAAATAGGACAACTGAGGTACACCAGGTCAACGCCCAACTCTCTCTGCTCCAACGCATGTACAAGGATGCGCGGCGAAGATTTCTTGCGTGTTGAAGCGGGAACAAAAGTTGAAGCGGAAAGCCACCGTCATGGCCCAATTTGGAGCACCTTAGTACTTTGCTTTTGAGGACCGGTGAGTCAACCCTCTCGGTGGTCTGTAAGCCTTTGGCGGGGCCTTCAAGGGTCGATGACAAAAAAGGAAGAACTTTGCTTGGTAGAGCCAAATAAATGAAGTCGTGGCGTGGCCGTCACGGAAGAAAGAAAGAAGAAAAAGATCCCTCTCTTTTGTTTGTTCTCTCTCTTTTTTTTTTTTTTTTTGAGTTTGTTGTTGTCGTTTTTTTTTTTTTTTTTTATCTTTGGGTTTGTTTTCTTTTCTTTTTCTTTATGTAAATATTTGTATTTTGATTTGTTTTGATTTTTATGTTTAAGTACCGAAAAATAAAATTAAAAGCAAAAAAAATAAGAAAATTAAGTCAAACAAAAATAATAATGAAAAAAAATAAAAATAAAAGAAATTAACTGATAGCAAAATAAAATAAATTAAAAATAAAATAATATCGTGAAATTAAACTTAATGGGACGTTGGTGTTCTTTGGAATGGTAATGCAAAAAAAAATACCATGAGGGTTTTAAAAAAAAATCAATGTATGCAAAGTTAATTTTGCCTCAAGATCGAACTCAAAAAAAAATTACGATTGAGAATAGCAAACTGTTAAGGAGAATAAATGCATGAAGGATTTGAGAGCATTCAACTAATATAAATATTTTCATATCAATGTGGCAATACACATATATCATTTTAACAAAAATTCAAGTTTCACAGTCATAACAAAACGTTTTAAGTAGAAATCGACATTCTAAGGTCGCCACGAATAAAATTGAAGAGATCCTCGCTTAGGGGTTTTGTGAAAATATTCACTAATTACTTGTCGGTGTTTACAAATTCAAGTACAATATCCTCTTTTTGAACATGATCTCTTAAAAAATGATGTCGAATTTCAATATGTTTTGTTCGTGAGTGTTGAACCGGATTTTTGCTTAAATTGATGAGACTAGTATTATCACAATGTAGCATCAAGTTTAGATAAATGCCATGGGTGCAATAAGGAGAAGATTCAAAGGTCAAGAATGAGACACACATGTTGTTGTAGCAAGATAATATGGCAACAATGAATCAATGAGCTTATCCATTATGAAGAATTCATGTTATTTCAATCTATTTTCAAGCAAGAGCCAAGGAGATACCAAATTGTTAAAAGTATATATGAAACAGTTGAGCATGATCTAACAATCGATTTGAGTATGATCTAACAATCAATTCCTATCAAGAGCGTACAAATTTTATACAAGATAGTTAAAAAAAATATATGAGGTGCAAGCTCATAAGTGTGATATCAAAAATAGAATAGAATCTGAGGGGATTTTTTTTAAAAAATAATCTAGTTTAAATTATTCCCCTTGTTTCATTTGGCAAAATTAATAAGAGATATGATAAATGAAAGCTCATAACTGAAATGTTCTCCTCAATAATATCAAATAGGATGCCAAACATTACCAATAAGGATGCCAAAATGATACCAACATGCAATCTACCAAGGATACCAATATGCAATCTAGAAGACTTAACAATCATAGCTCAAGCATTATGTAGAATACCAAATATTGCTCATAATAGGTTAAACTCAATATAATCTCATGGCGCTAATGTAATTCCAAAAAAATGAAGCATGTTCAAGGTATAACAATCCATATGCCAAGAAAAATCATAAATATCAATATATAGCACACATTTAAGCATAGGCATGATTCTTAGGCAAGAGCATCATCAAAGAGTATACATTGCAAATCATATGAAACATAATCAATCTTTTTCATATCAAAGTAATAACAGTATTAGCTCAAAGAATATAAGATAGAATATTTACCTCAAAAGCTTAAGATAGTGTAGGAGGCATACCCTTGATTCATGAGTTAGGAGCTTTTCAATCTTCAATTTTCTTTCATGAGGAGTTCATCTCAAAAGGGTTTGACAAGTATGTTAGCAAAATGATTTCTCCCCCTAAGTTGGTGTTACCCTTTTCTAATATGATTTTGTGTAAATATAGCATTCATAGAACAATCACTATTACTCAATAAAAATACAGCACAAATCACTTCTTATCACAAACTTAAAAGGTGAAAAAATAATTCAATGATCAAACAAGAGTTTGGAATGCTATTTTTCAAATTTTCAAGTTGTAGCACATAACATAATATGCATAAGAAAATAGTGTTATGCTCTTTGTTTTCTTAAGAAATGATGCAATAATTTCATTTAATCACATAACATTATCAAGAGGCATTTTCATCAATTCAATCCACATGCTCAAGTGTGATAAAACATTTTACCTAATGTAGAACACAACATGAATGTTATAAACAATTAATTCAACAATTTATCAATCAAAAGCATTTCATGAGATGTATGCCAATATAATCCATATTCAAAAGATATTCAATAAGATAGATGCAATATCTCTACAAGCGTATGATACTTCTTTTCATTTAGATATTGTTGATGGATCATAATTAAGGAATTTCATAACTCATTCAAATATTCCAATGTAAAGCGTATAAGCATAAAATTTTCATATTGAGCATATTCTTGTGATCACAAATGTAGAATTCAAAATATAGATAGTATACATCTCAAAAATATGCTATGACATCAAAATTGATTCTACAAAATATGACTAAAAAAGGAATTAACATATTAATATAAAGTCATATATAATATGTGAAAAGTATGCTCACAAAAAAAAAAAAAAAAAAATTATCACTTCTTATCTCTTTTTCATAGTAATGGATGACATGATATAAAATGTTAATGAATACATGAATCATTCATATTCTAATAGACATTTATCAAAATAATATAATTCTCATTTTTGAGTTCAATGAATGTTTGAAAGAAACTAGTAGAACATGACTTAGCAAACTTAGTACAATTAGGTTACATGGAAGCAATGATTAGACATAACCTATTGTACACAAATCACACCTTAAAGAATATAGAACTTTAAGCTTAAAAGTGTGTTAGGAGTTATACCTTCATTTACCTCTTTTGTTCATCTTAGTGATTTTCATTTCATCATTCTTCTTCTTGTAGGAGCTGATTTTGCTCTTTAGATTGAATACTCTTGTTGTGTATTTCCTCTCGAAGTCCTTAGTGTTCTTTGGATTCCATCTACAAAATATCTTGATTTGTTTCTTGGTACCCATACTTTCTTGGGTCCATGGGAATTAGTCTCAAGAACATTTAATCTCATAAAAGGTTTAGGAGGATCAAAACCAATGCCTACTTTGTCAAAAACACATCTTTTATTTCCAAGAAGCTTGTTGAGGTTTTCTTTTCCTTTTACAAAATTTTCAAGAGTTTTGTTTAAATTCTCAACATTGTTTTTCAAAATGTTTTTCTCATTGACAATAGACATAAGGTCATTTTTCAAAGTAGCATTTTCCATTTTTAAAATACCCATATCATTTGAAAGAGAAATAACTAATTTGTTTAATTTAGAATTCTTAACACAAACATTTCTAAATATGTCATGTAATTCATTGAAAGCACTTTCAAGTTCTACATAATTAGAATCTACCTCATCTTGAGTAGATTCTTCTTCTCCAAACCATAAGACACAAGTTGGCTACTCCATCATTTTCTCCCCAAATGACTTCCTTTTTGCTGTTAGCCATCATTGAAAGTTCATGAGCCATGAGTGAGCCAAGGAGTTCTTCAATGCCTAATTTTGTTAGATCTTTTGCTTCTTGGATAGCTATAACCTTAGCTTCTCATTCATTTGGCAAAGACCTAAGTATTTTTCTTACAAACTCACCATTAGTATAAGATTTACTAAGATATTTTAGAGCATTAATAATATTGGTAAATTTATAAAACATCTCAGAAATAGATTCAAATGATTCCATAGTAAAGAGCTCATAATTATGAATAAGCATGTCAATCCGAGACTCTTTTATTTTGCTAGTTCCTTTATAGGTAATTTCAAATTTATCCCAAATCTCTTTAGCAGTAATAGACCTAGAAATTCCATTGTACTCATTTGCATCTAGTCCACACACAAGAATAAGCTTGGCTTTAGCATTAGCTTAAAGGAGTTTATAATCACGCTCATCAAATTCATCCTCAAGTTTAGACACACTGATATGGTCTACTACCTTGGTAGGGATTTTAGGACCTTTAGTAATAATGAGCCACAAAGCATAATTGGTAGCTTGAAGATACAAAGTCATTTTTTCTTTTCAATGAATGTAATTACTACAATCAAAGAGATGTGGTCTATTGCTAGCATGTCCTACAGCAGAGTAAGTAGAATACATGGTTGCTATGGATCAAAAACTCAAGATTGTTAAATCTAAACAAGAGCTCGACACCAATTGTTACCCAAAGACAACCTAAGAAGGAGGGTGAATTAGGTTTTTACAATTAAAAATTAATAATACCTAATAAAAATTATGACTAGCACAATAGATAAATATAGTTAATGAAATAAAAATAATTAAAACAAGTGTTCTAATAACTATATGGATTAATGATTTTAATGCAGTGAAAATGTGAAATATAACTACAACAATTTAAATAAAATAAAGAGATAAGGAGAGAAGCAAACAAATTTATAGTGATTTGACTTCAACTCGCCTCGTCCACTCCTCAAGCTTCACTTGAGATTTTCCACTATCTCTAACTTCACAAGGGTGCTAGCAACCTCTTTACAAATGGAGCAATCCTCACGAATTTTACCTGAGACTTTCTAAGTCAAGAACACTGAGTGTACTACACTCTTACAAGATTGAAAAGAATGTGTTTTGGATTTCACAGAAAACTACAAGAATTATCTCTCAAAGATAGAAATATAAAATGAAGATTTAATTTTTTTGTAAATCTCACACAGGAAAGATAAGATTAATGCTATAAGACTTAGTGTATAATTTCTGATAGATGATGTAAACAAAAATTCAAGAACACTTCTCAGAGAATTTTTTAGAGAATAAATGTAAGTGATTATAGATCAAAAAATATTTTCTGATTTTTTTTGTAACTTGTTTATATTAGAGGCTTTGGTATATATAATGAAACTTATAGCCGTTTATAGCGGTTGTATTCATTTGAATTTATAACCGTTGTACTCCATCATTACTAATTTGAATATATTCTACTCCATCATTACTAGTTTGAATATCTTCCACTTGAACCTTTTGAACCTTTTGAACTGCTGTTGTGCTAGGTTGTTTGAGCCTCTGTTTTGGACTATTTGAACTCCTGATTTAATCAAATATTAAATACATTCTAACAACAATTAGGATAAAAGTTTCAGTGAGAAATAATGGGACAAAATAAATTTTGATTCTATTTTTCTCTCTCAAATAAATTAAAACATAATTAAATAAATCATCAAAATAAATTTTGGATTCTATTTTTCTTTTTCAAATAAATTAAAATATAATTAAATAAATCATCAAAATAAATTTTGAATTCTATTTTTCTCTTTCAAATAATTTAAAACATAATTAAATAAATTACCAAAATAAATAAGTCTACCATGAATAATTCACAAAATCTGTAACCTTTTAATGGCATCTGTTTTATGTCATAGATAGCACTTCGGAATTACTTTTCACATTTAAACATGCAGTTTAATGTCTGTCTTTGTTAGGATTTTGACATTTAAAATTGGAGCTCTTTGGTAGTTGGCATCGTATCTCTTCTTTGCAGGTTGCACACGATGCCTTTGGTGTCACAGACAACAAACTATTTCTTACTGTTAGGTTTTGTGAACAAGTTTTTGGAGTTTGTCTCAAGCGAAATCACAATTTTTCATGATCCATTTGTTTCGGAAGAAAATGTATTTTGGAAAATATTTTTCTCATTTTCTAGCATTTGATACAACATGAAAAATGAGTTGATTTAAACACAAAAATAAATAAATAAATAAACAACGTTTTTGAAAAATGTTTCTGAACTAGCGTGGTAATGCTATCTAGCCTATCACCACACAACCACCACCTCCATCACTGCTGCCACCAGCACCACCCGGTTACCACTACCGCCACCCCACCACCACAACAACCACACCAACACTACCACTACCACAAACCACTAGCACATCATTTTCGAGTTCGCAACCAACACAAGAAATTATTTTTCATGGAAACAAAAGAGCAAAAAACATTGGTACCATCAACTTTGCACCATTTTTTTCCATGATGAATATAATGAACCTTCCGTGTAACATAGTCAACAAATACCGAAGGATGTGTTTGTAATTTGCCTACTTGGATGTTCAATTCTACCGGTTTTGTCTAAACAATTCATAAGTTAATGCTTGCAAGAAGTTTATAGCTTTAAAAGCGATATGCACCGCGAGGGCATTACACCGTACATTATAGATTGAATATGCAAATATAAGTAGAGTGATGTTCAAATTCTTTAAAATGGTGCTTAGCAGTTGTATAGTGCGGAAGAGAGTCGTGGGGTGAGGCTGGCCTCCACTGGAGTTGCTTTTGGAGCAGTCATCCATGGACTTTCAGTCATATTAACCTCCAAGTGCGAGGCCGATTTCCCAATTAAAGCCATGAAGTAGCCTAGCCAATGTTAAGTGCAAGACCTGTAGTGCGAATGAGATCCCAGGGCATATCCTCCTGCCAGATCCAAATGGTATAAATTCAAAATGGTGACCCTTGACATCCAAATCTATCTGATCCACAAGAAACATCTCGGGTTGAAAATCTAAGGGGTTGGACCACATGTTTGGGTCACGGTGCAACTTCGAGGTTAACTAACGGCGTGTGCGGCGAGGATGTGGAAGCCACCGGTCACGATCTTCCATGGCTTCACGTGTAGCGCGACAATAACGAGTAGGGTATAGCCGCAATGTTTCATAACAATGGCTTGTAAGTATACAAGATTTTTTATATCGATTCATCCACTTGGCGGTTCTTGCCCGTGGATGTCAACTCATCTTGGGCTTTCTTTAATCGTGGCGGTTGTTGGTAGTAAGGAGATGCATACGTTAGGCGACTCTGTCGTATCATTCCCACCTAAAATCATACTCTGCAAACAAACATCACATAAATTCTTGGTGATGGTTTGGTTAGAATTCACATAATGTACTAGCAGTGTTCATGTAGTCATAAGGACTAGTACCCGATGGTTGTTAAAGATCATCCTCTTGTCACAACTTTTAATAAATCATGGACCTAGAGGGGAGCAAGATGGGGTGACACATGGGGATCGAACTATAAAGTTTAACAATTTGGAAAAAATATAAGAAAAAAAAATAGTTTCTCACAACTTGTGTCGATAGAATATTTTACAATTGTTATCTTTTGTAACTCAACACAAATATAAGAGAACATGTTTGTTTATATATGTTTTTCATGCTATTTTTCAGTTTATGTTGATAGAAATTGATGCTATAGTCTATATATATAAATATATTTTAAAATTTTTGTTAGTAGATATATGTTCGGCCCCATATGTTAAATCTAGTTCCTTCCATGTTAGTGTTTTATATGATTTATTGATTGTACCACATCTGTTGTCAGTGTCTTGATGTTTATTTACCCGTTTGTGGACAAGTCCAAGAACCCGTTTGTGGCGACACAATAATAAGGGTAAAAATTTTCCAAACAACATGATAATATGAACCGTACACAAAATTAATGGATATTAAGTTAATGTTGAACCTGTGTAATATGAAATTCATATGAATAGTAAGTTTAATAAAGAATTTGTTACCTATTTTAATGTTATTTCTACTAAGGATTGTCATAATAATTTTGAATCTCTTATATAACTACATTTAACTATTTTAAAAAATCTGTGAAATAATATTTTAAGGTTAATATTGATTTTTCTTTTCTTTTAAATTTAAGATAATGTATTTTTTGTCTACTATTTTATAGGCAATCGAATAATACTAATAATAATAATAATAATAATAATAATAATAGGATATAATTTTTGTTAATTAGGAAAATAGAATTAAGTTAAAATTAAATATTTTATGATTTTTTTCATTTGTTTGAGATTAGTTGCATGCAATTTAACTTGTGGAAAAGAAGAAAAAAATTCATACAATTGGTATTTTTTAATCAATGGTGAAACTTTTTGAAATGTGAAAACGACACGAATCTGATACAGACCAAAAAATATTATGACACAATAACATGGAATAGCAAATAGGGTGAGTTAGTGTTGAATTAAATCTGACACGGATCCAAAATGATACGAAATGAACACAACTCCATGTCACTTGATCTCCACCCTTATCCAATAAGTATGACTTTGTATTTTTATTTGGGTCTATTTTGAAATGGTTTGCTACTTTCGAATCTTATTTATATTGGGTTATATTGAGAATTTAGGATTAAGGTTGATGTTATATATGAGTTTCAAAAACAGAGTTGAGAGAAAGAATTGGCTCATTTTGGTTTAAATTCTTTTTTCATTTGATGTTCATAGATGTAGGTTATTATCAAATAACCTAAATCTTTATATTTATATTTAGGATTATTTTTCTCTTATATTCACATCTTAACATGATAGAACTTGTGCTCGTGGAGCCCATCACATATTCGTTTCGATAATCTAAGCATGTTCACTTTTTAAGATTTATTGTAGAATATTTATTCAAAAAATAAAATGATCGAATATTGATGGCTATACATTTAAATCAATTTAGTATTACAAAAAATGGATAATTATTTTTAAAATTATATTTGTCATACATTTTTAAAAATTAATAAATATGATTTAAACATATAGTTGCTGACATTCAATCAACTTGATTTTTGTATGAATGTTCTATTAGCGAGTTTAAAAATATAAGCAGTCCAAATCATTAAAATTAATTTTAAAATGACCTTTCTAATCCTAAACGTTTTTCAAATTTAGATGATTCCTTCAAAAGAAACTCAACTCTTATATTTATTCTGTTTTATTTTATTTTATTTGTTTTTAGCAATCCTTGCCTTTTGGCATGACAATGTCTAGCAGCCAGACAACAGAAAGAAAGAAAAAAAATCCACCTCTGGCAGGATAAGTCTCACAATGTATGGTCCTAAGGCCCAAAAATATCTAAGTAAAAAACAAGGCTAAGAAGGTGATAGTTTCAAACTCTGCACGTAATTGTGAAATAAAAGAGGAAAGTGCCAAACATGTTGAAAACATCCTCTCTGTGCTCTGTTGAATTCTAGTGTTGATTGATTGTTTCTTTCGAGTCCAGATCTTCTCTAGCTCTCCCTCCGATCAACGGTCAAGATTTGATCATGTCATTCCTAGCAAAAGTTACGACTCAGATTAGCTAACAAAATAAATAAATAAATATATGGGTTAAATTATATTTATCTCCCCTGAGGTTTCGGACAAATATAGGGACCTCTCCTGTGATTTGAATAATTACAGTAATTTTTCCTACTTCACCTGACAATGTCAAGATTTCTCCAAAATTTGTGATTGTTTATACACCTATGAGGCCCTACTAATGTCATCAAATATAAACACTAAAATGCCTATAATGCTCTCAAGTGCCCAATTCAAAAATTTCCCAAACGGTTGTTCTGTTGTAAAGAGGAAATTATCGTGGGATCCATTTTTCATGAACTCATATACCAGAAAATGTTTTTAAAAAATTAGTTTTTTTAATTTTAAATATATAATTTTTATTTAAATATTTTATTTCATTTTGTAAATATTTTAATTTTTTAATTTTAATATTTTAAACTCAAAACACAATTTCACACTCAAATCGTAACCAAACATGTAATTCAAAACTCAATTCAAAAATTATTTTCAAACCTTATAACCAAACACATAACTCGAAACTTCATACTATTTTCAAAACTCTACACTCAAATCATAACAAAACACAAAATAGAAAATTTAAAATATTTAAAAATATATTTATAAAATAAAATAAAATATTTAAAATAAAAACTATATATTTAAAATAAAAATTATATATTTAAAATAAAAAATAATTTTTTTAATATTTAAAAAATATATTTAACATAAGTATTTTTTTTTTTTTTTTATAGTTTGTGTTTGGTAATGAGTTTTAAAAATAACTTTTTGAATTGAGTTTGAACTCATATACTAGAAAATGTTTTAAAAAAATTATTTTTTTATTTTAAATATTTTATTTCATTTTGTAAATATTTTAATATTTTAAACTCAAAATACAACTTCACACTCAAATCATAACCAAACGCATAACTCAAAACTCAATTTAAAAATTATTTTCAAACCTCATAACCAAACATATAATTCAAAACTTTATACTATTTTCAAAACTATACACTCAAATCATAACAAAGCACATAATAGAAAAATTAAAATATTTAAAAATATATTTATAAAATAAAATAAAATATTTAAAATAAAACTATATATTTAAAATAAAAATTATATATTTAAAATAAAAAATAATTTTTTTAATATTGAAAAAATATATTTAACCTAAGTTTGTATTTTTTTTTTTTTTTAAGTTTGTGTTTGGTTATGAGTTTTAAAAATAATTTTTGAATTGAGTTTTGAGTTGTATATTTGGTTAAGACTCTGAGTTTTGAAAAGATTTTTGAAAATTTTTAATTGGAATTGTGATTCTAAAAGAGAACCAAACATATTCTGAAAAAATATATATATATTTTTCGAATATATTTAATTATTCAAAAATCAATTCACAACTCTTTTCAAAACTCAAAACACCTTTCAAAACTCAAATACAATCTTTTTCCAAAACTCTATTTTAAAAGAAGAAATTTTAAAAAAAATTATTTTATTTTTTAAAATTAATTTTGGAATCATGTTTGAGCGTGGAGTCATATTTTAAGTTATGAGTTTTGAAAAGAAAAAATTTGTTTGGTTATATGTTTTGAAATTTTTTGAAATTTATTTTTTTTAAGGTAAATATTTTTTATTTATTTTAATTTGCATTATATTTCATACATTTATGTGTTGTATTTTTTAATATTTTAAATATTAAAAAAAATTTAAAATTTTAAAAATTTATTTTTTATTTTAAGAGTATAATTTTTATTATAAATATTTTTAAATTATTTTATTTTATAGTTATGTTGGTCAGTCACGGACAGTGATGTTAGCTTGAACAAAGGGCTTTTTTTTATCTTTTTGCAGGCAAAAACAAGGGTAATATGGTCATTTCTTATAGGATACTAACGTTGTTTGTGCAAAATAGACAGAATAGGGAAATCTTGACATTATCAAGTGAAGTAGGGGAGGTTACTGTAATTATTCCAACCACAGAAAAGGTCTTTGTATTTGTCAGAAACCTCAGGGGAGGTAAATGTAATTTACCCTAAATAAATAAATAAAATTGAATTCAGCACAGCAAATCAAAGACAAAACAAAGGTTTCCACGTGAAAGAGACAACAAACAGAAAAAGAGACACAAACAAAAAAGAAGAGAGGGAGAGGGAGGGTTGTCTGGCAACTACCGTCCGGCGATTGCCGGTAATTTCAACACAAAAAATGACAAAAAAACAGTAGCAAAATAGCACCAAGACAGCAGCACTTTTTAGCACAAAATAACAGCAAATCAGTAACATTTTCAGCAGCAACAAGCAACATTAATTTCAGCACAAAAAATGATTAAAAACCAGCAACAAAATAGGGCTCTAATTCGCGGTCTCTGGAGCTCTGGTTCATGGCAGAAATCTTCGAAGTAAGGATGATGTGCTAAGGGAGAAGGAGACAAACAGAGGAAGAGAGAGAGAGAGATCCTCTGTTTTGCTGTGCTGAATTCAATTAGATTTCTTTTAGCTAATCTAAGCCGTAACTTTTGTTAAAGGTGACGTGGCCAAATCCTGACCGTTGACTGGAAGAAGGGCCGGAGAGAGAGGGGTTGGAGAGAATCTAGACTCGTTTCTTTCTCCCACTCAGATTAGTTGCTTTTATCATCACTAACTTGATTGTTTCGTTCTCCCACTTAGGTTCAGTTGCTTTTATCATCACCAAAACAATGATAACGATGGACTTCTTATAATTTATTTTTATTTTTCTAGTTTGACGCTTATAATTTATAAGAGTTTTTATCAAATTATTTAGTATAATTTTTATTTAATTTATCAAGTAAAAATGTAGCGATCTTAATTTTTTTCGTAAGCCTTTATTTATTTATTTGTTTATTATTATTATTATCTTATTTTATTTTTGATTTTATTAATTGTGTCGTTACATGAGAATTTACTGTGATATTTAATTAGTTTAATGTGGTATTTAATTATATATAATTAATCAGAATATTTATATTTATATATTCATATATACATAAAAAAAAAAGAGGGTGTTACCTGTAGTGTTTTTATAAAATATATTTATATATGTTGTAGTTATTTAATAACATAAAATATATATTATATTTATTTCGATTATATTTATATTGTATTTGTATTATATAATATAATAGTCATTAAGTTATATAATAATATATTGGGTTATAAGTGTCATAGCCTCACAAAGAAAGAAAAGAAAGAGAGGAGCAACGGCAGCCCCTAGAGAGAGAGAGAGAGAGAGAGAGAAATTAATCAAAATCAAGGAGTGTTGTGTGAAGAATTTCCGAGAGATAGTGGAAATAAAGGAAGAAAAAAATATTAGGGTTTTATTTTGGTGGCTCTATTAGTTTTTTAAATAATTTTTTAATTTTTTAAAAAATATTGTGAGTACAAAATCCGTTTTTCTTGATTTATGTTTAATTCGTTATTTTTATATATTTATTTTTATTTATTTGATGTTGGTTGGATTTTGTATTTGTATGTAGATGATTGATCGATTTTAATTATTTTGATTAGTTGTGTATGTAAGATTTAAGGTTTTTATATGGATTTATTTTATGGTTGTAATTACACTCATAAATATATGAAATTAAAATAAACTTAGAACCATAGAAAAATTCCTTATACTCTATCATGACTCCATAGATTATTGTTTTATTTGAGTGTTAGTGACAAAGAGTGTATAAAAAAAAAAGGGGGGGGGGGAGGATTATGAGATTTATTTGAATGCCTTAGACTTGGCATTATTATGTTTGTTCTCATAAGTGGATAAAAAATCTATGTATTTATTGTTTGTAATGCCCTCAAAATAGTACATGTAAACCCAGCATTCATGACATCCATATACATAAGAGAATAAAACATATTTCCATTTATCAGAGTATTAAGTGCAAAAGTATTACATGTTGACAACAAAAGTAAATGCCCTCACAGACTTACAACTTTCAAGCCAACACTTGGTTACAAAAAAAGTACTAACTCAAAACATCTTAAGCCTTTGCTTTGAATTTACATGTAACACCAAAAAAAAAAAAAAAAAAAAAAAAAGAAGATCAATAGAGTCTTCAACTCCCAAAACCTTCAAGCTCGTCCTTGGTGGTGGCATGTCACTGAACACGAAAATGATGTCCCATAAAGGGTGAGTCAAAGCCAGAAAATATACTAAACCAAGTATAAGCAATAACTAAAACATTAGCATTCGATAAATGGTTAACACTATAAACCAATTTTACAACACATTCCAGTTCCATGACAAATATATCTGTGTTTCATTTCACTTTTCTTTACTTAACCAATTCAAATTTATATACATGGCTCATTATCTAGCCAAACAATTAAATGAGACTACAACTCATATTATAGCACTTTCTTTATCCATAATTCAAATGAGACTACAACTCATATCAAAACATTTCAATACTTCAATTACCTACGTTATGCAAACGTAATTAAGATTTCGGGGCTTTCACCCTGAACACTCCGGCCAACTTAGTTATCAATAGAGTCCATCCCCTATCTCCTCCCAAACAGGTTTGAGAGTACATCTCTTATCTCTTCTCAAACCATGGAGAACATCCCCTATCTCCTCTCAAACAATATACATATACAATGTATTTGAACACTTATCATATACAATGATCAATCAATACATATATTTGATGTATTATTCCATCCGTCTTATTCAATGACAAATTCCGGGTGATTAGTTTCAGTGTTCCCTAATCAACATACAGTGTCTACAACAATCAAGACTATTCTCCACCGATAGCCCAAAGCAGTTATCTCTAAACAGATAATAAATTTATCAAATAGATAAAACATCAACATTTTCATAGGTGAGTGATTAACTAATCCAACTACACCATTCAATCACACAACTTCCCAATTTCATGACTTTCAACTCAATTTTACATTTCCCCAAATTAATTATTCAACATAATTAGGGCATTTTCCCCCTTTTTCAAATATCAACCCTAAGGTTCAATTTCATCAATTTAACAACAATACTTCCATTTTCCAAGGTCTCACATACACATGGGGTTTAACAATTGAAAACCCCTTTTTTATAACCTCAAATCAAACCCTAACTTTCCCAAAATTACCAAACAGTACCACCTAATCAAAATGACTAAAATTTATGTCAAAACTCATAAGATGGAGTAGGGTATCCCTGCCTCAAAAGAAGAGACCTAATGGAGAAGATGAAGAAAACTCGAGATGCTCCAAACCCAATGATTTTCTGATCAAAACGAAGGCCACGCCAAGCTCCACACTTTTTACAAAGGAACTAGGGTAGGAGACCACTAGAATTAGATGGATTTGTAGAGAGAAGGTATATAGAGAGAGAGAGAGAAGGAGCAGCCGTTCGAGGGTTTGAGTAAAAGAGATGAAGAAAAAGTGAAGAAGAAGCTGCTGCTGCGAACTGATATATTCGAGCCTCGCTCGAGCGAATGAGTGGTTGCTCGAGCGACCAGACACAAAGAAACCTCGCTCGAGCGCAGAAAGCCTCGCTCGAGCCAATAACACGAAGCTTCAGGTCTGCAACCCAGAAGTACGCTCGAGCAAGGAAAAGCTCGTTCAAGCGAAGAAACCCAAAACATAGTCCTCGCTCGCTCGAGCGAAGGAAAGCTCGCTTGAGCCAAGAAACACAACCTTCGGGTAGACGCAAACACACGCTCGAGTGAAGGAACCCTGGCTCGAGCGAAGGAGCTAAAACATAGAGCTCGCTCGAGCGAAGACACCAAAAACTGGGCAGTAACCTTTTGTTTCTAATCACAACCAACCTGTTACAAACCTGCCCAACGCATCCTAAAACTCATATACAAAGAATTAAAGGACGGAACGAGACATATACAACAATACTCAGTCATGGAACCCGAGTCCGGAATACTGTACATAAAGGGAAAAAACCCAGGATCGTTATATTGTTGCCTCGTTCTCATGAGTAGATGAGTGCTTTGATTTACGCGCGTACGTATATGCTAACCATTCGGAGAGTGTGAGTCAAACACGAGATGATATCTCCGTGCAAGTTTGGCTTCGGAGCGGTGTTAGGTATACGGGAGGCACATGGGATATATGTGTAGGCCGGAAGTGAATGGCCAAAGTTAGGGGTGTCTGCGGTTTAGTTTGGGACGGTTTACGGTTCGATTTGGACCCGCTCGCATCTATGCGGTTTAGGAAAAAGTCAACCCGCAACTGCCTACAATGCTGTTTGCGATTTGTGCGGATAGGGTTCCTGGATGTACGGGCGATTGCGGGCGGTTTGCAGATTGAACTTTTTTTTCAAAAATTTATTTTTAAACCTTTTTTTTTCCTCCCATTTTGTCTATCTTTATTTTGGACCTTTTTTCTCATATTTTCTAAAATGCTCCAACATTAATAATTAATGAATTAAAACTTATAAAATAAAAAACACAACAAATTCAATTCATAACCTAAACAAATCATTCAAAATTTACATTCTATCATTAACTTGCATTCATCCTACATTCATCTTTCATAACCCAAATAAAAAAATCCTACATTGAAAATTCAACATTCATCATTCTTAACCCCCCCCCCCAAAAAAAAGAAAAAAAAAAGTAATTCTTCATTAACTTGCTGTAGACACCCCATTTTTGACCGACCTTAAGACTCAGGCGTCGCCGGCTGAGCGCTCGGTGATATTTCATGTTGTGCTCACCCAGAAGTTTCAGAGTCGCGGCTGCGCGCCCTGCCTCCGGACTTCCGGGCTTTTCTGTGCCTTGCCTCGGTTTGCGAACCAGGCTCGGTTTTCTCTGTTTTTCTTCCTAAGGGGAGGGAGAAGTCTCGTAGACTATCTCTCAATGGCCGCAGGCTATTTTTCGTGGTCACAGGCCATTTTGCCCATTTCGGAGCCCGGTTCCCGGTTTTCGGAGCCGTCAAGCCGTGTGCCTCGGTTCGGGACCGCCTAACCATCTCCGATTCCTCCGGTTTTTGGCATACATCTTATTTACTCCCTTTCAAGGGACACTGGGGTCTCAGATACCCACTTCGTGGCCGAATGCCACTTTCGGTGCCCGGCGGCCTGTTTTCGGGATCCCGAACTGCGTGTTCTGGCCCCCGAGCATTCATTTTGCATCGATTTTCGTTCATTTTTCGCAGGTACCTCTGTTTCATCATTACGAAGGACACTGAAGGTGGGAGGATAGTAATTGTCTCAGAAACCAGTTATCTCCTTCCGGAGCCCTCCGACGCCCGTTTTTCTCACTTCCGGGCTAATGTTGAACACCCTAAGGCCATTTTCTTCCAGCCCAAACCACATATTTGTGTTGTACACGCCTGGGAGGATCCTAAAAACACATGGCCGGCCAGAAATTCTCATTTTCATTTTTGAGCCTCTTCTTCAATTGGATTGTTGTCTCTTCTATTTCAGAGTTGCCAAATTCCAACCATAGGGTGTTGTAGAGGAGACCTGGGAGGACCCTAAAAAGTGGTGGCCGGCCAGAAATTTTTGTGTTCCATTTTTACCCCTTGGCCGGCCAGCCATGGAGGTAGCCGGCCGGCCACCTCCACCAAAAGTGGGGTGCCGGCCATGCTCCTTGGGATGTGTGCATGGCAGCTGTATACCTGTTTCTCCAAAAATATCTTTGAAATCCGGGGATATTTCGGAGGGAAGCACTTGGGTGCATTTCCCTCCTCTTTTACACCCTCTTTTAGGTACATATAAGGAGCTGGCCAACTCCTTTGCTAGGGTTACAAAAACTTCCTAGAAGAGCTCTTTTGCATTTGCCTACATCTTGCTACCCAAAAACCTCCAAAATCTTCAAGTCTTGGCTCCATTTGTTCATCAACACCAAGCCTCACCATCACCACTTCCATTCCAGCAGCAAGGGAAGGTTTTTCAGAGGCTAAGAAGCAACAAATTTGAGCCAAGAAGCAACTAAAGTATTGTCTTCAAGGGTAAGTCACCATTTTCCTTTTTGACCCTATTTTTCCTTCATTTTCTACCCTATTTTATTATGGTTTTGGGCTCCGACCCTACTGATTTTAGGCTTATTTTGATCCCTCTACAACATTTTAGAAGGGCTCAACCTTGTTTGGTGCTTCTACATACCACTTGCTTCAATATCCACCTTATATGCCATAATCTTGCATGCTATTTTTAGCTTATGTGTATTTGTTTTTGGAGCATGACATAAACTGTGAATGTGCTTATTTTGAGGTCCTCTACAATATTGTATAAGGGCTCAACCTTGTTTGGTACTTCCATGCATGACCTCTCTTTATAGCCCCTGTTTGGTCCATATCTTGCATGATTTTTTAGGCCTATCTTGCTTCTGTTTTTGGCCATGATCAGAACTGGAAATAGTCTTAAAATGACCCACTCTTCCTGTTTTGTTAAGGTTCTTAGGCTGTTTGGAGAATTCTTGGTATACCTCTCTTTATAGCCCTCTTTTGGTCCATATTTTGCATGCTATGCTTGCCATATTTGTACACTGTTTTGAGGGCTTCCATAAGCTGTAAATGTTAATATTTTTGGACCCTATTCAATGTTTTAGAACTGTGTTTTTCAGTTTGAGCATTGTATATATCACTTGCTTCATATTCCCACCTTTTTTCCCCATTTTTGCATGTTGTTTTTGCCATATTTGTGATTGTTTTTTGGCAATGCTTTGTACTGGAAAAATGCTAGTTTAGGGACTTCCTAGCATCTGTCTTTACACTTCATGTCCATATTGTGCATGTTTGGCATAGCTGCAAGTCATTTCGGGTACTTAGCATAGCATTTCGGGCATTGGGTGTAATTTTGCTATAATTCGGGGGCTGTTTTGCATCATTTTGGCTGCTGAATTTTGTATTTTCCATATTCCATATGTCACATTGCATTTCGTATATCATTTCATGCCTTAGGCCATTGCCTCGGTATGCGTGCCCACGGGCACGCATTTCGAGGCACTTCATTTTTTATCCGACCTATGTGAGTCGGTGAGGCTCTCTTATGTTGATATAAGCCCATAATTGCATTTAGCGTGTCATTCCGTATTGCCTCGTTTGCGTGCCGCGAACACGCATTTCAGACACTTCATTTTTATCAAGCGGCATCTTATGTGAGTGCGTGAGGCTCTCTCATGTTAGTGTAAGCCCAATTTGCATTGCGTATGCTGTTTCATGCTTTAGGATCATTGCCTCGGTTCGCGTGCCCGCGGGCACGCATTTCGAGGCATCTCATTTTCATCTCTGACCTCTTATGTGAGTGAAGCTGAGGCTCATTCATGTTAGTATAAGCCCATTTTGCATTCTGTATGTCATCGTAGTCCCATTGTATTCCGTATGCCATCGCCTCGGTTTGCGCGCCCGTGTGCACGCATTTCGAGGCACTTCATTTTTCATCTCCCGGCCTCCTGTATGAGTGTGGTTGAGGCTCTCTCATGTTGGCGTAAGTCCATTTTGCATCGCATATCTCATTTTAGTCTCATCGCATTCCGTATGCCACTTTCTCGGTTTGCGTGCCCGTGGGCACGCATTTCGAGACATCTAATTTTAGTCTCATTGTATATCATATTTCATGTCATTTCATGCCTTTATGCCATTGCCTCGGTTCGTGTACTGCGCACGCATTTGAACATCTCATTTTTCAACTCTACCGCCTCTTATGTGAGTGTGGCTGAGGTCCACTCATGTTAGTGTAAGTCCATTTGCATCGCGTATGCCATTTTATGCCTTAGGATCAT
This sequence comes from Camellia lanceoleosa, assembly GCA_025200525.1. Taxonomy (NCBI): domain Eukaryota; kingdom Viridiplantae; phylum Streptophyta; class Magnoliopsida; order Ericales; family Theaceae; genus Camellia; species Camellia lanceoleosa. The sequence goes on from CM045761.1 coordinate 91,138,314, forward strand.
TTTCTCAGTTTGCGTGCCCGCGTGCACGCATTTCGAGACATCTCATTTTCATAGCATTGTGTATGCTAGGATTGTATTTTAGTCGCATTCATGCATATCATGCATATTGCATTGTGTTCGGGATAGGAGTTAGCAGACACGAAAGCAGGCATGTTTAAGTACTCAGGGAACGGGTCTCAATTCCCAAGTCACCGACACTCCGGATTATCCATGATGGAGTTAGGTTTTGTTATAGCATTCATCTGCATTCACCCCATATTGAGTTGTGCAATCCGATTCCTCGGCCATCATGCATCGGTATGCGTGATTGGTGGCACGAGAATCGAGGCATGCATATATTTGTGAAATACATTGCTATGTCCCTTTCCTGCTCTCTGTTGCAGCAAAATCAAGAATCGGCAACTTTTCAGAGTCTGGCGCGCATTTCGAGAACAGGTGCAAACAGAGGCTAATCGGGGCATCGGTGGATTTCAGCCAAGGCAACCCAACATACAACATACATCAGAAGCAAGGCAGTCCCTGGCTTGGATGCCAGTTTTACCATTTTCTTATTTAGCCTGTTAATTAATTAGAAATCTGTAATATTCTTTCGTTTCGGACTGTATTATTTATTTGGACCCTCTGCGCGAGGGCAAAATTGTAATAAGTGTGGGTGAGTGTGATGTATGTCTTCCAATCTCACGTCTTTCTTCCCTTTTATTTACCTGCTTACGATGGTTAGATATAGGGCATATTTCAATTAGCATACTGATGTAATGACATGTTTGCATCATTCATCTGTTTTGCACGCACTCGGCTCATCATCATAAAAGCATTTGTATTTCAATTCCAAATTGAATACTTGATAGTTGTAGCATTCCATATGCCATGTTTAGAATAGCCGAGCCTGCTATAGTTGCATCTTTGCATGTGTCGCATTAGGCAATTCTGTATACTTAGGATCATGCATGTTTCCTAATCAGTTTTCTGTTTTGGCTTGGAGTACTCGGTGAGTTTTATGCTTTAGCATCCTTGCATGCGTGTGAGTGTTGCCATGATAGCATGCTTACCATGAGGCTATGTGCTTATGTGATATAACTGTCTGAATGCCTGTGGGTGGAGGTTGTGTTACTTGGAGTGGGACAATTCATCAAATGTTTGTTTTAAGCCCACTAGATAGTGGCAAAATCATGTTTTTCTAAGCCCACCCGAGAGTGGCAAATCCACGTCTTAGCCTACCTGCGGGTAGCACCATCAAACCATTTTCAAACAAACAAACATGAAATGTTTTGTTCCAATTCAGGCGATTCAGTCTATACTTGTATCTTTGTGCACATCACATAGTAACCTAGGCTAATAACGGAATAAGAACTTCAATGTTTTCAAAATCGGATATCATGGTTAGTAGAGGCCGATCTTTGGAGGCGAAGCGGGGTGCTCAGTGACCTTTCCCAATCGTACCCAAGTTCGAGCCGAGGCAACTTTGGTGATAGACGGACACGTGGCCTTTGGCACCGAGTCGGGGTTTCCTAAATTTCCCATTTTAAAATATTTAGGTGGCGACTCTGTGTCTGGCGGCGATCTATGTTTGGCACTTCTTTCAAAAATTTGTTTTCAAAAGCGATTTGCGGTTGGACTCTTCGGTTTAAGATTGAGAAGTGACATTTGAGTCCTTGAATGTAGTGACCCAATATCGAACGAGCAGGGGATTCACTCCTCTCCCGGGATGCGTTCGAGGCGTCTGAAGCGAAGGAGAAGCAAATTGAAGAAGAAGCGTGCTCAAGTAGTTAAAGAAAATCTGAGACATCTCCATCCGGGACCGCTTATGGCTTCAAGGGTGCCTGCAGGCTGTCCTATCTGCTATGGACAAGGCCAAACTCTCCATCGGAACTACGCCAGAGCAGCTGGTTGTGCTGGTTTTTCCGGGAGGAGGTTCCCCGGCATTAACCTTCTCGGACAAGGAATTGCACTGAGGCGTGAATCATAACAAACCCTCTACATCTCCGTGGAGTGTAGAGATAAGTGGATACCGGTGGTACTTGTCGATCTGATTACGCTATCAATGTGCACTTGATCGAGCGGCATATGCAATCGGGTTAAAACCCGCAGATTTCATACCAACCACTCAGGTGATCAGAGCTTATGATAATACCAGTAGGGAAGTGATGGGGACTGTTAAGGTTCAGACTCAAGTTGGTCCAGGACAACACAACATTGAATTTCATGTCTTGGGCGTTCCCGCAACCTTCAACTTGCTCTTGGGGCGGCCGTGGTTGCACCAAGTGAAAGCAGTCTCTTCCACTCTACACCAGATGTTGAAATACCCTCACGGGAAAGGGGTCGCAATTGTTTTCGGAAATTCATCCATTCATCCGCCGCCAGAGGTGTCGCCGCCAGTTTTGGAAATCGAGCACGGCACGAAGGATGTGTTCTTGTCAGGGTTCACTTTGGCGGAGGCCCGGGTAGTGTAGAATATTATGGCTGTGAATGAAGGTGTGTACGTCAGTGCTCAATCCGTCTACCTCATGAACAAGCTACAACATATTCCCGGAATGGGATTAGGAAGAAGCGGCAGGGAAAGAATTATGACATTGGCAGTGCCGCATAACCGCATACCTTTGAAATTTGGGTTATCTGCCCACCAAAGAGGACTGGATGAGGAAAGGAAAGGAAATGGCCGGTAGAGCCAGAGCGAAGCAGGCTGGGAAGCCTTTTGATTTAATGCACAGGCCCATCCAGGGTACCCTGAACGGACGTTTCATCTGGGAGGGGGAGGACTTCCCATTTTGCGGCTTCCCAGAGCCATGGTTAAACGCGGAGAAGAAGCGCGTACCAGGTTTCGAAATCTTCTTCGACCTGCAACTATCCGGGGATGATGTTGCCACCGAGCAGAACCAACAAGCGAGGTTGAGCGAGAATAAAGGCGGTGATCATGAGAATCTGAAATTGGAAATGGGGGTAGCACTGGCATGTCTCCTCTCTGGTCCTCCGATCGACCAAGAGTGCTTGGGGATAACCGTGGTTTCCATGATTGGGGATGAAAGCGGTTGCGAGCCGACCGGTGACTATCTTGGATGCATCAATCGCACCCTCTCTCACTTGGCGATGCGATGAGGATTTTTTTCCGGCAAACAGGTCGGTAGTGGTAGGAATCGATTCCACCGAGTCCTGTGAGTCGAATCGGGTTCAGCTCGAGTCTGGTACTCCAGGGGATGTTAACCCGGATGCCATAGTCCTGCCCAGGTCGTCTTTTTCCTGTTCATTTGAGTCTGTTGTAGCCGATGAATTGGACGATTTGGATGCACCTAATGAGAATGAGCTATCTGTGGTTGCGGAGTACTTTTACGTGCCCTTAATTTATTGCATTAATTAGACTTTCAAAATTTTGATCAAAAGCAGCGAGAAGTTCCTCGGTTTACAACGTTTAATTGAGCAAGAGCAAGAGAGATTTGTTAAACCATTAATGGATGAAATCATCACCGTGAACATTAGTCTTGAGGAGGACCCGGTGGTCAGTTGGGTCCACGTTGTCTTCGAACGCGGCGCTTAGTCGCTTTATTAAAAGATTTCAAAGATGTTTTCGCGTGGTCCTCACGAAGACATGCAGAATCGATCTGAGATTATGCAACATCGGATCTCCCTTGACCACGAGGCGGGCACATCAGCGAAACTTCGAAGGATCCGCCGATGGGCTCTTAAGATTAAGGAGGAGGTCACCAAGCAAATTGACGCGGGCTTCTCTTTGGTATCTGAGTATCCGACTTGGTTTGGCCAACATTGTCCGGTCTTGAAAAAAGATGGCAGGATCTAGGTGTGTGTAGACTTCAGGGATTTGAACAAAGCTAGTCCGAAGGACGACTTTCCCTTACCGCACATCGATGAGTTGGTAGATTTCACGGCAGGGCATGCATTGCTCTCATTCATGGATGGCTTCTCGGTACAACCGGATAGTGATGGCGCGAAGAGAGAAAAGATGCATTCACCACCCGTAGAACATATCTTGCTAGGTAATGCCGTTTGGGTTGAAGAACACCGAGCTACTTATCAGCAGACGCGACCACAATACTACATGATATGATCCACAAAGAGGTTGAGGTGTATGTGGGCGACATGTTTTTCAAGTTCAAAGAAAGAGGGCCACTACGCCTTGCACAAGTTTTCCAAAGGATCGAGGAATTAGGTTGCGGCTAAACCCTCGAAATGTACATTGATTATTCTGTTGGGGAAAGATGCTAGGGTTTCTGATTACACAAAGAGGCATCGAGGTCGACCCTTCCAAAATCAAGGCCATCTTAGAAATGCCACCACCAAGGACTGAAAAGGAGGTGCGAGGCTTTCTGGGTAAAGTGCAATTCATAAGATGGTTTATTTCAAAACTAACCTTGACTTGTGAACCACTTTTTGGCCTCCTCAAGAAAGGAAAGAAGTTCCAATGGGATGGCCGATGCCAAGCTGCATTTGAACAGATTAAAGAATATCTACAGAACCCACCCGTTTTATCGCCACCAGGACCAGGGAAACCGTTGATTTTGTATCTGTCAGTGACTGAAACTACAATGGGCTGCATGCTTGCACAAGAATCAGAAGACAAGACAGAAAGAGCCATCTACTATTTAAGCAAAAAGATGCTGGAGTATGAGACCCGATGTACACCACTGGAAAAGGCTTGCTTAGCTCTGGTGTGGGCCACCAGGAAGCTGCGGCACTACATGTTAGCTCACTCTGTAATATTGGTTTCACGACTTGATCCCATCAAATATCTCTTCGAGAAACCAGCACTTACAGGTAGGCTAGCTCGTTGGTTGCTTTTGCTCTCCGAATTTGATCTCACGTACGTGACACGCCGTCGATAAAAGGAAGAAGCGATGGCGAGTTCCTTCTCGACCACCCACCAGTTGAGGGGGATAAAGCAGTTGAATATTTGTTCTCGGATGAATCGATTCTGCATATCGATGAAGAAACTTGGACGATGTACTTTGACGGAGCATCAAATCAACATGGGTGTGGGATAGGAGTGTTGCTGATAGCACCCGATGACTCGCATCCTCTAGCCTTCAAGCTCCGGTTCAAAGTCTCGAATAATGAAGCGAGAATATGAGGCGTGTATTCTTTGGTTTAGAAGCGACCACGGAACTAGGGGCAAAAGCGATTGGGCGTCATTGGGGATTGAACCTTGTTGTGTCTCGGGCTAAAGGAGACTGGAAAGTAAAGAGGAAAAGATGATGATGTACCACCAAACCTTGGATTTCTTGATTCCTCGGTTTGAAAAGCTAAGTTTACTCATCTACTAAGAGAGAACAACGAGTTAGCAGATTAAGCTAGCAACTCTATCATCTATGATAGACATCCGTGTGGAGTCCGAATCGTCCGGTCATCATCGACCGAAATTTGCACTGCTATGAGTCGATTGACCATAGATAAAGTTCGGAACACACCCCTGGTATTACGACATCTGGAACTTCTTGGAGGAAACATACCACGCCGGGGTAAATGCCAAAGACAAGAGGGCAATCGGAAGAATGGCGATCCAGTTCATCATCTGCGGAGTAAAGCGTATAAGCGGGGTCATCTGGGAATGCATAAAGCGTGCGTTGATCTTTGAAGAATCGAGCGTCGATGGAAGCCATCCACGGGGTGAATGTGGTGCACACATGAATGGGGTAATGTTGGCGCGGAAGATCCTTAGACAAGGTTATTCTTGGTCCACCATGGAGGAGGATTGTATTGGCGTCGGCGTTGTCATAAGTGTCAAATTCATGCAAATCGCATGAACATCCCGTCAAAAGCGTACAACATGACCGCCATGGCCGTTTTACATGCAGGGAATTGATGTAATGTCGAATTTACGCCAAAGGGGTCGAATGAGCATGAGTTCATTTTGGTAGCGATAGATTATTTCACAAAGTGGGTTGAGGCCCAATCTTACGCAGTGTTGAAGGCTTCGCATGTAGCGAAATTTATCAGAAACAATATTATCTGTCGCTACGGAGTCCCAAATGAAATCGTTTTAGACAATGGTTCCCACTTCAAAAAGGAGGTGATCGATTTGTTGGAGAAATACAATGTGGCTTTTCATAAGTCATCTACTTACCGGCCGCAAACCAACGGAGCAGTTGAAGCCGCCAACAAGAACATCAAGCGCATACTACAAAAGATGGTGGACACTTATCGGGATTGGCCAGATAAGCTGCCGTTCGCTCTGTAGGGCTACAGGACTTCGATCAGAACTTCTACTGGGACGACTCCGTACTCATTGGTTTATGGGATGGAGGCCGTTCTGCCTATTGAGATTGAGGTCCCATCATTACGAGTATTGGCGAGTGCGGATAGCCAAGCGGATTAGCGACAAAAGCATTTGAGGAACTCATGCTTTTCAATGAAAGAAGAATTTGGCGATGTACCACATCCAAGGTTATCACGAGAATCGCTCGGGCTTTTAACAAGAAGGTAAAGTCCGAGAATTTAAAGAAGGAGATTTGGTACTCAAAGACAACCGAGCTCCCATCCACGACCCAAGGCAAGTTCGGACCCAATTGATGGTCCCTACATTATCAAGTCAATCTGGTCGGTGGGCGTGGTTACGATGGATTTAGATGGCTTAGAGTTTTCTCAACCGATCAACATGGACAAGTTGAAGAAATATTATCCTGAGAGGCTCGCTAGGCGAAAACCGAAAAGGCGACCTAGGCAAAATTGAGCATAGAAAATTTGAAATTATAAAAGCGAGCTCATAAGGTTGAAAACCCGCAAAGGCGGCCTTGGCAAAAGTTAGGCGCAAAGGAGAGTAAAAATACCGGCGAACCCGAACACGAACTACGTAAGGCTTGATTCCCATCTATGGGATCGTGGCGACTTCATCACGAAGTTCATTTCAATCTTTTCCCGATCAACTTTGTCCATTTGATCATATCCGTCAACTCTATACTACAGCCTTTATCGTGATCTCCGGTACAGTGCTAATGAGACTAGGGGCAACTTTCCGTTGCAAAAGAGTGGTGCGGCACCATCCAGAATAGGGGCAACTTTCCGTTGCTATGAATCGCCGTGGCACCATTCGAACCGAGCAACTTTCCGGTTGCTAGGATGCAGGGTTGTGCATCTCAGTGACAGATCTCAGGCATGTCCAATTCTGATCCATATCAAAAATACTTTTGAAAAGTTTTAATGAAAGTTGGCTTTCTTCACATTAATCTTTTCACAACTAAGACCTCTTTTGGACCAAAAACGGAGAATTTTGAGTACTCCAACCTTCAATTTCATTGATTTCAAAACAGAATTCTCTCGCTCTTGCATACAATTGAAGTTGCTTTTTATTACATTAAATGTGAAAACTTGAAAAGACTAATAAAGCAATAAATCTGGGGCATAGTCAAGTCAGGTGTCCCTGCGCCCCCTGCCAGAGCTAGTTGAAGCCTCCGATGCCAACCTAGGCCCAACCTGTGCTTCTTCATTGAGCCAATCCCAGCACTCGTCAGATAAAGTGCAACTGAAAATAGGGGCGGGGGACAGCAGCTCTCTAGCCCTCCAGGCCGAAGTATGTCGGGCAAGGTGCGCCTCGAGCCGGAAAGTGGTGGTACTCAATCCCCTCGGAGGCAAGTCGATCATGGCCAAGCCCGCGAGAATGCGGAATGGAAAATAAAATCTGTGATGAGTCAAGCCGACCAACCGGATCCCAGTATCCTGAAACATGCTATAGCTCATCGCCGGAAGGTTAAGCCAAGGACAGCGCCAAGCAATGCGTTCAGCCGACAAGTTGCACATCCATTCAAACCACCATCCCTCATCAAGGGCGTCAATCAGGCGTTGTCGAAAGAAGTAGCCGCGGGCTGAGTAAGCAGGGCAAGAATCCACAACTTGCAATTTATCCATCAACCATATCTGGGGAGGGATGAAAAATGAGAGAATAAAGAATAGAGAGATGTGCGATGAGAGAAAAGTAAGATAAGGGTTTTGTGAGAAAAAATCGAGCCCGAGGGCCGAGTGATGTGAGCAAATACATATGTGAGCTTAGGTGGGAAACATTACCTGCAGCAGTAGTGGACTCCCTGCAAACCTGGTTGTCTCTTGGCGGTAGAAGGCATCCAAACCTAGCAGCGTCTCGGCCAATGTCATGGCGATACAGCTCTTTCCTTCCCTCAAGCCTTGAGCGACTTCAATTAAACGGATGCTAGCCCCTCCGGAGCCTGAGACAAACAGAAAATGAGATAACACGCAAGCAGAGGGCATGTTGTGAAACCTTGCCAATGATGGTTCTTTGCGGTCAGCATCGAGAATCGATGCATCGGACTCGGGACATCAACATGCCATTATCAATCGAGATCGAGCATCATGCGGCGTTGAGACCGCACATCCGCCCTAAAGCTTGGGCATGGCCAAAAGCAGGCGAGGCAAGATCTCTTACGGCGTTCAGACTCCATCAAAGCTTGAAAATCTTCAAAAGTAGGACATACCTCTTGCCCTCCGGTGAAGACATCGTCAGGGTTCCAAAACCTTGCCGGCATGAAGGAAAGAAAGGTCGATGGAGTCCGCCTCAACGTAAATAGTGCATTCAAGCCGAAACCCCGGAAGTTCAACTTTTCCGAGCCATCTAGAGAAGAAATCCAAGAGGTGAGGTTTTCTGCGAGAAATGTCTCCATTTTCTTTGTGAGAAACGGTGATGAAATGAATAAGTTCCAAGGCTGGGGATTTTATAGGGGAGAAAACACTATTCATGGGGACACGTGTCAAAAATCTGATGGCTGCTGAGAAAAGTGGCCGGCCGGCTACCTTTTCTGGCCGGCCGGCCATCTTCTTTTTCAAAAAATGGCCGGCAGTCTCCCCTCCCCAATATAACTGGCCGGCCATGCTCCTGGGCCTGCCTTTAGTCCTGTATCACCCTCCGGAGGAAAGTTCAAGGCATTTTCCAAGCATCGGGAGTGTCAAAAGCCTCCATTTCCCTCGGATTCGGACGCGTTCCGTTGCCCAGATTGTCTGAAGTACGTGTTGTTTTGATTATCGAGTTGTTGTTTTGCTTATCGAGTTGTTGTTTTGATTATCGAGTTGTGGTTTTGATTATCAAGTTGTTTGTCAAGCTGTCGTGTTTTGTTTTGTTTACGAGTCCTTACTCTCTGTGTAAACAATTTTTGTTAAGTCTTGTTTTTCGAGTCGTCAACATTGTTGTACTTTGCTTATCGAGTTGTAAACTTGTTAAGATTTTGTCTTCTCTTAATGAGTTAATTTGTTTAAGTTGTCGCGTCGGTTCACTACCTGACCAGGTCAATACAGTGCACATTTCCATTCAATTCCATTTTTGTACAAATGATGCGATGCGATGCTGACATTTTAAAAAATACAACACTTGTTTTTCGAAAAGCTGTTTCATTCCATCATGTTTTACAACCAAGCAAAGGTACAAGTTTTACTGAAAATAAAACTGCCTAACAATTGTGCAAAGTGTTACAAACTACTAGTAAAAAGGTGAATAAAGCAGGGAGCAACATCAGTGTCCTCGGGATCGGGAATAAGGGGCACTCCTCGTCCTCTTCTGCGGGATAACCTCCGCACCATCATCATCATCAGGGTCAGAGCTGTCATCCTCAGGATCCTCCTCAGCCTCGCCTCCACTCCCGGAACCAAGACCGGAACCCTCCTCCTCCTCCTCATCATCATCAGGCTCCACCTCTATGATATGAGCCCTACGTCTTCGAGACGGCCTGGATGGCCCAACTCCTCGGGAAGGCCTAGATGGTCCGACTCCCCCAGCTCCCCGAGCTCCTCGGAAAGGCCCAGATGGCCTATCTCCTCGGGATGGTCCAAATGATCTACCTCCTTGAGGAGGTCCAGGTGGCCCACCCCGCGGCGGAACATACACAGGAGGCATCTGCAAATTCAAAGTTCAATGCATCAGTTCAAATATGAAAATCGGATGTAAACACAGTATGTGGTGTGTGTGTCAGATGTGCTCTACACAAGTAGCCTATCAATGCAGTAATATGTTCAAGGTCAGCATGTCATCAGAAGTATGATAAATTCAAGAGAGCTAAAGAGTACCTGAAAGCCCATGATAGACATATGTGCCTCCCTACGCAGGACCATCCCCTCAAGTGAGGCTATCATCTCGAGCATCTGGTTCATGTACTCCCGAGGTGGCTGCAGATACAAGCTCAAATCATCAATAAATAAGCAATTGCCAAAATATCTGTGTGATAAATGGAAAATGATGGAGCATCGATGGCGAGTCGAGGTCAGCGACATATCTGTGGCAGTCTGGGAGGCTCAATCGAATTGGAATCGGAGAGGTAGCCCGTATTGTCATCCCATCATCTCGGTCGGCATACCTGGCCACCCAGGATGATCAAAAGTCGGAGGAATAGGGGGAAACGACCCACCCCCACCTCTGGATGTACCAGCCCTGCTGCAGGAAGGAATGTCTGTATGCGTGCGACTCGAAGAAGGCATGCTAGTAGGCCTCATCGAAGGAGTACGCACCCCCATCAAGGGAGGCATCAGATATGTGTGGCGATAGGTGGCGTAGTCCCCCTCCTCCAGATATAGCAGGGCATCGATTGACATAGCACTAACAACCTCTGGGCGAAAGTCTATCGGATCCGCATAGTAATGGGGCGGAGGGGGATCCTGAGAGATATAGCCCCACACCTGACGCAAGAAGCGCTCCCCCAAAAACCATGCTCTACCGACGGGTCCCTCAAATAACATTCTGTACTGGGAGCTGCCCGATCCTCCGGGGTACTGATATCGGAGACCATCTCCCAAGGGCACCAGTGCGCCCACGTGATCTGCAGTGTCGATTGCATAAACCAATCAGACATCAGGAATGTATAAGGTAGGGCAAAAATGAAAATAGAAGGGACTGTGAGTTCTGAAATACCTCTGTCGACCGCACAGTGTCAAAATACTGTCGCAGATAAGGAAGAGACTCCGCGGCCTACTTGATGCTCGCCGAATACCAATGAATATGGGGTCACGGGGAACACCACCGCCATCTCTGGGCCCAATGCGAGGAAGTACACATAAACCCAGTGTGGAACATAATGCAAAGTGTGATGTATAGAATGCTGAGGGCAAAATACAGAATATGGAGTGCGCTGTGTGTGTGCAATGTACGAGTAATGAGAAGCTGAAATGTAAATCAAGAGGACAGAAAGTACCTCCCAGGCTCGCCAGTAGTCACCCAATAAGTCGCCCTTGCATGGAGGTCAGCTCATATCTTGATCTGGGGTATGGCCGGCGCCACCCAGTCGTGTCGCTGACTGTGCGGTCTACTAGGGCGCTCAACAGATATAGCCCAATTGTGTTCCCTCTGTCAGCAAACAGCGTAGTCCCGAAGAGGAACATCAAGAAACTGCGAGCATACTGCTCCACCTCCTCAGGAGTTTCGAGCTCCATCCTCCGAAAATGGGTAAAGAACCAGGTGTATCTGACTCTCCCCAAATCTCTCTCAATGGGTGGGCGAGCCCCCAACAAATACATCCATGCGGCCTCCCACGTGCCCATATCCTCATCGTAGGGAATAGACCAGCCTCCCACATCAAGGCCGGTCAACACAGCGAAGTCTAGAGGGGTCATGGTCAGATCTCCGGTAGCGGAAAAATGGAAAGAATTGGTGGTGTCCCACCATCTCTCCGCCAAGGCTGCCATCATCACCCTCCTGGCAGGACAGCGTGATAACCCTAGGCAGAAAGTCCCAAGCCCTGTCGATTCTACCAGATCCCTGACAGCCTCCGGAAGCACTACATACCAATCTCTAGCTGCGGTGGAGCCATATCCCCGCACCGTCCGAGAATCGACCTACATTCAGAATGAATACACGCTTCAGAACGAAATGAAAGATGCTATGCGTGTGCAGAACGAAATGAAAGATGCTGTGTGTGTGCAAATGAAATGAAAGATGCTGTGTGTGTGCAAATGAAATGAAAGATGCTGTGTGCAAATGTTATTTGGGCTGCGTGTTCAAATTTCAGAAAAATCAGAGTCGAGTGCGGTTTACATTCTCTATCTCGATTAAACGTGTGTTCACTTCAAATCTGAATTGCGTGTTCGATAAATTTGTGTTTTGGGTGCGTGTTCAAATCCTAATCGATGAACGTGTGTTCACTTCAAATCTGGGCTGCGTGTTCAGTAAATTTGTGTTTTGGGCTGCGTGTTCAAATCCTAATCAGTGGGCTGTGTGTTCACTTCAAATCTGGGCTGCGTGTTCAGTAAATTTGTGTTTTGGGCTGCGTGTTCAAATCCTAATCAGTGGGCTGTGTGTTCACTTCAAATCTGGGCTGCGTGTTCAGTAAATCAGAGTTTGGGACTGTGTGTTCTACTCTCTACTCTCAATCAGTGGGCTGTGTGTTCACTTCAAATCTGGGCTGCGTGTTTAGATAATTTGTGTTTTGGGCTGCGTGTTCAAATCCTAATCAGTGGGCTGTGTGTTCACTTCAAATCTGGGCTGCGTGTTCAGTAAATCAGAGTTTAGGACTGTGTGTTCTACTCTCAATCAGAGTGGGCTGTGTGTTCACTTCAAATCTGGGCTGCGTATTCAGTAAATCAGAGTTTGGGACTGTGTGTTCTACTCTCAATCAGTGTGGGCTGTGTGTTCACTTCAAATCTGGGCTGCGTGTTCAGTAAATCAGAGTTTGGGACTGTGTGTTCTACTCTCAATCAGTGTGGGCTGCGTGTTCGCCATCAACTTGAATTGTGTGTTCAGTAAATCAGAGTTTGGGACTGTGTGTTCTACTCTCTACTCTCAATCAGTGTGGGCTACGTGTTCGCCATCAACTTGAATTGTGTGTTCAGAAAATCAGTGTTTGAGCCGTGTGTTCAATTCTTAACTAATGTGTACCATGCATTCACAATCAATTAGTGAGCCAAGTGTTCAGAAATTCAAGTGTTTAACTAACACGTTCAAGATGCAAATAAAGTGCTGTGTCATAGACTAAACTGTGTATTCAAACATGGCAAAAGCACGGAATGTATGAAAAATACAGAAAGCAAAGTAAAATACCTCTCGTGCCCCATGGGAGAGATGATGTTCAGGCTCTCGTAGAAGCAGATCTTCGGGTGCTCGATCATTAAAGCCCGTAAAATGACAAAAAGTGGCTCGTGGAAGAACGTGCACTGCTGGGGCGTACCTCCCGGTGATAAATGGGCGAACCCTCAGAGGCAATGACATGACATTGAAGTCGTCTCCGGCACCTGGAGCACCTCCACCGTGAGGAAATTGGCCGGCCATTTCCGAAAATCTGCAAAAAGGAGCAAAAATGAGCGAAATGAGCCAAAATTGGAAAAAGTCAACAAAAGTCAAACCCCGGGAAATGAAAAAGTCAACAAAAGTCAACTCCCAAGAAAATTTTCCAAATGTTGAGACAAACTTACCCCAAGTGGTGAAAATGAGAAAAGAAGCTCCGAAATCAAAATTTAATCGGTCCAAAGTGCTTGAAACTGAAAGATTTCGCAAAAACAACTTGCGTGGGAGAATTTGAAAAGCGCGTATAAAGTGCAGATCTGAAAGAAAAAATGGTTTGGGAAGCAAGAGGAAAGAATTTCGCATCTGATGGTGTGAGCTCGAAGTGAAATGGATAAGGAAATATAAAGAAATGGGCAAAATGACAAAATTACCCCGGATTACAGACGGATGGCGTAGGCCCCCTTTTCTAGCTTCCGGCCCTTCACTTTTTGAGGAACGGCCAGCCTCCTTCTCCAAAAATACCTGGCGGTATTCGCCTTGCTCCCTAGCTCTCTGCAAATTTTGAGGAAGATTGGAGTTCCCGGGACCCGAAAAAGTTCAAGAAAAGTGCACCTCCGTCATGAAATCGTTCATTGGGCGCCAGCTTCAACTCCTGACATATGCCTCATCATTTCTCACCAGAATCAAGGTGTATCCTTTTTGAGCATGTTGTTACTTCTTCGGGAGGTGAACCGGAGGCTGCGTTCGAGTCGCCCTCGCCAAAACGCGCGTTTTATGCTCGGTGTTTCGCAACAAACTTGTATCCTGATTTATGCTTGTTTTGCATTGTCATGCTCATAACTTGCATTTTCATGAACATACTTGCATTGTTGTGCACGTTTTCTTGTATTACCATGCCTCTGTGCTTGAGTTTGCGTTGTCACGCATTCTCCTTTCTCGCATTGCGATGCATTCACTCGCCGACACTGCGTGTGTCAAACTTTCGATATCGCATTGAATATATGTTGGCAACATATTGTGCTTGTTGAAATTCTCTCTTTTGCAGACACGATATTGTATGTACGGTTCATTCGAGGTTGGTGCGACCAGACGAATCGCGCATGTATTGTATCTTCTCCGAGTGAGATGCAACGAGAATCAAATCATTCTCCGCACTCTTAACTGCATGAAATGTAGTTGTTGCTTTGCATTCTTGCTTAAAACTGTTGCATCTATTTGCGAATACTTGCTTCATTCTGACTTCTTTGCATTTGCACCTTTGTCGAGTTACATCCGGCTTCTTGCATACCACTTGCATTTGCCCCCTGCACGAGAACGCGCTGCGCACATTACATTTATCTTGTATGATTGTCTAAGTCTTGACCTTATCAAAAATGGTCGTCTCGGGCTTTGACATTCACTCCCGTCATTGTTATGACTTCCGAGTTCTGTCAAAGAGGGGCAACTGTAGACACCCCATTTTTGACCGACCTTAAGACTCAGGCGTCGCCGGCTGAGCGCTCGGTGATATTTCATGTTGTGCTCATCCAGAAGTTTCAGAGTCGCGGCTGCGCGCCCTGCCTCCGGACTTCCGGGCTTTTCTGTGCCTTGCCTCGGTTTGCGAACCAGGCTCGATTTTCTCTATTTTTCTTCCTAAGGGGAGGGAGAAGTCTCGTAGACTATCTCTCAATGGCCGCAGGCTATTTTTCGTGGTCACAGGCCATTTTGCCCATTTCGGAGCCCGGTTCCCGGTTTTCGGAGCCGTCAGGTCGTGTGCCTCGGTTCGGGACCGCCTAACCATCTCCGATTCCTCCGGTTTTTGTCATACATCTTATTTACTCCCTTTCAAGGGACACTGGGGTCTCAGATACCCACTTCGTGGCCGAATGCCACTTTCGGTGCCCGGCGGCTTTGTTTCGGGATCGGCCTTGTTATTCCCCGAGCATTCATTTTGCATCGATTTTCGTTCATTTTTGGCGGTACCTCTGTTTCATCATTACGAAGGACACGAAGGGTGGGAGGATAGTAATTGTCTCGGCAACAGTTATCTCCTTAGGAGCCCTCACGCCTTGGATTTTCTCACTTCCGGGCTAATATTGAACACCCTAAGGCCATTTTCTTCCAGCCCAAACCACATATTTGTGTTGTACACGCCTGGGAGGATCCTAAAAACACATGGCTGGCCAGAAATTCTCATTTTCATTTTTGAGCCTCTTCTTCAATTGGATTGTTGTCTCTCCTGTTTCAGAGTTGCCAAATTCCAACCATAGGGTGTTGTAGAGGAAACCTGGGAGGACCCTAAAAAGTGGTGGCCGGCCAGAAATTTTTGTGTTCCAATTTTACCCCTTGGCCGGCCGGCCATGGAGGTAGCCGGCCGGCCACCTCCACCAAAAGTGGGGTGCCTACCATGCTCCTTGGGATGTGTGCATGGCAGCTGTATACCTGTTTCTCCAAAAATATCTTTGAAATCCGGGGATATTTCGGAGGGAAGCACTTGGGTGCATTTCCCTCCTCTTTTACACCCTCTTTTAGGTACATATAAGGAGCTGGCCAACTCCTTTGCTAGGGTTACAAAAACTTCCTAGAAGAGCTCTTTTGCATTTGCCTACATCTTGCTACCCAAAAACCTCCAAAATCTTCAAGTCTTGGCTCCATTTGTTCATCAACACCAAGCCTCACCATCACCACTTCCATTCCAGCAGCAAGGGAAGGTTTTTCAGAGGCTAAGAAGCAACAAATTTGAGCCAAGAAGCAACTAAAGTATTGTCTTCAAGGGTAAGTCACCATTTTCCCTTTTTGACCCTATTTTTGCTTCATTTTTCTACCCTATTTTCTTATGGTTTTGGGCTCCGACCCCTACTGATTTTAGGCTTATTTTGAGCCCCTCTACAACATTTTAGAAGGGCTCAACCTTGTTTGGTGCTTCTACATACCACTTGCTTCAATATCCACCTTATATGCCATAATCTTGCATGCTATTTTTAGCTTATGTGTATTTGTTTTTGGAGCATGCCATAAACTGTGAATGTGCTTATTTTGAGGTCCTCTACAATATTATATAAGGGCTCAACCTTGTTTGGTGCTTCCATGCATGACCTCTCTTTATAGCCCTTGTTTGGTCCATATCTTGCATGATTTTTTAGGCCTATCTTGCTTCTGTTTTTGGCCATGATCAGAACTCGAAATAGTCTTAAAATGACTCAATCTTCCTGTTTTGTTAAGGGTCTTAGGCTTTTTGGAGAATGCTTGGTATACCTCTCTTTATAGCCCTCTTTTGGTCCATATTTTGCATGCTATGCTTGCCATATTTGTACACTGTTTTGAGGGCTTCCATAAGATGTAAATATTCATATTTTTGGACCCTATTCAATGTTTTAGAACTGTGTTTTTCAGTTTGAGCATTGTATATATCACTTGCTTCATATTCCCACCTTTTTTCCCCATTTTTGCATGCTGTTTTTGCCATATTTGTGATTGTTGTTTGGCAATGCTTTGTACTGGAAAAATGCTAGTTTAGGGACTTCCTAGCATCTGTCTTTACATTTCATGTCCATATTGTGCATGTTTGGCATAGCTGCAAGTCATTTCGGGTACTTAGCATAGCATTTCGGGCATTGGGTGTAATTTTGCTATAATTCGGGGGCTGTTTTGCATCATTTTGGCTGCTGAATTTTGCATTTTTCATATGCCATATGTCACATTGCATTTCGTATATCATTTCATGCCTTAGGGCCATTGCCTCGGTATGCGTGCCAACGGGCACGCATTTCGAGGCACTTCATTTTTTATCCGACGGCAGCCTATGTGAGTGCGGCTGAGGCTCTCTCATGTTGATATAAGCCCATCATTGCATTTCGCATGTCATTCCGTATTGCCTCGATTTGCGTGCCCGCGGGCACGCATTTCGAGGCACTTCATTTTTTATCCGACGGCATCTTATGTGAGTGCGGCCGAGGCTCTCTCATGTTAGTGTAAGCCCAATTTGCATTGCGTATGCTGTTTCATGCTTTAGGATCATTGCCTCGGTTCGCGTGCCTGCGGGCACGCATTTCGAGGCATCTCATTTTTCATCTCTACGGCCTCTTATGTGAGTGAGGCTGAGGCTCATTCATGTTAGTATAAGCCCATTTCGCATTCTGTATGTCATCGTAGTCCCATTGCATTCCGTATGCCATCGCCTCGGTTTGCGTGCCCGTGTGCACGTATTTCGAGGCACTTCATTTTTCATCTCTCGACCTCCTGTATGAGTGTGGTTGAGGCTCTCTCATGTTGGCGTAAGTCCATTTTGCATCGCATATCTCATTTTAATCTCATCGCATTCTGTATGCCACTTTCTCTGTTTGCGTGCCCGTGGGCACGCATTTCGAGACATCTCATTTTAGTCTCATTGTATATCATATTTCATGTCATTTCATGCCTTTATGCCATTGCCTCGGTTTGCGTGCCCGCGGGCACGCATTTCAAGACATCTCATTTTTCATCTCTACGGCCTCTTATGTGAGTGTGGCTGAGGTCCACTCATGTTAGTGTAAGTCCATTTGCATCGCGTATGCCATTTTATGCCTTAGGATCATTTTCTCGGTTTGCGTGCCCGCGTGCACGCATTTCGAGGCATCTCATTTTCATAGCATTGTGCATGCTAGGATTGTATTTTAGTCGCATTCATGCATATCATGCATATTGCATTGTGTTCGGGATAGGAGTTAGCCCGGGCACGGGAAACGAGGCACGTTTCGTACTTCGAGTGACGGAACGGGTCTCAATTCCCAAGTCACCGACACTCTGGATTATCCATGATGGAGTTAGGTTTTGTTATAGCATTCATCTGCATTCACCCCATATTGAGTTGTGCAATCCGATTCCTCGGCCATCATGCATCGGTATGCGTGATTGGTGGCACGAGAATCGAGGCATGTATATATTTGTGAAATACATTGTTATGCCCCTTTCCTGCTCTCTGTTGCAGCAAAATCAAGAATCGACAACTTTTCGGAGTCTGGCGCGCATTTCGAGAACAGGTGCAAACAGAGGCTAATCGGGGCATCCCAGTGGATTTCCGCGCAAGGCAACCCAACATACAACATACATCAGAAGCAAGGCAGTCCCTGGCTTGCATGCCAGTTTTACCGTTTTCTTATTTAGCCTGTTAATTAATTAGAAATCTGTAATATTCTTTCGTTTCGGACTGTATTATTTATTTGGACCCTCTGCGCGAGGGCAAAATTGTAATAAGTGTGGGTGAGTGTGATGTATGTCTTCCAATCTCACGTCTTTCTTCCCTTTTATTTACCTGCTTACGATGGTTAGATATAGGGCATATTTCAATTAGCATACTGATGTATGACATGTTTGCATCATTCATCTGTTTTGCACGCACCGGGCTCGGCTCATCATACAAACTGCATTTGTATTTCAATTCCAAATTGAATACTTGATAATTGTAGCATTCCATATGCCATGTTTAGAATAGCCGAGCCTGCTATAGTTGCATCTTTGCATGTGTCGCATTAGGCAATTCTGTATACTTAGGATCATGCATGTTTCCTAATCAGTTTTCTGTTTTGGCTTGGAGTACTCGGTGAGTTTTATGCTTTAGCATCCTTGCATGCGTGTGAGTGTTGCCATGATAGCATGCTTACCATGAGGCTATGTGCTTATGTGATATAACTGCCTGAATGCCTGTGGGTGGAGGTTGTGTTACTTGGAGTGGGACAATTCATCAAATGTTTGTTTTAAGCCCACTAGATAGTGGCAAAATCATGTTTTTCTAAGCCCGAGAGTGGCAAATCCACGTCTTAGCCTACCTGCGGGTAGCACCATCAAACCATTTTCAAACAAACAAACATGAAATGTTTTGTTCCAATTCAGGCGATTTAGTCTATACTTGTATGCTGTGCACATCACATAGTAACCTAGGCTAATAACCGGAATAAGAACTCGCAATGTTTTCAAAATCGAGATATCATGGTTAGTAGAGGCGGTCTTTGACGGCGAAGAATAACTCACGGTGACCTTCTAATCGTACCCAAGTTCGAGCGAGGCAACTTTGGTGATAGCGGACACGTGGCCTTTGGCACCGAGTCGGGGTTTCCTAAATTTCCCATTTTAAAATATTTAGGTGGCGACTCAGTATCGAAGCGATCCATGTTTGGCACTTCTTTCAAAAATCTGTTTTCAAAAGCGATTTGCGGATTTGGACTCTTCGGTTTAAGATTGAGAACCGTGACATTTGAGTCCTTCGAACTGTAGTGACCCAATATCGAACCAGAACGGGGGGGATTCGCACTCCTCTCCCCGGGATGCGTTCGGGGACGTCTACACTTGCATTCATCCAAAATGCAAAAAAAATAAAAATTCATTAACTTACATTCATCCAAAACCAAAACGCAATTAAAAAAAAAAAATTATTTTCAAACTTCATTCAATACAAACCCATGAAATAAAATTAAAACATTTCTAAGATATCAAACTTCATCTTCATGAATCACATCTAATTCAACTTTCACAAATTCCAATTCTAATTCCATGCATTTGGTTGATGAACCCTACACAAAAACAAATTGAAAAAATATAAACTTTAAACTTCAATTATAGTAAGAAATGAAAAGATAAACAAATGTCTATATATTGCATCTCAATATAGTAAGAAAATGTGTTGAGTATATGAAAAAATTACCAATGAGCAAATGGATATTAGACATCAATTATAGCATCAACATTATAAGTTGAAGTTGAAGATGAGCTTGACTCCAAAGTACCTAATTAGAAGTCAACAAGAGAAGATTAATAAAACTTACATTAGAAAATGAATAATACAAATAAAAATAAAGATAAATAAATTCTTATTTACCTGATTCATATTGCTCAAATTCTTCCACATCATCCATCGCCTTTCGAAGAGAAATTGGAAGGTTGCTTCGAAGCCAATTTTGAGTACATACAAGAGCTTCAACCATAGAAGGCGAGAGTGAACTACGAAATGGGTCAAGAATATGCCCTCCCGTACTAAAAGCCGACTCCGATACAACGGTAGAAATTGGTATGGCCAACACATCCCTTGCAAGTTGTGATAACACCCTATATTTGGTTGCATTCACCTTCCAATAATCCAAAATCTCAAATGTTTGATTCTTTGCAAAATGTTCAACCTCGGATAAATATTGTTCCAATTCTAACTTAGATCCACTAGTGCATCGCCCCTCCAAATAGGAATTAAATTGGGAGTCAACTAAAGAATAGGGATCATCATCATCATCATCTTCCACCATATTCACAACTTCACTCACACTTGGAAGTTTCTCATTTGAAGGATAAAGTGTGACATAATGGCTATACAAATGACTCAAGCAACTCTTAACCTTGTCTACCATCTCTTCCACCTTCCTATTATCTCCAAGAAATAAATTGGAAAAAATAAACTCCAAGTATGTCATTTTTTTGGTAGGATCAAGAACTACCGCAACATACAACAACAAATTGATTTTACTTCCATCCCCCCAATACTTGCTAGACTTTAGCTTCATAGTATTTGCTATTGTGCTCAAAGTATCATCCTCCTCCAAAATTAATTGGTTAATTTTTCTTTCAATAACAAACATCTCTTCGTAAAAAGCATTGGAAGTAACAAAGAGAGACCCCGAAAATTTCTTAGTTGCAACATAAAATAATTTTAGAAACCTCAAAAAAATTCTACACTTTTTCCAATCCAACTCATTCGGACTTCTTCTTATGCCACCATCAACATCCTTGAAATAAGGTTCAAAGTTGGAATCCACAAACTTCAATCAGTTAAAATCCTTCTCAAACTTTTTGGCGACCTCTAACATCAAATAGGTAGAGTTCCACCTAGTTGGTACATCTAGGCATACAAAAGCTTTTGAATCAAGTTTGAGTGTAGCCGCACACTTCTTAAAAACATCATGCCTATGAGGAGAAGACCTCACATATCTTACCGCAAGTCTAATGTTGGCAATAGAATCATCCATTTCTTTCAACCCATCACTCACAACGAGATTAAGAATATATGCACAACAACGCATATGAATAAACTCATGTTGCAAAATAGTCCCTTTCCAATCTTTGGTTATTGTTTTCAAATATTGAATGGTAAGATTATTAGAACTAGCATTATCAACTATTAAGGTGAATATGCTATCAATGTTCCACTCAATCAAACACGACTCAATTTTTCGACCCAATGTTTCTCCTTTGTGATCCTCAACTTGTTTAAAATTTATGATTCTTTTTTGAAGTTTCCAGTTATCATCAATGAAATGAGCAGTCAAACACATGTAATACAAATTCTGAATAGATGTCCAAGTGTCCGTAGTAAAGCAAATACTACGACCCTTTATGGCCTTCTTTAACTTATCCCTTTCATTCTTGAATATATTGAGCACTTCTCTAGATATGGTTTGACGAGAGGGAATTGGTGTGACTTTGGGTTGCATGACATTATATAATCTTCTAAACCCAACACCCTCCACAAATCTAAATGGCAACTCATCAATGACCACCATCTTCGCAAGAGCCCTTTTACAAGTATCAAAATTAAAAATTGTTGCTACAACCTCAACACCCTCTTCATTTTGTCTCGGTTTAAGATTTAATGTTTGTTGACCATCTGTATCCCTATTTGGATATTCTTTACAATTGGGCGTATGACTCCTCAAATTACTAGTCCTATGAAGTCCAGAGTTAGTTATATACTCTTTCTTACAATATTTACATACGACTCTACGCTTCCCATCGGTCTCTACAACCTTGTCAAAATGATCCCAAATTGTGGATTGTGCTCTTCCCCCTCCACCCTCACTCTTTCTATTTGGGGGTCTATGAGGCTTAGGTTCAAGTTTAGGTTCAGGTTCGACAAAGAGAGGATTCATTTGAGAATTAAAGGATTCCGGAGGTACAAGATTGATTGCGGGAGATTGAATACTATCCTCTATTTAAACTGGATTACAAAAATACAGTCACAGAATCAATTTTACAAACACGGATTCAATTTTAATAACAGATTGAATTCCAAAATTATATAGACAGAATCAATTAGTTTGAATGTAAACAGACAGATTCAATGTAAACATATTGAATTCAGAATTAAATAACATACAGATTATACCTATTTTTTCTGAATTCCACCTAGTTGGTCAATCTGAATTCCAAAAATTAAATAACATACAGATTCAGATTTAATTGCAGATTTAACACAATTAATAATATATTCAATTTCATATTTAATTTTAATAATAGATTCAGATTTACATTCCAAATAGATTCAGATTCAGATTCAGATTCAGATTTGGTAACAGATTCAGATTAATAACAGATTCAATTTCAGATTTAATTTTACTAACATATTCAAATTTAATTTTAATAACAGATTCATATTTAATTTAATTTTAATAACAAATTGAATTCAGAATTCCTGAAAATATAAAACAACTAAGAGTAGTAATTAACCCAAAACTTGAAAATATCATAGCATATTCATTAACCAAGACTGAGCAATGCAATACTGAAGTTGAATAAGGAGATATGTTGACTAAGATCAAACAAAACAAACACAGAGGCCAAAACAAATTCAAGAACAAATTTGTATGGGAACTGTTACAGATTCAATTCCAAAACAAATTTAAGAACAAATTTAATTTCATTCCAAAACAAACAGATCAAATTTAAGAACAAATTTCTTAAGAACAAATTTAATTCCAAAACAAACACACAGATTACAGATTCAATTTCAAAAAAATATCAGATCTGTTAGTAAAAAAAAAATCAGATTTATTTCCAAAGAAATACACAAATTCGATCGGTACAAAAATGAGAGATCAGGGGGGGGGAGAGAGAGAGAGAGAGAGAGGCTTACCTGTGAGTCGATCGGTGCAGAGATGCAAAACCAGAGAGTGAGACTGATGAGATGAGAGAGTAAGGGAGACAGATCAGATCAGAGAGATATCTGATATATATATATGTTGTAAAAAAAATCAACGATCGAGTTGAGAGAGAGAGAAAGACAGAGATTGAGAGAGAGAGAGAGAGTTTACTTGTGAGTAGATCGGCAGTGCGATGATCGGTGTTGCGATGATCGGTGTGATGAGATGAACAATGAGAGAGTGAGAGAGTAATCGATGCAGAAGATGAAGATGAACAACGAAACGAGAGAGTAAGAGAGAGAGACAGTGATGAGTTGAGATGAGGCTGAGAGAGTGAGGGAGATGATTAGGGTTTTTTGTTTTGTTTGTTATAGATGAGGTGAGTGAGATAGTGAGATGGACGTTTAGATTTGAAAGAGGGAAAAAAAATTAATTAATAATTTAATCCGGGCGGGTGCAGTTCAAACCCGCAACCCGCCCGCAACTCGAAATTTATATAAAATTCAAACCACACCCTACCTTAATGTGTTTGCGAAACCGCCCACACGCGTGCGGTTCGGATCGGGTAGGGCGGTTTAGGTGGGTCGGATAACCCTATGCCCAGCCCTAGCCGAAGTGGTGGAGTTAAGGTACAAAGAATTTAATTATGAGTTTATTAGTATAATGTGAATTGTATTGATTTGTACATCTTGAAAAATAGTAAACGAATTTGATAAATTATAAAATTTAAGCAGAGGCATGTATACGTGATTCTAGACAACTTTTGTGTTTTAACTTTTTATTAAAAAGATCGATTAGAATTTGTAATCGGATAATCTTAGTTCCAATAGTTTTTATTCATTTTAGCATGGCAGACTTTAGATGCTGTTTTAACCTACGAAACGAGCTCATTTTTATTGGTTTCAAGTAAACTGAAGTAAAACATTATTCTGAACACTTTTCGTGTTTTGAACTTTTTCGAAAAAATTCATCTTACAGCAGTTTATTTTCGTTTTCAGTTTTAGATTTTTTTCGATCCAATTTCGGTAAGGATTTTCTATTAAGTTTTTCTCTCAACCTGTTCAGTTTCTATTAAATTCGTTCACGCTGTCTTTTAGGAAATTTGATTTTGTGCAACTTTTGTTCTTTGAGTTTTGATCAATTCGAATTATTTAAGTATGAAACTGTGCATTTTTATACTTCTTCAGCAAGTTACTTAGGATTAAATTATACTAACTTTATTTTTTTTTGCAAAATGGTGGGTCTTACTAACTTTTTTATGTAGGGTCGACTCACCATATTTTTATTTTGTTTATTTTATACTCAATTTATATTTCGTTGTATACGGGCAAAAAACTAAATGCCACCATATCTCGAGAAACTATCCATTCGTCTCGGTGCAGATGGAACGATTTGTCTTGCCCTGTAACAAAAATTAAAAGTATTTTTATTTGTGTCTGGTGGACACGTGGGTTTTAAATCTTGTACTCATACTAGTATACCTATATATTGACCCGTTTTGTCTCTTGGCAACTCATGTGCATTTTGTTTAAGCTTAGTCGAACTTCTCTTGCAGGATTAGTTGGGGCTACGGTGATGACATGGAGTAACTCTAGTTTTTGGACATATCTCTTGGATTTCTTTTGTTTTCTTGAGTTTAGGATTGATATTAGTTTATGTATTTATTATTTTTTTATGACTTTAGTATTGAGATAATTTGGCATGGTTTGTACCGTACATTATTTAAGTTATTTTAAATATTTATTGTTACTTTAATATTAGATGTATTGGTTAGTTATGAAATTATGGTGGATTGTTTAGTTGGTATTTAGTTTTTTTGTTTTACCTTAAAATTTTGATGATGGAATATTGATTGGGGTTTAGTCCTAATTTAATATTTAATTGTTTGAATTTTGAGGCGTGAAAAACAATAATTTAAATAAATTTAAAAAAATAATTTTTTAAAACTAGATAAGGGGTGTTTGTGCTTTTAATTTTTACTTTTAAATTTATAATAAATTACACTAAATAAGAAGGATATAGAGAAGGAAAATGTCTCGTAGCTCAAATTTTGTGGCTCAAATGGACAAAACGACGTCGTTTTGGCCATTTTTATGTTGTTTGGCCATTTGAGCCACTTTTGAACCACAAAATTTGAGTTACGTAGCATTGTCGGAGAAGAGAACGAGGAAAAGATTGCAGATGAGATTACAATAATTCTTCGTCCCCCGCAAGGCGAAATTGATTGAAAACCATACACGTCACGCCACGTCATCAAGCTCAATCATCATCAAGTTTTAAATATTATAAATCTATCCTTATAAATTGAAAAAATTATAAAAAAATAAAAATATTAGAAAAAATTATATTTGTGTAGAATCTTATAAACAATAATTATATACATTTTTTTTACAACTCTTAAAGCTGGAATAAAAAATAATTTAAATTATATTTTTGAATTAGAAAGTAAGTTAAATTAGACTAAACTTTCTTTTGACTATTACTTTCCGATAATGTATAATAAATTATAGTCAGAAAATTGATAGTATTAAAGAAAAAATATTCTTAAAAAAAGTAAATATAGTGAACAAGTAGAATCTGATAGCTTAAATAATAATACTTCTATACAAATAATAATAAAACAAAATAATACCTTAATTAAGTTATTAAAACAAATTAGCGAAAGTCTTAGAAATAATCAATTATAAATAATAAAAAAAATAATCAATTATAAATAATAAACGAAATTAGACATTTAACACAAGATCTAGAAAAATAAGTAGTTATTGTAGGCGAAAAATAAAAATATTTAGATTCATATCCTTACCCGTATAAAGTAAATAATCCAGAAAAATCATTCAAATTAGTTTCATCTGAAATTCAAAAAAATAATGGAGTTAAGTAAATATAATCTAGAATAGTTAGAAGAAATTATTGAAACAGAAAATGATAATGTAATAAAATATAAAATTATTAGAAATAGCTGAACAACTAGATAAAATAGATGAAGAGATAATAGAAGAAATAAATAATAATAGAATAGAACTAGAAGAAAATGTATAAACAATTAGGAATAATCAATTTGGAGAAATGAAATGCATTCCCCTTGAAGACTTAGAACAAGTAATGGGAAGTAATGACGCAGAAAAAGAAAAAGAAAAAGAAAAAGAAAATAATATCCTAGAATACTTCAAAGAAACTAATAATTTTAATTTTGCTGAAATGGCAGTGGTAAATCAAGAATGAAGTAGTTCATCTGCTTCAACTAATCCAAATCATCTAGATTTTAGGAACTTCACCAAACAACAAGTGAAAGATGGTGCTATAAATTATGATTGCATAAGAAGAAAGGAATATTATAGTTATCTAAATAGAGGATCATATGCTAGAGGAACACCTAATTATGCAAACTTTACACCTAGAAAAGAAGTATTTTTAAGAGAAGTATTACTAAAACCAATAAGTAATACAAGATGTTTATTTAATTATTTTTTGTGAAATGGAACTGCATTAAAAGTTAAATAAGGTAATAAAAGGTTCTGGGATGGCAAATCCCACTAGCATCATTAAACAGATGCGTTACAATACATTGAGGACAAGTAGTGTAAATTTGTAATCCATCTGCAGATAGAGAACCAAAATTTGCTAGAGCATCTGCACATCCATTAGCTTCACGATATATATGATCACTCAGCAAGAACCTGCAATCATTAATGAGGTTACTCAGGTGATGATTGTTGTTTCCTCTGCCCATAATCAGTTGCTGAGCTAACAGAGATCTGTTTCAACAATAACATTGGAAAGACCCATATCAAAAGCAATTTTCAGTCCATCTCTAATGCCCCATAGCTCAGCTATGATGCTCGAGTTGATGCCAATATTTCTAGAAAAACCAGCAACGCATCTGCCGGAGCTGTCTCTAATCATTCCACCACAGCTAGCCTGGGTTGCCTTTTGCAGCCCCATCGGCTTTGAGTTTGAGGAAGCCAGGATCTGGGGGTTTCCAAACAATGTTTTGGGTAGTTTTGGTCTTGGTGTGCCAATTAAGGTTTGAGAGGTGTTGTCAATCAATGGCAAGGGCAGTGGTGTGGTCAGGTTTGAAATGGATTGGGTTGGCAGAGGTGAAAATGAAGGAATTTCTGGATTGCCAAATTTCCCAACAGACCGAAGGGAATAACTTAGACCAACAGGTGGCATTGTGAGTTTCTTTTGATTGACAGTTGAGTTTCAGCCAGTTCTCAAGATTGAGATCAAAAGAAGAGGTTAGAGAGGAGGGAATGCCAATGGAGTTCCAGAGACTTTGAGCTGAAGGGCAGTTCCATAGCACATAGACAGTTGTTTCAGGAGCTGAACCACAAAGGTTGCAAGTAGGATCAGGAATTATTTGTCTAGTGAAAAGAGGAGTTCTTGTTCTAAGCTTCTGGTGAAGAGATTGCCAAATGAAGTGGCGACTGCAAGGGTACGCATTAATTTTCCAAACCCACAGCCAATTGGGAAAAGGAGGGCTAGCTATGAAGTTTTTCGCGAGGAGGTAGGCTGATTTGGTGCTGAACTCACCAATTGGTGAGGGGTTCCAGATGTTGAGGTCACATCCAGTTTCATACCAAGGCAATTGGACATGCTTCTTATGGACCTAATCAGATCTGGGGGCAAGGTGAAGGAGATTGTGCAAAAGTCCCAAGAATTATTCACTCAACAATCTCTGATTTTGAGAGAATCCTCATTTCTCTGCAATGGACCTTCAATTGCTTTTCTGATAGGACCAGAATCAGACCAATTATGGAACCAAAGGGCCGCACTTGTACCACTTTTCAGGAGGATTTTGGTGCCTTTTTGGAGTGTGTCATTGCCTATTTGAATACCCCTCCATGTTGAAGATGGTCTAGGGGTTATTCTATTTGGGTCGTGGTATTTGGCACTGAGAAGTTTGACCCAAAGAGCATCCTTTTCTTTTTGATATCTCCAATTAAACTTAGCCATTGAAACTCTATTAACCAAGTTGGTTTGTCTAATGCCTAGATCTCCTACAAACATATTTACTTAAATTATATATTTTTTTCCATACAAGATGCGCCTCACTTCGGTGAAGCCTGCGCCTTGCCTTGCCGCTTAAGCCTAAGCCCTAGGAGACCTTGGCGCCTTAGTGCGCTTATCGCCTTTAATAACACTGATTTTGACTATTTGTTCAAATTTCTCTTTTCTGTTGAAACTATCCGCTAAATTTTTTTATCAGTTATACTTAGATTTGAAGGCCATTTTTCCTATTTGTTGAAAATTCACAAACTTGAAATATTTTATCTTTTGAATTTTTATAATCTATTTTTTTTATTTGTTCAAATTCGCAAGCTTATTTCCACGAACTGTTGAAATTTTTTTTCATCAATTCAAAACATTTTATGAAATAGAGTTAAACGCCGAATTTTGAACAGATCTAACAACAACACAATCAATGGTTTCGGAAATAGTTGAAAAAAAGTGCGCCAAAACGGTGGAACAAAAAAACCTTGTAGATCAGGTCAGATCTTGTTGAACAAACATGCAGATCTAACAACACAATTACAAAATTCTAAAAACACCGAGACATTCACCAAAACGGAAACAATAAATAAATAAATAAATAAATAAGATGGGTGATGAGATCCGATCACTGACGGTTCACGATCTGTTCAGATTAGCGGTGGCAGAGGTAGTGGTCAGTCAGCAGATCAGAAGAAGATGAAGAGGATAGTGAAGCAAGACAAACACACAGACAGACACACTGATGGTGTGTAAATGGGCTATACAATATATTTATTAGATGGGTAGTTTGGACATTTTACATCAATATGCCCTTATGGATAAAATATTTTAGGATGTGAACTTTTGAACAAATAAAATCTAAATTTAGATTTATGGACCAAGTGCACAAGAAAGTGTTATAAAAAGCTATATAATTTCAATAAAAGAAGAAGATTTTTCAGAAAAAATAATTATTGTCTTGAGAAAAAAAGATTTGTAAATGTTGGGTATGTGAAGAAATAGATCACTTTGCAAATCAATTTAGAAATAAAAATAAACTTGAATTATGTTGTGTTACAAGAAGAAGAGGCATTAGAATTGGCTCAATAAAAATAATAAAGGAACAAGTATAAATATATACATATTGGCAGTATATAAATACAAATTACACCATTGTTTGATAAAGGACATGATATATATATATATATGCATTTTTGTGTGATATTAGGCAACGAAATTTCGAAAAGACCATAATTAGTGGAATAAAAAATAATCTATGTGGGGGACCATTAGATTTTATTACAGACAAAGATATTATATTAGTTTAAAAGATGGATTCATAAATAGATTTTAAACATTCAAAATCTAAACTGTAAGAATTGATATACATGAAACCACATACCCATTAAGGATATGTTGAAAGATAATACATAAGCTAGATAACACCATAAATCCTAAAATGCAACTTAAAATTATAGAAGCAAATAAATTTAAACCTATTAATAAAATACCAATAGATTAAATTACACCTAAAAGAATAAATTCTAATGAAATTAAACTAGATAATAGATGGATAGCAAGTTTTAATAACCTTAAAAATATTATAAAAAGAAAAATGGGAACTTACATATAGATTCTAATAGGTGAATTTATTAACTAATAGGTCCTGTGAGAATTAAAGACATTTTTCATCAAATACTATTAAAAAACGTCTCTAATTGTTAATTTTCAGTAACAGTTTGAAAATTTTATCACAAAAAATATCACTAATTATAAGTTTTATTGACAGTTTAAAATAATCGTAAAAAAAAAGTCACTAATTTTCAATTTTTAACGACAGTTTGAAAATTTCATTATAGAAAAATGTCATTAATTGTAAGTTTTAGTGACAATTTATAAAAGCCGTAACCAAAAAAAGTCACTAATTGTCAATTTTTAGTGACATGTAAAAAATTAATTTTAGCGACGATTTTACTAAAAAATTATTTTTAGCGACGATTTTACTAAAAAATTATTTTTAGCGACGATTTTACCAAAAAAAGACACACTGATAGTTTACCCAAGAAAAAATATAATAAAAATTGATAATACATGAAATATTAAAATAGAAAGACCTAGCACTTTGGAAAATAATGATGAAATAGATAATATAAGTATATCATCAGGAAGACACTATAGATAATTCTAGTATACAATCCGGTTGAAATTCAGTTAGTAAGAGAATAATAGGATATAGAACCACGAGTGTGCCAGTATATGAAGATGAAGAAAATCTAATGGTTTGGGCAAAAGAAGATGAAGAGGCACAAAAGAAATATGACACATTCGTAAAAAGATACAGCAAAAAGAATGAAAAAAAATAAAATGTCATTAGCATATACTAATGTTAATAGTATATCTATCTATATATATATATATTATTACACCCCAAACCCGGGCATGACCAGTTGTGGCCCATAGGGACTTAGCCCAAGGCATATGTAAGCCTAAACCTGAAGCCAAAATCACAAAGAATAAATATGACGATAGCCCAGAAATAAAAAAATCAAAACCCAAACCAGTGACAAGTCACAAGTTTAACTGGTAAAACCAGCCATAACCAACTTCCAAAAATATATACTAAATGGAACATAAACTGCCCATAAAATAAAATAAAAAAAATTCTAAATAAAATCCAACCACAATGTATGCACAAAACCAACATAACAAGCTAAAACAAAAAATAATGAATGTCCTAGAGGTTCATACAATTGAGTTCCCGTTACACCATGAGTCCACTCTAAGTTCTTCTAACACCTAGAAGTGATAAACAACTAAGCTAGCTGATAACTCAGTGAGTAGCAATATGGATAGTAAATACAGTTTTGAAAACAGGATTCAATTCCAAAATAAGATATATATCATAGAAACTAGATTGACATACAGTTTTGATAAAGATAATCTATTTCAAAAAGAAGATTCTACAGTTTAACAGTTAAAATACTCATGTCTCTCAAGAACATGATAAATGACATTTTTCACTTAAAACAGATGACAACATGAACACCAATAATTTTCTGGGTACCAAGAATAACAACTGACATGCCACAAAATTCTCAAGGTAATAAGGCCGTTGGATCCAATATCGAACTAAGAGTCATTCTCAAGGTGGCAACCCGGGCCTTTTCTCTAAAACAATTTGATTGAATGTCACTTAGCCTAGCCCAGATCTTTTCCTTACAATCATTGAGCACTAAAGTTATCACAGCTCCACCTGGATCTGTTCCCTAGTAGCCAGAGTCACCGCAAACAGTGGAATCATTTTGTTGGACTAAAATATACAGATAGTTTCAATAATCAGTACAATTCAATTTCGCAAAACATGGCAGTTTACTATTATAAACATGAGACCATAACAAATAGTTTATAGCATGCCAAGTTTATACATGTTTCAGAAATAATTTAATTCGATTGATAATATAATAATTTATTAAAACAATTTAGTCCTGAAATAACAAATTAATTTTCTAACAATTCAAGGTAGGAAAATATTTATAAAAATATGTACCATACAACTACTCACTTGAATTCCAAAATGTGTAGCCTTTAAACATAATGCGAAGAAGTAATCACGCATATTTGAATAAAATAATAATAATAGTATGTAGAAAGACCCATACTTAAACTCTATTATAGAATCAGAATCTAATAAAAATAACCCCAAAATTGAAATCTACACCTCGAAAAACCTTAGGTATGTATTTCTCAAAATTAAAAACTCATCCGTTAAATCCAAAAATCACTAAGGTGTGCCAAAATCTTAGAACCCAACCTCACATGATCACAACCCACACAAGCCTATTACTTTCCAGCAACCCGTTAGTTACTTGACTCTAGCAACCCATCACTAAGGCCAGGGCATCAAATATATTTATATATTTTTTTTCCTTATTCGCACCTCTTCTACACAATCTCTCGCACACACTACAAACTATATAATAATAATAATAATAATAATAATAATAATAATAATAGTATTATATGAATAACTGATTAAATTAATTAAATGTTCATTCCTTATCAACTTCAAATAAAATGTTAATCACAATTTTAAAATATCAATAATTGCAACAGTGCTAACTCAATATTATAGACTTATGTAAATCTACTCCTATAATATAAAAACAAATCCTTAATCAAAACTAAACCCACTTATTCATTGTCACAATACTTCACAGCCAAACCCAAAAACCCACCACACTAACTATGAAATCTCCAAATTAAACCACACAGATAAAGTTTCAACATGATATTGGAAGTAAGATGAAGATTGAGTACCTGCTAGTCCAATTAGACTAAGTTAAGCGACTGCTCTCTCTCTCTCTTCGTCTCTCTCTTCCTACCTCACTCTTAAGGGTCATGACTGCTATGAATAGGAACTCAAGGCTGCTACTGTTGTTTTGAACCAAAAAGAGAGTAGGGTTTGTGTTTATTTTATTTTATGCTAGTGCTGGGCACACTGTCACACCCTAAAATTTGGACAATTAAATATTAAATTAGGACTAAATCCCAATCAATATTCTATCATCTAAATCCTAGGGGTGAAACAAAATCTAAACATTCTCGTCTCCATAAAATTTAAGTAATTTCTATGCTCAAAAGACAACAAGGGATTAAAAAAAAATTAATAAATGCCAACCAAACTACTCATCAAAGATTCATAACTATCCAATATCTTCAACATTAAAGTACCAACAAATAGTCAAAACAACTTAAATAATGTAACGTTGAAAAACAAACCACAATGCTAAATTGTCAAAAATACTAAGGTCATAAAAAATAATAAATACATAAACTAATATCAACACTAAGCTCAAGAAAACCAAAAGAAGTCCAAAAGACATGTTCTACGATCATAGTTATTTCTTGTCACCATCATAGTCCCAACTAATCCTACAAAGGAAGTTCGGCTGCGCTCAAATAGAATGCACCCAAGATGCCAAAAGACAAAACATGTCAGTTTACAAGTGTACTGGCATGAGTACAAGATTTGACACTCATGTGTTCACCAGACACAAACAAAAATATATTTAATTCTTGTTACGGGACAAGACAAGTAGTTCCATCCACGCCGAGATGAATGGATAATTTCTCGAGATACGGTGGCATTTAGTTTCTTACCTGTACACAACAAAATAAAAATAAAAATATGGTGAGTCAGCCCTGCGTAAAAAGTTAGTAAGACCCAATATTCTACAAAAAAAAATAAAATAAAGTTGGTATAATTTAATCCCAAGTAACTTGCTGAAGAAATATAAAAATGCATCGTTTCAAGCTTAAATAATTCAAATTGATCAAAACATAAAGAACAAAAGTTGCATAGAATCAAATTTTCTAAAAGGCAAAGCAAAAAAATTTTGTAAAAACTGAACAGGTTGAGAAAAAAAAATTGATAGAAGATCCTAGACAGAATTCAACCGAAAAATCTAAAGCTGAAAACAAACAGAAACTGCACTAAGATGATTTTTTTGGAATAAGTTCAAAACACCAAAAGTGTTCAGAACAATGTTTTACTTCAGTTTACGTGAAACCAATAAAAATGAGCTCGTTTCGTAGGTTAAAACAACATCTAAAATCTGCAATACTAAAATAAATAAAAACTATTGTAACAAAGATCATCCAATTACAAGTTCTAATCGATATTTTTAGTAAAAAGTTAAAACACAAAAATTGTCTAGAATTATGTATATATGCCTCTACCCAAATTTCGTAATTTATTGAGGTTGTTTATTATTTTTCAACATGTCCAAGTCAAAACAATTCACACTATACCAATAAACTCATAGTTAAATTCTTTGTTCCTTAATTCTACCACTTCGGCCCTTCACTTCCGGCCTACACATATATCCCATGTGCCTTTCGTATACCTAACATCGCTCCGAAGCCAAACTTGCATGGGGATATTGTCCCGAGTTTAACCCACACTTCCCGAATGGTTAGCATATATATACGCGCGTAAGTCAAAGCACTCGTCTACTCATGAGAGCGAGGCAACAATATATATATACACAATCTCTCATCTACTCATCAGAACAAATATAACAATGCCAAGCCTAAGGCGTTCAAATAAATCTCATAATCCTCGCATTTTTTTCTTATACACTCGTTCTCACCATCACTCAAATAAAACAACAATCCATGGAGTCATGGTGGAGTATAAGGAATTTATTTATGAGTTCCTAGTTTATTTTAATTTCATATATCCATGAGTGTGATTACAACCATAAAATAAATATACATAAAAATCCTAAACCTTACATACACAACTAATTAAAATAATTGAAATCAATCCATCATCTACATGCAAATACAAAATCAAACCAACATCAAATAAAAAAAATATATTGAATTAAACATAAATAAAAGGAAGTGGGTTTTGTACTCACTATTATTTTTCGATGATCAAAGAAATATTTGAAGAATTAATTAAGCTACCAAAACAAAACCCTAATCTTCTTTTTTTCCTTTACTCTCTCATGCCGCTCTCTCTCTATCACGCCACACATAGCACTCTTTTTTTCTTTGATTACTCACACACACACACACACACACACACACTCTCTCTCTCTCTCCATCAGAGACCGCCTCGAGAACTCCCGGCCCACATCGAGGGCGCTAACTGCTTTGTTGAAGCTACTACAGTTCAGACTCAATGTCATGGTTCTTAATCTGATCTCACAAAGTGCAATGTAAGATTGATAAATCACCAAAGAGTCCAAATCCGGCAAATCGTTTTGGAAAACTAATTTTAATAAAGAAGTGCCAAACATGGACTGCTTTGCCAGAGACAGAGTCGCCACCTAAATATTTTATTTTGAGGGAATTTAGGAAACCTTGACTCGTGCCTAAGGCCACGTGTCTGTCATCACTAAAGTTGCCTCGGTTTGGGAACTTGGGTATGAGAGGGGAAGGTCAAGCAATGAGCACCCCCGCTCGCCCGATCAAAGATCGGCCTGTACTAAGCATGATATTTTGTTTTTGAAAACACATGTGTTCTTATTCCGGTTATTAACCTATAATTACTATGTGATGCGCACAGCATACAAGTATAGACTAGATCGTCTAATTTGGAACAAAACATTGCATGTTCGTTTGTGAAAATGATTTGAAGTTTGCAACTCACAAGTAGGCTAAGACGTATATTTTGATGAATTGTTTCAATTCAAGCAATCCAACCTTCACTCATAGGCATTCAGGCAATTAATCAAATAAACAGTTAGCCTCATGGCAAGCATGCTAACATGGCAACACTGACACACATGCAATATGCTAAAGTGTAAACACTCACAGTGTACTCCGAGCCAAAACAGAAAACTAGTTAGAAATCATGCATGATCCTAGTTCATGTTAAAATAGCTAATGCAACACATGCAAAATGCAACTAAGATGGGCTCAGCTATTCTAAGATGTCATGTGAATGTGACAATTCGATACATGTATTCAACTTGGAATTGAAATACAATGCAGTTTGTATGATGCACCGAGCCCAGTGCATGCAAGACAGATGAATGGATGTAAGCATGTGAGCATAAGGTATGCTAATTAAAACATTCCCTAAAACTAACCATCGTAAGCAGTTAAGTAAAAGGGAGAAAGAAATAGAGGTTCGAAAACATGCATCACACACATGCACGTTTTTTACAACAGCTGGCCCTCTCGACGAAGGGTCCGAATAAGAAGCTAACTAGCTAATCTAAGCTAATTAAACTAATTATTACAAAAAATGCTAATTAACTATTCCTAGTTAACTAACTATTACAAAACAAATAAGCAGCTAAACGCATTAACTACTTAAATACAGAACCAAAGCATAAACTAGCTAATGAAAGCAGTAAAACAGGAGCCTCGAGGCGATAAGTGTATGCATGCTCGGTCGCCTCGTTTGGAAATCCGTTGCGATGCCCCAACTTGCCTCTGTTTGCAATTGTTCTCAGAACCTTGCACCAAGCTCCACAAAGCTTCAACTCCACCATGGGAACCTGTAGGAACATGGCCGACCACCTAGGGGTGTTTCCAGCCACTGGCCGACCACTTTCCATTGCTGCAAACCAGAAAAAGTGGTCGTCCAACTAGTTGTTCTGGTCGGCCAACCAGTTTTGCTGCACTTCTCCACTTTGCTGCAATAGAGAGCAAGTAATGGCATGGCAATGTATTTGCAATGTATGTGTGCACATCCACCATTCCTATCATTTCATAAGCTCAAGGAGTGCTTCTCGACTCTCGCCACCAATCACGATCTTGATGCATGACGCCGAGAGGCGGTTGCACAATTCAATATGAAATGAATGCACACATAATCACATAAAGCCTAGAACTCTATCATATATGATCAAGAGCGTCGCTGACTAGGAATTAAGGCACGCTTCATCACTTCAAGTATGAAACGCCTTCATTTCCGTATTTGGACTAACACCTATTCCAAACAAAATGCAACAAATAACATGGCATACATAATGCAATGCAACAGAAGCATGCAAACATGCACGTAACTCAAGCATGCAAACATGCAATGCTAGGGACAAGTGTGCAACAACATGCAATGCAACATGGCATACTCAATGCAATGTGATTATGGCATACACAATGCGAACAAGAACATGGCATACACAATGCAAACAATAACATAACATGCACGATGCGATGTAACATGGCATACACAATGCTCAATGGACTTAAACCAAATGTGGGCAGACCTCAGCTATGCCCAAAACAATGGCCATAATGCTAAGAAATGAAGGCATGCAAGCATATACAAGCATGCACATGCAATGGTCTATCAACTAGGCCTAAGTACATAACTCTCAAGAGTGCTCAAGAAGTGATAGACATGGGAGTGTGACAACACTAAAGGCTCTGAAATAAGGTATGAAATGATTCCAAATCATTCAAACAATAGGCACAAGGCATGCTAGAGTCTTTAAGGCATAAGGCTAGCAAAGAGCAACACATAGAAGGCATGCAAAACATGGCACAAATGCATGAACCAGCCATGGACAGAGCTTAATTAGGTCTAAACAAAGACCAAAACATGCTAAGATGGGGGCTCAAAGGCCTAGGCAAGATGTCATACATGCTAGGCCACAAATAAGGCAACAAAGCATAACACTCAAAGGCACTTAAAGAGTGAATGAAGTGGGAATATAGAAATGTTACATGCTCTGAAATGTCATGGTAAATGATGTCAAATCATGTACACAACACAAATGAAGCATGCTATAGTACCCAAAGCTTGAAGCTAGCATATGCATTTGTACTACAACTATGCAAAACATGAAGCATATGGTCAAGGAAACCTAAAATAGTCCTAGAACATGTCAAAATGAGTCTAAAACATGTATGGAAGGAAGCCACAATAAGCTAGCATGAAGGGCATAAGGCATGATGCATACAAGGCAAATAAGGTGGATTGCACTACACCTATCAAGACCAAGCATGAGATGGCTTCGCCAACAAAAATCAGAGTTATATCATGGCAAAATAACCCCAAAAACACACTGAAATGATAGCTCATAAGCTTAGGCATGAAGGCATACGCAATGATTCATGTTAAGACATAAAGGGCAAACCCTCCAACGCATTGAATGAGTGACAAATGCAAGTGTATGACCACACTACATGGACTGAAATCACATATGAAATGATGCCAAATCATTCAAATAGGTCAAGCAATGCATGTTAGTGGACTTGATACACAAAGCTAACAAGCTAGAATGCACTATAGCTATACAAAGCATGACATGCATGACCAAAACAACACAAATCAGAGCTTAAGCATGCTAAAACATGGACAAAAGCTTCTTAGAGTTAAGCCAAAAGCATGCTAGAATGATGGTCTAAAGCATGATACACATGAGGCTAGTTCATGGAATTGCACTACAAGTGCACGAAGCATGCAAGGGCCAACCAAACCAAACCTTAACAGAGGTATGACATGGAAAAACAACACCAAGAACATGTTGAAATGGACTCAAAACAAGCTAGAAAGACATGCTACCTCACGAAGCACACAAGACTAGTTTGTGAGAAATACACTACAAGTGTATAAGGCATGCATGAGGTGACAAAACCAAGTCAAAATAGTGGTATGCCATGCTGAAATAAGCCTAAATACATGCTAAGATATGGCCAACATAAGCTTAACAAACATGCTCAAACATAAGGCAAGTATGGCAAGTATTCAAGACACAAGGAGAGGGGATGACCCTCTCCTATTTGGGACCCCAAAACCACCTTTCCACCACTAAAAATCTTTTGGATTTCAGTGGTAGAAAGGTCATGCAAGGACTAGAACAAGAGCCAAAAGGGATGGCTCAAAACAAGGCCTAAGAGGTGGTAGACCACCCCCAACACAAAAGTGACCTTAAACAAACATTTTAAGGACTAAAAAACAGAACTTTTTTCAGTAGGAAGTTAAGTCTAAAACACCATGAAAATAGGTCTAAAAGCTTAAGCAAAACAAAGGATTAAAGGGCTAGTTGACTCACCCTTGTAGAACACCTTCAAAACCACAACTCCAGCAGCTTTTTGAACTCAAACCAACCCAAAAACTCCAAAACAAACCTTAAGAAGCCTCAGCAACAAAAGGATGGTGTTTGAGTGTGTGTTTGTGTGTTAAAGTGTGGTAAAACTACACTTTTAAGGCACAAAATGAAGAACAAGAGCAAGATAGAGACAAAAGTGTATCGATATCTTCCAAGCCCAAAAAACTGAACCTGGAGGAGGAGGGGGGAGGTTCTCTCTTATAGAGAACCAAGCTCAAGCTTGTTAGACAAGCTTTGGCCTCAAAGTCATCCCTCCATACACGTGTATGGGGGATGGCTTCAGGCCTTCCACCGGCATAGCTATAAAAAAAATATCTCCAAAAAGGTGATGAAAAGTAGCCGACCACTTAAAGTGGTCGGCCAACTACTTGAAGTGGTCGGCTGACCACCACAAGTGGTCTCCCAAGACAAAAACTGGTCGGCCATGGTGGGAGAGAGTCCACAGCATGAAAACAATGCAGTAGTGTGGTGGCCGACCAGAAAAAAGTGGCCCAAAGACCAAGAAAACCGCTTCCCGTAAACCGGGTCAGGAAGAAAAGTGGTCTCCAAGGGGAAGAACTGGTCTCCCACCCTTGTATACCACCTTCCAAACAAGGAAAACAAGGTTTGTACTAAAAAAAAACCAAAAAGAATGCAAAACGAAAGTTCAGGAGTTAAGGCGCGCGGCCGGGAGACTCGAAAACTAGTCTACGAGCATCGAAAGTGGTCTACGACCACAAAAGTGGTCTCCCAGACCACAGTGTCCCTCTAGGCAGAGACAATAAGGTGTGGTTCAAAAACCATGCCAAACGGAGAACGTTAAGCGGTCCCGAGTCAAGGCGCACGACCGAAGGCTCCGAAAACAAGAAACTAGTCTCCAAACGAGGAAAGTGGTCTACGACCACAAAAAGGTGGTCTACAGACCACTCCCTCCCTCTAGGGAAGAGAAACAAGGCTTGGTCCGTAAACCGAGCCAAGCACAAAGAGTTCAAAGGCTCGGAGGCAAGACATCCAGCCGAAAACTCCGGAAACTCGAAACGAGCGCAACATGCACCATCACCGAGCGCTCAACCGATGACGTCTGAGTCTTAAGGTCGGTCAAAAATGGGGTGTCTACACCGCCTATGTTTTTGTTTTTGTTTTTGTTCTTTTCTCTTTTTTTTTTCAACACCTCTCCAAGTGCTTATAACCTAATTGACAACATATTATATTATTTAAATACAACATAATTACAACATATATAAATAAAAATATAAATATAAAATTAAATATCTATATATAACATGTTTTATGTATATAAAAAAACAAAAATATCAATATATATAAATATTCAAATTAATTATATATAATTAAATAGCACATTAAATTAATTAAATATCACATTAAATTCTCATGTAATCACACAATTAATAAGGCCAAAAATAAAATAAAGTAATAATAATCATAATAATAATAAATAATGACTTACGAAAAATTAGGGTCACTACAATATACACATTCTCAAAAGAATCTCATCCCAAGATTCGATAAAGAGAATATCGAACAAAAAGCTCCGGTGCATACGCCAACTTTCTCTTCTAACTCCTGTAATATCATTCTCATCCTCGCCCATTACAGTTTCACCAAGTTCACTTTCTTGTGCCACCGCTTACATCCCGATCTAGAATAGTAACCTACCGCACCACATACGTTAGATCGTCACTAATCTCCAACACTTCTAGTGATATTACTTGGGAAAGGTCTTGTGCACACTTCCAATAAAGATACGTGGAACACGCTAGAATCATAGCTAAACAGTGGTAAGGCTAATTTTTAAGCCACATTACCAATCTTCTCAAGGATCTTATATGGTCCCACAAATCTAGGTGCCAACTTTCCCTTCTTTCCGAACCGCATGATACAATTCATCGGCGAGACCTTCAAAACACGAAATCTCCAACATTCAATTCAACCCCTTACGCTTTCTATCGGTAACTCTTCTAACGACTTTGTGCAGTCTTAATACGTTCCCGAATAATGTTCACCTTCTCCGTGGTCTCTCTCACCAACTCTAGCCCTAACAATGACGCATTTCCTACCTCCATCCAACAAGTAGGTGATCGACATGGCCTTCCATACAAAGTCTCAAAAGGTGCCATCCCGATACTGGAGTGATAGTTATTATTATAAGCAAACTCAACCAATAGCAAGTGTTCTTCCCAACTACCACCAAGATCGGGGACACAAGCTCTTAATATATCTTCCAAGATTTGATTTACCCACTCAGTTTGCCCATTAGTCTAAGGATGATAAGTCGTGCTTAGGTCTAACCTAGCACCCAAAGCATGTTGAAAACTCTTCCAAAACTCTGCCACAAACAACGGATCACAATCCGAAACTATAGAAACTAGTGCGCCATGAAATCACACCACCTCCCGAATATATAACCTAGCTAGTTTATCTGTAGTTCAATGAACACTGATTAGAATAAAATGAGCAAACTTGGTGAGTCGATCCACTATCACCCAAATAGATTCATTACCTTGCTTAGACTGCTGCAATCCATCTACAAAATCCATAGAGATGTACTCCCATTTCCAAGTAAGGATCTCGAGAGGCTGCAAAAGTTCAAACGGTCGTTGGTGTTTTGCCTTAACCTGTTGACACACATAACATCCAGAAACATACTCTCCTACATCATTTTTCATACCTTCGCACCAAAACGTCCTCTTTAGGTCATGATACATGTTAGTCCCACTAGGGTGAATGGTATATCGGGACCTATGGGCATCATTCATAATCTCTTTCCTCAATTCAACAATGTTAGGTACACATAACTTGCCCTTGAATCGCAATCCCCCATCTGAGTCCACATACCAATCAATAGAACAATCATCGATCAAATCCACTACAAGGTCATCGAGCTTGTTGACGAGAAACCCATCTAAATTCTGTATCTGACGAACTTTACCCAATAGTGTCAATTGCACAGTCAAACTATCAATCTATGCCCTCTCAACACTCTTTATTAATTGAACATCATGCATCGAAATTAACGCCAAGGACTTCCATTCCTGAATCATCAAAGAAGCTATAATCCCATGTTGTCGACTAAGTGTATCTGCGACCACATTTCCTTTTCCTAGGTGGTAAAGGATCTCGAAATCATAACTGTTGATGAATTCAACCCATCTTTGTTGCCTCATGTTCA
The DNA here is from genome assembly GCA_025200525.1 of Camellia lanceoleosa. Lineage (NCBI taxonomy): Eukaryota > Viridiplantae > Streptophyta > Magnoliopsida > Ericales > Theaceae > Camellia > Camellia lanceoleosa. The sequence goes on from CM045761.1 coordinate 91,180,044, forward strand.
ACTCTTTTTAAGAAAAAAGATATTTTAGGCTCTTGTGATCTGTATAACTCAAAGCGCCCCCAAACAAGTAGTGTCGCCACACTTTCAACTCAAAAACAATCATTACTTCCAAGTCATGAGTAGGGTATCGCTCTCAAGAGGTTTTAATCGTTGAGAAGCATAAGATACAACCTTCGATGCAAAGATCAACACACATCCTAACCCAATTCCACTCACATCAAGAACATGACTAACTTTTCCCTTGTACTCAGATAGTTAACACTGATGTTGTAGTCAATTGTTGTTTTAACTCTTGGAAAGTTCTCTCACAATCATCTGTCTATAAGAACTTCACATTCTTACGGGTCAACTTGGTCATAGGTACTGCACTATTGGAAAACTTCTCTATAAATCTTCTATAATAACCAGCTAGTCCTAAAAAACTCCTCGCCTCTGAAGGATTTGTAGGCTGCTTCCATTCTTTGACTGCAACAACTTTCTCAAGATCTACCGTTATCCCCTGATCGGACACAACATGCCCCCAAAAACCAAACTTCTTTCTCTCAAAAGTGACACTTACTGAACTTAGCGTATAACTGCCGCTGTCTCAAAGTCTGTAACACGACTTTCAAGTGTTCTCTATGCTCTTCCTCATTCTTAGAATAAATCAGGATATCATTTATGAAGATAATCACAAACTTATCTAGATACAATTGAAAAATTCTGTTCATCAAGTCCATGAAATAGGCAGGAGCATTTGTCAAACCAAAATGCATTATAGGAAATTCGTACAATCCATACTGAGTCCAAAAAGCAGTAAGCGGTATACTTCCCTCTGACACACCCATCTGATGGTAACCTATTCTGAGATCAAACTAAGAGAACACGGCTACCCCCTTCAATTAATCAAACAAGTCATCAATTCTAGGTAAGGGATATTTATTCTTGATAGTCACCTTGTTTAGCTCTCTGTAATCTATGCACATGCGAAGAGTGCCATCTTTCTTGGAGACAAAAATCATGGGTGCTCTCCACGGGGAGTTACTTGAAGGAATGAACCCTTTCTAAAGCATCTCTTCCAGCTGCTTCTTCATTTCCACAAGCTCTTTAGGCGCCATTTTGTATCCCACCTTAGAAATCGTGCGCCTACACTAGGTCAATGCAAAATTCTACTACCCGTCGAGATAGAAGTCCAGGTATCTCTTCAAATATATCCTTAAACTCAAGTGCCATATCTACCTCACTAATATCCTACTTAGGGATTTCTACCAAGCACAGAAAACTCGTCATCACTGACTCTCCTCCATCGCTAGAAGTGTGGGTAAGCCGTGGCATACTAGAAATATCTATATTCACTGTCCTTCCAACACAATCTAGAGTTACAAAGTGTTTTCTTAGGCAATCCATACCCAAAATAATTACAAACCCCTCAAACCCTAACACAATTAGGGTTCAGATACAAGACTCGCCTACAAAATCAATCTCAAAATCTTTACACATCTCATAAAGAGTAATCGCCCCTCGAAAGGGCTCTCAACATGAATAGGTCTAGACAATGAGGTAGTTACAATGTGTTCTCTTTTACAAACTGCCTAGATATGAAAGAATGAGAGGCGCCATTATCAAAAAGTTCTCTAATGGGTTCTTAAAAAAATTGGAGATACCTAGCAACCATAGCCTTCAAGTTAAACACAAAAAAAAAATTCGTAGATAAATACTTAGAATAAACTCAACCACCAAACTAAACTAGCGAACGCATGCCTCTACAATCAGAAGATCACCTAAACTCTCACAAGTCTGGGGGAACCTGGGGCTTTAATACCAAATCATTACGCTTCAAAATTTGGACAATTAAATATTAAATTAAGGCTAAACCCCAATCAATATTCCATCATCCAAATCCTAGGGGTGAAACAAAATCTAAATGTTCTCGTCTCCATAAGATTTAAGTAATTTCCATGCTCAAAAGATAACAAGGATTAAAAAAAATAATAATTAATAAATTCCAACCAAACTATTCATCATAGATTAATAACTATTCAATACCTTCAACATTAAAGTACCAACAAATAATCAAAACAACTTAAATAATATAACGTTGAGAAACAAACCAACATCAAATAAATAAAAATAAAATAAACAACTAATTAAACATAAATCAAGGGAAGTGAGTTTTGTAGTCACTGTTATTTTTTGATGATCAAATAAATATTTGGAAAATTAATTAAGCTACCAAAACAAAACCCTAACTTTTTTTTATCTTCTTCTCTCGCCACTGTCTCTGTCTATCACGCCACACACAACACTCTTTTTTCTTTGATTACTCTCTCTCTCTCTCGCCTCTATTTTTGTTTTTGTTCTTTTCTCTTTTTTTTTTTCAACCTCTCCAACTGCTTATAACCTAATTGATAACATATTATATTATTTAAATACAACATAATTACAACATATATAAATATAAATATAAGATTAAATGTATATATATACATATAACACCATTTATGTATATAAAAAAAACAAAAATATCAATATATATAAATATTCAAATTAATTATATATAATTAAATAGAACATTAAATTAATAAAACATCACATTAAATTATCATGTAATCACACAATTAATAAGGCCAAAAATAAAATAAAGTAATAATAATCATAATAATAATAAAAATGACTTACGAAAAATTAGGGTCGCTACACACACATAATGCGTGTGCAGGTCAAATCAATAGATAAATATACAATATATATATATGCAACTCAAATGGTAAGAGCCTTATTTAATATTTTTGTGATCTAGAGTTCAAGTCACACTTTCTTCTCTATTTTTTATTTTTTTTATAATAAATTTTGCCTCTAAATTAAAGACTTTCTCCATAAATTTATCGTAGATTTAAATTAATTAAAAGACCCTCCAAATATTTAATTTGTACTTTAGGATTCACCATTAAAATACTTGAGATGGTAAAATTATTATTATTATTTAATTATTTACTTTATTTTTATATTCAGGTTCTCACATTCTCCCCTTTTAAAAGAAAAGTTTTGTCCTCGAAACTAACCTGAGTAAATCAGGAGAATAGATGTGGGTACTTCTCGCGCATCTTGTCCTCACATTCCCAAGTCGCCTCTTGAACTAGATGATTACGCCACAGTACCTTAACCAATTTAATGGCCTTTGTACGTAACATTTTCTCTTTCAAATCCAAAATCTAAACAGGCATCTCCTCATATGAAAAAAATCCTCTCTAATCTGAAGTGGCTCATAATCTATCACATGCAACGGACTGTGCACATATTTCCTCAGCATAGACATGAGAAACACATTATGCACTCCTGCCAACCTAGGGGGTAAAGCAACACGGTACGCAACCTTACCAACCTTTTCCAATACCTCAAATGGTCCAATATATCTAGGACTCAACTTTAATTTCTTTCCAAACCTGATGACTCCTTTCCATGGTAAATCTCTTCACGATGATCAGCATAACTTTTTTGTCTACTTTGAGTAGTCAATAATCGCTCTCTAATGGTGATAATTTTTTGTGTAGCATCCTCCACCAATTTAGGTCCTAACATTTGCCTCTCATCAACCTCATATCAACACAAAGGAGACCTACACTTCCTCTCATACAAAGTCCCATAAGGAGCTACTTCCAAACTAAAATGATAACTATTATTATACGCAAACTCCATGAGCGGCAAATAATCATCCTAATTACCTCTCTACTCTAAAGCACAAGCCTTCAACATATCCTTAAGGGTTTGAATAGTCCTCTCTGATTGCCCATTTGTCTGAGGTGATAAGCCGAACTAAAATTTAACTGAGTACCCATAACTGATTGTAACGCACCTCAAAACTTAGACACAAAACGAGGGTTCTGATCTGACACTATTGACACAGGTGCACCATGCAATTTAACAATCTCCTTCACATACAACTGTGCAAATCAAGCTAGAGAATAGTTCATCCGTACTGCAATAAAATGTGTTGACTTGGTTAATCTATCAACAACTACACAAACTGCATTGTGATTACTACTAGTACCAGGTAATCCGCACACGAAGTCCATGGTAATATGATCCCACTTCCACTCTGGTATAGGTAAGGGTTGTAATTTCCTCACGGGTTTATGATGTTTTGCTTTAACTTGTTGACATACCAAACACTGAGCCACATATTCTGCAATATCTCCCTTCATACCATTCCACCAAAAATATTCATGAAAATCCCGATACATCTTAGTGTTTCTCGGATGAATGTTGTAACTAGAGCTATTTGCCTCCGTCATAATCACCTTCCTCAAATCACCACTAGCAGGAACACAAATTCGACTACGAAATCTAAGCAACCAATCATCACTAACTACAAAGTCTACATGCTTACCCTCTGTCATCTCTTCTTTAATATGCTTATACTGGGGGGTCAATCTCTTGAGCTAAACGAATTCGTTCTCTCAAGGTTGGCTGAACTGTCAATTGACTACAATAAGCCCTAATCACCAGGCGTAACAACCTCAAGCCTCAAACGTCTCATGTCTTCCACCAAACAACTCTCAATAAACAAAGTTGTTACATCTCCAACTGTGACCTTCCTACTCAAGGCATCTGCCACCACATTTGCCTTCCCAAAATGATACAAAGTATTCACATCGTAATCTTTTAGCAACTCAAGCCATCTTCTTTGCTTCAAATTTAGCTCCTTCTGTGTGAAGATATACTTCAAACTCTTATGATCAGTGTAAATCTCACATGACTCTCCATACAAATAATGTTTCCAGATCTTTAAAGTGAAAATCACTACTGCTAACTCTAAGTCGTGCGTAGGATAATTTCTCTCATGTACTTTCAGCTGTCGTGACACGTAAGCAATCACCTTCCTATGCTACATGAGCACACATCCTAAACCTTGTCGTGAAACATCACTATAAATCACAAAACCACAGGCAAGGATTAGAGCTGATGTCAATCTGCTAAACTCTTGAAGCTACGCCACAATCATCATTCCACTCAAACTTTACCCCTTTCCCGGTGAGATTGGTAAGTGGCAAAGCAATAGAGGAGAATCCTTCCACAAACCGTCAGAATATCCAAAGAAACCCTAGAAAGCTACGATTCTATCACGTAGTAGGTCGTGGCCAATCAACAATTGCTACCACCTTTGTGCTATCCATAGATACCTCATCTTTACTCACCACATGACCCAAAAAGGATACACTGCTCAACTAGAATTCACACATCTTAAATTTTACATATAGTCCCTTCTCCCTAAGGGTCTACAGGACTATCCTCAAATGTCGCCATGCTCCTCCTTACTTCTAATAAATTAGGATGTCATCAATAAACACTACTACAAATTTATCCAGCTGGGGTTTAAATACTCTATTCATCAAATCTATGAATGCGACTAGTGCATTTAGACATCAAAAGGCATCACCAAGAACCGATAATGCCTATAATAGGTTCTAAAAGTGGTCTTAGAAACATCTTCATCCCTTACCTTCAACCGGTGATAGCCTCGACCACAATTCAATTTTAGAGAATACTTGAGCTCCTTGCAACTAGCTAAATAGGTCATCAATGAGTGGCAAAGGATACCTATTCTTCATCGTGACTTTGTTCGGTTCCCCATAATCAATACACAATCTCATATACCTATCATTCTTCTTCACAAACAACACAGTGTTCTCAAGGTGAGACGCTAGGCCTAATAAAACATTTGTCTAGCAACTCCTATAACCGAGTCTCAGAACTCCTCAACTCCAAAGAATGCCATTCTATAGAGCACTTTTGTAATGCCCCAAATATCTACCCTAAATGATAAGACAACAATCATGACTCTTTCAAGGAAAACCTAATATAAATCTCCAAACTTACATTACATGATACAATAGTTCTTCATGCAACAATACATTAATCCAACAACAAGTAAATAAACAAATAAGTACCCCAAGGGTTTACAAGTTTCAAGGCTTGAGCCCTGTTACACAAAAATGGTTATTCAAACCCACACAAACACAAATTTTGGCTTACACACGAGTCATAGCAAAATGAGAGCATTGTACTCCCAACACACATACTTCCATGCCCTTAGTTGGATGGGATCACTACATCTTTTCTCGCACAAAATCCTATAGGGTGAGCATAAAGCCCAAGAGGAAATTCTTAACAAAGTATATACATTTTATACAAGTTTCAAGAGATGAAATGCACATGCCATGCTATACTCTTTTGAAGATAAATCACATTTTCATCTTTTGAAAACCATCATATTCAATGATATCATGCAATTTCAATTGTTCAAAACTTAACAATTTATTTCAAGGGCGTAAATACAACTCTAGTAATCCCTAGGCCTGGTTCCGCAAGTAGACTATACAAGTACTATCAAATTGTCATTTTTATTGGTATTAACCAAGGCTCGACACCTATTCGCTGGTCTTCGTCTTTCACCCCTGACACTCGTGCCAACTTATTCAATATCATCTACACCACCTATCAAGACTTACCAACGATTTACCCCAAAACCATTCCATGAAAACTTGGTTCTCAACATTCTTTTCTCAATGCAAGTTTTCATATCAACTTTCAAAGTTTAATGTAATCAAATGAATTAATATGCTAATTTCACAAGATGGATATAAATACTTTTATTCCAATTCATCGTTCAGGGAATAACACAAATCCTCTTCTCAAGTATCTTCAACAATTAGTTATTTCAAAACTATTTCAACGTTTTGAACAATAATTTCCAAAATGAACAACAATTCTCATATTCCTTGAAATTCATCATTTATATAAATATAAATAAGAAATTTTCCAAACATCCATTTATTTTGACACACAAAATAAATATAACAATATCATTCATTGATTTTTAGTCTCCTTAAGAAAAAATCCCCAAATTCTAGGTTTTCTTACCAAAACTATCCAACTGAATTCTTTTGAAAGAAAACTTTCCAAAATCATCTTTTCTTCAATCAATAAAGATCAAAACCCATAAGATCATTTTAAAAAAACAAGAGACAAACCCACTTTCAAAATCGTTCAACTTCTTGAATCAACAATCAATTTTCAAAGCTATTGAAAGATGATTTCAAAAGTCATATAGATCTTGCAAATATATATATATATATAACTCTAAGAAAATCCCTACATCAAGTTTTGAAGAAGAAATGGGATGAAACCTCCAAAATCAACAGTGTCGAAACTCTATCTTCACCTCACAAAACGAAGCCCTTGAGAAGTTAACCAACTTTGATGAAAAGCTTACGGTAGAACTCTAATGGATCTTGAGAAATCAAGGTTTTGATCCAATTTGGCGTAGAGGAATGCAGAGAGAAGGGAGAGGAAAAGGTTTTTAGAGAGAGATATAAAAAAGTGATCTAAAATATTAGATTCACGAACTGATATAACATGGTCAGCTCGAGCGTGGAAAGCCCCGCTTAAGGCCAAATACACTTTCCTAGTACTTTTGCGCATAAGTCAAACTTTTGAAACCAAACATTCTCCACTCGAAAGATAAACGGTCGCTCGCGACAAGCAACTTCTAATGGATTTTGCCTTTTTGCTTCAGGCACTACCCTCAACCTCACCAGGTAACGCCTTAGGACCAAGGGCGCCGCCCCTAGACCCTTTAACCGATCAGCAAATGATCCCTAACATACTCAATGAAGTGGCAAAACTGGGATCGCTACAACCTTCCCCCCTTAAAGAATTTCGTCCCCAAAATTTTAGATCAAACTACCCAAACAAAGGATTTCTAACCATCAAAACCATGCTATTTCATTTTCAAATCACAATATTAACTCTCAACCAAATTCCACCATTTTCACCATGGTTATCTCATTAACAACAACCTCCCAAATACACATAAACATGAAATTTCCCAAGAACTAATGACAACTCTAAACAACCTTATGCTTAAAACAACAACGCACATATCAACATGTGACTAACAACTTTAAATACGTTTCCCTCAACACTAGGGAATATTATAAAGAAAAGCAACTTAAGCATTTTCAAATAACCGATATTTGGAGCGGACTTCCGCCTCCCATTCCCACGCTGTTTCTTCAACCCCATGGTATCTCCACAACACCTTTACCAAAGGGTATAGTTTTGCCGTAGTACTTGCTCCTGTATCTAATATTTGAACCGGTCGTTTTTGTAGAAGGCATCCTCATCTACCTCCAAGTTAGCCCAATCCAAAGACATGAAAAGGGTCGGGTTCATACTTCCTAAGCATAGCTACATGAAATACGTTGTAAACTCCGAAAGTTGTGGCGGTAGCTAACCAAGATGCCACTTCCCCAATTCGCCTAAGATCTCAAAAGGCCTAATGAACCTTGGAGATAATTTACCACTTTTACCAAATTTCATCAAACCCCGCCTTGGTGAGATTTTTAGAAACACATGGTCACCAACTTCAAAAGATATAAGTCGCTCCTCTTATCCAAGATAACTCTTTTGTCGGCTTTGGGCGTAGCTAACCTCTTCCTAATGAGAACAACTTTCTGCTATCTTTCTAACAATTTTTGGACCCAAGATGCAGCATCACCCACTTCACCCAACAAACCAAAGGATCTACAAGGTCAGCCATACAAGGCCTCAAATGGTGCCATCCCAATACTAGCTTGGTAACTATTGTTGTAAGTAAACTCAATCAATGGTAAGTGTTTTTCCCAAGGCCCCTTAAAATCAAGGACACAAGCTTTAAGCATGTCTTTCGAAATCTGAATGGTACGTTCTGATTGTCCATCGGTTTGAGGATGATAAGCGGTGCTAAGAGTCAACTTAGTTCCCAATGCTTCTTGAAGGCTTTGCCATAATTGGGCAGTAAAACGAGGATCCCTATCTGACACAATAGTCACAGGGACTCCATGAAGTCGAACTATCTCTCTAATCTACAACTCTGCCAAGCGTTCAACTGAGTCGCTGGTACACATCGGAATGAAATGGGTAGACTTAGTCAACTTATCAACAATCACCCAAACGGTGTCATTGCCTCGTTGTGTTCTAGGAAGCCCAACTACAAAATCCATGGTAACACGCTCCCATTCCCACTCGACTATCGATAAGGTTTGTAACAAACCTGCTGGTCTTTGGTGTTCGACCTTCACTTGTTGACAAGTAAGGCACTTCAATACAAATAAAGCGACATCCCGTTTCATACCCCTCCACCAAAACTGACAACTAAGATCACGATACATTTTAGTGCCTCCTGGGTGTACTGCAAGGCGTGAGTGATGGAACTCCCAAAGTACTTCCTCTCTACAAGATTCTGGTACAAACAAACGGTCTAGGTAACGTACACTCAGATCCGAGTGAACGTTCAAACCTTTCTCTTCCTTCCCATTGGAAATCTTAACACGGATTTGATTCCACATCACAGACTCCTCGTTGCTCTATGACCTTACTAATCAAGGTAGGTTGAGCAGTCAAAGTAAACAAGGTAGCACTCTCCCTGGACTCACCCAAGTGCAAATCAAACTTGCCAATTTCACCTAGCATAACCCATTCTCGAATGGCCACACTTGCCAAACTACTCATAGATTTCCGACTCAAAGCATCAGCCACCACATTGGCCTTCCTTGAACGATAGTGTAACTCAAAGTCATAATTCTCCATAAATTCCATCCACCTCCGTTGGCACAAATTCAAGTCCTTTTGAGAAAATAAATATTTTAGAGTCTTATGATCAGAGAAGACTTCAAACTTCTCACTATACAAGTAATGCCTCCAAACTTTCAAGGCAAAAATCACCGTCGCTAATTCTAAATCACGAGTGGGGTAATTTTTCTCATAAGTTTTCAATTGTTGTGAACTGTAGGCCACAACTTTTCCCTCTTGCATCAAGATATAACCAAGTCCATCCCTAGACGCATCACAATAGACAGTGTAATTCAAACCCCTTTCCGAAATTATCAAAACCGGTGCAGTAGTCAATCTAGTCTTAAGCTCTTACAATGCCTTTTCACACCCCTCACTCCACACAAATTTGATACCCTTTCTACTCAACCTAGTCAAAGGTGCAGCTAGTCTAGAGAAGTCCCTTACAAAATGTCAATAATACCCTGCTAATCCCAAGAAACTCCAGATTTCAAAAACATTCTTGGGTTGCTCCCAATCTTGTACGGCATCTATCTTTGAGGAGTCCATGACCACTTCCTCTCTAGACACTACATACCCCAAAAACTTCACCTCTGATAACCAAAACTCAGATTTTTCAAATTTGGCATACAATTGGTGTTCACTAAGTAAACCCAACACTACCCACAAGTGAGTCTCATGTTCCTCTTCAGAGGTTGAATAAATCAAGATGTCGTTCACAAAGACAACCACAAAACGGTCCAAGTATTCCCGAAAAATTCTGTTCATCAAATCCATAAAGGAAGTCGGTGCATTGGTCAATCCAAAAGGCATTACAAGGAATTCATAGTGGCTATAACGAGTACGAAAGGCCGTCTTTTGAATGTCCTCCTCTCGGACTCTCAATTGATGGTACCCCGACCTCAAATATATTTTTGAGAAGCAACGAGACCTTCTAAGTTGGTCAAACAAATCATCTATTATGGGTAGAGGATACTTGTTCTTAACTATAACTCTATTCAACTTGCACTAATCAATACGCAACCGCAACGATCCATCATTCTTCTTCGCAAAGAGAGCCGATGCTCCCCAAGGTGATGTACTAAGACAAACGAAGCCCTTATTTAAAAGCTCTTGGAGTTGAATCTTCAACTCATGTAATTCGGCGGATGCAAATCTATACGGTGACATGGAAATCGGTGCCGTGCCAGGCACTAATTCAATGGAGAACTCGATCTCCCAGTGAAGTGGTAAACTAGTAAGATCTTTTGGAAAGACATCCGGGTATTCACAAACTACCCTTGGTAACTCAACACGAGCCCCATCACTCTTACTATCCAAGAGAGTTGTAAGAAGGCCACTAAGTTTGCTCTTATTATGAGGGTCAACAACTGGCGACAAGGCTCTATCAACTCGGTTCCCCAAAATAGAAACGATCACCGTCAAGTGCACACCGTAACTCTAACAAGAATAATCAATCACATCTTGGTAAGAACACAATCACCCATGCCTAAAATGACATCAAAACTTAACATATCTAGCAACACAAAGCAAACGGAAGTTGACGCCGCAACTTCTATTTCACATTCACGACAACCCCGATCTAAATCAACTGTACCCCCAACAGGTGACTCTACTCTGAGTTGAAGCACTAACCATGCTACCTCTAATCCCAATGTAGAAGCAAATGCAGTAGATATAAAGAAATGAGACGCACCCGTGTCTATCAATACATTAGCCAAAGAATTACACACAACAAAAATACCTCTCACAACTAAGGATTCTGGCAACTGCTCTGGCATGGTAACAACATAAACACACCCTTGTGGCTACTGATTAACTTGCTCCCCTCTCGGAGCATAGGCATGTTGTACTGAATGAGCCAAAGCGGCTCCCAGATTAACTCGCGAAGCTTGAACTGATTGAGCCTGTTGGTGGCTCTGAGTCTACCTCGACCCTGATATGCCAGATGCGCCTTCCAACTGTGGGCAAGTTCTCTTCATATGCCCTGGCTGACCACACTGATAACAATTAAACCCTTGACCTTTATTCTGAGACTGAGACTGACTTTGAGATCTGTTAGGTGGTGGTAATATTAACTGCCCTCCTCATTTCTATGGGCATGAGAAAGCTTTGTGACTCGGTTGGCCACACTTGAAACACGAGAAGTTATTTGATGCACTTTTTTTCCAGACCCACACTAGGCAAAGGAAAAGTGGATCTAGACTGCTGTGGTTGGGACTGGGATGGATAGGTGTTCCTACTCTTCTTGTTCTGCCTATAGTCTCCTTGAGACTCTTGGCCCCTATACCTCAAATTCCGAAGCCTCTCCTCCTCGGCTTGTATGGAAATTTCTACATGTGTTGCCGTCTCCACATGACAGTCCTATTCCTAAATCATATTTCCGACAAGCTTGAACAAAGTTTTTGTTTTCAATTTCTTTTCAAATTTAATGCAACGGCGCTCTTCCGTTGCCACCAACTCTAGTGCAAATCTGGACAAACTAGAGAAGATCGCCTCAAACTCGGCCACGGGTATGTCGAGTTGTTTGAGGTCTTTAAACTCTTGCCTCAATCTCTCCCTAACAAAGGGGAGGTATGTACTTATCTTGGAAAGCCACGCAAAGGCTTCCCATGTCGGCTCCACTCTACTCTTGGCATATTTCCACCATTGACCAAGATCTCCTTAAGGTAGTAACTCGCTAGAGTCACTCTTAGTTCACTATCTTCGATGTGAAGCATCTCAAATGTCTTCACAATTTGTTCGAGCCACTCATCCGCTTTCTTGGGCTCGAGACAACCACTAACTCATCCGTTTGACCTGCAAGAACTCTCTAGTAAGGAAACTTGCCCTTGACTCCACAGTGTTCTCTCGGGCTTGATTCTCCACCCTCAACAAGTTCATAGACTCTCTTAAAGCCCTTGCCATTTCTCGAGCTAGGGCCCCCATTACGGTTTGACCCGCTTGTCTGGGGATTCCCGCCTGCCCCACTTGTTCAGCCACATTAGTTTGGCCTGACTCTTCCTCTTGCATCGGAACCTCATGGACCGGTACCTCATGCACACCTCGACGAGCCCTCCCACGTCTCCTGCCTCTACCACCATGAGTTAGACCTCTTCCTGACATCCTATAAATGACAATAGAATTAATTTAGCACACTAACCCACACATGCCCGCAATTTGCCTTACACATTTGATCACAATAACTCTATATATTCCTCTACCATATAACAATTAAATTTCACTCCACATAAGCACTTAGTCATGTAAACACATACGGATTATACTCTTATGATGAGATTCGTCCCACGAAAAACCAAGAATTCTTAGTAGAATGAGCATTGATCAAGTACCCTTCTAATAAGGACTCAAGGAATTTAACAGGCACAAACAACATCCCAAAAGTCCAATCCCATACCCATTTAGTCACATAAGTATGTTATCACATAGTTAATAAATGAATAACACTACCTAAGCATGCTAAATGAACCCATTGTGGTTAAACAACCATTGCCCACGAGCTCCAAGTATTCAAAACCAATTGCTCTGATACCAAGTTGTAATGCCCCAAATTTCTAGCCCAAATGATAAGACAACAATCATGGCTCTTTTAAAAAAAATCGAATATAAATCTTCAAACTTACATTACATGGTACAATAGTTCTTCATTCAATAATACATTAATCCAACAACAAGTAAATAAACAAATAAGTACACCTAAGGGTTTACAAGTTTTCAAGGCTTGAGCCTGGTTACACAAAATGGTTATTCAAACCCACACAAACACAGCCCTTGGCTTACACACAGAGTCACAGCAAAATGAGAGCATTGTACTCCCAACACACATACTTCCACGCCCCTAGTTGGATGGGATTACTACATCTTTTCCTGCACAAAAATCTCGTAGGATGAGCATAAAGCCCAGTAGGAAATTCTTAACAAAGTATATACATTTTATACAAGTCTCAAGAGATGAAATGCACATGCCATGCTATGCCATTTTTGAAGATAAATCACATTTTCATCTTTTGAAAACCATCATGTTCAATGATATCATGCAATTTCGATTGTTCAAAACTTAATAATTTATTTCAAGGGTGGTAAATACAACTCTAGTAATCCCTAGGCCGGTGTCTGCAAGTAGACTATACAAGTACTACCAAATGGTCATTTTTATCGGTATTAACCGGAAGGCTCGACACCTATCCGCGCGGGTCTTGTTTTCTGTTGTTGCGCAGCCTACACTTGTGACTCGAGTGTTAGAGGCTCAGAGGGGTGATCTTGAGGTAGAATCTCTCCGAGAGAGGATTTCCAATGGGAAGGTTGAGAAGGGTTTGACGGTGTATCCCGACCTGAGTGTGAGATACCGAGACCGTTTGTTTGTGCCGGAGTCTTGCCGAGAGGAGGTTCTCCGAGAGTTTCATCATTCGCGCCTTGCGGTGCATCCGGGAGGTACTAAGATGTATCAGATTTGGGCCGCCATTTGGTGGCGGGTATGAAGAGAAATGTGGCGCCAGATCTAGGTGCCTTACTTGTCAAGTGAAGGCCGAGCATCGAGGCCGGGTTTGTTGCAACCTTGCCTATTGCCGAGTGGAAGTGGGAGCATGTCACTATGGACTTGTGGGCCTTCCGAGGACTCAGGGTAGTGATGCTATTTGGGTGGTTGTAGACCGGTTGACGGTCAACGACTTCATTCCTATGCGTGTTAGAGATTCAAGAGATCATCTTGCCGACTTATATATCCGGACATAGTGAGGTTGCACGGGTTCAAAGGACGATCGCCTCGGATAGAGATCCTCGTTTTCGCTAGGTTGTGGCAGAGTTTGCGAGTGCTTTAGGCACTAAGTTAACTTTTTAGCACGGCTTATCATCCTCGACCGACGGGCGTCGAGCGCACTATTCAGATCCTTGAGGATATGCTTGGGTTGTGTTCTCGACTTTAGTGGGTCGGGAGAAACACTTACCATTGGTGGAGTTTGCCTACAACAACAAATTTTTTCAGCCTAGTATCGGTATGGCACCGTTTGAGGCCTTGTATGGCCGACCGTGTAGATCTCCTGTTTGTTGGGCCGAGGTGGGTGATGCTCCTTTGTTGGGTGCGGAGTTGGTGAGGGAAACGACGGACAAAGTTGAGCTTATCCGTAGGAGGCTCGTTACAGCCCAGAGTCGTCAGAAATCTTATGCTGACCGTAGGAGGAGACCTTTGGTATTCAAAGTGGGTGATCATGTCTTTCTGAAGATATCACCCAAACGAGGCTTGATGAGGTTTGGGAAGAGCGGGAAGTTGTCCCCTCGGTTTATTGGGCCTTTTGAGATCCTTGAGAGGATTGGCGAGGCTGCTTATCGTTTAGCTTTGCCACCGCAGCTTATCCGAGTTCATGATGTGTTTCATGTGAGTATGCTTGAAGTATGAGCCGATCCGCCACATGTACTGGATTGGACTGACTTAGTTGTTGATGAGGATGTCTCGTATGAGGAGAGATCGGTTTGTGTTTTGGATAGGCGGGATCAAGTTTTGCGAGGCAAAACCATCCCTTTGGTGAAAGTTTTGTAGAAACATCACGGAGTGGAAGGGGCCACATGGGAACGTGAGTTGGAAGTCCGTGAGAAATATCCAGATATGTTTATTGAGTTGTAATCTTGTATTTAGATTATATAATATTGTTCAACTTAAGAGCTTTATATATATGTCTTAACCTGGGAAACATTGAGAATGTTTTGGGTTAAATGTTAACATTTGCACTTGCCTTTTTATGGAGATGGAGTATAACATTTATATATTGAATGTGTTGTTTATATCATGAGATCGAATATGATATAGAAATTGTTAACATTGAAAGGAATAATGCATAATATTGATGCAAGTTGAATATATGTTGATTTATACATATTGTGAGATGCCTCTTGACAAGAGATGAAGTGACCGGTATTGGGTCAAGTTGTGTTTATTGTTTTATAATATCATTGGGAATTGAGAAAAACTTGTTTTTTACAAACTCATGCTTAATTTCGGGGACGAAATTCTTTTAAGGGGGGGAGGTTATAGCGACCCCGGTCTTTTCCCTTTTGATTATTGTATTAGGGCTTATGTTCTGTGGATTTCGTTGTTATCAGATTGTTGTTGTCATCTTTTAATTCTATTTGATCGAGTTTTAGAATGTGTTGGGCGTGTTTCGAACAGTTGGGTTGAGCCTTAGTCTAGATGTTGATTGCCCAGTTTATAGCCTTTCCGCTCGAGCGGACATTCCTGAGCTCGAGGGTTTACACACTTCCAAAGATCATGGTCCCCGCAAAACTTCGCAGTGAGAGTTCTACGCCGAAGCGGGCGTATACGCCGAGCGGGTTGAGCTCGAGCGGCATTGTTGACGCTCGAGCGGGTAGTGTGTTCGTCGCGTGGGTTCTCGGAAGAATCTACGCCGAGCGGTTATCATTGCGCCGAAAGGCACCTTGTTTTTGTTCTTACGCCGAGCGGTGTTTTTATCGCTTTCGGCGGCCTCGTCAGCTTTAAATACGCAGCAGTGTTTTAAAACAAGCCAAATTTCCCTTTCAGTTTATAAAACCCTAGGTTACGAGTTCTCTCTCTTCCAACTCATCTTCTCTCTTAGGATTGATCTATTTAGAGTGTGTATCTACCCTAGTTCCTTCATTAAAAAGGTAGAGGAGAGTGAGGGCTACATTTTAATCTGAGAAATTGTTGGTTTGGAGCACTTTGGAGTTTTGGGCATCATCTTCATATTCTTCTGTTGAGTTATTTCTTCGAGGTAGGGATTTCCTACTCCATTTATACGTTTTAATCCTAAGTGGTGGTATTTTGGTATGTGGGGGTAGTTTGGGAATTTTGGGAGAAACCTTAGGGTTTGTCATAGATTAATTTATATAATTAATTTAAAGGAATATTGTGATATTGGGTTTAATTCATGAGATTGGGGAATTTAGTGGTTTAATGATGTATTTGGTTAGTTTAAATACTTACCTTTGAGAATGTTGAAATTACATTTGTTGTTATATTTATTCCTTGTTTAGAAATAATTGTTTTGGGCTATTGGTGGAGGATAGCCATGATTGTTGTAGACATTGCATGTGGATTAGGCAAAATTGAAACTAATCATTTGGTTATGTTGTTGAGTATAAAAGTTGGATTAATACATTTAATTTATGTATTGATTTATTATGTATATGACTTTATGTTTATATGCATTACTTGTGTATGGGAGGAGATAGGGATGTACTCCACGGTTTAGGGAAGATGGGGATGTACCTCTAAACCGGTTAATGATTATGGGAAGATAGGGGATGAACCCAGGGTTGCTGCTTATATGCGCGCCTATAGCAGAGATACAGCTCATATGCTTATCTATTTGTTGTTGATATGATACATCACCACCATGTGTATCAGTAGGGAAGTATGGAAGTGAATTTTATTGAGATTGTTATAACACCAGCATGTGTGTTTATTTTGTTATAAGAAAGGTTTAACCTGATTTGTTACTCCTTGTTGAGTTGTTTGGCCAGGTTCTGAGCCATAGTTGGAAGGTGAGTTATGCCATAGACAAAGTGTCATAGGCAATGTAGACATTTGTGTCATGAAATTGTAAAAAATGGATTTTTTTTTTTTTTTTTTGTGTTAACCATGTATCAGATGCTAATGCTTTAATTAATTCTTATGCTTGGTTTAGTATTTTTCTACTGGGCTGTGGCTCACCCTATATGGGAACTTCATTTTCAGGTTCAGATGGTTCACTACCTCCAAGGACTTAGCTTGTGAGGATTTGGACTCGAAGATTTGCTTTATTTTATTTGTTTTATTTGGACAACTTGTAAACTTTCAAGCCTAGGGCTTTATTTGTTTTTGAGTTAGAACTCATGGAATTGTGTCCAAGTGTTGGCTTGGCAAGATGTAAGCCCATAGGGCATTTATTATGATGTTTTTATTTCATGGTACTCTGATGAATGGAATAAGATACTTTATTTCCTTATAATTCCGCATGTTAATATTATGTATTATGGGTTTATTTTGAGGGCTATAACTTGGTATCGAGGCGTCGGGTTTGAATACTTTCGGTACGTGGGAAGTGATTAGTATCACAATGGGTTCGTCTCGTTTGATAGAGACTTAGTGTAAGGATTACATGCTTATATGATAACATGTTTATGTGATTATGCGGGTATGGAATGTAGTTCCTAGGATGTTGATTGGATCCTTGAGTCTCTGAAAGTCTTGTTGGAAAGGCACTTGATCAATGTTGTTTCCAACCGGAACTTTAGTGACGCCTCGGGACTGTCATTATCCAGGAATGAAATTCGTAGGTGCTTATGTGATTATGTGCTTACGTGGTATGATTTATTGTTGTCCAATGTATTAGGACGCGAGTGTTGTAGTTTTGGCACACTTAGTAATGTGCTAACGCCTTTGTTACCTGTATTAGGATGTCAGGGTGAGGAAGTTTTGATTTTCCTCCTTCGGCTCGGGAAGAATTGAGGAAACAGCCAGGGGTTACGCCAAGGTACTACACCTTGGTACAGCTTTGAAGCGTGGTTTGCTAACTCACAATGTTTGCTCCAGAGTTAGTGGAGACGGAGGAATTATGCAAAGCGGAGTTTGAGAGTAAGTCGTGACGACATCCGTGTTAGGATTATGGTTCTGGAATAGGAGTTACAAAGCTTGTTAAGGCTGCGACTCATGTGGAGGCAAAGAAGATTAGCTATATGGGGCAAAATAGGGAAGGGGCCACGATTATGAGTGTTGGTCGGGTTAGGGAAGAGGTCATCTCGGCGACTCGAGATTCAGAGTGTTGGTAGGCCTTCTAAGAAATGTATGGGTTTTAATCCAGCAATTTCGAGGAGAGCTTTGTCTGCTCCACTTTTCCAAAGGCTTAGTCTAGATTCGGGCAAGGATGAACGAGAGGTTGTCACTTGTTTCAAGTATGGTCTGTTTGGGCCACAGTTACGGTTTGCCCTCGAAGAAGAGGGCTAGATTGGCGCTCGACCAAAGAGTAGCACCACCGTAATCTTTTGGCCAACCTGCTCGGTGGAGAGGCGTTGTTGGGGTCTTCATCAACCTGACTTTGAACCAATCTCGACTCAGCACCGCCTACTTGTTGGGTGTGTAATCACCTGGTCATATTCGACGTTTTTGTAACCAAATGGGGCTTTTTAAGGTTTTTGCAACCTAGTCGCCTGGGCCATTCATCTGACCAAGGTGAGCAAGGTCGCTTTTGGGGGACTAGCAGCCGACTTCATGACCTCAAGAGAGTCGAGTTCCAAAGCCCCGCTTGGGGAAGTTTGTGGTTGTTTCCGATGTGGACAGAGGGACACGCCGGTAGTTCTTGTCCATGGCTTGGGAGCTCAGAGATTATCTTATGTTTGGAGTTGACCAACTTTGGCGGTCTAGCAAAGGGCAAAGAAGTGGTGGTGATACCGATGGGCTGATTTTATTTCGACTAATTCGTTTTGTCATCAGTGGATTATTGTTTTGTGACTATCAGGTTCGGTTGTGTAACCTATGTGTTTTGGGAATGTGGAAACATTTAAACTGTTTGGTTATCTATATATATATATATATATGCCTTGTTTGTTAATTTCCATGGATTGGGTGGATTGGAGCTAGTTATAGCTCTAAAGTTTTATTGATGTAATAAGCTGCTGTTAGACCACAAAATTTTTGGTATAAATGCATTTTATGCGTGTGACCGAGAGTTGCGTGTCTTAACCCAGGCAATATTGGGGCGAGAACTGTTTTACTTGCCGAGTGTGTGGGATTTCAGGGGTGTTACCCATTTAAAATTTTGTGCGTGGTATAGATTTTGGTCTACTGACGGGTGAACTCGAGAGGATGCGAAGTGGGCGATTTATACTAGTTGTTGTATGTATTTAATATGGTGTCCTACGGGGGCATAATGCATAATTTTGTTAGGATTGGACTTGTACCTTCATGGTAGGTAGCGTTGCCAAGATTGTATGTGTACTGTTTGGCCGTTTTGAGTAAAGGGACGTTAGTCCCTATACAAGGTAGTGGTGGTCTTATCGGGAGTGGTATGTTGTGAGTAGCCCGTACTATATCTCAAAGAGTGTAATGGGGGTTTCCTAAGCTTTCTAGATTCCTTTATTTGGATCGAAGGTAATAGATTCAAGACCTTAGCATTGGCTAGTGGTCTAGCACGGGGTTAGGTGTCTTGGTTGTACCCTCGGGATGAGTGATGATAAGAGTCAAAATAAAAGATAGACCCTATAGGTCACAGGATGAAGGTACTATGTTGGCTTGTATGTTCGGTATGAGCGGCTATTTGGTAAGTATTGAATGTCACGGTGTAGCAAACCCGGTTAGTTAACTCAGTACGAGGGAAGGGGTAGGCAAATTTTGTTACTCCAAGTTCAGTTGAGATGGTGAGGAAATCTCCAACTGTGGGAGTTTTGCACAGTGCGACGCAGGATGGTGTGTGGTTGATATGTTGCATGTTGATGCAAGAGGGGAAAGTGGTTGCCTATGGCTCACGTCAGTTGAAAATTCATGAGAAGAATTACCCTACGCATGATTTAGAATTAGCAGCTGTGATCTTTGCCTTGAAGATTTGGAGGCATTATCTTTATGGTGAGAGGTTCGAGGTATTCTCGGATCATAAGAGTCTGAAATATCAGTTTACACAGAAAGACTTGAATTTGAGGCAGAGGAGGTGGATGGAGTTCATTGAGGATTATGACTTTGAGTTGCACTATCATCCGGGAAAGGCCAATGTTGTGGCCGATGCCCTTAGCAGGAAATCTGTTGGTGACGTAGCTAGTATAGCCATCCGAGAGTGGGAGATGTTGGGTGCACTTGGGGAGTTTGATTTGCTTTTGGGTGAATCTGTTGAGGCTGCGGCCTTGTTTTCTGTTGTTGCACAGCCTACACTTGTGACTCGAGTGTTAGAGGCTCAGAGGGGTGATCTTGAGGTAGAATCTCTCCGAGAGAGGATTTCCAATGGGAAGGTTGAGAAGGGTTTGACGGTGTATCCCGACCTGAGTGTGAGATACCGAGACCGTTTGTTTGTGCCGGAGTCTTGCCGAGAGGAGGTTCTCCGAGAGTTTCATCATTCGCGCCTTGCGGTGCATCCGGGAGGTACTAAGATGTATCAGGATTTGGGCCGCCAGTTTTGGTGGCGGGGTATGAAGAGAAATGTGGCAGCCAGATCTAGGTGCCTTACTTGTCGCCAAGTGAAGGCCGAGCATCGAGGCCCCGGGTTTGTTGCAACCTTGCCTATTGCCGAGTGGAAGTGGGAGCATGTCACTATGGACTTCTGCTAGGGCCTTCCGAGGACTCACGGGTAGTGATGCTATTTGGGTGGTTGTAGACCGTTGACGAAGTCAAGACTTCATTCCTATGCGTGTTAGAGATTCGGTAGATCATCTTGCCGACTTATATATCCGGGACATAGTGAGGTTGCACGGGTTCCAAAGTGACGATCGCCTCGAGATAGAGATCCTCGCTTTATCGCTAGGTTGTGGCAGAGTTTGCAGAGTGCTTTAGGCACTAAGTTAACTTTTAGCACGGCTTATCATCCTCAGACTGACGGGCAGTCCGAGCGTACTATTCAGATCCTTGAGGATATGCTTCGGGGTTGTGTTCTCGACTTTAGTGGGTCGTGGGAGAAACACTTACCATTGGTGGAGTTTGCCTACAACAACAAATTTTTCAGTCTAGTATCGGTATGGCACCGTTTGAGGCCTTGTATGGCCGACCGTGTAGATCTCCTGTTTGTTGGGCCGAGGTGGGTGATGCACCTTTGTTGGGTCCGGAGTTGGTGAGGGAAACGACGGACAAAGTTGAGCTTATCCGTAGGAGGCTCGTTACAGCCCAGAGTCGTCAGAAATCTTATGCTGACCGTAGGAGGAGACCTTTGGTATTCAAAGTGGGTGATCATGTCTTTCTGAAGATATCACCCAAACGAGGCTTGATGAGGTTTGGGAAGAGCGGGAAGTTGTCCCCTCGGTTTATTGGGCCTTTTGAGATCCTTGAGAGGATTGGCGAGGCTGCTTATCGTTTAGCTTTGCCACCGCAGTTATCCGGAGTTCATGATGTGTTTCATGTGAGTATGCTTGAAGTATGAGCCGATCCGTCACATGTCTTGGATTGGACCGACTTAGTTGTTGATGAGGATGTCTCGTATGAGGAGAGACCGGTTTGGGTTTTTGGATAGGCGGATCAAGTTTTGCGAGGCAAAACCATCCCTTTGGTGAAAGTTTTGTAGAAACATCACGGAGTGGAAGGGGCCACATGGGAACGTGAGTTGGAAGTCCGTGAGAAATATCCAGATATGTTTATTGAGTTGTAATCTTGTATTTAGATTATATAATATTGTTCAACTTAAGAGCTTTATATATATGTCTTAACCTGGGAAACATTGAGAATGTTTTGGGTTAAATGTTAACATTTGCACTTGCCTTTTTATGGAGGTGGAGTATAACATTTATATATTGAATGTGTTGTTTATATCATGAGATCGAATATGATATAGAAATTGTTAACATTGAAAGGAATAATGCATAATATTGATGCAAGTTGAATATATGTTGATTTATACATATTGTGAGATGCCTCTTGACAAGAGATGAAGTGACCGGTATTGGGTCAAGTTGTGTTTATTGTTTTATAATATCATTGGGAATTGAGAAAAACTTGTTTTTTACAAACTCATGCTTAATTTCGGGGACGAAATTCTTTTAAGGGGGGGAGGTTATAGCGACCCCGGTCTTTTCCCTTTTGATTATTGTATTAGGGCTTATGTTCTGTGGATTTCGTTGTTATCAGATTGTTGTTTTCATCTTTTAATTCTATTTGATCGAGTTTTAGAATGTGTTGGGCGTGTTTCGAACAGTTGGGTTGAGCCTTAGTCTAGATGTTGATTGCCCAGTTTATAGCCTTTCCGCTCGAGCGGACATTCTGGCTCGGCGGGTTTACACTCTTCCAAAGATCTTGGTCCTCGCAAAACTTCGCAGTGAGAGTTCTACGCCGAAAGGGTTTTTTATACGCCGGTATTGTTGACGCCGAGCGGTAGTGTGTTCGTCGCGGTTCTCGAAGGAATCTACGCTCGAGCGGTTAACATTGCGCTCGAGCAGACCTTGTTTTGTTCTTACGCCGAGCGGTGTTTTATGCGCCGAAGCGGGCTCGTCAGCTTTAAATACGCAGCAGTGTTTTAAAAATTTTTCAGTCCCTTTTAGTTTATAAAACCCTAGGTTACGAAGTTCTCTCTTCCAACTCATCTTCTCTCTTAGGATTGATCTATTTAGAGTGTGTATCTACCCTAGTTCCTTCATTAAAAAGGTAGAGGAGAGTGAGGGCTACATTTTAATCTGAGAAATTGTTGGTTTGGAGCACTTTGGAGTTTTGGGCATCATCTTCATCTTCTTCTGTTGAGTTATTTCTTCGAGGTAGGGATTTCCTACTCCATTTATACGTTTTAATCCTAAGTGGTGGTATTTTGGTATGTGGGGGTAGTTTGGGAATTTTGGGAGAAACCTTAGGGTTTGTCATAGATTAATTTATATAATTAATTTAAAGGAATATTGTGATATTGGGTTTAATTCATGAGATTGGGGAATTTAGTGGTTTAATGATGTATTTGGTTAGTTTAAATACTTACCTTTGAGAATGTTGAAATTACATTTGTTGTTATATTTATTCCTTGTTTAGAAATAATTGTTTTGGGCTATCGGTGGAGGATAGCCATGATTGTTGTAGACATTGCATGTGGATTAGGCAAAATTGAAACTAATCATTTGGTTATGTTGTTGAGTATAAAAGTTGGATTAATACATTTAATTTATGTATTGATTTATTATGTATATGACTTTATGTTTATATGCATTACTTGTGTATGGGAGGAGATAGGGGATGTACTCCACGGTTTAGGGGAAGATGGGGGATGTACCTCTAAACCGGTTAATGATTATGGGAAGATAGGGATGAACCTGTGGTTGTCTTATATGCGCGCCTATAGCAGAGATACAGCTCATATGCTTATCTATTTGTTGTTGATATGATACATCACCACCATGTGTATCAGTAGGGAAGTATGGAAGTGAATTTGATTGAGATTGTTATAACACCAGCATGTGTGTTTATTTTGTTATAAGAAAGGTTTAACCTGATTTGTTACTCCTTGTTGAGTTGTTTGGCCAGGTTCTGAGCCATAGTTGGAAGGTGAGTTATGCCATAGACAAAGTGTCATAGGCAATGTAGACATTTGTGTCATGAAATTGTAAAAATGGATTTTTTTTTTTGTGTTAACCATGTATCAGATGCTAATGCTTTAATTAATTCTTATGCTTGGTTTAGTATTTTTCTACTGGGCTGTGGCTCACCCTATATGGGAACTTCATTTTCAGGTTCAGATGGTTCACTACCTCCAAGGACTTAGCTTGTGAGGATTTGGACTCGAAGATTTGCTTTATTTTATTTGTTTTATTTGGACAACTTGTAAACTTTCAAGCCTAGGGCTTTATTTGTTTTTGAGTTAGAACTCATGGAATTGTGTCCAAGTGTTGGCTTGGCAAGATGTAAGCCCATAGGGCATTTATTATGATGTTTTTATTTCATGGTACTCTGATGAATGGAATAAGATACTTTATTTCCTTATAATTCCGCATGTTAATATTATGTATTATGGGTTTATTTTGAGGGCGTTACAACTTGGTATCAGAGCGTACCGGGTTTGAATACTTTCGGTACGTGGGAAGTGATTAGTATCACAATGGGTTCGTCTCGTTTGATAGAGACTTAGTGTAAGGATTACATGCTTATATGATAACATGTTTATGTGATTATGCGGGTATGGAATGTAGTTCCTAGGATGTTGATTGGATCCTTGAGTCTCTGAAAGTCTTGTTGGAAAGGCACTTGATCAATGTTGTTTCCAACCGGAACTTTAGTGACGCCTCGGGACTCATTATCCAGAATGAAATTCGTAGGTGCTTATGTGATTATGTGCTTACGTGGTATGATTTATTGTTGTCCAATGTATTAGGACGCGAGTGTTGTAGTTTTGGCACACTTAGTAATGTGCTAACGCCTTTGTTACCTGTATTAGGATGTCAGGGTGAGGAAGTTTTGATTTTCCTCCTTCGGCTCGGGAAGAATTGAGGAAACAGTTTGTGGGGTTACGCCAAGGTACTACACCTTTGGTACAGTTTGAAGCGTGGTTTGCTAACCTGTCAATGTTTGCTCCAGAGTTAGTGGAGACGGAGGAATTGCGTTGTGCGGAGTTTGAGAGTAAGCTGTGTGACGACATCCGTGTTAGGATTGCGGGTTCTTGGAATAGGAGTTACAGTGTGCTTGTTAAGGCTGCGACTCATGTGGAGGCAAAGAAGATTAGCTATGGGGCAAAATAGGAAGGGCCACGATTATGAGTGTTGGTCGGGTTAGGAAGAGGTCATCTCATGACTCGAGATTCAGTGTTGGTAGGCCTTCTAAGAAATGTATGGTTTTAATCAGCAATTTCAGAGAGCTTTGTCTGCTCCACTTTTCCAAAGGCCTAGTCTAGATTCGGGCAAGGATGAACGAGAGGTTGTCACTTGTTTCAAGTATGGTCTCATTGGGCCACAAGGTTACGTTTGCCCTCGTAAGAAGAGGGCTAGATTGGCTTCGACCAAGAGTAGCACCACCAGAATCTTTTGGCCAACCTGCTCTGGAGAGGCATTGTTGGGGTCTTCATCAACCTGCACTTTGAACCAATCTGCTCGAGCCGCCTACTTGTTGGGTGTGTAATCAGCATGGTCATATTCGACGTTTTTGAAACCAGCCGGGGGCTTCTTTAAGGTTTTTGCAACCTAGTCGGGGCCATTCGATTTCATCAAGGTGAGCAAAGTGTCGTTTTGGGGACTAGCAGCCGACTCATGGACCTCAGTAGAGTCGAGTTCCAAAGCCCCAGTTGGGGAAGTTTGTGGTTGTTTCCGATGTGGACAGAGGGGACACGTCGGTAGTTCTTGTCCGTGGCTTGGGAGCTCGTAGATTATCTTATGTTTGGAGTTGACCAACTTTGGCGGTCTAGCAAGGGGCAGCAGTGGTGGTGATACCGATGGGCTGATTTTATTTCGACTAATTCGTTTTGTCATCAGTGGATTATTGTTTTGTGACTATCAGGTTCGGTTGTGTAACCTATGTGTTTTGGGAATGTTGAAACATTTAAACTGTTTGGTTATCTATATATATATATATATATATGCCTTGTTTGTTAATTTCCATGGATTGGGTGGATTGGAGCTAGTTATAGCTCTAAAGTTTTATTGATGTAATAAGCTGCTGTTAGACCACAAAATTTTTGGTATAAATGCATTTTATGCGTGTGACCGAGAGTTATGGTCTTAACCTGGTGCAATATTGGGGCGAGAACTGTTTTACTTGCCGAGTGTGTGGGATTTCAGGGGTGTTACCCATTTAAAATTTTGTGCGTGGTATAGATTTTGGTCTACTGACGGGTGAACTCGAGAGGATGCGAAGTGGGCGATTTATACTAGTTGTTGTATGTATTTAATATGGTGTCCTACGGGGGCATAATGCATAATTTTGTTAGGATTGGACTTGTACCTTCATGGTAGGTAGCGTTGCCAAGATTGTATGTGTACTGTTTGGCCGTTTTGAGTAAAGGGACGTTAGTCCCTATATAAGGTAGTGGTGGTCTTATCGGGAGTGGTATGTTGTGAGTAGCCTGGTACTATATCTCGGGCAGTAGTGTAATGGGTGTTTCCTAAGCTTTCTAGATTCCTTTATTTGGATCGAAGGTAATAGATTCGCACCTTAGCATTGGCTAGTGGTCTAGCACGGGGGTTAGGTGTCTTGGTTGTACCCTCGGGATGAGTGACAGATAAGAGTCAAAATAAAAGATAGACCCTATAGGTCGTTGGTGGATGAAGGTACTATGTTGGCTTGTATGTTCGGTATGAGCGGCTATTTGGTAAGTATTGAATGTCACGGTGTAGCAAACCCGGTTAGTTAACTCAGTACGAGGGAAGGGGTAGGCAAATTTTGTTACTCCAAGTTCAGTTGAGATGGTGAGGAAATCTCCAACTGTGGGAGTTTTGCACAGTGCGACGCAGGATGGTGTGTGGTTGATATGTTGCATGTTGATGCAAGAGGGGAAAGTGGTTGCCTATGGCTCACGTCAGTTGAAAATTCATGAGAAGAATTACCCTACGCATGATTTAGAATTAGCAGCTGTGATCTTTGCCTTGAAGATTTGGAGGCATTATCTTTATGGTGAGAGGTTCGAGGTATTCTCGGATCATAAGAGTTCCAAATATCTGCTACACGTAAAGACTTGAATTTGAGACAGAGGAGGTGGATGGAGTTCATTGAGGATTATGACTTTGAGTTGCACTATCATCCGGGAAAGGCCAATGTTGTGGCCGATGCCCTTAGCAGGAAATCTGTTGGTGACGTAGCTAGTATAGCCATCCGAGAGTGGGAGATGTTGGGTGCACTTGGGGAGTTTGATTTGCTTTTGGGTGAATCTGTTGAGGTCATGCCTTGTTTTCTGTTGTTGCGCAGCCTACACTTGTGACTCGAGTGTTAGAGGCTCAGAGGGGTGATCTTGAGGTAGAATCTCTCCGAGAGAGGATTTCCAATGGGAAGGTTGAGAAGGGTTTGACGGTGTATCCCGACCTGAGTGTGAGATACCGAGACCGTTTGTTTGTGCCGGAGTCTTGCCGAGAGGAGGTTCTCCGAGAGTTTCATCATTCGCGCCTTGCGGTGCATCCGGGAGGTACTAAGATGTATCAGGATTTGGGCCGCCAGTTTTGGTGGCGGGGTATGAAGAGAAATGTGGCAGCTTTCGTATCTAGGTGCCTTACTTGTCAGCAAGTGAAGGCCGAGCATCAGAGGCCAGCGGGTTTGTTGCAACCTTTGCCTATTGCCGAGTGGAAGTGGGAGCATGTCACTATGGACTTCGTTGTGGGCCTTCCGAGGACTCAGCGGGGTAGTGATGCTATTTGGGTGGTTGTAGACCGGTTGACGAAGTCAGCGCACTTCATTCCTATGCGTGTTAGAGATTCGGTAGATCATCTTGCCGACTTATATATCCGGGACATAGTGAGGTTGCACGGGGTTCCAGTGACGATCGTCTCAGATAGAGATCCTCGTTTTACTGCTAGGTTGTGGCAGAGTTTGCAGAGTGCTTTAGGCACTAAGTTAACTTTTAGCACGGCTTATCATCCTCAGACTGACGGGCAGTCCGAGCGTACTATTCAGATCCTTGAGGATATGCTTCGGGGTTGTGTTCTCGACTTTAGTGGGTCGTGGGAGAAACACTTACCATTGGTGGAGTTTGCCTACAACAACAAATTTTCATCTAGTATCGGTATGGCACCGCTTGAGGCCTTGTATGGCCTAATCGTAGATCTCTGCTTGTTGGGCCGAGGTGGGTGATGCACCTTTGTTGGGTCCGGAGTTGGTGAGGGAAACGACGGACAAAGTTGAGCTTATCCGTAGGAGGCTCGTTACAGCCCAGAGTTGTCAGAAATCTTATGCTGACCGTAGGAGGAGACCTTTGGTATTCAAAGTGGGTGATCATGTCTTTCTGAAGATATCACCCAAACGAGGCTTGATGAGGTTTGGGAAGAGCGGGAAGTTGTCCCCTCGGTTTATTGGGCCTTTTGAGATCCTTGAGAGGATTGGCGAGGCTGCTTATCGTTTAGCTTTGCCACCGCAGTTATCCGGAGTTCATGATGTGTTTCATGTGAGTATGCTTCGGAAGTATGAGCCAGATCCGTCACATGTACTGGATTGGACTGACTTAGTTGTTGATGAGGATGTCTCGTATGAGGAGAGACCGGTTTGGGTTTTGGATAGGCGGGATCAAGTTTTGCGAGGCAAAACCATCCCTTTGGTGAAAGTTTTGTAGAAACATCACGGAGTGGAAGGGGCCACATGGGAACGTGAGTTGGAAGTCCGTGAGAAATATCCGGATATGTTTATTGAGTTGTAATCTTGTATTTAGATTATATAATATTGTTCAACTTAAGAGCTTTATATATATGTCTTAACCTGGGAAACATTGAGAATGTTTTGGGTTAAATGTTAACATTTGCACTTGCCTTTTTATGGAGGTGGAGTATAACATTTATATATTGAATGTGTTGTTTATATCATGAGATCGAATATGATATAGAAATTGTTAACATTGAAAGGAATAATGCATAATATTGATGCAAGTTGAATATATGTTGATTTATACATATTGTGAGATGCCTCTTGACAAGAGATGAAGTGACCGGTATTGGGTCAAGTTGTGTTTATTGTTTTATAATATCATTGGGAATTGAGAAAAACTTGTTTTTTACAAACTCATGCTTAATTTCGGGGACGAAATTCTTTTAAGGGGGGGAGGTTATAGCGACCCCGGTCTTTTCCCTTTTGATTATTGTATTAGGGCTTATGTTCTGTGGATTTCGTTGTTATCAGATTGTTGTTTTCATCTTTTAATTCTATTTGATCGAGTTTTAGAATGTGTTGGGCGTGTTTGAGCAGGTTGAGCCTTAGTCTAGATGTTGATTGCCCGCTTATAGCCTTTTCCGCCGAGCGGACATTCTGGCTCGAGCGGGTTTACACTCTTCCGGATCTTGGTCCCCGCAAAACTTCGCGGTGAGAGTTCTACGCCGGCGGGTTTTATACGCCGGCGGTATTGTTGACGCCGGCGGTAGTGTGTTCGCCGCTGGGTTCTCGGAAGGGAATCTACGCCGAGCGGTTATCATTGCGCCGAGCGGACCTTGTTTTTGTTCTTACGCCGGCGGTGTTTTACGCCGAGCGGCTCGCTCCAGCTTTAAATACGCAGCGTGTTTTAAAACAAGCTTTTTCAAATTTTTAGTTTATAAAACCCTAGGTTACAGTTCTCTCTCTTCCAACTCATCTTCTCTCTTAGGATTGATCTATTTAGAGTGTGTATTCACCCTAGTTCCTTCATTAAAAAGGTAGAGGAGAGTGAGGGCTACATTTAATCGAGAAATTGTTGGTTTGGAGCACTTTGGAGTTTTGGGCATCATCTTCATCTTCTTCGTTGAGTTATTTCTTTGAGGTAGGGATTTCCTACTCCATTTATAATGCGTTTAATCCTAAGTGGTGGTATTTTGGTATGTGGGGTAGTTTGGGAATTTTGGGAGAAACCTTAGGGTTTGTCATAGATTAATTTATATAATTAATTTAAAGGAATATTGTGATATTGGGTTTAATTCATGAGATTGGGGAATTTAGTGGTTTAATGATGTATTTGGTTAGTTTAAATACTTACCTTTGAGAATGTTGAAATTACATTTGTTGTTATATTTATTCCTTGTTTAGAAATAATTGTTTTGGGCTATCGGTGGAGGATAGCCATGATTGTTGTAGACATTGCATGTGGATTAGGCAAAATTGAAACTAATCATTTGGTTATGTTGTTGAGTATAAAAGTTGGATTAATACATTTAATTTATGTATTGATTTATTATGTATATGACTTTATGTTTATATGCATTACTTGTGTATGGGAGGAGATAGGGGATGTACTCACGGTTTAGGGAAGATGGGGATGTACCTCTAAACCGTTAATGATTATGGGAAGATAGGGATGAACCTGTGGTTGTCGCTTATATGCGCCTATAGCGAGATACTCATATGCTTATCTATTTGTTGTTGATATGATACATCACCACCATGTGTATCAGTAGGGAAGTATGGAAGTGAATTTGATTGAGATTGTTATAACACCAGCATGTGTGTTTATTTTGTTATAAGAAAGGTTTAACCTGATTTGTTACTCCTTGTTGAGTTGTTTGGCCAGGTTCTGAGCCATAGTTGGAAGGTGAGTTATGCCATAGACAAAGTGTCATAGGCAATGTAGACATTTGTGTCATGAAATTGTAAAAAATGGATTTTTTTTTTTTTTTTTTGTGTTAACCATGTATCAGATGCTAATGCTTTAATTAATTCTTATGCTTGGTTTAGTATTTTTCATCGGGCCGTGGCTCACCCTATATAGAACTTCATTTTCGTGTTCAGATGGTTCACTACCTCCAAGGACTTAGCTTGTGAGGATTTGGACTCGAAGATTTGCTTTATTTTATTTGTTTTATTTGGACAACTTGTAAACTTTCAAGCCTAGGGCTTTATTTGTTTTTGAGTTAGAACTCATGGAATTGTGTCCAAGTGTTGGCTTGGCAAGATGTAAGCCCATAGGGCATTTATTATGATGTTTTTATTTCATGGTACTCTGATGAATGGAATAAGATACTTTATTTCCTTATAATTCCGCATGTTAATATTATGTATTATGGGTTTATTTTGAGGGCGTTACATGTAGAGAGAAGGGAGAGGAAAGGGTTTTTAGAGAAAGATATACAAAAGTGATCTGAAATATTAGATTCACGAACTGATATAACATGGTCCGCTCGAGCGTGGAAAGCCCCGCTCGAGCGTCAAATACACTTTCCCAGTACTTTTGCAAACAAGTCAAACTTTTGGAACCAAACATTCTCTGCTCGAGCGCATAAACGGCCGCTCGAGCGGACAAGCAACTTCTAATGTATTTTACATTTTTGCTTCGAGGCCACTGCCGCTCAACCCCGCCAGGGTGCTGCTCTAGGAGCCGCCAAGGGGCGCTGCTCCCTGAGTTGACCAGGCAGCTTGATCCCTGACATACTCAATGAAGTGGCAAAACTAGGATTGCTACAGCTTTAGAGATAGGTGTTGTATTTGGGACCAAGTCAATGGAAAATTCTACCTCACGATTTAAAGGAAGACCAGGTAGATCCTCTAGAAAAACATCAACAAATTCCCTCACTTCAGGCAACTCCTCTAACTTCTGCTCTAGTTGTTCGATACTCACCACACAAGCTAAATAACCACGACACCCTTTTTTGAACATTCGGTTAGCCTGAAAGGAAGAAATAAAAATCTCCTTGAAAGAAAAACTCATGTTATCCCAACATAGCAAAAACTACCCTCTTCCTTAAAAAATCAACAAAGGCATGATGCTTCATCAACAAATCCATCCCCAAAATCACGTCAAAATCCTTTATCTCTAAGGAAATCAAATCCACTGGAAAAATCCTACCATCCAAGTTTACCTCACAAGATCTACAAACATCTGCCAATACTACTGTTTCTCCTAGTGGAGTGGACACGGTAATACAAACATCCAAAGGCTAACAAGGAATAAACAATCTGTGTAGATAGCTAGGTGCCAACTCTTAACCTTAAAACTGAAATCAAGGAAGATTCAACACAAGTTTAAACAAAACTGACTCAACCAGACACTACTAAGGACTATAGGGACTTGGACCTTCTCTAAATGATGAAAGGCAAGATATGTAACTCGATAAACTACAGCTCTGATACCACCCTTGTTACACCCCAAACCCGAGCATGACCAGTCGTGTTCCAGAGAGACTTAGCCCAAGGCAATCGTAAACCTAAACATGAACCCAAAATTACAAAGAATAAATGTGACAATAGCCCAGAAATAAATATATCAAAACCCAAACTAGTGACAAGTCACAAGTATAAATGGTAAAACCAGCCACAACCAACTTCCAAAAATATATTCTAAATGGAACACAAACCGCCCATAAAATAAAATAACTCTAAATAAAATCCAACCACAATGTGTGCACAAAACCGATGTAATAAGCTAAAGCAAAAATAATGAATGTCCTAGAGGTCCATGGAATTGAGGCTCTACTACGCCATGAGTCCACTCTAAGTCCTTCTAACACCTGGAAGTGATAAATAACTAAGTCAGTTAATAGCCCAGTGAGTAGCAACATGGATAGTAAATACAGTTTTGAAAGCAGGGTTCAATTCCAAATAAGATATATGTCACAGAAACTAAATTGGCATATAGTTTTGATAAAGATAATCTGTTTAAAAAAGAAGGTTCTACAGTTCAACTGTTAAAATACTCATGTCTCTCAAGAACATGATAAATGACATTTTCCACTTAAAACATATTACAACATGAACACCAATAATTTTCTGGGTACCAAGAATAACAAGTAACATGCCATAAAATTCTCATGGCAATAAACCCATTAGATCCAACATTGAACCAAGAGTCATCCTCGGCGTGGCAACCCGAGCCTTTTCTTTAAGACGATCCGATTGAAGGTCACCTAGCCTAGCCCAGGTCTTTTCCTTACAATCGTTGAGCACTAGAGTCATCACGCCCAACATAGATCTGTTCCTTAGTGGCCAGAGTCACCGCACACAGTGGAATAATTTCCCTGGACTAAAATATACAAATGGTCCCAATAACCAATACAATTTAGTTTCACAAAACATGGTAGTTCACCACTATAAACATGAGACCACAACAAACAATTGACAGTATGGCAAGTTTACACATGTTTCAGAAATAATTTAATTCCATTGATAATATAATAATTTATCAAAACAGTTTAGGGTAAGGGAACATTTATAAAAATATGTATCATGCAACTACTCACCTGAATTCCAAAAATGTGTAGCCCTTAAACATAATGCGAAGAAGTAATCATTCCTATCTTGAATAAAATAATAATATTAATAGTATTTAGAAAGACCTACACTTAAACTCTATTATAGAATCTAAATCTAATAAAAATAACCCCAAAAATGAAATCTACACCTTGAAAAACCTTATGTATGTATTTCTCAAAATTAAAAGCTCATCCATTAAATCCAAAAATCACTAAGGTATACCAAAATCTTAGAACCTAACCTCACATGATCGCAACCCACACAAGCCTATTACTTTCCAGCAACCCTTCAATTAGTTGACTCTAGCAACCCATTACTAAGACTAGGGCATCAAATATATTTATATTTTTTTTCCTTATTCGCACCACTGCTACACAATCTCTTGCACACACACTACAAACTGTATATATAATAATAATAATAATAGTAGTAGTAGTAGTAGTAGTAGTAGTAGTAGTAGTATGAGTAGCTGATTAAATCAAGGAAAAATTACTTAGAAATCCCGTTTTGGGAAATTTTAGTCCATTTAGTCTTACATGTTTTCTTATAAACCAAATAGCCTTTTTTATTTTTGGTAGGTGTTATTGTTTTTGGTTAGCGATATTAGAGTTTACCTGTATGCCCTTTTGGTTGAGATTTGATTTTGATGGTTGTTTTGATTGTGGGTAAGGCGTTGTTTTGATTTTAAGGGATTTGTTGGAGTGATTGGGGGGATTGTGATGTTATTGAAGTGGTGTGTCGGCTTTGATGTTCAATTACTTGGGATTCTCTGAAGAGGGTGTTCAACAAAATTTTGTACATTCAATTCATATTATTTTAATCATTTACGTTATTGGTTGCCACGTAAAATGTTCACCACATTGGTTGTGTTGATGTTGTTTGGGTAGTTGGCATTTGCTATGCGAACATGGTAAATGTTTGGTGCATGTGAATGTTTGATTCAATTATGATTTGGGAACAGGGTGGGGCTATTGCTGATGGGCAAAAGAGGTGGGTTTTTGTTGGTGGTGGTGGGCGGGCTGGGTGTAACGTTGGAACACAGTGCAACACATCAAAACCAAATCCAACGTTACACCCAACCCAAATGACGGAAAATATATATATAAAAAAAAAGCTATAGTAAGTTGTTGGGCATTTTGGACATTACAACATCACTAAAATCTCACATTTATCCTCTTCCAACAAAAGGTTACGTATTAATTAAATGGGTGTATACGTAATTAACGTTCAAACATGACTTATCAGTCTACAAAATAAAAAGTAGGACCAAATGGTGCAACACATTAACATTTGGGACTTATTGGTGCTTTACCCTTAAATCAATTAAATGTTCATTCCTCATCAACTTCAAATAAAATAGTAATCATAACTTTAAAATATCAATAATTGAAACAGTGCTAACTTAATATTATAGACTTACGTAAATCTGCTCTTATAATATAAAAACAAATCCTTAATCAAAACCAAACCCACTTATTCATTGTCACAATACCTCACAGCCAAACCCCAAAACCCACCACACTAACCATGAAATCTCCAAATTAAGCCACACAGATAAAGTTTCAGCATGATACTGGAAGTAAGATGAACAAAGATTGAGTACTTGCTAAGTTAAGCTATTGCTCCCTTTCTCTCTCCGTCTCTTTCTTCCTGCCTCACTCTTAAGGGTCATAGCTGCTATGAATAGGAACTCAAGGCTGCTCTTGTTGTTTTGAACTAAAAAGAGAGTAGGGTTTGTGTTTATTTTATTTTATATTAGTGGTGGGCACACATAATGCGTATGCAGGTCAAACAAATAAATAAATATACAATATATATATATATAAGTTAATTATATGCAACTAAAATGGTAAGAGCCTTGTTTAATATTTTTGTGGCCTAGAGTTCAAG
Organism: Camellia lanceoleosa; assembly: GCA_025200525.1. NCBI lineage: Eukaryota > Viridiplantae > Streptophyta > Magnoliopsida > Ericales > Theaceae > Camellia > Camellia lanceoleosa. The sequence continues at coordinate 91,214,962 of CM045761.1, forward strand.
TCACACCCTCTTCTCTATTTTTTTTTTTTATTATAATAAATCTTGCCTCTAAATTAAAGACTTTCACCATAAATTTATTGGAGGTTTAAAACTAATTAAAAGACCCTCTAAATATTTAATTTTCACTTTAGGATTCACCATCAAAATATTTGAGATTGTAAAATTATTATTATTTAATTATTTAATTTATTTTTATATTCAGGTTCTCACATATATATCCATAGAAGTATGTATAGAAGGATTTAATAATTATGAACTATGTGTTTACTTAGATAGCGAATGCTCAGTATGCTTTGGGAAAATGAAACTTTTTACCAAAGTATATGTGGAAAAAGTAAAATCCACCATAAATAGTTCGAATAGCTAACAATAGCATAATGATCCATAATGACACTAGATAAAACTTAGTTATAGAAATAAATTCAATTGCCTTTGTTATTCCCAAACTCTGGGGCAACCGATCAACCATTACATGATTTAATCACAAGAAACAACTTTCAATGATTATATAGTCCTTGTACTCAAATAATGTTGCATTATGTTATTTTTACAATTAACAATAAACTAGTTGAGGTTTTAAAACTAAAACAGCTGTTACACATAACAACATTGACTTCATTCGCATCAAGCTTGGTGACGAGGTAATCTCTCCAACTGATCGCAAAACTGCACTAAGTATTAAAGAACTTAGTATTTAGGAAGAAATTCAAAAAGATCAACAAGAAAGATGTAAAAATTTATATAGCGACAATCCCTTAAAATTTTGACACAGATATAAAAGTATAGCTAAAATAGACCTAATCAACCATAATAAATAATTAGAGTAAATCAAATGGTATACACTTATAATGATAAGAATTCAGAACAGAGATAGAAGACATTAAAGGAACATGATTAATTAGAGATAGTAATGACCCACATAGTAGTCTAGCATTTATGATTAGAAATTATCTTTGAGATTAAAAAAGAAAAGCTAGAATGGTAATAAATAACAAAAAATTAAATGATAATATCAAAAGAGGTGGTTATTTTATTCCAAATAAGTAAGTCCTTTTTAATAGAATACAGGGAGCCTCTTGGTTCTCAAAAATGGATTGTAAAAGTGGACACTAGCAAATCAAAATAGATAACAACTTTTAGTGCACCACAAGGACACTATGAATGGCTTGTAATGCCCTTTGAATTAAAAAATACACCTCAAATATTCCAAAGAAGAATGGGTAATGTCTTTAAAGAACTAAATAATATTTGACTTGTATATATAGATGATATTTTAATCTTTTCTAGATCTATAGAACAACATAAATAGATATCAAAATAATAATTGACAAATGCGAAAAATATGGAATAGTTTTAGGTGAAAAGAAATGTCTATATGCTCAAAAAGAAATAGAGCTTTTAAGATTAGAAATAAAAGTAGGGTCAATAAAAATGCAAAGTTATGTTCTAAAAATAATAATAAATTTTCAGATAAAATCGCGAATAGAAAACAATTAGAAAGTTTTTAGGATGTTTCACTTATGTCTCAGATTTTATAAAAGATTTAGCTAAAATAAGAAAATCATTACAAAAGAAATTTATAAAGGATGAGAGTTGGACTCAGCTAACTCTGCTTTAGTAAAATTCTTAAAAGAAAAATGTAAAAATTTGCCTACCCTAACCCTTCCTAATGAAGAAGATGAACTAGTACTAGAAACAGATGTAATTAACAATCATTGGAGTGTTGTGTTAAAAATAAAAGAAAATAATCAGCTATGTAGGTATTGTAATGGAAGTTTGAACCAAGCCGAATGTAACTATCCTACAATGAAAAGACAACTATTAGCCATAATTAAAGAAATAGAAAAGTTTTTAATATTTTTGGCACTAAACCATTTTTAATAAGTACTGATTGCAAATGCCTGCTAGGCTTCGTAAATAAGAATTTATCTAACATGCAAGCATAAGGGAGACTTGTACGATAACAACTCTGGTTAAAAGAAATTACTTTTGATATAGAGCATATTAATGGTAATAAAAACAATTCAGTAGATAATCTAACTCAAGAACTTGCAGATGACATTCACATCCACAAGACTCGCACCGCCGAAGAAATAAACACTATTGGCAGAAATGCAAGAAGTGCTGGACTTGGTGATGCAAGATAGCACTGATATTATCGGAAAATTACGAACAACAGGGAAGAGTCGTTCCATAAAGAAGCTCATTAGGATGCCCATTCAGTTGCCAAAGCCTTACTAAGATTAGAAGTATTAAAGTTACTTCTCTAGCTCCCCTAGGATATACAAAATAAAATAAGAGAATGTACATACATTAAGTTATTTTTGGAATGGTACAAGGAAAGTGTCATCCATCTAGGAACTCGGTGGTGCTACTTTAAAGGAAGGATAGCCATGTACAGTTATTGAATGTTAAAAATTTCACTCAATCTAGGCAAAGTTATTAGCACAAAGGATCCTCCGGTTTAGATGTGGAAATTCGGAATAGTCAATACATTTCACATTCCACCTCACCTTCACAGTACCATGTTTTCTCAGTTCACAAACTTTCAAACAATTCATGTTCAAAGAATCTATGAAGCCTACAAAGAATGCCCAAGCATAGCACCCATTACATTTACAACTGCACAAACGGAGGTAAATGATGGACATCTAAATATGGCTCATTATTTGATAAAGCTAAAAGACAAGAATGACGCGATCCCCTATAAATGTGATTGGTTCAAAGATTGAGAAGAACGTTTTATAGTTGATCCAATAGAAGTAAGGGCAAGAGGATTTTTCTTAATATTCCAAGAAACTACAAAATTAGCAAGGGCTGGGTTTAAATTAGTTGTTATGGTAGAACCACCTTTGCAATAACACCATCATTGGTATAAAAAATAGTTGTTCTAGGATTGCCTTATGAATCAGTATATGATTACTTGGAACAAGTAGATTCTGGAACTTATTTATTTGAAAGAGGATGTAAGGTTTTAGGAAAGTATCTAATGGAGCAAGATCTAGAATAATTGGATGCTATGTTTGAAGAATATGATGGTGATTATGATCTCAATGATGTCAGGTGATGGAGGAGTATGGAATTTGAAGAATGTAATGGATTGACAAAACTATGGACATGTTGGCAAAACTAAGGGTATGACTACTCCACCAGCTTGTCTCTCGTTCATAAATAACATGTGGTCACCATGTGGCTATACCACTTGCTTGTTTGTTTGTTGTTTGTCTTTTATCAACAATAAAATATAGTATCTAAAATATTTTACATTTATAGATTAGGATGAAGTCCGAACTTGAAGTCCATAAGTGCCTATAAAAAGGCCTTCAACGAGAGCAAAGGGGATACAAATTGCCTAGAATATACTTGAAACTAAGAAAGAAGTATGAACCTCGGGCCTTCTTAGAGCAAACAATATTCTAGCAATCTAACAGTCTGTAGGCACTCTTTTTCATTGTAAATTTTCTGTTCAATAAACAAAATCTTTTCTTTTTCAAAAAGAAGTGTGTTGCTTCTATATGTTAGGTTGTTGATCTTAGGTATCCTACATAACAAAAGAAATAGCTTCTAAAGTTACGATCTAAGGGAGGAAATGAAATAGATCTGTGTTGAGCCTGATCTAAGGAATGAAAGGCTAAGATCAGCTACCTCTATAAACTAGAAGTTTGCCAACGCCAGAGCCCAACATCGATTATGTTCAGGTAACGGTCAAAATCTTTAGATATTGTTCCTATTTTGGAAGCATAGTAAGCCTAAAATCAAAACATCTTAAACATATAGAACTTTTTTTTTTTAATGAGTGTTTATCCGCATTTTTATGTTCAAGATCGATTGTTAGATCGTAATCAATTAGTAGTACTAATCACAAACTGTCAACAACGTCGTTATTTTCTACAAAATCTACTAAATACTGGGATTGCTAGAGATACAGAATTTACAAGAAAAAGAGTTGATAGAATAACTCAACAATTATATATTATCTACAACAACTAGACTTAATAGCTTAAATAAAAAAATTATAAATAAAATAACAATTTTAAAAAATAATAATTCATTAATTTCCACATCAATGCCGTGTTAGCCGAACCACATCATAGAGGCCAATTCGGGCAACATAAAAATCGGTGAATCTTGCACCACTAATGAGATTAACTATTTAAAAGTGGCTAGAGAAAAGTCTCTACAAAGAGGCTTAATTTTTAGGTCAATTTAATAGTTTCAAAAAAAAGAATTTAAAAAAAAAATATTACTGAAGACTCAAATTTTTTAAAGACCTGATAACATAATATCTTTATTCTCACAATAACCAAAAAAAAAAAAAATCATAATATCTTATTTTAATGTTTAGTCTAAGGTCATAGATAACATTCAATCGTTATTTATCTCCAATTATGCTTTGTTTAGGTTAATGCCAAAAGTTTTTCCATAAAATAAGAACGGAAATATGGATGGCCATCGAGCAACCAGGGTGAAATGAGGACAGGTTTGTAGTGCTTTGTTACTGTTTTGAATTAAATTGAGGAGGTGGTAGGGGCAAGGTGGGGGCGATAGGTTTAGTTTTATAGCGTTTAAAATAGCAGTACGTCTAGAAAGTCTCCCCAATTTACTTAAAATTTTATCATTTATCTACATGGGAGCTGTCATGACCCAAACCCGTCCCTATAGGTTTAGCGTCGTAACCGGCCAATAATCCTTGGATTACCAAATGCCTTTGTACAAAATAACATATAATTAAGAGGCTAGCGGAAGAAACTATACAAAATACAAAGCTTAAAGCAGAAAACAATCTTGCGTCACCTGATATACTGACAAAACAGAATGGGACTTAGCCCAATATACAGATAAATAGAAATTTGTTTAGATTTCAATAAAAGAAAACAAAGTCTTAAACTTAGTTCACAAAACTCGACCACTTCTCAAAAAGGGGAACCTCCTCGGGAGGCACACTGGCTGGCAGACGGACAGAACTCCAGGAAATCAACTTTGAGCTTGGTCACATGTCTGATCACCTACATACATAAATAATAGATGAGTTGGAGTCCAGTGAATAATAAAAAATAAAAGGTTTAATGAATGTTGTCCATAACAGATATAGAAAATAGAATTTAGTTTATATTAGAAATGGATTCATATTCTTGTTTAGAAATCAGTATTCATAACAGAAATGGATTCAGAATCATATTCATAATCAAAATTTACAATTAATCATACGTGGTACATCCATTAGCACTAACAGAAACAATTGACCCATAAAGGGATGGCCATAAAGGCATACAGTTGGCTTGTGTGCACGGAGATGGTACAATTAGCTCATGAGATATACAATTGGCCCATAAATTGGACGTATACAAAAGGATCCATAATAGTTGGCTCATGAGATGTACAGTTGGCCTATAATTAGGACATAACAGAACAGACAACAGATGTCATCTGAAGCTAAGGGTGCCACAAATATATTTCAGAAACATTGGACCACAATTCATTCATGCAGGAAATAATATTTTAGAAAACAGATCGTCTTATATCATTCAGAAAATACTTATAATTGAATATATCTTTATAAAGTTATTACTCACTCAGATGGGTCCAATAGCAAAATAGGTTAAGTAGACGGATCAGATAGCTTATGGCGCGTAACCTACACAAACTCATAGCGGATACACATTGAACACACGTGCCATAGATATTAAATTTATTATTCCTTTTTATGATGTGTGGTCCTAGCTCTTATCCCCATTATTATGTCTTAATTAGGGCTTAGGAATGCCTAGAATGCAATGAGGATGCCAAAATGTGCTTTTGAACACTTAGTCAAATTTTCAAAAATAGGGCAGTTCGCTTGAGCGCAACATCAGTTGCTTGAGCAGTCTGTAAGGTCTGCAAAAGTACTGCTTCCATGATTTTTCCACTTGATGGACACTTGACGGTCACTCAAGCCAAAGACTGAGTAAATAGGGTCTCTGTTCGAGTGCAACTTCCTACGCTGGGGCGGTCTACAAAAGTCTATAAAACTTTTGGGAGCTCTTATTTTACGCTCAAGCGCAACTTCAGTCGCTCGAGTAAAGGGTAAAAAATAAGGGTGGTCGCTCGAGCATAGGTTCTGCCGCTCGAGCCAATCCCCAAACTCTACATAAGTACTGGGAGCTTGCATTCTCTGCTTGAGCGCAAACTCCACCGCTCGAGCGGAGGGTGAAAATTATGGAATTTCCACATTGTAGTTCTAAGTTCAAAACTCGATTTTAAACCTTCAAAACACATCTTTTTGGGCCAAAACTTAGTAAAACATTGAGAAACTTGTAGTACATGATGAATTATAAACCATTTTGCAAAATCAAGCCCAAAAGCTTTGCCAATTGTACAAAACTAAACTTGAAATGTAAAAAACATAACATGCATGAGTTGACATGAACTTTAACCTTCCAAAACAAGATCAAACAAGGTAAAATGGTATGAAACTTGATGAATTTCCAAAACCAAGCTATAATCAATGCATGCATGTGAGAATTGTTCAAAATCAAACTCTAAATGTAAGGGAATTTGCATGCATGTATGGTTGTCTTCTTAATTCTTCTTCTTTAACTCAATTAGTCTAACTCCCTTGAATTCATGCATGAAACAACCCCATTACATAACTAAAAGGGTGAATTCCTACCTTAAACCTTGAATTCTCAAGTGTAGAAGCTTAATCTTCCAAGTTCTCTCCAATTTGCTTCACTTTTCTAGCAATTCCCCTTAATTGTGCTCAAGTCTCCTTTTCCCCCTCTCTCTCACGTTTTGTTGAAGAATATGATGATCAAATGGATTCTAGAGGCTATATTGATCTTATATAGGCCCATTTAGTTTAGGTTAATAAAGTAGGATTAAGTTAAGTCATGCTAACTTATTTAATCTAATTTATTCTAATTATTTGGTTCCGAATCGAATTCCAATTACACCTACCATAACGTTCTAAAAATTTCAAACAACATATAAACCAAGTCAATTTGTGATCAAATGTCAATAAGGCCTTCAATTTGCAAAATAGAATAGAAACACGCATGATATTTCTACCACAGACAAATACAAACACAAATAACACAATTCACATGCAATTAACTCATAATTTCCTCTTAATTACATATTAGGCATTCTTAATCAAAGATTAAAGAAAATTAAAGGTCGGGGTTATTACAGCAGCTCACCTTAATGTGGAGGCTATTTTCATTTAAAAGAAAAAATATATATACAATAACCCAACCTTAACATAATTCAATTAATTAAGTTATCAATCTATATTACTGATATAGAGAGAATAAATTCATATGAATCTAAATAAATGATTATTAATAAAACTCACGTACATAATAAAAAAAGAAAGAAAAACCTCACATAATTAAGTTATCGAAATTAGGTTATCAATATGTATTATCGATTTCAAAAGCCGCACATAAATAAGTGATTATTAAGAAAATATTGAAGAACAAATTTGTATGGATCTACCAAAACTTAGAAATAGTTATTTTTCTTAAACAAGAATTAATTATAGAACTGGATACAATTTTCTCACATGTGTTGAGATTCACAAAAAGATGGAACCCAACCCATGTAAAGGGTTGTGTTGGATATCGTGATCGAACTATGTGTTCTAAGACTTTTTTTAGAACTTGTGCTAAAACCCTAAGTTGCAAAGTTGTGTAAAAAAAAAATAATAATTTACGAAAAGAATAAATCCATCTTTAAATATCAACAAATTTTTTTATTTTTATTTTTTGTCTTTTCTTTTGATTAAAAAATCAATGAACCTGTATCAAGGTATCTGATTTAATTTGTTTATCTGAGTTTCCAAAAAAAAAAATTCTAAAAAATCTAAAATATTTCATAAATTAGTTTGGTAAAATAAATTTAAAAAAACTCATTATTTTTATATGATTTTCCCTTTTTTGTTAAAAAATAATTTTTAAAATTTTTAAAATGTGTTTTTTAGTTTTTTTTTTTTTTTTTTTTGTCACTAGTTTCTAATTTTTGGGGAAAAAAAATAGAACATAAATTCTAAAATTTCAACCAAATAGAATTATGTACATATATATGTATTTGGAGCACATATTTATTTTATTTTACTCGCATCTTATGAGTTCTGGGATCATAGAAATAAGATCTGCTCTAAATGGAGCAGAATTATTACCTGCATCTTATGCAGGATCCTCATTCGGATTAGCTAGCAATGCTGAATTAATTGAATTTGAAGAAATTCAAGAAAAACTGGATAAATGGACCATCCCTAAGGTGGCTATAGGAAATATTTATAAAATCGGAACTTTTGATTTTAAAAAACCATAATTAAAACCATAGAATCAAATATTCGTCTGAAGCATGATGATGAAAGTCATAATCTTTTCAAAGTCGTAGATTTATTACCATATTATAAAAAATATGTTTATATTCATATTGGGCTTGTGCAAATAGCTTTGAAACCTATGACTCTTTTAGAAAAAAAAAAATACTTGTTTGACCCTCAGTCTTAGAGATGGGAGATGTTTAGACTGGCATGACTCTCTTATGGGAACGGTTGAGACAAATTTATCTCAAGGACCTGTATGTTTTGATGTTTATTTGCATCTTACTATAGCCCTTGAAGACGCTAACATTTTAGATGTGTTAAATGTTGGAATTCTTAGTAAGAGAAACTAGACCTATATCCTTAATATATAGGATTTATTTTAAAGTTCTTACTACCCATTCTCTATATGTTAGAAAAAAAGAGTGCTATCGGAGAAACTGTTTTACTTGAAACAAATATGTATGTTTCAAATTTTAATTCCTAGAAAAATAAAATGGAATCAAATTGAATTTCCCCAGCATTGGAAACTCCAACAGGCAGTTTCACCAACCCCAATTCTTCACCATGACATTGAAGATGTTGTTCAGAATAAAGATTGTGATATTTATCGTCTTCGTAAAACCTAGGCCTCAAATTCTAGGAAGAAGTACATCCAGTGCTAGCATACCTAGAAGTTTACTAGATGAGGTTGATTTACCTCAAACATCACGAAATTTTGTATCTTCGCAAGATCTGAATGAATCCTTTGTTAGAAGTCTCCGTATATTTGAAAATAGGATCCCACATGGGGTTTATACAATAGAAAGGCCAGTTCTAGTATCGGAACATAGTAAAAGCCCTACGCCTAGTGAAATGAATTTTCAAATATAAATTTTTATGGATTTTTCTAAAGAAAGTGAAACTTGTAGAATGATTAATCAGGAATTTCAGAATCCCCAATATCAACAATTTAGAGAATTGTATTTCACAAGATATACCAAAAATCATCAACAACTTTATAAAAATCAGTATTATTTCCATCTTAATGCTTATCAAAAGATCATTCCTTTTATTGAATGGTTTCATGAATTTGTTGCTATCATAGAAATTCTTCCAGAAGCTAACATCAATACTTTGGATAATTTTTATAAGACCTGGACTACTATTGAAGGACGAACCTTTTCATCTCTTCACCCTCCTACTAAATCCGTTGAAGTAGTATCCAATAATAGTACCAATTCAAAAACCCCTTTCTATTTCAGCCTATGACCTAATTCCGAAGATGATCTTTCACATATTCTTCAATTTCAGAAAACCTTGTAGAACCAGAGCAAGATTCTATCAATAAAACTTACTTTACTCATGATAAACAAGCTTATTCTAAATTAGGGCCTGATCGGTATTATTACCCTCATCCTACTCCTTAGGATATTCTTTATGAAGAAGACTTTCTCCATGATCAAAAATCTTATCATGGTAAAAGTATTTATTTCTGGAATATTGATGGTAAATCTGAATATCAAATTTTGTAACAGTGCATGAAATGCACATGTACAGTTCTGTTTGTCGTCAGAATGGCAACAATAATAGCCAAATCGCTCGCTTCATTACCACTGGTTTCACTGGTATCCTTACATAATGGTGGGATCTTTCACATATTCTTCAATTTCAGAAAACCTTCTAGAACCAGAGCAAGATTCTATCAATAAAACTTACTTTACTCATGATAAACAAGCTTATTCTAAATTAGGGCCTGATCGGTATTATTACCCTCATCCTACTCCTTAGGATATTCTTTATGAAGAAGACTTTCTCCATGATCAAAAATCTTATCATGGTAAAAGTATTTATTTCTGGAATATTGATGGTAAATTTGAATATCAAATTTTGTAACAGTGCATGAAATGCACATGTACAGTTCTGTTTGTCGCCAGAATGGCAACACTAATAGCCAAATCGCTCGCTTCATTACCACTGGTTTCACTGGTATCCTTACATAATGGTGGGATAATTTCCCACACCAGCTCAATAGATAGAAATATTACAATCTGTTAAACAAGAAACTAATCCTTTGACTAATACCTCGCAGCAGGTTGAGGATGCAGTATATACTCTTTCTCAAACCATTTTAATGCATTTTATGGGGCCAAGAGTTGTCACTTCTGACCATGGTTGAACTCTCCTCCAAAATCTTTGTTGCCCTTCTCTTACGTACTTTCGTTGGTATGCAGATGTCTTTCTTATGAAAGTCATGCAACATATTGATGCTAATAGCGAGCACTAGAAAGCCAGGTTTATTGATGGCCTAGCAACATTATTTGCCCAAAAAATTTGTAAGAAACTTAAGGATCAAAATCATTTATTACAATTATACTTATGGCCAACTCATAGCCATAATTATCGAAGAAGGTTTATTTCCTTGCAATGATCTTAAATTACAATATCAAATGAAAAGAGAAAACTTAACAGACATAAATAAATTAGGTGAATTTTATGACCAATTTGCCTATGAGATCAAAATTCCTTACCCGAAGAAAAATAAAAGAATATAAATTCAATTATAAAAAGAAAAAGAAGTATTATCATAAAAAGAAATCTCCAAATCAGTATACCAAAGGCAAGCAAGCCACTAATTCTGCAAAAACATCTTTCCAAAAGAAAGATAAGACCTCAGCAAAATGTTACAAGTGTGGTAAAATTGGCCACTTTGCTAACAAATACAGAATTGAGCATAAAATAAAAATAAAAAATTAAATATTGATAAAGGCTTAAAAGCTCAGCTTTATAAGCTTATGATTAATTCTTCTAATTCGGAACACATTTCTGGCCAAGATAGTGATAATTTGGCAGAATTATATTCTGATAGCGATACCTCTTCTGAAGAAGAACCTGAACAAGGTAGTTGCAGTAATGGTTGTTGTAATATTAATAACATCAGTGTTGAATCTAATTACTGAAGGCTATTGTTGAAATGAATGGACTATCAACTAGCACCAGTATAAATGTTCTTACTGATGAACAAAAATTTGTAATAGATCTAATTGATCAAATCAAAGATCCAGAACTAAAACTTAAAATGCTTGAAGTATGTTATCATAAAACACAAGAGAATTCTTCCGAAGATAATATGCAACCCACTTATTATTTTCTTAAGGAGGTAGTCCAACTCTGAGACCCTAAATTTTGTAAATCCTAGTAAGCCCTTACTTTTGAATTATTATAATAAAAGCCCTTAGTTCCTGTTTATTCAAAAATTAAAAAACGTATCACAGATGAACCCGTACAAACCTTGATTTAACCCAGAACTTAGAAATCATTTCTAATACGCTAATACTGATTAATTGAATCCCTAAATATGGAATTACCATTTAAAAACCCTAGGTTTTTTTAGTTTGTATAGCGTTTTGATCGCCTTTTTATTCAAAACAAGAAATCCAAACCGAATTAGATTCTCTAACCCCAATTTAATTCTACACTAAAATAAATGTCCCAATTCATAAATTAAACCCAAAGCCCTTACATTTTTATTAGATCACAAATTGACCCCAAACAAGTACCATTATATATATATATACACTTGTACCCTAAAATCTATTTTATACACTATATTTTACAATTTCCAACATTTATACACAAGAAGAAAAAAAAACAAAAAAAAAAAAAAGGTCCCTCAAATCACCATCATGTGGCCAGCCTATACATATATAGATGCAATGAGTGCACTTTTTGAGACATACTTGCATAAATTAAGGAAAATCTTTGACCTAGGTACAAACTTATATTTATAAATGTGAATATGCATTGTACTTGTAATAGGATGGTTTGATTAAGATAAAACCCTAACAAGATCATGCTTAGGTGCTCAATTAAGGCCTCTAATCATCCACTATTCCATTGAATTCAAACTAAATCCAAAATATCCAATCTAATTCCAACTAATGGGCATTTTGGATATTTTGCACTAATTTTATTATAAAAACAACCCTCCCTTAACATTTTACATACCAAAACACACACACAAACACTTCATTCGGCTGAGAGGGAGAGAAGAGAAGAGAGTGAGCTTGGTGGAGAAAGAAGAGAAAGGAAAAGTCTTGCAAGCTAACCAACCAAGCCTCAAGTAAGCCACATCACAACTCTCTCTTTTATTTTTATTTTTCAAATACATGCTATAAGAGATTTAAAACCACATTTTCAAAGTTGATGAATTGGGCTTTAAACCTTCTTCTATTCATATTTTCTCTTAATAGATGCAAAGTTACCTTTTTCTTTCCATATCTCACATTATTTCCAAAGTCATACCACCACTCTAAAAATTGGAGTTATTAACACATTATTTAGTATGTTTTCATCACAAAATAAGTGAAAAATTTCCCTTAGTTGGCCTCTTTTCTCACCAATCTTTTTATTTTGAGTATTGTGCATGAAAAACCTGTTTTACAGCCAACTTTTGAAAATTCTATAAAAATGTAAAAAATATCCTAGACTTTGGTTTTATGTCAAAATCTTTCTCAAGGAGTTTGTAGACTTGACTTTCTTCGCGCACCCCCCTTTCAAAGAGGGCGCGAATTGGTCCTACAGTTCGGACTCTTGTCACGGTTCTGAATCTAATCTCACCAAGTGCAATGTGAGACTGATAAACACCAAAGAGTCCAATCCGACAAATCATTTTGGAAAATCAGATTTTTAAATCAAATAATGCCAAATTGCACTGCTTTGCCAGATTACAGAGTAGCCACCTAAATATTTTATTTTAGGAAACTTAGGAAACCCTGACTCATGCCAAAGGCCACGTGTCCGTCATCACCAAAGTTGCCTCGGCTCGGGAACTTGGGTACGAGAGGGGAAGGTCCTGAAATGAGCACCCCCAATCGCCCGATCAAAGATCGGCCTTTACTAAGCATGATATGTTGTTTTATAAACATATGTGTTCTTATTCCGGTTATTAGCTAACTTTACTATGTGACGCACACAAAGCAAGTATAGACTAAAATCGCAAGATTTGGAACAGCTCAGTTCATGTTTGTTTTCGAAAATGGTTTGAAAGTGCCACTCACAAGTGGGCTAAAGCACGGATTTGCCACCCTCAAGTGGGCTTAAAACATGATTTGCCACTTTGCAAAGTGGGCTTAAAACTCACATTTATTGAATTGTTCCAATTCAAGCAACAAAGCCTTCATCCACAGGCATTCATGCAGTTAATCACATAAGCAAATAACATCATGGCAAGCATGCTAAAACATGGCATTATGGCAATCACACTCATGTAAGGTATGCTAAAGTATAAAAGCTTACCGAGTACTCTAAGCCAAAACAAAAGCTAGTTAGCAATATGTATGATCCTAACTATACAAAATGCCTAATACAACACATGCAATAATGCAACTAATAGGCTCGGCTATCTAAGATTGCATATGAATGCAACAATTTGACACACGTATTCAAATAAGTATTGAAATACAATGCAGTTTGAATGATGTACCGAGCCTCGGTTCATGTAAGATAAATGAATGGATGCAAACATGCAAGCATAAGGTATGCTAAACACAACGTGCCCTAATCTAACTATCGAAAGTGGATAAATAAAAGGGAGAAAGACGTGGGGTTGGAAGACATGCACACACGCATGCACACTTATTACAACATTGCACTCTCGCGAAAGAGGGTCCGAATCAATAAGCTAACTAGCTATGCTAAGCTAAGCAACTTATTACAAATTAACTAATTAACTAACTTAGGAAATTAATTATTACAAAATTGAATAACTAGCTATGCTAAGCTAATTAAAGTATTACAAACCAAATTAAACAAATTAATTACAACACATGTAATAACTAGCTAATAAAGCAATAGAGTGGCCTCGTAAGCGAGGGAGATGTGCATGCTCATTCGGCTCCCTCTCAAAAATCCACCGCCTTACCTTTGGATGCCTCTATTTGCACTTTGCTTTGATCTCTGAACATTGCACCAATTTCTAGGCTGCTTCTGCCCTAACACAGGAACATTTTGAACAACTTTTCACTGGTGGCCGGTCGGCCGCTATTTGTGGTTGTCGGCCACCACTTCCTTGGAATTCTCTTTTTTGCTGCAATGGAGAGCAAATAGAGGCAAAGCAGTGTATTCTTCAAGGAATGTGTGTACTGCCACCTCCTTATCATTTCTCAAGCTCAAAGGAGTATGGCACTTAGCTCCCAAGCCACCAATCAAGCATTTTCATGCATGATGGCCAAAGAACCAAGCTTGTACAAGCTTAGTGAATACACACATAAGACTCAAAGTGCCACCACCCTATCATGCATGATCAAGGGTGACAACGACCAAGAAATGTGACACGTTTCATCACTTTGAGTACGAAACGACCCACACTTCTTTGTGTTTGGATTAACGTCCGATCCAAACACATGCAATGCAACACGAATGCTTATCTTGTTCATGTTTTACTTTGCTCATTTTGTTTACACATTTTACATTACCGATTCATCCTTTAACCGATTAAGTCCAATGTGAAAGTCCTCTAATTGGAGAAGGATCAACCAAGGATGGTTTAAGACATGAGAGAGCTCGTGCCTTTGGCTAGGAGGAACCCTCAAAAGAGAGTTAAATCCATTGAGCATAAGCTTTATCTCAAGCTTAAATGCAACCCTAAGGCCAACCAACCCTCAAAGCAAATTAAAAGTGAAGAAATGAGGGAGGTTGCAGAATTTCAGTGCTGAAGTGGCATGACAAATAATGCTAAAACATGCAAGCAACACATGCACAACATGTTAAGGGCCAAAAGCATAAAACTAGTGAAGAGCATTACACTAGAGGCATGCATTATCAGGCTCAAATGACTAAACCAACTCTAGACAGAGCTTAAACATGCCAAAACAATGGTCTAAACATGCTGAGATAGAAGCTCAAAAGGCAACAAAATCATGCGCACATGTTGGCTCGCAAGCAAGGCATAACGCACAACTCTCAAAAGCAATGAAAGAATGGTATATGTGAAAGTGTGACAGAGGTGTATGCACTGAAATTACATACTAAAGGATGCTATGGCATGCAAACAACACAAGCAAAGGATGTTAGAGGCCTTGAAACACAAAGCTAGCGTGGCCAACTACACTATGGCTATACAAGCAAAGCATATATGACCAAGACCACCCAAAACAGAGTTAAAGCATGCTAAACCAGTAGTAAAAATGTGCTGGAGTTATGCTAACACAAGCTAGAATGATAAACTAACTCATTAGGCATGCTAGGCTAGTCAGCATGATTACACTACAAGTGCAAGAAGCAAACAAGAAGTGATCCAACCAGCCAAAAACAGAGCTAAAGCAGGTCAAAATACAGCCCAAATCATGCTTGAACTAAGCCACAAAAAGTTAGAAATACTTGCACATATGTTAAGCCATCAATACATGCAAACAAGATACAAAGAGGGGAGGCCACCCCCTCCTATTTTGGACCTCAAAACCAACTTTCTACCACTGAAATTACCTTGGAATTCAGTGGTTAAAAGGCCAAGAAAATATTGTTCTAAAAGCTTTAAAAGATGGCACAAAGCTTAGCAAACAAGCTACAAAAGAGGATGAATCACCCCTAACTCCAAAAAGGCCTTAAACCATTATTTTTAAACATTAAAAAACAAAGGTTTTTGTAGTTGAAAAGTAGGCCAAAAACAGCATGCGAAGGTGACCAAACAGGCCACTAAAACAAAGCTTTAAGAGGGTAAGGCTTTACCCTTGAAGCACAGCAACAAACAGGTCTTCTTCTGAGCCAAAACCAGCTTTAGGAGCTCCAAACAAGCCATAAGGAACCTCAACTCCAAGATAGGGATGTTTGATCGAGGGTCTCTTTGCAAATATGTAGAGAAAACTCATTTTTAAGCATAAAATATATATATATATATATATAGAGAGAGTTCTAGAGAGATACAAAATTTTTGCTCACAAAATTTCTGAACCCCCAAAATAGGGGAGGGACCTCCCCTTATATAGAAAAACAAGCCAAAAGCTTGGCTTCATCCTTCTATATACGTGTATGGAGGATACACTCAGTGATCAACAGCTGGCACAGCTGGTACACAAAATATCTGAAAAAGGAGAAAAATGGCCGTCGGCCATCAGTAGTGGCCGACCGGCCACACATGTAGCTGATCGGCCATCAATGTGGCCGATTGTAACAGCGCCCGCGAGGGACCTCGATGTTACAGTTCGGACTCAATTTGTGTCACGGTTCTTAATCTTGAACCAAAGAGTCCAAATCCGGCAAATTGTTTTGAGAAAACAGATTTTTGAAAAGAAGTGCCAAACATGGACTGCTTTGCCAGATACAGAGTCGCCACCTAAATATTTTATTTTGGGAAATTTAGGAAACCCTAACTCGGTGCCAAAGGCCACGTGTCCGTCATCACCAAAGTTGTCTTGGCTTGGGAGCTTGGGTACGATCGGAGAAGGTCAGCTATGAGCACCCCCTTTCGCCCGGTCCGAAGACCGGCCTCTACTAACCGTGATATCTAATTTTGAAAACGCTACGTGTTCTTATTCCAATTATTAGCCTAGAATTACTATGTTATGCGCACAGCAAACAAGTATAGACTAGATTTCCTGATTTGGAAATAAACATTGCATATCCGTTTACTTTGAAAGCGCTTTGGAATTTGCTACTCGCAAGTAGGCTAAAACACGGATTTCAACGAGTTTTTCCAACTCAAGCAATCCAACCTCCACCCACAGGCATTCAAACAGTTTTATCTCATATAAGCATTTAGCCACATGGTAATTATGCCGTTATGTTAACATTCACACGCATGCGATATGCTAAAGCATAAATACTTACATCGTACTCCGTGCCAAAACAATAAACTAATTAGCAAACATGCATGCCCTAATTCATGTTAAAGTGACTAATGTATCGCATATAGAATGTGATTAGGATAGGCTCGGCTAACCCTAAAATGGCATGTGAAATACAATCATTCGGCGCACGTATTCAAGTTAGTTTTGAAGATACAATGCGATTTGTATGATGTACCGAGCCTGGTGCATGTAAGACAAATGTATGGATGCACGCATGCATTGCATAAGGTATGCTAATTTTAAATATGCCCTAATCTACCATCGTAAGCAGGTAAATAAAAGGGAAGAAAGAAGTGGGGGTTGGAAGACATGCACACCACTCACACACGCTTATTACAGATTCGCCCCCGCTCGGAGGGACCAAATAAATATACAAATTAATTAACTACGCAAGCTAATTAAATATTACAAATTAATTAAATTAACTAAACAAATTAATTAATCTAATTAAAACAGTAAAGCCCTCGGGAAGCGGGTTAGATGCAGCGCATGCTCGGGACTTGCTCGGAATCGCACCGCCATGCATAGTCTGCCTCTGTTTTCCCTGCTTTGCTTCTCTGAAGACTGCCAAAGTCTCAAGGATGCCTCTCTGGATACTGGGAATCACCACCGGCTAAGTGGAATGACCACCGGCACTAGGATGTGGCCATCGGCACAAAATGAACCCATCGGCTGATGAATTACTGCTGGCCGGCATAAAATGTTGCCGGTCGGCAAACAATGCCTGCAGAACCTGCAACTCACAGCAGCAGAGGGCAAAACTTGCATGGCAATATAAATTAAAACAATGTATGAACCAATCATGCCCCCTATCATGTTTGCGACTCAAAGCGGTATGTGCCTCGATTCTCGGGCCACCAATCATGCATTTCCATGCATGATGGCCTAAAGAATCAAGTGTGCACTTCAATTTCAAATGAAATGCAAACCAAACAAATAAAGGGGCCCAATTCCCATCACCAAATCAAGGGACAAGGCATGCATGTCTATGTGTGCAATCCTAAGCATGTCAACTAGTATGCAACATGGGATGCAAACAAGAATGCTAGTATGCAAACACACATACAAGGCAAGCGTGCGAACCAAGCAAAGGGGTGGACTTAAACATGACTTAGGCAACTCCAAATAGGCCCAAAATCAGTAGCCAAAACCAAGGAAATGAAGGCCAAAATGCACACACACATGCAAGCACTCATGGTCCAATACTTAAAGCATAATGGGGCAACTTTTAAACACATTTAAAAGGGAACAAATATGAACAATTAGCATGCGAGTTAAGCTCTGAAATCATGTTAGAAGAGGTGCCAAACCAACTCACACAAGACAAACAAAAGCATGCAAATGGCCCAAGTATTCGAGGCAAGCCAAGAGGCATTGAACTACACTTGACAAGACCTAGCATGGCAAGACTTAAGCAACTAAAATCAGAGTTTTAGCACACAAAATCAAGCCCAAAGGACCACTTGGATGGCATCTAAATGGTTTAAATTCAAAGGCATGCACAAATACTCTTTCAAGAAGCATATAACACATGCTCAAGAGGCAACAAAGAGGCAACCAAGGCGAGCATACGAGCATGTCTTAGGACTGAAATAACATGAAAAATGACTCCAACCACTAAATTAAAGCAAACAAAGCATGCTATACACTTACATGCTTGGCCAACAAGCCCAAAAATGTAAAGAGGCTATATAATGCATGCTAGGGTCGACTCAAATAACCTAAGATAGACCTAAAGCATGGCAAAATAAGCACAAAAGCTTCACAAATCTAAGCCTAAAACATGTTAAAACAAAGGCACACAACCTAAGGCATGTTAAGGGATCAAGGAGGCATTAAATGGCAACTATACTAAACATGCATGGAGTACCAAAACTAACTTAATACAAAGTTATAACATGGCAATATAAGCATAAAATACAGCCATGGCATGCTCAACACACACTCAAACATAAGTTCCCTTAAGAGACCAAAAATGGTCCCTTTCAAGGACAACAAGGAGAGGGGGTGGCCCTCCCCTTTTGGAGACTTCAAGGCATCATCCCCACCACTGAAATCCCTCAAGATTTCAGTGGTGAAGAGGCCCAAACACTAAAGTCTCGAAACTTGCACAAAATGGCACAAAACAAGGGCCTTACAAGGCCTAAGAGAGGTCAAACTTCCCCAAAGCACAAAACACTCTTAATAAACTATCAAGAGGGCCTAAAAACAGAACTTTTTATGTTATACACTAAACACAAAAACAGCTCTAAGATAGGTAGAAATAGGATGCAAAAATGGGGAATAAAAAGGAAGTTTCCTACCCTTGAAGACCACCTTCACAAATAATGCTCCAACAGCCCTTCTTGGCTTGAATCCACCTCTAAAACACTCAAACACGCCTCCAAGGGTCTCAAGTCCAAGAGATGGTGTGTTAGTGTGTGTGTGTGAGCAAAAATGACACAAAACACACACTTATAGAGATAGAAAATATATCTAACCCTAACCCTAGAACTCAAGCTTTACAAAAGCTGTCTAAAATGTCTCACCCTCATGTCAAGAGAAGAAGCTCTCCTATGTATGCAATTCCCTCTTGTAAAGCTTACAAAACAAGCCATCCAAGAGGGAAATCCCTCCATACACGTGTATGGAGGGGAATGGGGTGGGTGCCAGCTATCACAGTTGGCAAGAAATATCTACAAAAAGTAGATGAACAGTGGTCGGCCGCTCAAAATTGTCATTTTGACAAAATGGAGTGCCGACCGGCAACAAAGAGTGCCGACCGGCAAAATACATTGCCGGTGGCAACAAAAACCAGCCGGTGGCCTCTAGCCACTGCCGATGGTGTGTGGGGATACCTCACAAGGCATTTCCTGCCCCTCCAAGGCAAAACACAAGTGTTTGGTGCAAAACTAGACACAAAACAGTCGAGTTCGGGGATCCTGAGGCAAGGCGCGTAGCCGAGAACTCCGGGAACTCCAAACGAACACAAACATGGATAATCACCGAGTGTTCAAGCGGTGACGTCCAAGTCTTGAGGATGGTCAAAAATGGGGTGTCTACACCGATCGGCCACCATTAATGGTTGGCAAGCACAAGCCATGGCCGATGGACACTGGGGATGGCTGACAAGCCATCCTCTCATCCAGATTCAAAGCAACAAGCTCTTGGTCCACAACCAAGCACAAAACAGACAAGTTGAGAGGCTCCAAGGCAAGGCGCTCAGCCGAGACCTTCAAAGACTCAAAACGAACATGAGCGTGCACAATCACCAGGTATTCAAACGATGACGTGCAAGTCTTAAGGACGGTCAAAAATGGGGTGTCTACAGTTGCCCCTCTTTGACAGAACTCGGAAGTCATGAAATGATGGGAGTGAATGTCAAAGCCCTGAGACGACCCATGTTTGACAAGGCCGAAGACTTAGACAAACAAGCAATCAAAACAAAGAACGGTTGCACCCACAGGCTGGGGGTAAATGCAAATGACATGCACAATGCAAAACATAACTTATGATCATGCAATGAGACTGTAACAAAACATCTAGATGCAAATACTATGCAAAGAAATGTTACAGCAATCTTGTACATAAGCAAGTTAACACGAACCAAACCACATTTCATGCAAAAAGGATGTAAGAAAATTATGCAAGCTTAACTACGCATCACACAGGAAAGATAAAGAACCACAACTGTCGGGCGCACCCGGGGCGGCAAACAAGATTCCAACGCGTGGCACACGCAAGGATAGAAGTAGTGCGAACCCAAGGATACATCCTAAGGTTCCGAGCCACAGAGAAAACATAATAGGAATTGAAATGCATCTAAATATTATACAATCAAAGCAAAGAGTGGTATAAGCATTGGAATCCGACCAGATGCATTTAACCAAAGCATCCTAACGCGCCACGCACGAGAGGGAAAAGGGAGCGGTGCAAACACCGAAAGGTGGTATAAACACCAGAGCACATTCCAATGTTTCTAACCAAAAGGGGGTGGTATAAACATTAGGCACACAACCCAAATGCTTCTAACCAAAGGGGCGGTATAAGCATCGGACACACGTCCCAAACACTTCTAACCGAAAGGGTGTCGGTGTAAACATTGGGCGTACCCAAATGTTTCTAACCAACGAGGAGGTATAAGCATCGGACACACATCCCAAATGCTTCTAACTGGAGGGGTGTCAATGTAAACATTGGGCATACCCAAATGTTTCTAACCAACGAGAAGGTATAAGCGTCGGAGACACATCCCAAATGCTTCTAACTAGAAGGGGTATAAGTGTCGGGCACACGGTCCAAACACTTCTAACCAAAAGAGAGGTATAAGCACCGAGCGTACCCGAGTGTTTTTAACCAAAGCAAGTTATAAGCATCGAGTACACAGTCCAAACGCTTCTAACCAAAAGGGAGATATAAACACCAAGCGTAATCGAGTGTTTTTAACCAAAGCAAGGTATAAGCGTCGGGCACATAGTCCAAACGCTTCTAACCAAAGCGAGGTATAAGCGTCAGGCACACAACCCAAGCGCTTCTAACCAAAGCAAGGTATAAACACCGGGCGTACCTGAGTGTTTCTAACCAACGAGACGTCGGTGTAAGCATCAAGCGTACCCGATTACTTCTAACCAAAACAAGAAATGGTGTAAACACCAGGCATACCCAAATGTTTCTAACCAACGAGGAATGGTGTAAGCATCGGGCGTACCCGAATGTTTCTAACCAAAACAAGGTGTTCAAAGGACATGAATGATCTTACCCGAAGGTCCTCCGAATGAACCGTACATACAATATCGTCTGGTCATGCCAGCTTCAAATGAACCGTACATACAATATCGTCTGGTCACGCCAGCTTCAAATGAACCGTACATATAATATCGTGCCTACATAAGAAAGAAACTTGACAGGTACAATACAATAGGAATGCATATTCTATACAATAGGAATGCATATTCTATGCGAATGTAAGAAACGCATATTCTACGCGAGCGTGGTAAGTGCATATTCTATGCAAACATGACAAATGCATGCTCTATGCCAATGAGAAGTGCATGTTCCATGCTCAATGATAACAATACGCATTTAATGCAACATGCATATTCTATGCAAACATGGGGATGCATGTCCTATGTAATCATACAAAAATGCGTGCCCTATACAAAGACAAAGGAATGCACATTCTATGCAAATGTGAGTATCCTCCGTAAACGTGGCAAATGCATACTCCATGCAACATTGAGATGCATATTCTATGCGAGATTAATGAATGTATGTTCCATACGGGAATAACAAATACATGCTCTATGAGAGACATCAGAGCGCATATTCAACGCAAGTATGAGAAGTGCATTATGATGCGAGTGTTGCATATATGACAAAAATGCTCTAATGCAACATGTTAAAAAAAAAAAAACGACTCTCCGATCTTGCGAGATGCGAAAGTATACGGAAAGGATACACTTTGCATGTGCTAAGCATCACATACTGAAAACACAGTCCAGAGCTTCTATAGAGGCCACTTGAGCTTAAACATGTATTTCCCTTGCACTTTTTTGAAGGATCAAGGCACAAAACAGTAAAACAATGTCTAAGGGGAGCATCAAAGGCCTGTTGGCCACCCCAGGAAGCCACCGGCCACCCATTGGCCACAAATTAAACTCATTGGCCACCAATGGTGGCCGGTCGGCCACACGGGTGGCCGGTTGGCCACCAATGGCAGATTCGGGGCAAATTGGAGATTTTACCTCGGACCTTTAAATAAACACATCTACACTCCATTTCCATATAACCCTAAGGCCGAAAATCATCCTCCAAGCTCTCTAGACCTTCTTCCTCTTTAGATCCGAACTATACACGCGTTTTCCAACTCCTCACAAACGTTCAATTTGATAAACCCTCATAGTTCAAAACACTTTGAACTGATAGAAAGTCGCGGTAGGTGTTTCCCTCTTGATTTTCATCACTCGGGGTTTGTTTCCCTCTAGCTACCCTTGATTTTCGTGCCCTCTTCCGAGCCTTGACCCTTTTCTTCCATTTTCCCTTCCCTTGGAGTTGAATTTTTATTGACTTTTGGCATTCCTACCCATTTTCCATGTTTTCGACCATTCCCACATCCTTCCTTAAGATGGCGGACAACATCCCACACGACAGAGCTCCTCCGGGAATGGAGATGGATCTCGAGTTTGAGCCATTGCCACTCAACATTCGACCGTTTGACCCAACGACGTACCATCCCGAGGTATACATGCTGCCTCCCGATGGCATCCGCCAGTTTAGGCGGTTTGCACGGGATGCACCAGAGGACCTCTTGCTACGCGAGCCGGAGTCACACTTATCCCACGGCGCCTCTGAGGTATACACTTTCTCTTTATTTCCCGCAATGTAGATCATATGCCTTGCATAGCTCACACTGCCTTTTATCTGTTCACCCCAAGCACACTAGTGTATTACATCTTTTATACTGACTTGCATCTACTTGCCCCGAACATACACTTACACTGTATTTCTTACACCGCCTTGCATCTGTTTGTCCTACTTATAGGGGGATTCACATGCCTTTCGCGAATACAGGACTATCTCTGCGAGAGAGTGGTATATAGAGCTGCCTGACGCTGTACGCCACATCGTCGATGAGGCTGGCTTCGGCGCATTTTGCATGGGGCTCACACGTCTCATCGCGAGCCGGCCTCTACTGGGGGCTTTAGTAGAGAGGTGGTGGGATACCACCGATTCCCTTCATTTCTCTACAGCAGGGGAGATGATGATGACTCCCTTTGACTTCTCTATGTTCACCGGCATAGCAGTAGGGGGTGATCCGATCCCTCTCGACACCGACATGGGTGAGTGGGAGGCCACCCAGATCTACTTGCTGGGGATTCGCCCACCTATCTCTCGATCTGGGATGGTGCAATATACCTTGTTCACCGACCATTTCAGAGAGACGACACCGATGACCCGCGAGGAGGTTGAGTACTATGCACGGGACTTCCTCATGTTCCTATTTGGTACTACTTTGTTCGCTGACTAGGTGAACACCGTCAGGCTCTACCTTTTGAGTGCATTAGTGGACCTGTCTCGCGTCCGACTTAACGACTGGAGCGGCGCAGGTTTGGCCACACTGTATGGATATATGAGCTCTTCTTCTCGTCGGAGTGGGAACCTACTAGGAGGCTACTGGAGGGCCTGGGAGGTACACCCTACCCTTCTGCTGTACATTTCTGCTCTTCATTTTCTGTATACCACACATACAATGTACACTTTCTGCATACAATCTACTTTCTACTTTACCTGAGCACTACACACATTTTCCACTGCACTGCTTTACATTCTCTGTATACATTGATATATACTCACTGTCTGCCCTCTACGTTATCTGTACACTACACACATTGTATACTGCACTGCATAGCATCTACTTTACATTCTCTGTATATATCTGATATATACTCACTGTTACCCTTCCACTTTCTGCAGCTATGGGTGTACACCTATTTCCCAAGGCTTGCCCCAGAGCCTGAGGTAGAGATACCACCCATGGTGCCATACTGACACAGATATGACGGGAGATGCCAGCGGAGGCCCTGAGAGTCATTCTTCTTCCACCGTTTCTTCGACACTGTGATCGCTGTAGAGGTAACTCAAACCTTATAGTCATTTCAGCTTTACTTCATACTGCATATACAATGGCAGCTAACAATCTGTATATTCGCGATTTGCAGATTACCTGGCAGCCATAGGCAGTGATGCCTGCTGGGGTTAGAGATTGGTTTGCCAGTGCTTAGGAGGCTTCTCGATTTCAGATCTTGCTCGAGGGCCTAGTTTACCGAGCGTGGTTCCCTGGGGAGCGATTTCTACAATAGAGCCTCGGCTTGCTTGAGTCGGTGGTTCCGATGCTGCCTCCTTCATACATGAGGATCACAGGGAGGTATACCACACAGGAGATGATCGACTTCACCGGAGGTTGGGATGCCGACTTCTTCAGGCTTGAGGGCGATTACACTGCCTTTATCCAGACATACCCCATGCCATCGCTGATCGGCGCTCATGGAGGTGAGAGAGCCAGAGCTCGAGCTGCAGGAGAGAGAGCGAGTGGATCCAGGGCACCCCGGGCTCATGAGAGGAGGAGCTCCCAGACGAGATAGAGAGCAGGGTGGCCAGAGTTGCCTACCACATTGACTTGCTGGGGATCCAAAGGAAAGACTTATCAGGTTCCCATTGAGCCTCCACCAACTGGTCATGAGCTCGTCGGAGTTTGAGGCCCGACTCCGGTATGTACCATACCTTACATTTTGCACATTCAATTCATTTCAGTTATGCTTTGCAGACCACTGATCATCTCAACACATTTGCATGCTTCCATAGAGTACACCGAATAGGCTCTCGAGTTGGCAGCATCTCTTATGGGGATGGTTCAAACTAGTCTGAACCTACTCAACATGTACAAGATCCCGGTAAGTTTCCTTCAATTTGCACTTCACAAAGTTTTCTGCTGATACATTAGCATTTCCACTGCAATCTATTACATTTGAGAACACTGCATTGATGCACTGCTCTCACACACTACATTTCATCATTATACTCATCTTCGCATACCATAACTGATGCATTTGACAAACTATCCTTTTCAGGTTCCTTTTCAGATGCCATTTCCTCCGGGCGCCCCAGTAGGAGCTACAGCAGGAACTTCAGTGCCTTCCCTGACAATAGAGAGGGAGAGGCGAGGGACTCCAGCACACAGCTGAGGTAGAGCCAGACGTGCTCATGCTGAGAGCAATTCACCAAAGCCTATCCCGGAGAATGATGAGACAGACGAGGACGCTGAGCCAACGAGCCCGCAGTTAGAGTCATTTGAGGGTGGAGGCGACGACACCAGCTCTACTTCTGAGGGCGGTGGCGATGTTGAGGAGGGTTCTGAGAAGGGGAACGGAGATGGCTCTGGATCGGGCTCTGGTTCAGATTCAGATAGCGAGGTCGACGGTGACAGCTTTGAGTCTGCCTAGCCGAGGAAAAAGACGAAGAGGGCCTCTCGATCCTGAGACAGCTGGCGCAGACTCAGATGCTTTTTTGCTTTAGTTTTCTTTTTACTAGTTGTTAGCACATTGTATAGCCTTAGGCAGTTTTATTTTCTCTACAACTTGTACTCCTTTTGTAAAAAGAAACCATGATTGGAATGAAAGCAACTTTTTGTTTAAAAAGTGTGTTGCATTTTATATTATGAGCATCGCATAACATCGCACAACATGAAAATGAGATTGATCTTTGTTGAAAACTGTACATCCAAATTGCATTGTCTTAATCAGGTAGCGAACCAACTAACAACAGAACAAAATAAAACAACTCGAAAAACAACACAAATACAACTCGATAAGCAAATTGCAACAACTCAATAAATAGCATAAATACAACTCAATAAGCAATACAACAACTCGATAAGCAATTTTGACAAAATTCTTAAAGAAAGATGGAAGAAATGCACCAAATGGGGAATAAAATACAGGTTCTTGGCATTTTCAACACTTGGAAGGACCAAGAAGGAAAGTGGAAGGCCACTGGCCACAAAAGGATGCTGCCGGCCATTTATAATGGTTGTCAGCCATTAGTGACGGCCGGTCGGCTAAAAAAGTGGCCGGTCAGCCACCAACACTGGCCGGTCGGCCACCAATGGATGAAACCTCCAGATTGTTGCCACCTGTCTTCCACTCACTTCCTTATCTTCTACAAAAGCTCCAGCTTCGTGACTTCTTCATTTCAACTCCATTTTTGCGCCAAATAGAACCATTCTTCGCCGAAAAACTCTCGACTTGGATTGCGAACTTGGATGGCTCGGAAAAGTTAAATTTCTGGAGTTTCGGAATAAATGCACTATTCTCGCTGAGTCATTCTCTGCTGTGTTTTCCATTCCTCCATGCTGTGGCTAGATGTTGGAATCCGGTTACACATGTTTTTAGCTTCGGGGGACAAGAGGTGTGTCCCACAATCGAAGAATTCCAAGCTTTAATGGAGTCCCGGCGTGACGAGGAAATCTTGCCCCAATCGTGTTTTGGCCACATCCAGGCTTTGGGAAGGATATGCGGGCTCACTTTGCAGGACGCCCGATCTTTGGTTCATAACGGGGAGTTGGACATCCCAAGCTTGATTCATTGGTTTTCTGATGCCGGCGACCGTGGCGACTGTCTCTGGCAAGGTTTTCGGCAGTATGCCCTCTGCTTGTGTATGCTGGCCCATTTTCTGCTTGCCCCTGGCTTTGGAGGGTCCAACATTCGTTTGATAGAAGTTGCCCAAGGCTTGAAAGAGGGCAAGAGTTATATTGGCATGACACTAGTGGAGACTTTGATAGGTTTGGATGCTTTCCACCGCCGGGAGACAACCAAGTTTGTAAGAAGTCCACTACTCTTACAGGTAATGTTTCCCATCCTTCTCACATGTGTTTCTCACATCACTCGGCCCTCAGGCTCTATTTTTCTATCAAAATCCTTTTCTCACTTTTCTCTCCACGTACACCTCTTTATTTTTTAATCTCTCTTATTTTTCATCCCTCCCCAAGTATGGCTAATGGATAGGTTGAAAGTAGTGGACTCTGGCCCAGCATATTCAGCATGCAACTATTTCTTCCGCCCACAGCTAGTTGACTTCCCAAACAAGGGGTGGTGGTGCCATTGGATGTGCAACAGATCTGCTGTTGACATTGCTTGGCGTTGTCCCTGGTTTGATCTGCCTCAGATGAGCTATAGCATGTTCTGGCAACCTGGCATTCAATTGGTTGGCTTGACACACTGTGTCTTCTACTTCTCATTCCGATTCAGGCGTTAGTTCGAACGAGACCAGACTTGCCTGAAAGAGAGGATTGAGTACCCAGCTTCATTTCCGATCCGAGGCACACAGCTAGCTCGGTATACCACTGCATGGAGAACAAGAGAACTTCTGGCCCCTGCTCCCTATTTCAGGTACGCCCTTTCTGGAGCATGCATAGCTTGGCTTGAAGATGAGGCACAAATCGGGCCTACTTTGGCATCTGAAGCTTCCACAAGCTCTGGGAGGGGACGCAGGAACACCTGACTATGCCCTAAGTTTATTGCTTTAATCTATACTTTCAAGTTTTTCTTTTGAATGTAATAAAAAGCAACTTCAATTTGTATGAAGAGTCAGAGAACTTTGTACTGAAATCAATGAAATTAAAGGTTGTGGGTACTGAAAATTTTTCTTTTGGTCCAAAAATGGTCTAAGTTGTAAAAAGATTAATTTGAACAAAATCAACTTTTATTAAAAATTTTCAAAACCATTTTCGATATGGATCACAGCTGGACACGCCCGAGATCTATCCTTGAGATATACAACCCCAAATCCAATAATTAGAAAGTTGCCCCTTGTCTGAATAGCACTACACTAGAGATGACAACCGAACTCTTGGATGCAGAGGAAACAAAGATGACCAACATGATCACATGGACACAATTGGTTTGGAAGCGTTTATGGCTGGACTTCATAATGAAGTTGCCTACATATCCCAAAGATGGGAATCAAGCCTTACGTAGTTCGGTTCGGGTTCACTCGGGTTTTAACACTCTTCTTTTGCACTGTAACTTTTGCCAAGGCCGTTGTGGGAGCCAGTTATTTGGAATAATCAGAAGCGTACTCTAGAAGACAGATATTACACGGCTCTACCCTACATGATAAGGATGCCGAATATAATAGATAGGCCAAATAGATACTGGACTATGGAGCAGAGTAAATAGGAGGATAATGAACGACAAGTGGGCCTTGCCATGAGGCCCAGAAAACATGTATAAATAAAGGAACAACAGACTAAGAAAGGTATGTGAGAATTATTATGCTTAACTTAGAACACAAGCATTCTCGGGTGTAGAGACTGACTTATCCATCAAATTGCTAATTCTGGTACCCCCGACCGGAGTGTTTATCCCATTTCAGGTGACTATCAGCGGGTCTCGAGCGCTCCCCAGGATCAGAAGAGTATTTCCAAACCACTTCTCCACAATTGGCGCCGTCTGTGGGAATACTCAAGCACATTCATGGCGAGCGTGATGGAAGACCCTCGACAGTCACTATCGACCCTATACTGCAAGATGAAACCACTCTAACAAACTTGCTTGGAACAGAGACTATCGCCGCAAGACGTGCCTTGAATTTCGCCTCCCCCTCGGCTTCGGAGCACGAGACAATGCAGGCGATCATGGAACAAGCAAAGCAAAATGAACAGAGGTTGGAGAACATGATCGCTGAAAATGAACGTCTTCGTGAAGATTTAGCCTTGGAAATGGCGAAGTCCAAGCAAGCTGCGTGCCTAAACCCGTAACGATCTCCGAAGGCAGCTGGTCAACAACCTCGAGCACGACAAGACACTGATAGCGACTCCGATTCATCATCCCTGGAGCCCAGGAAGAAAGGACGACGTGAAGCCACCAGTTCTTTCGAAGAAAGTCCTCGTACAATGCACAAGCGAAGAAGGAACAGTTCGGACGAAGACTAACACGATCCCTTCGTACGATGGATTGCAAAGACTGTGCTACCTAAGAAATTCAAAGCACCGTCGTTCACCTTGTATGACGGCAAATCAAATCCTACCGACTACATCCGCCACTACAAGCAGGCCATGACTTTGCATACAGACGACGAGGCCCTCATGTGCCGAATATTCCCCAGTAGTTTGGGACCATTGGCGGTCAGGTGGTATTATAAATTGGAGCCAGCTTCGATTAAAACCTTCCACCAACTACAGAAATCCTTCAGGGCCAGATTCATCACCAACGAAGTCCAGCCGAAGCAAGCCGACTCTCTCTGGGCAATGCAAATCCTGCTAGGAGAAACACTAAGAGCTTATTCGGCGTGATATTGGGAATGCTTTAATCTTGTTGATGACGCTTGCAACGACTCCATAGCCATCACCGCCTTCAAAATGGGATTACGCCCAGATAGTGCCCTCCGTAGTTCATTGACTAGAAGACCCCCCAAAACAGTTTGGGGGTTGATGAAGAAAGTAAAGGAATACTGCAAAGTGGAAGATGATGCCTTGAGGGTTAAAGCCGGACACGTGGCCAACAAAACGGCCCCTCTCGAAATCGCTCAACCAATAAGTTCAGTACTACCTCAGAGCCCTGAACCACGACAGCGAGCTAAACGAGACAAGAGACGGGATTCTCGCCGATCCAGCGATCGATGCTCACACCAAGCAAATGAGCAACTGCAGGTCGATAGCAGGCGCACAAAGCACGCCGACAAGAAATATACGAAGCTGTCAGAGACAATCAGCTCGATTATGTCCAAAATCCAACATCTTTCGTTCTTTAAATGGCCGTCCAAGATGGTGGGACCTCCTGACACGAGAAGGCGGGACAGGCGTTGTGAATATCACAAAGATCACGGTCATGACACAGACAGTTGCTATGCCTTGAAAGACCACCTTGAGGAATTGGTGCAAGATGGTCGGCTCCAGCAACATGTCCGGAAGGGCACAATCAAAACTGTCGCCCTTCAACAGGAGTCACCTCCCCTCGGTGTTATACATATGATATACAGCCTTCCATCGCCACGTACCATACACGCAATTCGTGCAGCCCCCCAGAAGCAACGCACGCAAATGAAACAGCCCCACGAAGCTCCGAGCATTACCTTCGACGATTCCGATCTTATCGGCATAACGCTCCCCCATATTGATCCATTAGTCATTGAACTACACGTGAACCATTTCACCGTGGAACGCATCCTCATAGACTAGGGGAGCACTTTGGAGGTCATGTATTATGAGACTTTCATCAAACTCGGCTTCAACGAATCAGACCTCTCTCCGGCTCCTCATCCATTATTCGACTTCAACGTAAATCCTGAGTACCCGTTGGGGAAAATCACGTTACCCGTTCGGGCGGGCTCCCAAATAGTGGACGTAGAATTCTTGGTCGTCAAGCTCCCTTCGTCATATAACCTCATCATGGAGCGAACTTGGTTGCATACTATTCAGGCCGTGCCAAGCACCTATCATCAGCTACTACGCTTCCCGACCGAACACGGCGTTGAGCAAATTCGGGGTTCCCAGCAATCCGCACAAACATGCTATCTCCTTTCTGAAAAGACACCAACGGAGACGCAGGTCAACTCGACGGAAGTGTCGAATTGTCACAATCTCGACAATGTCGGACCGCTCCCTAACAAAAAGTCACGGACCAACAGCAGCTTCCCAAGACGTATGCTTAACGCATCCAGGCCAGGAACACGCCCTCAAGGTATTTCGATGATAGGAGGCGCTTGATGGAAAATTAGGCACGCGGCCCTGCTCCTAACGCACTTGCGCAAATTCTATCATCAAACCCGACCTGTTGGGAATGATATTGGTTCTGAATGGCTCATCATGTACACTTTTCACTTCTGTAATGCAAAGATTCCTGTTTACTCACCATGCAATCCAGTTTAAAAGTGTTCCAAATAGTCTCTGGATTCGAAGCCCCATCGGTACATGACGTCTTTGGGCCGATAAAGCCTCCGGATTCGGAGCACCCTTTGTGGATGTCACGATTGGCCAAATAAAGTCTCCGGATTTGGAGCCCCATCGGTGCATGATGTCTTTAGGCCGATAAAGCCTCCAGATTTGGAGTGCTCTTCGTGGATGTCACGATTGGTCAAATAAAGTCTCCGGATTCAGAGCCCCATCGGCACATGACGTCTTTGGGCCGATAAAGCCTCCAGATTCGGAGCGCCCCTTGTGGATGTCACGATTGGCCAAATAAAGTCTCCGGATTCGGAACCCCATCGGCGCATGACGTCTTTGGGCTAATAAAGCCTTCGGATTCGGAGCGTTCCTCGTGGATGTCACGATTGGCCAAATAAAGTCTCTGGATATTGGCGCATGACGTCTTTGGGCCGATAAAGCCTCCGGATTCGAAGCGCCCTTCGTGGATGTCACGATTGGCCAAATAAAGTCTCTGGATTCGGAGCCCCATCGACACATGACGTCTTTGGGCCAATAAAGCCTCCGAATTCGGAGCGCCCTTCGTGGATGTCATGATTGGCCAAATAAAGTCTCTGGATTCGGAGCCCCATCGGCACATGACGTCTTTGGGTCGATAAAGCCTCCAGATTTGGAGCGTCCTTCGTGGATGTCACGATTGGCTAGTCTCTAGATTCGGAGCCCCATCGGCGCATGACGTCTTTGGACCGATAAAGCCTCCAGATTCGGAGCGCCCTTCGTGGATGACACGATTGGCCGAATAAAGTCTCCGGATTCGGAGCACCATCGGCGCTTGACGTCTTTGGGCCGATAAAGCCTCCGAATTCAGAGTGCCCTCCAGAATGAACATTTACACGTCGAAGCAGGGATATGTAGGTTGAACCAGTACAACCGCATGAACAAGACAAAATGTTCCAGCATTCAAAATAAGATGCTCAATTCAGCATACAAAAATTTAGAATGAAATAAACTTTTAGAATGAAACATTTTATTCGATCAAACAGAAATTACAAAAAATGCAATCCGCGTTCAAAGCATTACAATGTCTATACGGCGTCGCGTGGGTACAAGCGACAGCCCCGAATCAACGCCCGCTGATCAGAGAGCACCCGCAACTTGAAATGCTTTGATCTGACCTCGCTTGGATCCACGATTCGCAACGACGATACAATCACCCTTCAGGTGGGGACCTTTGACACCATAGACAATGTCAAGGCCAAGATCCAAGACAAGAAAGGAATTCCCCACAAAAGCAGTAATGCTCAACGGTCGCGGCGCTACGTCGGCCTCATTTCTCGATCGTGATTGCTGAGAGCTTCGCCTTTGTTGTTTTTTCCTTCAAGGTGATCTACTTTGACAACTTAGAAGCTGACGTTTTTCTCGTTTTTTCAATGCCCTACCTCCCGCGCGAATGGGTTCTCTGCTGCGATTCATTGCAATGTTAAGCTCAGCCAGAGTCCGATCTTCTCCTCTACTGCTGAAGAAAAACTCCATTCGACATTCACACTCATCTAAGCCCACACAACAAAATCATTTTAAATCGTGTCTGGACACATTAAGTGAGGTCACTAGAGCAAAAAGTTCAAGGCGATTTATTTTTAAAATCCTTGCAGTGGCCCCGAGGCGATTTCATTAGCCTTGAATTTCAAAAGACAGACGCCGAGCGATATTGGCCGTAGCCACTCCATGTACCAACCTTTGGTCTGTTGGTTTTTGGAGTTAAAATGGCCTCATTATATAAACGGCAATTATAGACGGGCTAACTGTTTTTGGATTCGGTGCCCCTGGTGCATGCCACCTTTGGGCCGGATAAGTTTCCGAATTCGGAACCTCATCGACGCAATTAACCTTGTGTGACATGCCAAAAATATATTTAGCAAAGAATGTTTATACAACAGGCCGGCATGTAACCGTTCGGACTTAAAACGCCTAGTTGATTCAAGCCGGACAATGTTTATACAACAAAACGCATGCAAACACGTGTGTGCCGAATGAAATTTACAAAGAAACCTTTAAAATAGAACGTTTTATTTAATCAGGAAATAATTACATAGTTATGAACGCGATCCACGTTCGAATGTTACATTGAATATTTCTATACGGCGTCGCCCTCATCCTCACTCTGCTCGACTTCAAAGGCAGAAAATAGAAAATGGTTACGTTGGTACAGTGGTAATGCCGAATCAACTCCCGCTGCTTGGAGAGCTTCCTCGGCCTGAAGCGCCTTAATCCAACCATGCTTAAATCCACGATTTTCGCATTAGCAAACTTCCTCAGTGAGCTTCTCCTTGGTCTTTTGTATCCCTATTTTCCGGCCATTGTGGAAGCTTTTTTCATAGGCCCTCTCCTTCGTGGATTCCATTGCGAACATGCTCGCCGTATCGCGATCGGTGAGCGCGGTACTGATAAGCCGCTGGGTGACCCTTTCTTCCACGATTGGGTTAGCCTGTCCGATGGGTTGTGCCTGAATGGCCTTGACCTTCCTTAGCTCACGCCGCCGCTCAAGACGAGCCTCCAAACTTCAGATGCGTTCATCCATTTTTTCTATTTCTCGGGGGGAAGCACGAAGACGCATGCCGATTTCGTAGGCGGTATAGAGCCCCTTCACCGCACCGTGAATGCCTTCACAAAACACTTCGAAGTTCTGTCAACCTACCATCGATTGTTGGACCTCGGGAGGAAAAATCTGTCGAGCAAATTCGACTGCCACACTTGAATCCCAAACGATCGAGTCCGCTTCTGTCATGGGCCTATTCCCCACAAAGACTACAAAACTCAATGGGTATGGGTTCTCACCGAGCTCCCTTCCAGAACGGGGTTGCGGGGATTTGCCCTGTGGCTCATTGTCCCTCATGGGTGACCTACTTCGACGATGAGGAGATTGACGCCTCTCCCGATCCCTCAAAATCCTACCTCTCTAGCGCGAAGGTCCGCTACTTCGATTCATGTCTCCTCCTAGCTCAGCTAGCGTCCTCGCTTCCCCTTTGCTGTTAAAGAAAAGTCTATTCGACATTCGCACTTGTTTAAACTTCGTCGAAGACCTAGACTGAGTTGCTCACTGAGCACTAATAGGACCTTTATTCATTGATTCCCTACGAGGGCAGGGCCTCCAAGGCAATCTCATCGAAACCTCAACAGCCCAAGGCCGACCGAGTCGTGCCCCCATCAAATACTGATATAGGCAGTCTTAACTTCCGCAAGGGCAAGGGCAGATTCATCAATCTATTCGGCTTGAGTGCCGCAGCCGCTCCATGAACACTCAGCAATATTGTACTAGTTGGCGTTTCAAATTCATGAAGCAGCTGGGGCAAGGGCAGATTCATCAATCTATTTGGCTTGAGTGCCGCAGCCGCTTCATAAACACTCAGCAATATTGTACTAGTCGACGTTTCAAATTCATGAAGCAGCTAGGGCAAGGGCAGATTCATCAATCTAATCGGCTTAAGTGTCGCAGCTGCTTCATGAACACTCAGCAATATTATACTAGTCGGCGTTTCAAATTCATGAAGCAGCTGGGGCAAGGGCAGATTCATCAATCTATTCGGCTTGAGTGCCGCAGCCGCTTCATGAACACTCAGCAATATTGTACTAGTCGGCATTTCAAATTCATGAAGCAGCTGGGGCAAGGGTAGATTCATCAATCTAATCGGCTTGAGTGCCGCAGCCGCTTCATGAACACTCAACAATATTGTACTAGTCGGCGTTTCAAATTCATGAAGCAGCTGGGGCAAGGTCAGATTCATCAATCTATTCGGCTTGAGTGCCGCAGCCGCTTCATGAATCGATTTATTAGTCCTATTCGGCACAAAGAATTGATTTGTTTGAATAAATTAAGATTAAGCTAATATAATGGCCAAGATTACACTGTTATCCAAAGTAGTAGAAGGCAAAACCCTTCATTAATATCAAAAATTGCGTGCAAGTAACAGTGAAACGGGAAGGAAATTTTCATTAATAAATTAAGCTCGGATAGTAACTAATTTGTACATGAAAATTACCTTGAATCCACTAAACGAAAACGTACATTGAAATTAAAGATACCAAATAAACTAGAATGTCTCCCAGATCAATCCTCGGGATCAGACTCAAGTGGCTCAACGTCCACTTGCTCATATGGAATTGGCAAGGCCAATGTAACTCCAGCGGCAGCAAGGGCTTTGAGCCACCCATGTTTGAATCCCCGATTCTCGAATTTAGGGACCTCATCTACATCTTCCTTCAAGGCGGCGCCCTTCCCAGCTTCCAGCGCCGTAGAAGCTACAGATTCAGCCTTTTCCTTGGCCGCCTTCAATTCTTCTAATTCGGCCTCTGCCTTGGAAAACGCCTCCTGGGCTAACTTGAGTGACTCCTGGCTCACGTTCGCCCTATCCTCAACTTCGAATCTAAGCGGGTCAGCAGTCCGAGCCCTCTCCTTTTCAGCTTTGGCTCGAGCACTTTCCATTGTGGCCCTCATCGCCTCGAACTCGGCCCTGCTTTTTTCACCTTCAGTTTCAAACTTTAAGCGGCCAATTCTTTCAATTGCATCACGCTGCCAGCAGCCTAGTTTGGCTATCCTTCCAACCGTCTGCAAAACAAGTTCGAATCACCAAATCAAGCAACATCGTATGCAAACCAAACCAAACGAGCAAAAAATCGTATACATACCAAAAGGGCTGACTGGGCAGTGAACGCTATAGCTACCAAATCCGGCTCTTCTCGAAAGGTGGCCTTGTCAGCCGATAGCGAAACCGAGGCGGCCAAGCTCAACGCCACGGCTGCATCCTTTATGGCAAATGTGTCAGAGGGGATTGGCGTGTCTTTGATCTTTGGTTGAACAACGAAGAGGACAACCATGTCGAATTCCTCTAAGCAAGGCCATTTGTCAACAGGGCTATCCTCTGAGCCGACCTCTCCCTTAGTGAAACGTTACGCCTCGCCTCAAACCAAATGTTCTTTCATAACTTGCTGTTCAGCCCCATCCGTCTCGGCCACAATAACTTGCGCCATCTCTTCCCCAGTAACCGGTTGAAAAAATTCAACCGAGGCAAGCTCAAAACGAGCGGCCTCGGCTTTCTTTCGCTCGGCATTTCTCTTTCTCGCCATCTGCATGAGATTCTCCCCAACCATGCCTTCTGAAAAAGTGTCGGGAAGGTCTCCCAAGTTTGTAAAAATATCTCCGAAGGAAAACTCTGCCCGACCCGAAGTGGACGGTGAGTTAGGCTGGTTAAGACCGGCTGCCTCAAACGCTGATTTCAGAGCTTCGTCGACCTCTTCGGCCTCGGCGGCGAACTCCCTCGTTAATTCGGCATCTACCTCAATAACCGGCTCTAAGCCTTGCTCCGAATCAGAAGCTTCGAGACCAATTTGCCTACGGGTCTTGAAACTGGGGAAGATAAGAGCCGTAACGTGTTGTTCGCCGGTTGGGATTGGGATGTCGTCTGCGGCCGAGAACGTAGTATAGGTAGGCTCGTACCGCAGGAGAATATGGGCAGCCCTCCCTTGCTTCTGTACATTTGGACGGCCAAAGTACTTTAGTGCAGTTTTAATTTCCGCAAGGACTGCGTTGTCAGTCGAGGTCAAAATCCTCTTCAACTTATTACTTGCAAGAACAAAGGGTAAGGTTTGGAGAAAAAAACCACATAAAAGAAAGATCGACAAACAAGGAGCTACACGGCAACCTGGTTAACCCCTCCGTCTGGGAATAGGGTCCAGGCGATCTTCGCCATCGAACTCCCGCTGTTTTAGACATTGACTATTACATTGTCAACTCGCTTGCGTAGCCGCAAGCATCGTTACCAAGTGATGGTCGGTGTCCTTGGCCCTGGGAAAGTAGCGCCCGAGCTGACCGGAGGATTTGGCTAAAGCATAGCAATGCCAAATGGCCAAAATGCCAAGGTTGATCCTAAGACGCCGATTCAACTCTACGATTCCCATTACGATTCGGAAAAAATTCACATTGGGTTGCGAAGGAATCAGACTCCAATAACGGAGAACGGCCCTAAGAAATGGGTGTAGGGAAACGCGAACTCCGCCCTCCGCAATAGATAGAAGAGGAAAGACAATTGTATTTTGGTCATCCCTCTCCATATCAAGGGTATTGTCCGTTACCAGAGAAAGATGGACATCCTCAGGGATAGAAAAATGTCTTCGGAACCCAGCAATTCGACCCTCGGAAAGGAGGTCTTTCAAATGCTTGGCCATTCTAGTAAGGTCCCAATGATATTCTAAATCAAAAATAAAAGCAAAAAATAGGATTGCAAGGAGAAGAGAAGAAAACTTATGAAAGGCAAAAGAGACAAGGAGAGAACGGATAGCAGTTGCAGAAAATGCGTCGAAGAAGAAATACCACCGGCAGTCCAGGAGGTTCAAATATTCGAAAAAGCATGTTTTCGAAGGGACTTAAGTTTCAAATCGTAATAAATGCGAGAGAAGCACGAATGGGGCGAGAGAGCGTTACAGTGGCTAAAAAACGCGTACGCATTCTGACACGCATCGGGAAGAGAAATAACTGCCGAATTTTTGAATTCTAGCCAAACACGCCTACTAACTGATGCTAGTGAGGTGTTTGGGGGGCAATTGTGGGAGACGGCTATTTGGAATAATCAGAAGCATACTCTAGAAGACAAATATTACACGGCTCTACCCTACATGATAAGGATGCCGAATATAATAGATAGGCCGAATAGATACTGGACTATGGAGCCGAGTAAATAAGAGGATAATCAACGACAAGTGGGCCTTGCCATGAGGCCCAAAAAATAGGTATAAATAAAGGAACAACAGACTAAGAAAGGTATGTAAGAATTACTATGCTTAACTTAGAACACAAGCATTCTCGGGTGTAGAGACTGACTTATCCGTCGGAGTGCTAATTCCGGCACCCCTGACCGGAGTGTTTATCCCATTTCAAGTAACTATCAGCGGATCTCGAGCGCTCCCCGGGATCAGAAGAGTATTTCCAAACCACTTCTCCACAGCCGCCCTTTCTGGGTTTTCAACCTTGCAGCTCAGTTTTTCTTATTTCAAATTTTTTTGTGCTCTAACTTTTGCCTAGGTTGCCCTTTCGGATTTTCGGCCTAACGAGCCACTTAGGGGTAGTATTTCTTTAACTTGTCCATGTTAACTGGTTGGGAGAACTCAAGGCCATTTAGGTCCATAAGAATGACAGCTCCACCCGACCAAATAGATTTAATGATGTAAGGACCAGTACAATTAGGTCTGAACTTGCCCCTAGGGTCGTGGATGGGAGCTCGGTTGTCTTTGAGCACCAAATCTCCTTCTTTCAAATCCCCTTTGCGAAGTAGGCTTAAAACTCACATTTATTGAATTATTCCAATTCAAGCAACAAAGCCTTCATCCATAGGCATTCATGCAGTTAATCACATAAGCAAATAGCCTCATGGCAAGCATGCTAAACATGGCATTATGGTAATCACACTCATGCAAGGTATGCTAAAGTATAAAAGCTTACCGAGTACTCCAAGCCAAAACAAAAGCTAGTTAGAAATATGCATGATCCTCACTATACAAAATGCCTAATGCAACACATGCAATAATGCAGCTAATAGGCTCGGCTATCTAGGATGGCATATGAATGCAACAATTTGACATACGTATTCAAATAAGTATTGAAATACAATGCAGTTTGAATGATGCGCCAAACCTTGATGCATGCAAGACAAATGAATGGATGCAAACATTCAAGCATAAGGTATGCTAAACACAACGTGCCCTAATCTAACCATCGAAAGCGGATAAATAAAAGGGAGAAAGACGTGGGGTGGGAAGACATGCACACACACACGCACACTTATTACAACATTACGCCCTCGCGAAGGAGGGTCCGAATATATAAGCTAACTAGCTACGCTAAGCTAAGCTACTTATTACAAATCAATTAATTAACTAACTTAGCTAATTAATTATTACAAAATTGAATAACTAGCTATGCTAAGCTAATTAAAATTTTACAAACCAAATTAAACTAATTAATTACAACACATGTAATAACTAGCTAATAAAGCAATAAAGTGGCCTCACAAGCGAGGGAGACATGCATGCTCGTTCGGCACCCTCCCGAAAATCCACCGCCTTGCCTTTAGATGGCTTTGTTTGCACTTTGCTTTGATCTATGAACATTGCACCAATTTCTAGGCTGCTTCTGCACCAACACAGGAATATTTTGAACAACATTTCACTGGTGGCCGGTCGGCTACCATAGGTGGCTGTCGGCCACTGCCACTGGCCGGTCGGCCACTATTTGTGGCTGTCGGCCCCCACATCCCTGAAATTCTCTTTTTTGCTGCAATGGAAAGCAAACAGAGGCAAAGCAGTGTATTCTTCCAGGAATGTGTGTACTGCCACCTCCTTATCATTTCTCAAGCACAAAGGAGTATGGCACTTGGCTCCCAAGCCACCAATCAAGCATTTTCATGCATGATGGCCAAAGAACCAAGCTTGTACAAGCTTAGTGAATGCGCACATAAGACTCAAAGTGCCACCACCCTATCATGCATGATCAAGGGTGACGACGACCAAGAAATGTGACACGTTTCATCACTTTGAGCACAAAACGTCCCACACTTCTTTGTGTTTGGATTAACGTCCGATCCAAACACATGCAATGTAACACAAATGCTTATCTTGTTCATGTTTTACTTTGCTCATTTTGTTTACACATTTACATTACCGATTAATCTTTTAACCGATTAAGTCCAATGTGAAAGACCTCTAATTGGAGAGGGATCAACCAAGAATGGTTTAAGACATGAGAGAGATCATGCCTTTGGGTAGGAGGAACCCTCAAAAGAGAGTTAAAGCCATTGAGCATAAGCTCTATCTCAAGCTTAAATGCAACCCTAAGGCCAACCAACCCTTAAAGCAAATTAAAAGTGGAGAAATGAGGGAGGTTGTAGAATTTCAGTGCTGAAGTGGCATGACAAATAATGCTAAAACATGCAAGCAACACATGCACAACATGTTAAGGGCTAAAAACATAAAACTAGTGAAGAGCATTACACTAGAGGCATGCATTATCAAGCTCAAATGACCAAACCAGCTCTGGACAGAGCTTAAACATTCCAAAATAATGGTTTAAACATGCTGAGATAGAAACTCAAAAGGCAAGAAAATCATGCGCGCATGTTGGCTCGCAAGCAAGGCATAAAGCACAACTCTCAAAAGCAATGAAAGAGTGGTATATGTGAAAGTGTGACAGAGGTGTATGTACTAAAATTACATACTAAAGGATGCTATGGCATGCAAACAACACAAGCAAAGTATGTTGGAGGCCATGAAACACAAAGCTAGTGAGGCCAACTACACTATGGCTATACAAAGCAAAGCATATATGACCAAGACCACCTAAAACATAGTTAAAGCATGCTAAATCAGTAGCAAAAATGTGTTGGAGTTAAGCTAACACAAGCTAGAATGATAAACTAACTCATTAGGTATGCTAGGCTAGTAAGCATGATTACACTACAAGTGAAAGAAGCAAACAAGAAGTAACCCAACCAGCCAAAAATAGAGTTAAAGTCGGTCAAAATACAACCCAAAACATGTTTGAACTAAGCTACAAAAGGTAGAAATATATGCACATATGTTAAGCCATCAACACACGCAAACAAGATACAAGGAGGGGAGGCCACCCCCTCTTATTTTGGATCTCAAAACTAACTTTCTACCACTGAAATTCCCCTAGAATTCAGTGGTTAAAAGGCCAAGAAAAGATTGTTTTAAAATCTTTAAAAGATGGCACAAAGCTTAGCAAACAAGCTACAAAAGAGGGTGAATCACCCCTAACTCCAAAAAGGCTTTAAACCATCATTTTTAAACCTTAAAAAATAGAGGTTTTTGTAGTTGAAAAGTATGCCAAAAATAGCATGCAAAGGTGACCAAACAAGCCACTAAAACAAAGCTTTAAAAAGGGTAAGGCTTTACCCTTGAAGCACAGAAACAAACAGGTCTTCTTCTGAGCCAAAACCAGCTTTCGGAGCTCCAAACAAGCCTTAAGGAACCTCAGCTCCAAGATAGGGATGTTTGATCAAGGGTCTCTTTGCAAATATGTAGAGAAAACTCACTTTTAAGCATAAAGTAGAGAGAGAGAGAGAGAGAGAGAGAGAGGTAGAATTTTTGCTCACAAAATTTTTGAACCCCCAAAATGGGGAAGGGACCTCCCCTTATATAGAAAAACAAGCCAAAAGCTTGGCTTCATCCTTCCATACACATGTATGGAGGATACACTCAGTGATCAACAGCTGGCACAACTGGCACATAAAATATTTGAAAAAGGAAAAAATTGCCGGTGGGCAATTAGTCGTGGCGGCCCAGCCACACATGT
The DNA here is from genome assembly GCA_025200525.1 of Camellia lanceoleosa. NCBI lineage: Eukaryota > Viridiplantae > Streptophyta > Magnoliopsida > Ericales > Theaceae > Camellia > Camellia lanceoleosa. Next base: position 91,256,853 of record CM045761.1, read on the forward strand.
AGCCGATCGGCCATCAACGTGGCCGATCGGCCACCACTGATGGCCGGCAGGCACAAGCCATGGCCAATGGACACTGGGGATGGCTGACAAGCCATCTTGTCGTCTAGATTCAAAGCAACAAGCTCTTGGTCCATAACCAAGCACAAAACAGACAAGTTGAGAGGCTCCAAGGCAAGGCGCTCAGTTGAGACCTTTAGAGACTCAAAACGAACACGAGCGAGCACAATCACCGGGTGTTCAAACGATGGCGTCCAAGTCTTAAGGACGGTTAAAAATGGGGTGTCTACAGAGTTATCTTTCAAGGAAAATGGGTTTCAGTTAAAAAGAGTGAGCGGTTTGAAAGAAAATCTTATTTGCGTAACCGTCGATGAATCTAGACAGCGCTGGAGTGTTTCTTAAATATCTAAAAATCTAGAAAAGCTCTTCCATTGCCAAAAAATTTTCTGAAAACTAAATGAAAGTATGCCATAGAAGGCCAAGTTCGGGAAAAATCTTAAATAGCCCTTTTGATTTTAACCTTTAAATGGTACTTCAATCTGAAATTTAGTTTTGCATGGGAGTTTTATGCTCTTGTGTTTATGAATATGCTTATTTGTACATGATCATGTATTAGTATTATATTGCATGTGTTATGGTTATGTTCCTTATCTTCTTTATTTGACGATGCTCATATTTATGTGGATATTATTATCTTGTTAAGTTGTTCTAACTTTAATTTAAGACATCTAACTTAATAAAAACCTTAATTGGGGTGGTTTTGGGTTTTCGATCACTTGAATAATGAAGAGATGATAATGTGTTATGTATGGATTGATGGGATATGCTCCCTAATTGAAGGTTAAGTCTTGCGCAAGCTATTGTTGCATAAACCCTAGAATGGAACAGATGTATTCGAACTCTTTGTAATGGTTTGATTGGTGAGATAAGGTTGGGTCCACATGGGATATTCAAGAGGATAAAACTTTTTTGCGAGGATAAGGTTAGATTTAGGGTGATAAAAATCTTTTTTCTTTTTGCTATTCCTTTTGAGGCCCTGTGGTTAGCGCTACTCGGTATATAACCGTTAGTAGGCATCCGGGGTAAGTTCTACAAAGGGGAATTCCGAATAGTCTGGTGTCCAATTCTTGCAGTTGGGAGGATGAAATCTCTATGGGGGATTTCTAGAGTACTAACATCTAATCTTGTAATCCTTGTTATTGACTTGAATATCATGCTTCATTACTTGCTTGTTATAAATGTGATGGTGTATTGGATTGGGAAAAAAGGAAGGGGTATGTGTGCATTTACTGGGCATTCAAAGCTCATGGTGTTTCATGCTAGGTATTGAAGACTAGTAGACCAGACAAAGGCAAAAATGAAGCATTTAAGGGCATACAGCTACCCTAGGAGGTTTGGAAACTAGTTTGTAAACGTGTTTTGAGACATGATTTTGTAATTATTATATATCTACACATATCTGTTACATTACCTATTCCTTATTTTCTCCGTCAACTCATGTAGGCATTGTGTTAATACTTTGTCAAGATTTGTCAAAAAGATAACTTTTCTATCTAAGGTGGTTAAACTTAGAAGGGAGGCTATATTGATTCCTTTGACTTTCTTGAGATCTTACTTAGTTATTAGCCAAAGGACTCATCAATGACGTTTCCTACTCTTGTAACCTTACATAAACCCTGTATTTATTTGTTAATATATTCTCTGATGTTCTTCATTTTTGGGGCATCACATCTGAAGCGATCTAGGCTTTGCCACTTCGCTGAGTATGTCGGTGATCGAGCTCCCGGTCACTTATGGGTCCAGGGGCACTCTGATGGGTCCAAGGCGCAACAGAAGGATCGAGCCGCCTGGCCACCATGGGGTCAGGTAGCGTAGCGCAGCAGTATAACACATAGCTTAGGGGTTTAGAGGCAGCGCCCCCAAAACAAAAATACAAAATACAGTAGATGTTGCTTGTATGCTCGAGCGGCTATTTATGCGCTCAAGCGGAGAATGTTTGGTTCCAAAAGTTTGACCTATCTGCAAAAATACTAAGAAAGTGTATTTGACGCTCGAGCTGGCTTTCACGCCGAGCGGACCATGTTGTATCAGTTCGTGAAACTGATATTTCAGATCAGTTTTGTATATCTCTCTCTAAAAACCCTTTCCTCTCCTTCTCTCAGATTTCACGCCTAAATTGGATCAAAACCTTGATTTCTCAAGATCCATTAGAGTTCTGCCATAGGTTCTTCATCAAAGTTAGTTAACTTCTCGAGAGCTTCGTTGTGTGCGATGAAGATCGAGTTTCGACATCGTTGATTTTGGGGATTTCATCTCATTTCTTCTTCAAAACTTGAGGTAGGGATATTCTTAGAGTTATATATATATATATTTGCAAGATCTAGATGATTTTCGAAATCATCTTTCGATAGCTTTGAAAATTGATTGTTGATTCGAGAAGTTAAGCGATTTTGAAAGTGGATTTGTCTTTTGTTCTTTTAAAATGATCTTATGGGTTTTGATTTTCGTTGATTGAAGAAAAGATGATTTTGGAAAGTTTTCTTTTAAAAGATTTGAGTTGTATAGTTTTGGTGAGAAAACCTAGAATTTGGGATTTTCTTTTAGAAGACTGAAAATCCATGAATGATATTGTTATATTTATTTTGTGTGTCAAAATAAATGGATTTTTGAAAATTTTCTTATTTATATTTATATAAATGATGAATTCCAGGGAATATGAGGATTGTTGTTCATTTTGGAAATTATTGTTCAAAACGTTAAAATAGTCTTGAAATAACTAATTGTTGAGGATACTTGAGAAGAGGGAATTGTGTTGTTCCTTGGATGATGAATTGGAATAAAAGTATTTATATTCATCTTGTGAAATTGGCATATCAATTCATTTGATTACATTAAACTTTGAAAGTTGATTTGAAAACTTGCATTGAGAAAAGAATGTTGAGAAACAAATTTTCATGTAATGGTTTTAGGGTAAATACGTTGGTAACTCTTGATAGGTGGTGTAGCTAATATTGAATAAGTTGGCCTAAGAGTCATGGGTGAAAGACTGAAAAGTCGCGTGGATAGGTGTCGAGCCTTCCGGTTAATACCGGTAAAAATGAAAATTTGGTAGTACTTGTATAGTCTACTTACAAACACCGACCTAGGGATTACCATAGTCGTATTTATGCCCTTGAAATAAATTGTTAAGTTTTGAACAATTGAAATTGCATGATATCATTGAGCATGATGGTTTTCAGAAGATAAAAATGTTATTTATCTTCAAAAAGGGCATAGCATGGCATGAGCATTTCATCTCTTGAGACTTGTATAAAATGTATATACTTTGTTAAGAATCTCCTATTGGGCTTCATGCTCACCCTACGGGGTTTTTGTGCAGGAAAAGATGTGGTGATCCCACCCAACTAGGGCGAGAAGTATGTGTATTGGGAGTACAATGCTCTCATTTTCCTGTGACTCTATGTGTAAGCCAAGGGCTGTGTTTGTGTGGGTTTGAATAATTGTTTTGTGTAACCAGGCTCAAGCCTTGGACACTTGTAAACCCTTAGGGGTATTTATTTGTTTATTTACTTGTTGTTGGATTAATGTATTGGTGCATGAAGAACTATTATATCATGTAACGTAAGTTTGGAGATTTATATTCGGTTTTCCTTGAAAGAGTCATGATTGTTGTCTTATCATTTAGGCTAGAAATTTGGGGTGTTACAACTTGGTATCAGAGCTACCGGGCTTGAATATTTGGAGCTCATGGGAAGTGGTTGTTTAACCATAATAGGTTCATTTAGCATGCTTAGGAAGTGTTATGCATTTTGTGACTATGTGATAACATGCTTGTGTGACTAAATGGGTATAGGATTGGACTTTTGGGATGTTGTTTGCACCTGTTAAATGCCTTGAGGTCTTATTAGAAGGGTACTTGATCAATACTCATTCTACTAAGAATTCTTGGTTTTTCGTGGGATGAATCCCATCATAAGAGTATAATCCATATGTGTTTACATGACTAAGTGCTTATGTGGGGTGAAATTTAATTGTTATATGGTAGAAGAATATATAGCATTATTGTGATCAAACGTGCAAGGCAAGCTGCGGGCACGTGTGGGTTAGTGTGCTAAATTAATTCTATTGTCATTTATAGGATGTCAGGAAGAGGTCTAACCCATGGTGGTAGAGGCGGGAGACGTGGGAGAGCTCGCCAAGGTGTGCATGAGGTACTGGTCCATGAGGTTCCGATGCAAGAGGAAGAGTCTAGCCAAGCTAATATGGCCGAACAAGTGGGGCAGGTGGGAATCTCAGGACAAGCGTGTCAAACCACAATAGGGGCCCTAGCTCGAGAAATGGCAGGGGCTTTAAGAGAGTTTATGAGCTTGTTGAGGATGGAGAATCAAGCCTGAGAGAACACCGCGGAGTCAAGGGCGAGTATCTTTACTAGACAATTCTTGTGAGCCAAACCGGATGAGTTCCATGGTGGTCCCGAGCCCAAGAAAGCGGATGAGTGGCTCAAACAAACTGTGAAGACATTTGAGATGCTTACATCAAAGATAGTGAACTAAGAGTGACTCTAGTGAGTTACTACCTTAAGGAAGACGCAGGTCAATGGTAGAAATATGCCAAGGGTAGAATGGAGCCGACATAGGAAGCCTTTGCTGTTGCTTTCCAAGATAAGTACATACCTCTCACTGCTAGGGAGAGATTGAGGCAAGAGTTTAAAGACTTCAAACAACTCGACATGCCCATAGCCTAGTTTGAGGCGGTCTTCTCTAGTTTGTCTAGATTTGCACTAGAGTTGGTGCAACGGAAGAGCGTCGTTGCATTGACTTTGAAAAGAAATTGAAAACAAAAAAAAATTTCAAGCTTGTCGGAAATATGATTCAGGAATATGACCGTCTTGTGGAGACGGCGACACACGTAGAAATTTCCATACAAGCCAAGGAGGAGAGGCTTCGGAGTTCGAGGTTTAGGGGCCAAGAGTCTCAAGGAGACTATAGGCAGAATAAGAAGAGCAGGAACACCTATCCATTCCAGTCCCAACCACAGCAGTCTAGATCCACTTTTCCTTTGCCTAGTGTGGGTCTGGGAAAAAGTGCATCGAGTAGCTTCTTGTGTTTCAAGTGTGGCCAACCGGGTCACAAAGCCTTCTCATGCCCATAGAAGGGAGGAGGGCAATTAATATTACCACCTCCTAACCGATCTCAAAGTCAGTCTCAGTTCAGAATAAAGGTCAAGGCTTTAATTGTTATCAGTGTGGTCAGTCGGGGCATATGAAGAAAACTTGCCTACAATTGGGAGGCGCATCAGGCACATCAGGGTCGAGGCAGACTCAGAGCCACCAGCAGTCTCAATCAATCCAAGCTCTATGAGTTAATCAGGGAGTCGTTGACTCACCAATACAATGTGCCTATGCTCCGAGAGGGAAGCAAGTTAATCAGGCCACAGGCTGCGGTATGTCATATCGTACAGAGCAATGCCGTAATCCTCAGCCAGAGAGGTATTTTTGTTGTGTGTAATTCTTTGGCTAATGTACTAATAGACACGAGTATGTCTCATTCATTTATATCTACTGCATTTGCTTCTACATTGGGGTTAGAGGTAGCACGGTTAGTGCCTTCGCTCAGAGTAGAGTCACATGTTGGGGGTACAATTGATTTAAACCGGGGTTGTCATGATTATGAAATAGAAGTTGCCGGGCGTCTACTTCCGTTTGCTTTTGTGTTGCTAGATATGTTGAGTTTTGATGTCATTTTAGGCATGGACTGGTTGTGTTCTTACCAAGCTTTAATTGATTGTTACCGTCAGAGAGTTACGGTGTGCACTTCGAGCGGTGATCGTTTCTATTTTCTGGGGAACCGAGTTGATAGAGCCTTGTCGCTAGTTGTTGACCCTCGTAATAGGAGCAAACTTAGTGGCCTTCTTGCAACTCTCTTGGATAGTGAGAGTAACGAGGTTCGTGTTAAGTTACCAAGGGTAGTTTATGAATACCCGGATGTCTTTCCAAAAGATCTTACTAGTTTACCACATCACCGGGAGATCGAGTTCTCCATTGAATTAGTGCTTGGCACGGCACCGATTTCCATGTCACCGTATAGATTTGCACCCGCTGAATTGCATGAGTTAAAGATTCAACTCCAAGAACTTTTAGACAAAGGCTTCATTCGCCATAGTACATCGCCTTGGAGAGCGCCGGCTCTCTTTGCGAAGAAGAAGGATGGGTCATTGTTGTGTATTGATTGTCGCAAGTTGAATAGAGTTACAGTTAAGAACAAGTATCCTCTACCCAGAATAGATGATTTGTTTAACCAACTTAAAGGGTCTCGTTGCTTCTCAAAAATAGATTTAAGGTCGGGATACCATCAGTTGAGAGTTCGGGAGGAGGACATTCAGAAGACGGCCTTTCGTACTCGTTATGGCCACTATGAAATCCTTGTAATGCCTTTTGGGTTGACCAACCAATGCATCGGCTTCTTTTATGGATTTGATTAATAGAATTTTTCGAGAATACTTGGACCTTTTTGTAGTTGTTTTTGTGGACGATATCTTGATTTATTCAACCTCTAAAGAGGAACATGAGACTCACTTATGGTAGTCCCGGTTTACATAGTGAGCACCAATTGTATGCCAAATTTGAAAAATGCGAGTTTTGGTTAGCAGAGGTGAAGTTTTTGGGGCATGTAGTGTCTAGAGAGGAGGACTGTGGACTCTCAAAGATAGATGTCAGACAGATTGGGAACAACCCAAGAATGTTTTTGAACCGAGTTTCTTGGGATTAGCGGGTATTATCGACGCTTTATAAGGGACTTTCTAGACTAGCTACACCTTTGACTAGGTTGACTAGAAAGGGTATCAAATTTGTGTGGAGTGAGGCTTGTGAAAAGTCATTCCAAGAGCTTAAGACTAGATTGACTACCGCACCGGTTTTGATAATTCCGTAAAGGGGATTGAATTACACTGTCTATTGTGATGCTCAGAATGGACTTGGTTGTGTCTTGATGCAAGAGGGAAAAGTTGTGGCCTACGGTTCATGACAATTGAAAACTCATGAGAAAAACTACCCCACCCATGATCTAGAATTAGCAGTAGTGATTTTTGCTTTTAAAATTTGGAGGCATTGCTTGTACGATGAGAAGTTTGAAGTCTTCTCTGATCATAAGAGTCTAAAGTATTTGTTTTCTCAAAAAGACTTGAATTTACGACAACGGAGGTGGATGGAATTTATAGAGGATTATGACTTTGAGTTACACTATCATCCAGGGAAGGCCAATGTGGTGGCCGATGCTTTGAGTCAAAAATCTGTGAGTAGTTTGGCAAGTGTGGCCATTCGGGAATGGGATATACTAGATGTTATTGGCAAGTTTGATTTGCACTTGGGTGAGTCCGAAGAGAGTGCTACCTTGTTTACTTTGAATGCTCAACCTACCTTGGTTAGTAAGGTCATAGAGGCACAACGAGGAGACCGTGATGTGGAATCAATCCGTGTTAAGATTTCCAATGGAAAGGAAGAGAAAGGTTTGAACATTCACTTGGATCTGAGTGTACGTTACCTAGACCGTTTGTTTGTACCAGAATCTTGTAGAGAGGAAGTACTTCGGCAGTTCCATTACTCACGCCTTGCGGTACACTCGGGAGGCACTAAAATGTATCATGATCTTAGTCACGCTTTGGTGGAGGGTATGAAACAAGATGTCACTTCATTTGTAATGAAGTGCCTTACTTGTCAACAAGTGAAAGCCGAACACCAAAGACCAGCATGTTTGTTAGAACCCTTACCAATAGCCGAATGGAAATGGGAACGTGTTACCATGGATTTTGTAGCTAGGCTTCCTAGAACACAACGAGGCAATGACGCCATTTGGGCGATTGTTGATAGGTTGACTAAGTCTACCCATTTTATTCCGATGTGCACCAGCGACTCAGTTGAACGCTTGGCAGAGTTGTACATTAGAGAGATAGTTCGACTTCATGGAGTCCCTGTGACTATTGTGTCGAATAGGGATCCTCGTTGTACTGCTCGATTATGGCAAAGCCTTCAAGAAGCGTTGGGAACTAAGTTGACTCTTAGCACCACTTATCATCCTCAAACCGATGGACAATTGGAACGTACCATTCAAATTTTGGAGGACATGCTTAGAGCTTGTGTTCTTGATTTTAAGGGGCCTTGGGAAAGACACTTACCATTGATTGAGTTTGCTTACAACAATTGTTACCAAGCTAGTATTGGCATGGCACTATTTAAGGCTGTGGGAGCCGAATAAATAGAAGAGTCGAAAGGTGCGCACTCTGCAATTAGATATTATTCGGCTTCATATTGCGTGACTAGGATGCCAAATACGTTAGGAAGGCCGAATAGCCGGAGGTCAGTAGCTCCGAATAAATAAAAGGGGGAATAGGATAAAAGTAGGCTCAGGCCCCGAGGCCCAGAAAGCAAGTATAAATACAAGAGCTAAAGATTTAGAAAGGTATGTAAGAATCACTTCACTTAACTTAGTAAACAAGCTATCCTGAGTGTCTGAATTGACTTGCCCGTCGGAGTGCTAATTCCGGCACCCCCAACCGGAGCATTTGTATCTTTTCAGGTGACTAGCTGAGGATCACTAGCGTCTTCCAGGATCTAAAGAGTATTTCCAAACCACTTCTCCACAATTTGTGCCGTCTGTGGGAATACTCAAATACATCCATGGTAGGCGTGACTGAAGATCCTCCGATAGCCACTGACGAGACCACACAGAGAGATGACCTCACTCCAGCAAACTTGCTTGGACCAAAAACCATCGCAGCAAGACTTTCCTTGGACCTCTTCTCATCTTCAAACCCAACGCAAAAGACAATACAAGCGACCATGGCACGAGCTAGGCAAACCAAACAGAGGTTGGACAACGTCATCGCTGAGAACGAACGCCTTCGTCGCAACCTGGCCTCGAAAATAGCAAAATCCATACAAACAAAGGCGCCAAAGCTTTGGCGACCCCCGAGGGCAGATGATCGACGATCTCGAGCCCGAAAGCAAGCAACTAACGGCCGCTATGCCTCAACAGATCATCTTGAGGAGTTGGCAAAGGACGAACGTCTCCAACAATGCGTCCGGAGGAGTGCGATCAAAACACCTACCCTTCCGAAGGATGCATTTCCGCTTGACACCATCCACATAATATACAGCCTGCCAGCAGCCCCGGTCGTGCATGCGATCCAATCACATCCAGGTCCCCAACAGCAACTCACGCCGGCAAAGCGGCTCCGAGAAATGCCAAGCATCACCTTTGACGACTCTGATTTGATTGGCGTAACACTCCCTCACATCGATTCAGTGGTTGTTAAGCTACACGTAAACCGGTTCACTGTCGAACGCGTTCTTATCGACCAGGGCAGTACTTCAGAGGTTATGTATTATAAAACCTTCATCAAACTCAGATTCAACGAGTCAGACCTGACTCCGACTCCTTATCCACTATTCGGCATCAATGCCAACCCAGAGTACCCATCGAAAGATCACCATACCGCTCGAAAGGTGTTCCGTAATCGGTGGATGTGGAATTTTGGTCGCCGCTTCCATCGCCAGATAATCTCATCATGGGCGATCGTGGTTACATACCTTGCGTGCTATCCCAAGCACCTATCATCAAGCTACGCTTCCCAACAGTAACACGCAAGATTGAGCAATCCGCGATCCTAGAAATCGGCACAAGCATGTTATCTCCTTGCCGCCGTAACGCTAAAGGAACCGCAAGTAAACCCATTGAGGTGTCAATCGAGATCCTTGATGACGTTAGGCGGCATCCAAATAAGAAGGCCACGGAAGATTTAGACCGGGTTGACATCGATGGAAGCCCAGAAAAGTTCTTCATGATCGGCGCCTCTCTGAAACAGGCCCACAGGTAGCAGCTGATCTTTTTCTTGCTCAACAACCTCGACATCTTTGCATGGACACCGTTTAAATGCGTGAATAGACCCATCATTACACAAGACCATCCAATGTCGATCCCAAATCTAAGCCGATCATTCAGAAAGGCTGACGGTCAGCCGCGAAGCACACTGCCGCCGTTGTTGAGGAGGTAGACAATCTACTTGACGCCGAGGCAATTAGAGAAGTCACTTACCCTATGTGTCTCTCCAATACAGTGGTGGTTAAGAAGAAAAATGGGACTTGGTGAGTGTGTGCCGATTTCACAGATCTGAACAAAGCTTGCCCCAAAGACTGTTTTCCTCTACCCAGAATTGACTAGATCGTCGATGCGATGGCACGTCACCAACGCATGAGCTTCCTCGATGATTACAGAGGCTACCATCAAATCGCCATGCATCCAGATGACCAGGACAAAACTGCATTCCTCACCCCAAGAGTTTGCTACAAAGTTATGCCTTTTGGGCTGAAGAATGCAGGGGCAACCTACCAAAGACTGGTCACCGCCATGTTTAAAGAGCAACTCGGCCACACTATGGAAGTATACATCGATGATATGGTGGTCAAGTCCAAAGAAGAATGTAATCATATAGCCGATCTAGAAAAGACATTCAAAGATCTTACGCAACATACACGAAACCAACGCTTAAGTGTGCGTTCATAATCGGCTCTAGCAAATTCCTGGGTTACATCATCAATCACCGATGAATCGAAGCCAACCCGAGGCAAGTCACAGCAATCTTGGAACTCAGCTCCCCCCGTTCAGTAAAAGAAGTCCAAAAGTTGATGGGGATGGCCACTGCACTCAATAGGTTCATTAGTCGGTCTACAGATCGTTGCCGACAATTCTTTCAGACACTACGGCAAGGTAAGGCTTTTGAATGGTCCGCCGAATGCGAAACATCTTTCAACGGACTCAAGACCTACCTCCGCTCAGTACCTCTCTTGACAACACCCGCCGCTGGTGACCCGCTCATTCTATATCCGCGCTTCGATAGGGCCGTCAACATAATCGTTAAAAGAAGAGGAAGGGAAGCAACGGCCAGTGTATTATGTGAGCAAGGCAATGGTTGACGCCGAAACATGCTACCTTCCACTGGAAAAACTCATCTTAGCCCGTGTCATGGCGGCAAGAAAACTGATGCATTACTTCTAGGGACATAGCATTGGGGTGCTAACAGATTATCCTCCGACAAGATTACACGGAGTGCGTACATCAGACGGTTTCAAAATGAGCTCTTGAACTTGGCCAATACGACATTCGCTTTTTACCTAAAACCGCAATCAAGGGCGTGTGTTGTTAATTTTGTTGCCGAATTCACCGCGAAGCTTGCCAACCTCAAACGTGACGGTTCAATCAAAGGTCAAGTTCACCAAAGCCGAACCGAGAGTTTATGTCGGGATATTTGGAAATTATATCGTGATGGATCGCCTAACCAAAGGGCAAGCGCCGAGTTGTAATCATGTCTCCAGACGACGCAATAATTGAGCAGCCGCTGCTTGGCTTCAAGCATCAAATAACGGTTTAATACGGCCCTTCTAGCCGGTTCATGAATGCGCACCTTCTCGCCATTACGCTCGCTTGTGTTTTGTGATTCAAAATTGGTAATCAATCGCCTAAAGGGAAGTACGCTGCAAGAAACGCATCATGGTGGCTTACATGAGAACGGCAAATTTTGCCGCAAAATTTGACCATCACAACCGAACCAAATAACACGCGACTGTAACACACACGCGATGCCTTGGCGTGCCTAGCCTCCGCCATCAATTCGAGATCAAACGACCATCAAGTAGGTTTCATCCCGAGCGAGTATTGGCCTTTCGAGGAAATCCATGCCAACGTTATAGAATCGCACCAAGTCAAGCTAGACCCCATTATCGCATTCCTCTCTTCAACAACTCCTAGAGGACAAAAAGAAGCACACAAGTCGTAAATAAAGCCCCACGATACTATCTAGATCCACAAGGAGGGCTTTATAAAAATCCTCTTGGTCCATATTTGGAATACGGCACCTAAAAAATGGAGGAACTTCGACAGAGATACATGAGGGCTTGTGGTGCCCATTCTCGCGACGCCTCGCCCATCGACTTATAACACAGGGGTATTATTGGCGACAATGAGAACCGACACGGAGAGTTATGTAAAAAATGCTAATGCAAAGGCTAAAAGTTCTCCCCATTAACCCATCTCGCCATCAAGGGTTGAACTTATCACCAACCCCGCCGCTTGCTCAAGGGGACTTGATATCGTAGGGCCATTGCCGAGGGCCCCAGGGAACAAGCGATTCTTAATCGCCACGACAGATTACTTCACAAAATGGGTCGGAGTGGAGGCTTTAACACACATACGAGACGCCGACATTAAATGCTTTGTATGGAGAAACATCATAACGCTGATTCGCATTCCGAGAGCTCTCATCTCGCATAATGGCACCCGCTGATTGTGGCGATATCGAGAGTTATGCAGAAGTATGGCATTCGACCTTACTTTCTACACCGCCTACCCCAAAGCAATGGTCAAGCCAGCTCTAACAAATCCATCTTGGACGGCATCAAAAGAGGCCGAAAAGCTAAAGGAAAATGGGTCAAGAATTGCCGAGTATTCTGGGCTCATCGTACCACGCCGAGGAGATCCACTGGAGAAACGCCGTTTGCTCTATGCTTTGGAACCCAAGCAATCTTACCCCTAGAAATCGGCCTCCCAACTCTAAAATCGCAAGTTTTTTATATGGGTCAAAACGACATGATACTTGCCCTGGATCTGATTCTAATCGAAGAACGAAGAGACCGCGCCCTGGCATCCATGGCACGGTATCAGCAATAGCTCGCCAAGTCGTATAATCAGCGAGTTCAGATACGCCGATACACGCCACGAGAGTTGGTCCTAAAGAAGGTACTTCCAGCCGACCGGAGACCGGCCGATGGAAAATTGGGTCCAAATTGGGACGGCCCCTATCAGATAGAATCCATCGCAGAACAGAGGCATATCGGCCTCGCACATGTCAGAAGAAGCTCGCCACGCCTTGAACTCAACACATTTACGTAAATTCTATCATTGACCCGACTTGTGGGCTTGATACTTGTACATATTCCACCATTGTAATACAAAGTTTCGCTGCAAGCTCACTCCCAAGCCTTTAAGGGCCAATTAAGCCCTCTAAGGCCGAAATAAAGTCTCCGGATTCGGAGCGCCCTTTCGGTGCATGACACCTAAAGGCTAATTAAGACTCCGGATTCAGAGCGCCCTTCATGGATGTCACGATTGGCCCAAAGTCTCCGGATTCGGAGTGCCCTTTCGGTGCATGACACCTAAGGACCGATTAAGGCTCCATATTCGAAGCGCCCTTTCGGTGCATGACACCTAAGGGCCGATTAAGACTCCGGATTCGGAGCGCCCTTCGTGGATGTCACGATTGGCCTAAAGTCTCCGGATTCGAAGCGCCCTTTCAGTGCATGACACCTAAGGGCCGATTAAGACTCCGGATTCGGAGCGCCCTTCGTGGATGTCACGATTGGCCCAAAGTCTCTGGATTCGAAGCGCCCTTTCGATGCATGACACCTAAGGGCCGACTAAGACTCCAGATTCGGAACGCCCTTTCAGTGCATGACACCTAAGGGCCGATTAAGACTCCGGATTCGGAGCGCCCTTCGTGGATGTCACGATTGGCCCAAATCAAGTCTCCGGATTCAGAGCACCCTTTTGGTGCATGACACCTAAGGGCTGATTAAGACTCCGGATTCGGAGCACCCTTCGTGGATATCATGATTGGCCCAAAGTCTCCGGATTCAAAGCCCCCTTTTGGGGCATGACACCTTAGGGCCGAATAATCCTCTTAAGGCCAATTAAGACTCCAAATTCGGAGCGCCCTTCGTGGATATCACGATTGGTCAAAAGTCTCTGGATTTGGAGCCTTTGTGAGATGAATTCGAACCACTTCACTGGACGAATAAATATTTAATGAGAATTGTTCTTAATTTGAGCCGGTCAATGCATGTTTAAACATTTGCACCACGCAACACAAAACTAGCCAATAAGTAGAAATAATACGTTTAATTAAGCACATAACATTTCAAGACCAAATACAGACGTAGAAAATAAAAGAAATTCTATTTGTTCGGCGCGAAGTCTGTTCTCGCGTTCCAAAATCTATTTATTCGGCACCCTCATTGTCGCTCTTCTCAATTTTGAAATCGGAATAGGGTGAGTAGTGACGATGATACAGGGGCGAAGCCGAATCAATTCCCATGACTTCGAGAGCTTTCTCGGTTTGAAGGGCCTTGATCCACCATGCTTAAATCCACGATTTTCACATCGGCAGACCTCCTCAAGAAGGTCTCGCTTGGTCTTCTATCCTACTTCAGCCGCCCCGAAACCCTTTGCATAACCCGAGGTCTGCGGTCACTCTTTCCTCAACGACCAATTTAGATTGACCGCCACCACCGACACGCCGCTTGAACATTCTTCACCTCCGGCTCACGCCACTTTTCGCAAGAAATCTCCAGACTGCGATTCCTTTCGTCCTTTTTCTCACTCTCACATCGCACTTCCGCAGACGCATGCCGACTTCATAAGCAGTATATAGTCCTTTCACGGCCCCATGTATGCCGTCTCGAAATACTTCGAAATCTTAACGTCCGACCATCGATTGTTGGACTTCTGATGGGAAGATCTGTCGAGCGAACTCGACTACCACACCTGGGTCTTTAATGATAGAATTTGCCTCCGTCATTGGTCTATTCCTCACAAAAACCGCAAAACTCAACGGTCGTGGTGTCGTCGATCGCTCGATTCTTGCTATGCGCGCGACTTTCCGTTGTTGCATGTCCTTTCGTGGTGATCCGCTTCGACAAGGTTTCCGATCCTGACGCTTCTTCCCAGACGCATAGTCTCGCCATCGCGACTCATTGCATCTAATTCACCAATCTTCGCCCCTCCAAGTTGCTCAATGGATATAGTAAGTATTCTCCGGGCGCACCCGCCCATTTATCCCTTAATGTATGCAGCTCTCCCGAGGCAACGTCAGTATTCCCAAACATCAAAAGTCGGATGACAATCGTTAGGCCTATTCGGTTTGACCAATCTGTGCCTCAACCAACCCACAAGTTAGGCCCATTCGGCCAAGAAGCTCGCTACCGCTATGGCAAGGGCACATTTACTAACTGTCCGCTAAGGGCGATTTACTAACTGTCGGCCATGTTTTCAAGCGCAAGCGCCGATCAATCTGTGCCTCAGTTAGCCCACGAGTTAGGCCCATTCAGCTTCTCAAGCTTGCGCCCTGGCTAAGGCAAGGGCAGATTTACTAATCCGGTCGACCACGTCTTCAAGCGCAAGCACTGACCAATCTGTGCCTCAGCCAGCCCACAAGTTAGGCCTATATGGCTTCGCAAGCTCATACCGCTAAGGCAACTAAGATTTACTAACTGTCGGCCATGTTTTCAAGCGCCGATCAATCAGGCCTCGCTTAGCCCACGAAGTTAGGCCCATTCATTTCAAGCTCGTGCCCTGGCTAAGGCAAGGGCAGATTTACTAATCTGGTCGGCCACGTCTTCAAGTGCAAGCGCCACCAATCAGGTGCCTCACCAAATTTAACGAAGTTAGGCCCATTCGGCCAAGAAGCTCGCTACCGCTAAGGCAAGGGCACATTTACTAATCTGGTCATCCATGTTTTCAAACGCAAGCGCCGATCAATCTGTGCCTTAGTTAGCCCACGAGTTAGGCCCATTCGGCCTCTCAAACCAAGGGCACATTTACTAACTGTCCGCTAAGGGCGATTTACTAACTGTCACCACATCTTCAAGCCAGCGACGATCAATCAGGCCTCACCAAATTTAACGAAGTTAGGCCCATTCGGCCGCAAGCTCGCTACCGCTAAGGGCGATTTACTAACTGTCGGCCATGTTTTCAAGCTAAGCACCGATCAATCAGGGCCTCACCAAATTTTACGAAGTTAGGCCCATTCGCTTCCTAAGCTCACAAGGCAAGGCAAGGGCAGATGATTAATCCGCCTACCAAATACCTGCTAAGCAAACGATTTAACCATAACCGAAAGCAATATCATTCATCAACAACATTTTTCATCCACAACATTTTCCTTAGCAAGTTGAGCACAACTCATGAAATTTTATATACGCAAATTACTAAACAAAAAGCTACAAGCCCGCATGAAAATGCCTAGCAAAATGATCAGAGAAACACATGAAAAATACCAAATTAAAAACTCAGAAAATACATTCGACATCCTAAAACTATGTCATTGCCGATCACCCATCTAATCGACTCCAATGGCTCAACATCCACTTGCTCATATGGTATTGGCATAATCAATGAAGCTTTAGCAGCAACAAGGGCTTTGTGCCAGCCATGTTTGATCCCCGATTTTCAAACTTGGGGACTTAGTCCAAATACTCATGAGTCCAAAGATTTTTCCCTACCAATACTTTGAAGACTCCGAGTCACTGCTTCTTCACGCCTTCATTTCACCTAACTCACCTCCAGCTTTGAGACCGCCTGGGCCAATTTAAGCATATCTTCGCCACGTCCGCCTTCTTCTCAAGATCCGATCTCAATTGATCCGCCACGAGCCCTTCCATCTCGACTCGCCCTTGAGGCTTCCTTGTTCGCCTTAAAGCTTCAACCTCCCTTCTCCTTGGCCCTCAACTTCCTTTCAGAATGACCAATCTGTTTGACGGCGTCGCGATGGCGACGGCCCATATCGGCTATCCTTCCGACGATCTGCAAAACAAGAATTTAAAACCATAACTTCAACAGCATTTGGATTAAGTGAAGCAAAGTCCGAATATGTACCAAAAGTACCGATTTGGTGGCTAATGTTGTCGCATTCAGATCTGGTTCCACCCGGAAAGCCTCCCTATCAGACGGCAACGACACGGACGTAGCTGAATGCAACTTCTGGATCTTTAAGCACCAAAGCATCAGAAGAAACCGGCATATTTTTTATCATCGGCTGAATAACAAAAGGAACGATCACATTCAATCCTCTAATCGAGGACGCTTGTCACTGTTTTTCCGAGCCACCTCAAACTCGCAGTATGCTTTCACCTCTTCCTGAACTTCTTGGCTGGCCTGCATGATCAAAGTAGATTTGGCATTTCGATTTTTTGCCATCTCCACCTTAATAACGCACAAGGACTCTAATTCGCTAACAGGCAGGGAGAGTTGAGATTCGGTGGCGGGTGGTACTTGAGACGGAAGGGCCTCCGCTTCTTCGCCAAGCAGCCTAACCTTTCCAGATTCGCCTTCCCGCAAATTTTGTCGCTTAACCCGCCATGTCTTGAGCTCGCAATGAAGATCCTCTAAGCCGTGAAAGACGCCGTCAAGTGAAAGATCTCCTACCAAGTGGATGGAGGATTGGTCAATTCAATACCTCGCCAAACTCAATTTCGACTAACTGATTCGGTAACATTAGCTACATCCCGCTCCGAATCAAACCCTTCAAAACCGACCTACCTCAAGTTTTTGAAGTCGGACAAAATAAGAGCGATAAGAGAATCTTCACCCTCCGAACGGATATTTTTCACGCCAAGAAGGTCGATATGTTGGCTTGTAACGGCGTAATGTGGGCCGCCTCCTTTTTTTGAAGACTTCGACGATCGAAATACTTGAGCGACTTTTGATATCCGAAGAACGGCGCTGCCGCTGAAAACAGACTTTCTTCAAATCGTTCTCGCACAAGCCAAGCCATAACATTTCAAAGAAGAGGCTTTACAACAAAATGAACAAATAATAAAAGCGAGAAGGCAATCGCCACCGCTCGCCTCCGCTCAGGAATAGGGTCAACGTGATCCTCCCCTTCGCCAAATTCCCAATTACCCTAGACAACGACCATAACATCATCAACTCGTTTTCCAGAACTGGAAAGCATAGTAATTAGCTGATGAACGATATCCTTGGCCCTAAGGAAGAAACACCCGTGCCGACCAGAAGACTTAGCCAAGGCATAGCAATGCTGGATGGCTGGAATGCCAAGGTTAATTCTAAGGCGACGGTTGAGCGCTATAACCCCCATTATAATTCTAAAGAAATTCACATTGGGTTGGGAAGGGATTAAACCCCAATGGCGAAGCACAGCCCTAAGAAACGGGTGAAGGGGAAAACGGACTCCACCTTCTACGATTGACAAAAGAGGAAAGACAATCGTGGTTTTGTTCTCCCTCTCCACATCAAGAGTGCCGTCTGCCACAAGCGATAGACGGACATCATCAGGAATGGAGAAATGGCGTTTAAAGACAGCAATTCGATCTGACAAGAGAAGGTCTTTTAAATGTTTCGCCATACCGTACAGTTTATAAGAATATGCCAAGGAAGAAATAAACCAGAAAGAGTCTTCAAGGCAAGGAAGGAGAGAACTTACAAAGGACGAAGAGGATATCGGAGAAGAGAGTTGCAAGGACGATTCAAAAGGCAATCCAGCGACAAGCGTCATAAAATACATACTTGAAAGGACGTCAAAATTTTAAATCACAATAAATAGACACGTACGAGGGGGCGGGAAGTCGACACGACAACCGAAAGGGGTACGCTTAGATATCCGCATGAGAATGAGGCCATCCGTCAAATTTTGGCTCTGACTTTTCAAAATTCAGAACCAAGCAATCCAGCCAACTGTCGTTGGTAAAGTGCTTGGGGGGCAATTGTGGGAGCCGAATAAATAGAAGAGTCGGAAGGTGCGTACCCCAAAAATCAGATATTATTCGGCTTCATATTGCATGACTAGGATGCCAAATACGTTAGGAAGGCCGAATAGCCGGAGGTCAATAGCTCCGAATAAATAAAAAGGGGAATGGGATAAAAGTAGGCTCAGGCCCCGAGGCCCAAAAAGCAAGTATAAATATAAGAGCCAAAGATTTAGAAAGGTATGTAAGAATCACTTCACTTAACTTAGTAAACAAGCTATCTTGAGTGTCTGAACTGACTTGCCCGTCGGTGTGCTAATTCCGGCACCCCCAAAGCCGACAAAAGAGTTATGCCGATAAGAGAAGACGGCCTTTATCTTTTAAAGTTGGTGACCATGTGTTTCTAGAAATCTCACCAAGGTGGGACTTGATGAGATTTGGTAAGAGTGGTAAATTATCTCCAAGGTTCATTGGGCCTTTTGAGATCTTAGAGCGAATTGGGGAAGTGGCATACCGGTTAGCTTTACCGCCACAACTTTTGGGAGTACACAACGTATTTCATGTAGCTATGCTTAGGAAGTATGAACCCAACCCTTCTCATGTGCTTGATTGGGCTAACTTGGAGGTAGATGAGGATGCCTCTTACGAAGAAATCCACCGTTCAAATATTAGATACCGGGAGCAAGTGCTATGGGGCAAAACTATAGTGTTGGTAAAGGTGTTGGAGACAAAGATGAGGTTGAAGAAGCGACGTGGGAACAGGAGGCGAAAGTTTGTTATAAATATCCGGATTTATTTGAAAATGCTTAAGTTACTTTTCTTTGTAATATTCCCTAGTGTTGAGGGAAACGTATTTAAAGTTGTTAACCACATGTTGATATATGTGTTGTTGTTTTAAGCATAAGGTTGTTTAGAGTTGCCTTTACTTTTTGGGAAATTTCATGTTTATGCGTATTTGGGAGGTTGTCGTTAATGAGATAACCATGGTGGAAATGGTGGAATTTTGGTTGAGAGTTAGTATTGTGATTTAAAAATGAAATAGCGTGGTTTTGATCGCTAGAAACCCTTTGTTTGGGTAGTTTGATTTGAAATTTCGGGGATGAAATTCTTTAAGGGGGGAAGGTTGTAGCGATCCCAATTTTGCCACTTCGCTGAGTATGTCGGGGATCAAGTTGGCCACCATGGTGTCCAGGGGCAACGCCTTGGTGTCCTAGGGTAGCTACCGATGGGTTCAAGGGCGTACCAAGAAAAAATGCAAAATGCATTAGAAGTTACTTGTCTACTCGAGCGGCTATTTATGCGCTCGAGTGAAGAATGTTTGGTTTCAGAAGTTTGACATGTCTGCAAAAATACTGGAAAAGTGTATTTGACGCCGAAAGGTGACTTTTCACACTTGACCACTATGTTATATCGCCGTGAATCTGATATTTCATATCACTTTTGTATATCTCTCTAAAAACCCTTTCCTTTCCCTTCTCTCTACATTTCCCTACGCCAAATTGGATCAAAACCTTGATTTCTCAAGATCTATTAGAGTTCTACCATAGGTTCTTCATCAAAGTTGGTTAACTTCTCGAGGATTCGCTAGTGTGAAGATCGAGTTTCGACACCGTTGATTTTGGGGGTTTCATCTCATTTCTTCTTCAAAACTTGATGTAGGGATTTTCTTAGAGTTATATATATATATTTGCAAGATCTAAATGATTTTCAAAACCATCTTTCGATAGCTTTGAAAATTGATTGTTGATTCAAGAAGTTGAGCAATTTTAAAAGTGGGTTTGTCTCTTACTCTTTTAAAATAATCTTATGGATTTTGATCTTCGTTGATTGAAGAAAATATGATTTTGAAAAGTTTTCTTTCAAAAGATTTGAGTTGTATAGTTTTGGTGAAAAAACCTAGAATTTGGGGATTTTTTTTTAGAAAACTGAAAATCCATGAATGATATTGTTATATTTATTTTGTGTGTCAAAAAAAATGGATGTTTGGAAAATTTCTTATTTATATTTATATAAATGATGAATTTCAGGGAATATGAGGATTGTTGTTCATTTTGGAAATTATTGTTCAAAACGTTGAAATAGTCTTGAAATAACTAATTGTTGAGGATACTTGAGAAGAGAGAATTGTGTTATTCCTTAGATGATGAATTGGAATAAAAGTATTTATATTCATCTTGTGAAATTAACATATCAATTCATTTGATTACATTAAACTTTGAAAGTTGATTTGAAAACTTGCATTGAGAAAAGAATGTTAAGAAACAAATTTTCATGTAATGGTTTTAGGGTAAATACGTTGGTAACTCTTGATAGGTAGTGTAGCTAATATTGAATAAGTTGGCCTCAGAGTCATGGGTGAAAGACTGAAAACTCGCGTGGATAGGTGTCGAGCCTTCCTAATATCACCAAGAAAATGACAATTTAGTAGTACTTGTATAGTCTACTTGCGCATTAACCCACCTAGGGATTACCAGAGTCGGATTTACCGCCCTTGAAATAAATTGTTAAGTTTTGAACAATTGAAATTGCATGATATCATTGAGTATGATGGTTTTCAAAAGATGAAATTGTGATTTATCTTCAAAAAGGGCATAGCATGGCATGTGCATTTCATCTCTTGAGACTTGTATAAAATATATATACTTTGTTAAGAATTTCCTACTGGACTTTATGCTCATCCTATGGGATTTTTATGCAGGAAAAGATGTGGTGATTCCACCCAACTAGGGCGAGAAGTATGTGTGTTGGGAGTATAATGCTCTCATTTTCCCGTGACTCGTGTGTAAGTCAAGGGTTGTGTTTGTGTGGATTTGAATAATTGCTTTTGTAACTGTGCTCAAGCCTTGAAAACTTGTAAACCCTTGGGATATTTATTTGTTTATTTACTTGTTATTGGATTAATGTATTGGTGCATGAAGAACTATTGTATCATGTAATGTAAGTTTAGTTATATTCGGTTTTCCTTGAAAGAGCCATGATTGTTGTCTTATCATTTAGGCTAGAAATTTGAGGCGTTGCAACATCAACGCCTTTGAAAATACTTCTCCTAAACCCAAAGTTCTCGCAAATCTTGATGACCTCCATAGAGAAGTTAATCTCCTAAAATGTAAATCAAAGAATTAAAAACTCATCAACATCAATATAATCTGGAATTAATCAAAATTAGACAGCAAATATCAATCATATCTGATCAACAGAAGAATAAAGCAGTAATTCAAGAAGTTAAGGACGATTCTACTTCTGAAAGCCAGTATCTTATGTTGTTAAATCAAATAACACATCAGAAATGGTATATTAAAATAACTCTTGTTATAGATAACAGGTTTGTTATGAAAGATGTCATAGCTTTAGTGGACAGTGGAGCTGATATGAATTGCATTCAAGAAAGTCTTATACCCTCTGAATATTTTGAAAAACCACCAGTCACTAACTAGTGCTAATGGAACCAAAATGATATTTGCCTGTCAACTTTATTTGTTCTTACTTGAAATATATCCCAAACCTTGATTTTAGGGACACCATTTTTATGTATGCTTATGCCAAATGAAAAAATTGACTCTACATGCATTCATACTATGATCAGTAATCAAAAAATTGTTTTTGAATTTAGTACTTAACCTTACACCAAGGAATTAGATCAAATTAAAGACATGGTGGTCTTTAAAGAGAAACAATTAAATTTTTTACAAAAAGAAATTCATGTGCTCAGCATTGAGCAAAAACTTCAGCAATCTTCTTTACAGAATAAAATTAAAATGATTACATTAGAATTTGAAGCTAAAATTTGTAGTGACATTTCTAATGCCTTTTGGGATAGAAAGAAACATATTGTCACTTTACCTTATGAACCCGAATTTAATGAAAAATATATTCCAACCAAAGCTAGGCCAGCTCAGATGAAGAAGGAATATATGGAATTTTGCAAGACTAAAATTTTCACTCTCATATATAAAAGATTAATCCAAAAAAGTTATTCTCCATGGAGCTGTACTACTTTTTATGTTAATAAAAATGCTGAAAAAGAGCGAGGTGCCCCCTAACTTGTTATTAATTATAAGCCTCTCAATGATGCTCTTAAATGGATTGATATCCAATTCCGAATAAAAAAAATCTTTTAGACAGATTACAGGATGTTGTTATTTTTTTCTGAATTTGATCTTATATCTGGATATTGGCAAATTCAAATTCCCAATAAAGATAGATATAAGAATGCTTTTACCATTCCATTTGGACATTTTGAATGAAATGTCATGCCATTCGGTTTAAAGAATGCTCCATTTGAATTTTAGAATATTATGAATGATATATTTATTCCTTTTTTTTGAATTTGCTATTTGTTATATAGATGATGTACTTATTTATTCTTCATCCATTGATCAAAGACATCAAACATCTTAATATTTTTAAGAATGTTATTATCAAAATGGACTTGTTGTTTCAAATTCCAAAGATGAAACTTTTTCAAACAAAGATTATATTTCTTGGCCATAACAGTTATAATGGCACTAGTATTCCTATTGCACATAGTATTGAATTTGTATCTAAGTTTCCCTGATGAAATTAAAGATAAGACTCAATTACAAAGATTTCTTGGTTGTTTAAATTATATTTCTAATTATTATCAGAATTTAGCAATTGATGCTACTATTCTTTATTCTAGATTTAAAACGAATCCTAAACCTTGGTCTACTGAACATAACAAAGCTTTACAGAAAATTAGGCTTAAAGTCAAGCAATTGCCCTGTTTAGCCATTGCAAACCCTAGTTGGAAGAAAGTTGTTGAAACTGATACTTCCAATCAAGGTTATGACGGAATTCTCAAACAGTATAATCCAAATACTTCAAAAGAAGTACTTATAAGGTTTACTTCAGGAGCTTGGAAAAAGGCACCTGTCAATTATCCCACGATCAAAAAAGAATGTTTTTCTATTGTTAAATGTGTCCTTCAATTTCAAGACGATTTACATAATCATCATTTTATTATTCATGTTGACTGTAGTGTAGCTAAATAGATTTTCAAAAAAGATGTTGAAAATCTTTCTCATAAACAAATTTTTGCAACTTGTCAAAGTCAACTTTTAGTATTTGACTTTGATATTGAATATATTAAAAGTGAACATAATTGCCTCCATAATTTTCTAATTCGTGAGTACTTTTAGGGAGCACCGAATGAGCCGAACACCTAGAGGTTACAGTTGCGGTCGTGTCAGAGGAACTACCCCTCATGCCCCTTAGATTCTTTTTCCAAATCTTACCAAATTTCCATGGATTATAGTTCCTAATAAGCAATCAGCAACCCCATTCATAAGGGGTGAATCTTTTACTAAATTAGAAAAGGATGCTCTTTTAACCGAAGACATTCAGATCTCTATTAATTCCGCATAAACAATTCTATTTATTGAACAAAGTGATGTTAAGTGGATGACCAACCCTTGGGAAATCAAGGATCGTTATCTTCACAATCAAAATTTTAAACTGCAGTTTGATTAGTATTGTTATATTTATGAGCAAATACTTAAAGATACTTCTTCCATAGATTTTACACATCATTATTCCAAAGAGAACAATCCAAAGAGTTCTATTGCTTATAACAAAGCTATAATCAAACGAATCATGAAACCAAAAAAATGGGGTTTAAACCCTAATCAAAACCAAACTCTTTCTCTCCATGACTAGAAATATAACTACTGGGATTATATTGAAGCCTTCACTAAAACTTTTTACTATATAAACCCTAGCCGTACTCATTCTTGGTTCATTAAGGTTTGTTCTCAAACTTATCTTGCCAGTATTCCTAATTGTTTTTTCGTTTGGTGGGATAAATTTGGCCTAGACGTTACTATTTTACCTGACCCCATTTGCATCGAAGTTTCGCTTGGCAATCAACCTTTCTCGCCATGCCTAATAATTAGCATTTCTCCGAAGCCAAATCCTTTGCCATTTTCTTTATCCATTTTAGTATTCCCTGGATTTGGTAGTAGGATCTTGCGTACAATTACCATTAGCAACTTCCTCGCTTAAAATGAATTTTCTTTTTAAATGGTGGAAAACTCGGATAAAACTCAAGCGAATTAATTAAGCAAATTCAAATTAATGCTAAATCCTACAGGACATTGTTCTAAAACCGCTAATTCCTAACAATGGGGTAATGCATTTATCCGTATTTAGTCCGAATTAAGGAAGCAATTCCTTGACATTTTTGATAAGGATTTAATGATCAATGCATGGAGTATGTGAAGAATCAATTTCTTGAATCTATGGAATCAAGTTCAAGATGACATCTCCATGATTTCAACAAGAAGTCAAGATAAAGAAGGTGAACATAAGAATCCTGTGATGAAGATCCAACACTTGACGATTTTTGGGATTTACTTACGTAATTGATTGCGAGAAAAGGCCAAAAGAGATAAGGCTCAGAAGGCAAGACCAAAGAATGATCTCCAGCTGTCAACCTTATCCTCAATAATTATCAACATGAGACAGCATCTCACCATAGGACAATAATATTTTTAAGAAAAATTTGTCGATTATAATGACACCCTTCACTCTCTACTTTACTTTTGTAAAGAAAAGTTGTGGTGTGATAATCTATGTTGGGTGAATCATTATGAATTGGATGACTAATGTAACGATAGTGTTAGGGAAAATATGTGATTCCCCACAAGTAAATCAATCAATGGGAATAAAAACTAATGCGGAAAAATTAAATCAAAAGCAACGCAAGAATTTTTACGTGGTTCCCTCAATATGAGGTACGTCCACGGGATCGAAATCCGATTCCACTATCAACCAAATAAGTTCCAAACGATTACAAACAAGACACTAATGGTCTCACAAAACCACCCTTAAGTGAATTCCAAATAATCACAAATAAACAAGAGGAAAGACCTCACCAAATAGTTGAACAAAAATCATCAGAACTAGAGTTGTAGAAGATCCAAAATAATGAACCAAATCAACCGAAAACGAAGCAAAGAACCACCCAAATTAATTCCACTATTCACACACCCAAATAATTGATTTCACCAAAGTGGAGTATGTGTAGCAGCCGTTCTCTTCACCTCGGGATGAGCAAAAACAAACCCTAAAATATTGTGAATCTAGGGTTTATTATCAAACCTTAGTTGTTTCCCAAATTGGATTGGGTCTCCACAAATTAAATATAATATATAAAAATATATTATAATTAATATTAAACCAAATTAAACTCTTTTTCCAAAACCAATTGGGTCCCACACTCCAATAAGGAGGTATACCCAACAATTCTCCCCCTACCGACTTAGGTGGAGATATCAACCATACCCGCCAAAGTTCGACACTTCAAATGTTTATCCCTCGACAAAGTCTTAGTCAACATATCCGAAATATTATCATCCATGTGAACCTTTTCAAGTTGCAACAATTTCGAATCTAACACATCACGAATCCAATGGTATCTCACATCAATGTGTTTCGATCTCGAATGAAAAGTAGAATTTTTATTCAAGTGAATAGCACTTTGACTATCACAATAAAGCACATACTTTTCTTGCTTCAAACCCAATTCTTGCAAAAATTTCTTCAACCATAACTCTTCTTTGCAAACTTCTGTAATGGCAATAAATTCAGCTTCGGTAGTTGAGAGAGCAACACATTTTTGTAATTTAGATTGTCATGCCACAGCTCCCCCTGCAAATGTCATCAAATACCCCGAAGTAGATTTCCTAGAATCAATATCACCGGCCATGTCAGAATTCATGAACCCATCAAGCATCGGCTTACCATCCCCAAAACACAAAGACACCTTCGAAGTCCCTCGAAGATACCTTAGAATCCATTTTACCGCTGCCCAATGTTCTTTACCCGGATTAGAGAGAAAACGACTCACCACACCAACGCGTGAGCAATATCCGCCTTGTACAAACCATGGCGTACATCAAAGAACCAACTACTGAAGCATAAGGAACTTTCAGCATCTCTTCCTTGTCTTTCTCACTTGTAGGACATTGATTCGAACTAAGCTTGAAGTGACCTGCAAGTGGACAACCAACCAGCTTTACTTTATTCATGTTGAACCTCTCAAGAACTTTCTCAATGTAGCTTTCTTGAGACAACCAAATTAGTCCCTCTTTGCGATCACGAACAATTTTCATACTAAGTATTTGCTTTGTTGGTCCCAAATCTTTCATAGCAAAAGACTTGCTCAACTCGAATTTCAACTTGTTTATCATGGTAGAATCTTGACCCACAATTAACATGTCATCAACATAAAGCAAAAGAATAATAAATTTGCCATCCGGGAAATTTTTCACAAAGACACAATAGTCCGAAGTGGTTTTAGAAAAACCATTATTCATCATGAAAGAGTCAAATTTTTTATACCATTGCCGCGGGGCTTGCTTGAGACCATACAAACTTTTTTTCAATTTGCAAACAAATTTCTCTTTCCCTTTCTCCACAAAACCTTCTGGTTGCTCCATGTAAATTTCTTCTTCAAGATCACCGTGAAGAAATGCAGTCTTCACATCAAGTTACTCAACTTCAAGGTTCATACTTGCAGCCATGCCAAGTACAACTCGAATAGAAGACATCTTTACAACCGGTGAGAAAATCTCATCAAAGTCAATACCTTTCTTTTGCCCAAAGCCTTGCACAACAAGACGTGTCTTGTACCTCAGATTCTTGCCATCATTCTTCAATTTGAAAACCCACTTATTTTTCAAAATTTTCCTCCCCTTAGGCAACTTCACTAAATCATAAGTGTGATTTTCAAGTAAGGAATTCATCTCCTCGTCCATGACCTTTTTCCAATCACCTTTCTTTGCATGCTCAATTACTTCTTGGTAGTTCTCAAGCTCCCCTTGATCGGAAATCAACACAAATTCATTGGGAGGATACTTTCTTGAAGGTTGTCGATCCCTTGTAGATTTCCTCAACTCAAGTTGTGGTGGCGGTTCTTGAGTTAGATGCTCTTCCTTAATTTCTGGCTCAACTTCATTAGGATTAGTATCATCCTCTACATCTTCAATAGGTAGCTGCACATCTCCCCCGTTTTCATCATCAACTGAAGATGAAGGAGATGAATCCATGTCAATAAGATCACTAGTTTTTTGCTCTGGTTGATTACCTTTGCCAAAGTCTTTAATGGTTTGGTCTTCAAGAAACACAACATCACGGCTTCGAATGATTTTCTTGTCGACCGGATCCCACAATCTATACCCCAATTCATCATGCTCATAGCCAAGAAAAATACATTGTCTTGACTCACTATCAAGCTTGGACCTCTCATCCTTTGGAATGTGAACAAAAACTCATCAACCAAACACTTTCACGTGCTCATAAGACACATCTTTGCCGGTCTAAACTCTTTCTGGAACATCACTATTCAAAGGATAGGAAGTAGACAAATTGATCACATCAACCGCTGTCTTCAATGCCTCACCCCAAAAGGATCTTGGCAATTTAGCTTGTGAAAGCAAACACCTTGTTCTTTCCACAATGGTGCGGTTCATCCTCTTGGCAACTCCATTTTGTTGAGGAGTCTTCTTAACTGTCTTTTGATGCCGAATCCCTTGGCTACGACAATACTCATCAAATGGCCCAATGTATTCACCACCATTGTCTGATCGGATGCACTTCAATTTTACGCCTGCTTCTTTTCAACCATGACCTGAAAATGCTTAAATACTTCTAGAACTTGATCTTTAGTTTTTAGTAGAAAAGCCCAAACTTTTCTTGAATAATCATCAATGAAAGTAACAAAATAAAGTGCACCACCATGTGTTCTAACTTTTAAAGGACCACAAACATCCAAATGAATCAACTCCAAAACATTTTCTTTTCTAGAAGCAACATTTTTATAAAAAGAAACTCTATGTTGTTTACCCGCCATACAATGAACACAAGTTTTGAGATGTGTACCTTTCAAACCGGGTAGAAACTCTTTCTTGAACAATACTTGCAGCCCCTTTTCACTCATGTGACCAAGCTGCTTGTGCCACAATTCGGTAGAAGTATCATCTTTAAGTGCATTGACAACACCTTTGCAAATTTTTCCTTGCATCGAATAAAGTGTATGAGTCTTTTTGCACTTAGCCACCACCAAAGAACCCTTTGTGAGCTTCCATATTCCATCACCAAATTTGTTATTGAAGCCTTCATCATCTAGCTTCCCAGTAGAGATCAAATTGAGGCGAATGTCGGGAACATGCCTCACATCTTTAAGTAACAACTTACGTGCAGTTGTTTCCAAGCAAACATCACCCATGCCAATAATCTTAGACAAACCTTCATTACCCATTCGAACAAAACCATAATCTCCTTGATTGTAGGTAGTGAAGAAATCAACTCGAGAAGTCACATGAAAAGAAGCATCAGAATCAATCACCCAATTACTCTCTTGGCCCACAAAATTGATACAATCATCTTCACAAACAACCATAAGATCATCGGTAGTAATTGCCATTGTGTCTCTTGCTTCTTATCCACACTTTTGTCACGCCTTTTCTTCTTATTCTTGAGCTTTCGGCATTCCCACTTCATGTGCCCTTTCTCATGGCAATAATAGCACTCAATGTCTTTCTTTGAAAAAGAACCATATTTTGATTTGTCACGGCTTTGATCACGACCATAAGGAGTCTTACTCCTCCCCCTTGTTCTGCTTCGGCCTCTTACAACGAATGCTTCCAAATGAGAGGAACCCGCTGATTTTCTTCTAGTTTCTTCATTCAACAAGCTACTAGTGACTTGGCCCATTGTGACAATTCCATCGGGTGCCGAATTACTAACTGTCACAACCAAAGTCTCCCAACTTTCGGGCAAAGAATTAAGTAGCATCAAAGCCTGCAACTCAGCATCAAAAATAATTTTTATAGAAACAAGTTGGTTAACAATACTCTTTATTTCATTCAAATGTTCCGGTATAGGGCTACCCTCTTTATATTTTAAATTAACCAACTTACGAAACAGAAAAGCTTTATTTGTGGCTGATTTTCTATCATAAAGGCCCTCTAATTTTTTCCATAAATCATGTGCCGAAGTTTCAGTAGCAACATGATGAAGCATACTGTCATCAATCCATTAACGGATAACACCAATGGCTTTTCGATTAAGCCTATTCCATTCATCATCTTTCATACCCTCGGGTTTACCACTATCACCCTCAATGGGTCCATATAAATCTTTACAAAATAATAGGTCCTCCATTTTAGTTTTCCAAGTTACCCAATTGCTTCTATTGAAGCTAGACATACGACCCACAGTCCCTTCCATTGATTTACACAAATAATTAAACCCAAATAAACCGTAAGTTCTGATACCAATTGTTAGGGAAAATATGTGATTCCCCACAAATAAATCAATCAATGGGAATAAAAACTAATGCGAAAAAATTAAATCAGAAGCAACACAAGAATTTTTACGCGATTCCCTCAATGTGAGGTACGTCCACGGGATCAAAATCCGATTTCACTATCATAAAGAATGTTTGCAAATGTATTAGCTACTCTGTCTGATATATTAGCTTTTCATAAAGAATGTTTAGCTGTTTTAGAACAATTTAATTCTCCATATACTCAAGTTCAAGAGTGGATTAACGAGCTTTATCATTTGATAGCTCTTACTCAACAAGCTTTACAATAGTAGATTATTAAGCTGGCTGTTGACCAGTGACCACCCTCTCCGAATTAAATATCTATTTATGAGATCATATAAGCACTAATCTAAACATATCATACTGTTCATACAAACAGTAATATTCCTGGTTCTGTGCTAAATAGGGACATGAATTATATGTTTGTAAGTGGGACGTCACCGCCATTCCTGGATTAAATTCTTATACGACATGTATCTTCTATAAGTCCCAACACCCTTACTCCACCTTCAACCCCTGAACCCCCTAATACACCACCCATAACCCCACACTCCTTGCAAGAATCAATCTTGTCTTCTCAGTGGCATTTCATCAAACATGTTTCACACAATCTCACCCTCACCTTAGTCTCAACAGTCCTTTATAATCTCCGTAACCCGGACCTCATTCTCAAATTCATCGGCCAAATCGAACCTCACCGCCTCAACATTCAATACCATTGCATCGCCATTGCCATAATCTCCCGCCTTTCATCGCCCAAACAAGCTCTGCAACTCATAAACAACGTAATTAACTTCCGGTTTTTTATGAATAGGGAGATTTTCAACGAGCTAGTGGGTGCCCGAGAGCGATTAGATATATTGAGCTCAATTGTATTTGATTTGTTAATTAGGGCGTTTTGTGAATTGAAAAGAGCTGATGAGGCGTTTAAGTGCTTTTATATGATGAAAGATAAGGGTATATTGCCCAAGATTGAAACCTGTAATGATATGTTGAGTTTGTTTCTGAAATTGAACTGGACAGAGACAGTGTAGGTTTTGTATGTCGAGATGTTTAGGTTGAAGATTAATCCAACTGTGTACACTTTAAATATAATGATCAATGTATTGTGTATAGAAGGGAAATTAAAGAAGGCTAACGAATTTATTGGTTACATGGATGGTTTAGGTTTAAAAGCAAATGTTGTTACTTACAATACCATCATTCATGGGTATTGTTGGAGGGGGAACCTTGAAGGGGCTCGTCGGCTTTTTGAGGTAATGAAAGCTAAAGGATCATGCCAGATTCGTTGAGAAGGCCTGTGTGTTTCTTGAGAAAATGAACGAAAATGGATTGTTTCCAACTGCTATGACATATAACGCTTTGATTGATGGATACTGCAACAAAGGAACTTGAAAAGGGCTTTTAGTTATAGGGACCAGATGGTAAAGAAAGCCTTAATGCCGACTGTGTCGACTTATAATTTGTTTATTCATGCACTATTTATGGAAGGTAGGGTCATTGAAGCCAATGATATGATAAACGGGGATGGAAGGAAAGGGAATGGCTCCAGATGCCATCACGTATAACATATTGATCAATGGGTATTGTAGGCCTGGCAATGCAAAGAGAGCTTTCAACCTGCATAATGAGATGCTTAGTAGAGGGATTCAGCCTACACGGGTTACTTACACATCTCTTATAGACATTTTGAGGAAGCGGAATAGAATGAAGGAAGCAAATAACTTATTTCTGAAGATAATGAACAAAATTGTTTTGCCAGATGTTATAATGTTCAACGCATTGATTGATGGGCACTGTGCCAATGAGAATGTGGACAGAGCACTTTTCCATTTGAAGGAGATGGATAGGATGAAGGTTCCTCCGGATGAAGTGACATACAACACTTTAATGCAGGGTCATTGCAGAAAGGGTAAAGTTGATGAAGCTCATGAGCTTCTTGATGAGATGAAGAGAAGGGGGATTAAATCAGATCACATCAGTTACAACACCCTCATTAGTGGGTACAGTAGGAGAGGTGATATAAAGGATGCCTTTAGAGTTCGAGATGAGATGTTAAGTATAGGGTTCAATCCAACCCTTCTCACTTACTTACAATGCACTAATACAAGGCTTATGCAAAAACCAGGAGGGAGATCATGCAGAAGAGCTCCTCAAAGAAATAGTTAGCAAAGGCAATCCCCTGATGACAGCACATATTTTACTTTAATTGAAGGGATATGCAAAGTTGAGAAGTTTATGGAAAGTAATGGTCTGTGATCAAGTTTGTTTGCCAATAATTCTACCTTTGGCAGAAAGAGATGTTCCAGAAGTGTTTTCGTCTGGAAGATTTTTGTTTAGAAACTTTGAATACAAGCCAAAGGAAATCTTCTGCCCAGATCTTACACCATTGGAAAATTCTGAAAGTAGACATGGAAAACTTGAAAGAGTTTCATAAAAGCCTTACATCGGCTATGCACATGCTTTATTGTATGGTTCTACAAGCTTCTTTTCATTTTTATGCGTTGTGGGAGTGTATGTGTCTACTCTGTACTTTAAAGATGTTTAAATTTTGAACATTTTATAGAGCATACTCATGCCTAAGGGCTAAGAGTGAATATCTGGAGAAAGAACAATGCTGAAAGGATTTTACAAATTTTGCCTATAGTAATTCTTGTCTGTTCATGCAACAGCTGCTGTGAGGCGATGCTATATACGTTTTGCAAGATAAGTACTAGTTGTTTGATAGATGATGCTTAAAGATTAAGGTTCCTTAGAAGAATTTCTATGTTGTTGGTAGCTTATTTTGGGCTAACCAGAGAAAATTAATATTTTGTTATGGCGGAACGATTAGTTCAACTGATGAGGAGACAGTTTACTAAGTTGCTGAAAAGATTTATTTGATGTGAAAATATTCTTAGCTTGCTAATGTGCTGGATGTCGTGTGAGTCAGATAAATTTTCTATGATGCGTTGTCTTTCATGCAAGTTCCATTCAATTTTTCATACTATTTTATTTTGTATACTTTTGGAAGAAGAGGGAAACAACCTCTTCCCGCGCAGAGTAAAACTATGTGCATATGATCCTCCCCACACCCCATAGTGGTTGGAACCTCGTGCACTGGGCTGCTCTTTAGAGGTTGTGGCTTTACTCGAAAACAAGTCATATCCACTAAAAATAGGGTTAGCTTGTTTACATACTACCTCTCCTAGTTCCAGCCCTCAACATGAGCTTTGTGCGCCGGGAACAATTTTTCTTAGCTGAAGAAGAGAGTTGGCAGATTAATTTGCAGAATGTGGGTTGTCAAAGGTGACAGATACCTTTATTGTTATCTACTTCTTTTGAGTGTCTCATTTATAGTTGAAGGTACCAGATAGAGGTTTTTTTTTTAAACTTTTTTATTATTATTTTTTTATGGATAAATTATGCAAATAGTCCATATAGTATACACGATGTGTCAATTTGGTCCCTGTAGTTTCAATTTACTCGATTTTATCCCTTAATTTAACGGATTGTGTCATTTTAGTCTAATAAATAACGGTTGTTAAGTTAATTTGACGGAAAGTCAAATAATGTGTCAATTTGGTCCCTATTAAAATCGAGAAAATTATAACAACATAGACCAAATTGGCACATCGTGTAAAGTGTAGGAATCAAATTGACACATTATTTGACATTCCGTTAAATTAACTTAACAACTGTTATTATTAGACTAAAATGACACAATCCGTTAAATTGAGGGCAAAATTGAGTAAATTGAAACTACAGTAACCAAATTGACACATCGTGTAAACTACAGGGACTATTTGCATAACTTACCCTTTTTTTATTTTATAATTTAAATACTTGCTCTTAACTTAAGTGCCCTTTTCTTTTCTTTTCTTTCCTTTATTTTTTTTTTCCTTCCCATGCAGCTGGCTTTTGCAGAAGATTGTGTTATTTTGTTCATCCATTTTTACTTTTCTTAACTTTGCAAATGCAGAATTTGAATAATTCACAAAATCTGTAACCTTTTAATGGCATCTGTTTTATGTCATAGATAGCACTTCGGAATTACTTTTCACATTCAAACATGCAGTTTAATGTCTGTCTTTGCTAGGATTTTGACATTCAAAATTGGAGCTCTTTGGTAGTTGGCATTGTATCGCTTCTTTGCAGGTTGCACACGATGCCTTTGGTGTCACAGACAACAAACTATTTCTGTCAGGTTTTGTGAACAAGTTTTTGGAGTTTGTCTCAAACAGAAATCACAATTTTTCATGATCCATTTGTTTCGGAAGAAAATGTTTTTTTAGAAAATATTTTTCTCATTTTCTAACATTTGATACAACATGAAAAATGAGTTGATTTAAGCACAAAAATAAATAAATAAATAAACAACGTTTTTGAAAAATATTTTCTGAACTAGAGTGGTAATGCTATCTGGCCTATCACCACACAACCACCACCTCCATCACTGCTGCCAGCAGCACCACCCGGTTACCACTACCGCCACCCCACCACCACAACCACACCAACACTACCACTACCACTACCACTACCACAAACCACTAGCACATCATTTTCGAGTTCGCAACCAACACAAGAAATTATTTTTCATGGAAACAAAAGAGCGAAAAACATTGGTACCATCAACTTTGCACCATTTTTTTTCCATGATGAATATAATGAACCTTCCGTGTAACATAGTCAACAAATACCGAAGGATGTGCATGTAATTTGTCTACTTGGATGTTCAATTCTACCGGTTTTGTCTAAACAATTCACAAGGTGAAATCAATTAATGCTTGCAAGAAGTTTATAGCTTTAAAAGCGATATGCACACAGGGCACTGTATATTATAGATTGAAAATGCAAATATAAGTAGAGTGATGTTCAAATTCAAATATAAGCTTAGCAGTTGTATAGTGCGGCAGAGAGTCGTGGGGTGAGGCAGACCTCCACTGGAGTTGCTTTTGGAGCAGTCATCCCCGGACTTTCAGTCATATTAACCTCCAAGTCTGAGACCGTTCCCAATTCGAAGCCATGAAGTAGCCTAGCCAATGTTAAGTGCAAGACCTGAAGTGCGAATGTGATCCCAGGGCATATCCTCCTGCCAGATCCAAATGGTATAAATTCAAAATGGTGACCCTTGACATCCAAATCTATCTGATCCACAAGAAACCTCTCGGGTTGAAAATCTAAGGGGTTGGACCAAATGTTTGGGTCACGGTGCAACTTCCAGAGGTTAACTAACAGGCGTGTGCCAGCGGGGATGTGGAAGCCAGCCACGGTGCAGTCTTCCATGGCTTCACGTGCCACTGACAATGGCAGGGCAGGGTATAGCCGCAATGTTTCCTTAACAATGGCTTGTAAGTATACAAGATTTTTTATATCAGATTCATCCACTTGGCGGTTCTTGCCCACGTGGATGTCCAACTCATCTTGGGCTTTCTTTAATACGTGACGGTTGTTCAGTAGTAAGGAGATCGCCCACGTCAGAGCAACTCCTGTCGTATCATTGCCACCTAAAATCATACTCTGCAAACAAACATCACATAAATTCTTGGTGATGATTTGGTGAGAATTCACATAATGTACTAGCAGTGTTCATGTAGTCATAAGAACTAGTACCAGTAGTCGTTAAACTGATCATCCTCTTGTCACAACTTTTAATCAATGATGGACCTAGAGGGGGGCAAGATGGGGTGACACATGGGGATCGAACTATAAAGTTTAACAATTTGGAAAAAAATATAAGAAAAAAAAAGTCTCTCACAACTAGTGTCGATAGAATATTTTACAATTGCTATCTTTTGTAACTCAACACAAATATAAGAGAACATGTTTGTTTATATATGTTTTTCATGTAATTTTTCACAGTTTATGTTGATAGAAATTGATCCTATAGTCTATATATAAATATATTTTAAAATTTTTGTTAGTAGATATATGTTCGGCCCCATATGTTAGAATCTAGTTCCTTCCTTGCTTGTAATCACCTACATATTGTGACTGAAACCGACACAATTTATAGAATTTTGCTGATAAACTTCATTCTCTGATAACTTTTCGGTTACTTTTTCAGGCTTTTAACTTTTTTCAAAACTGTTGGTGAGTTCATTCATGTTATTCAATCAACAGGGAATTCTAGGGGCATACCAATCAAACAGGGAATTCTAGGGGCATACCAAGCAAGTGGCCTTGATGACAGTATCGGTGTCATGGCCATGGGAAAGCTGACTCTCCTCCATGGCAGATATCAGGACATCGATGAAGTCTCGCTCCCCCTCATCGATGCTTCCAGCAACTCTCTTTTGCCGGTGTTCCTCCACCCAGCTTCCAAGCACATCATCCACCTCTCTTGCAGATCTCTTCATTTTGCCCCTATATCCATTCAGCACATCAAACCAACCAAGAAATGGAATTGCATCAGAAATCAGAAGCAAGCCCATTAGATGCGTAAGATCTCCCAAAGCCTTCTGGAATCTCCTCAACTCCTCCTTGCTGCTTCTACTGTTGCCAACATACCGGTAATTCCTATTAACAATTCTTAGCATTATTTTCATTACCAAGTCCTCAAACTTCTCCTTCATTTCCACCAACACCGGTTTCCTACTCCCTTTCCCTACCCACTCCTCATATACCTCTTTCATGAAAAAATTGACTTCTGAGTCCCAGACATGCTTAAGAATCTCAAGTCTATGGCTTGATAGGAGCTCAATCATGGCTAGCTTGCGTAAATCGCGCCAGTATGGTCCATAAGGAGCGAAGCCAAGCACAGCGTGGTCATAGGCCATGAGCTTTAGAGCTAAAGATTTTGGACGGGTTGAGAAGATTTTATCATTTGTGGTGAAACACTCTTTTGCAACTTCCCAGCTACTAACCACAAGAGCTTGCTTAATGCCTAGACGGATAGAGAAGGCCGGTCCATAGTTATCGGCCATGGCGCCCAACGTTCGATGCAGTAGCTTGTTTGCCCCGAGAAGATGGAGGTGACCGATGAGAGGCCACGCTCCGGCTGGCTCTGGAGGTGTTCTGTCTCTCTTCTTGTGGAGCTTGGATTTGGCCATAATCACATTGAAACAAACAACAATGAAAACAAGTCCAAGAACCGTGAGAGCTTGAAGCTGAAGGTAAGACTCCATGCTTCACAGTTCAACAAGAGATCATTCAAAACCTTATTCTTGCACTAGTGTTTTATATAATTTATTGATTGTACCACACCTGTTGTCAGTGTCTTGATGTTTATTTACCGGTTTGTGGACAAGTCCAAGAACCCGTTTGTGGCGACACAATAATAACGGTAAAAAATTTCCAAACAACATGGTAATATGAACCGTACACAAACTTAATGGATTAGGATTGACATGGCCTGGTACCACAAATATTAAGTTAATGTCGAACCTGTTATGAAGTTCATATGAATAGTCCGTTTAACAAAGAATTTGTTACCTATTTTACTGTTATTTCTACTAAGGATTGTCATAATAATTTTGAATCTCTTATGTAACTACTTTTCACTATTTTAAAAAATGTGTGAAATAAGATTTTAAGGTTAATATTGATTTTTCTTTTGTTTTAAATTTAAGATGATGTATTTTTTGTCTACTATTTTATAGGCAATCTAGTAAAAAATATATATATAATAATAGGATATAATTTTTGTTAATTAGGAAAATAGAATTAAGTTAAAATAAATATTTTATGAATTTTTTCATTTGTTTGAGATTAGTTGCATGCAATTTAACTTGTAGAGAAAAAAAATAAAATTTTTGGTATTTTTTAACCAATGGTAAAACTTTATAATATGATAGGTGAAAATGACACAAATCGGATACCGACCAAAAATATTATGATACAATAACATGGAATAGTAAATAAGGTTGGTTAGTGTTGAATTAAATCTGACACAAATCCAAAATGATATGAAATGAATACAACTTCATATGACTTGATCTCCACCCTTATCCAATAAGTATGACCTTGTATTTTTATTAGGTCTATTTTGATATGATTTGCTACTTTTAAATCTTGTTTATATTGGGTTATTTCGAGAATTCAGGATTAAGGTTGATGTTATGAGCTTCAAAAACAGAGTGGAGAGAAAGAGTCGGCTCATTTCGATTTCTATATTCATAGTGAAATTCTTTTGTCATTTGATGTTCATAGATGTAGGTTATTATCAAATCACATAAATCTTGTATATTTATATTTAGGATTATGTAGATCTTATATTCACATCTTAACATGATAGAATTTGTGTTAGTGGAGTCGATCACATGTTCCATTTCGATAATCTGAATCGTTCACTTTTTAGGATTTGTTGAGTAGAATATTCACTCAAAAAATAAAAATGATCAAATATTAGTAGCTATACATTTAATTCAATTTTGTATTACAAAAAATAGATGGTTATTTTTAAAATTATATTTATCGTCTATTTTTAAATAAAAAAAAATGATTAAAATATATAGTTATCAATATTCAATTATCTTAATTTTTGTATGAATATTCTATGAAACGAGTCTAAAAAATTAAACATTTCAAATAATCGAAATTATTTTTAAAATAACTTTATCAACCCCAACCGTTTCTTTCAATTGAGATGATTTTATTTTATTTTATTTGTTTTGTTTTTAGCAGTCTTTGCCTTTTGGCATGACAAAGTCTGGCAGCCAGACAACAGAAAGAAAGAAGAAAAAAAATTCACCTCTGGCAGGGATAAGTCTTAGAGGGTGATAGTGATCGCGAAGAAAAAGAGGAAAGTGCCAGCCAAACATATTGAAAACAACCTCTCGGTGCTGTGTTGAATTCTAGTGTTGATTGATTGCTTCTTGAATAAAGAAGAAAGTGCCAAACATTGTTTCTTGAATTCTAGTGCCAAACATGCTCCCACCTGAATTGGTTGCTTTTATCATCCTGAGTTTGATAATATATTATTTTAATAATTTTTTAATTGTTTTATAAAAAATATATAAAAAAAATAAAAATTGTCATATAATAACTTATAATAATTTTTTAATTTTTTAACTAAAATATATAATTGACAAACGAAATCTAAAACTTGATTGTTTCTTTCTCTCACCTAAATTCAGTTGCTTTTATCATCACTGGAATAACGATGGACTGCTTATAATTTATTTTTATTTTTTATTTTTGGTTTGACTACTTATAATTTATATACTTTAAGAGTTTTTATCAGATTATTTAGTATAATTTTTATTTAATTTATTAAGTAAAAATAATTTAAATAAATTAAAAAAACTAATTTTTTAAAACTAGATAAGGAATGTTTGTGCTTTTGATTTTTACTTTTTAATTTTTAATTTTTAACTTATAATAAATTGCACAAAATAAGACCAATGAAGAGAACCAGGAAAAACTTGCACATGAGATTTTTGGTTTCAGTTTTCAGAATTCACATTTCATAAAATTTTATTTTTTCATTTTTCATAAATACGCTTAAAAAGTATAATATTTTTAAAAAAGATATTTAAAAAATTCACTAAATATCAAAAATAAAAAATAAATAAAAATTCAGTACATTTTTCACATTTTTGTGTATTTATTAATTTTTTAAAATATTTTTTCACAAATATGTTACTATTTAATTATATCTAAGTAAGGTACGTCTAAAAAAATAAAAAATAAAAATTACTTTAAATTTTTAAAATATTCACTAAAAATAAAAACAAGTAAAAAAATAAAATTTAAATTTAAATTTTCAAAAAATTAAAACCAAACACACTTATAATTCTTGGTCCACCGCAAGAAATTGCTCGAAAATCATACACCTCACGCCACATCATCAAGCTCAATCATCATCAAGTTCTAAATATTATAAATCTACCCCTATAAATTGAAAAAAATTATAAAAAAATATAAAAATATTAGGAAAAACTATATTTGTGTAGAATCTTATAAACAATAATTACATATATTTTTAATTAGAGCTCTTAAAGCTGGAATAAAAAATAATTTAAATTATATTTCTAAATTAAAAAGTAAGTTAAATAGATTAAACTCTCTTTTGACTATTACTTTTGAAAATTTTATAATAAATTATAATCAGAGAATTACTAGTATTAAAGAAAAAATATCCTTAGAAAAAGTAAGTGGAGATTACCAACAAAAGTTTTTACAAGACTTAAATCTGCATTTGAAATTGGTATAAGAGTTTGGTTTCTTGGCTTACCAATAACATTTGCATAAATATTAAATATAGTGAAGAAGCAGAATATAATAGCTTAAATAATAGTACTTCTTTACAAATAATAATAGAACAAAATAATACTTTAATTAGGTTATTAAAAGAAATTAGCGAAAGTCTTAGAAATAATCAATTATAAATATTTAACGAAATTAGACATTTAATACAAGACCAAGAAAAACAAGTAGCTATTTTAGTTGAAAAATAAAAATATTTAGATTCGTATTCTTACCCGTATAAAGGAAATAATCCAAAAAAACCGTTTAAATTAGTTTAATCTAATAAAAAAAAAATGATGGAGTTATACGAGGAGGAAATATTCTTAGCTTTCTGTACTTCCTTGTGTTCAAGTTTCGCTTCACTTCGAATAACCTGAGAACACAACAACGGTAAGCTACCCGGCGGGTGGTTGCCGAAAAACCCCTCTGACGGTCCAGTTATCACCCTTGTAGAGAGAGAAAATGAGAGACGACAAAAGAGAAATAGAGCTCTATGTATAAGAAAACTCCAGACCTGTTGTATGGAGGCGCCACGTTGTTTAGATAGCTTCTGCGCGCACCACTTTGCTCGTTCTTTTCTGGACGTGTGGTTGTACCACCTTCTAAATTCCTTACACGTGTACGCGTCAATACTGCTAAACAAAAAACCGCTAAACGGTATTGACGCGCAACTTTAGTGGATTCCTTTCTTTACATTCCGATTGGGTCATGTAGCAAATCCTACTGAGTTACTTCCTGCATAGCGCTACAATCCGCCCTTTGGAACCGCATTACTCTCGACCGGCCAAAATCTGAGGCGTCTAGCCGTACCCATTCGTTCCTACTGACCTTGCTTGGCCTTGGTGTACAACAGATGCGTCTAGTCCAGTCGAAAGCACCATCGCTTTACCTAACTCGGTTAAAGATCCACATCGAACAACTAGCCCAGTCCAACTTCCGGACCTTGGGCTAACTCAGCCTCGTGATCTAGAACCTCGACCAAACTGCCCTCAGCTATGCTAACTTGGTCGTGTAATCCAACGGCAAGGCCAAAGTCATAACTAGCTTGGCCCGTTTGCTTAGTGCAAACTTCACTCTTAATTGCCCCTTAATTCCGTCCGCACTTGCGTGACCAGAATTACATTACTAGGCCGGGCTAGACTCTGTGCTTGGTGGTTCACTTTGCTCGATTATTGGCCTTAAATCTCTTCTATTGTAACATGATTGGGATTGAAGAAAATCAACTCGATTTAGGAACTTCTTCTTATCAGGTTAAGCCCTCGGCCCACTTAGTTTTTTTTTTTTTTCTTGAGTATCTCGGCCCACCCCTTAGCGTGTAGCTCAGTCTTTCATCTCAGCATGGCAAAAGCATCCTGGTCTTCAAATTATTTCTTCATTTGCTTGGCTGTAGTACATGGTCTTCATTTGAGGACATATTGGGTGGGGCCACAACTTTTGACTTTGCAAAACCAAACCAATTTTGTAATGAAAATGCTTGGTGGGCCAAGCCTTGCATTATCATGGAATGAATTTCCTCACTTGGAAAACTTGCCTGTGCACTTATTCAACGACAAACATATTAATTAATATGTTAATGTTTGGTGGGCCACGCCTTGCTTGCCATACAGGGTAATGGCATGCATGTATTTTTTGACTTTGCTTACTATGCACATGTATTATTCGAGCAAACTTACCTGTGGGTTGAGCAACTCCACAAATTGTATAATATGCTTTGAGCTAACGTGTTTTTTAATAAGAATAATCAATGGAAAATTCTGTTTGCTCGGTCCCACTTAGAAAATTAATTGGTGATGTTATCAGTGTTTGGTCGGCCAAATTCCGCTCCTCCACTCAACTCGGTCTTGAAGAATAACTTATTGACACTGCTCGATTATGCTGATCATGCAACATCTTCTTGTTCAAACATGATTAGCATGTCTATTTGTTAAGTTTTCTTCTTCATGCATTGGTCGGTCACTATTTTGAGTGCACTTTAGCTCGATCTGAAGTGGTTTGGTTCTGCAATTGAAATTAGACCGTACTACACTATTCATGCCAAGCTACGACTGCTCCCTGATTTCGACCAAGCTACGACCTTTTCTTACTTTTATTGAGGACCAAGCTGTAGAGCTCTCAAATCGAGCTGTCAACCTCGAAACTAAGCTATGCCCACTCTGTTCTTTCGACTGAGCTAGAGATAACCCACTGGTTCTGAAATCCGAGCTCCAAAGCTCTTGCTCTAGTATCTGAGCTAGATTGAATTTTTTGCTAGATCTTAGGCCTAGATTCTAGCCGGGTTGGAATAGATACCATATCCCTACTCCATGACCGAGCTAAATATCTTAGGTGAATAGCCATAGTTTCAAGACCGAACTTTCTGTAAATCCCAACTGAATGAGCTTTTAGCTTCAATGTGAGCTACCCGAGCTGAGGATAATAATTTTTTAGCTCAATACCCAAACTAGGTATGCACTTTCTTTTCGTGACCGAGCTAAAGACAAGTTGCTAGCTCCATGATCGAGATAAATTCAAATTAAGCACAATCGGGCTATAATTCTAGCCTTTGACCGACCTTTTTGTTCAAAACCGTCATTGCTCCATAACCAAGCCAATTTTCTTCGCCTCAAAAACAAACCTTATCATATCATTGCTCCATAATTGAGCTCTATAGGCAAATTCCACTTCAGAGTGAGCTCACCAAGAGCAATTGCTAATTTTCGTAAGGAATTTGCAATCCTAGGTGACGTTCACCTTGAACTAGCCAAGGAAGGGATAGAACCTTAGAGCAGACTTGATCCGTGCAAATCACTAACTTTCGCTCTTGCCAAGCTAAATCTACTCTAGGCAAGGAATACACTTAGTTAGACGTATCACTAACTCCCCCTCTTGCTGAGCTAAATCTACTCTAGGCAAGGAATTCACTTAGACAAATCACCTACTTTTTATATTGCCAAGCTGAATCTGCTCTAGGCAAGGAATTCACTTAGTTGGACCAATCACCAACTCCCCCTCTTGTTGAGCTAAACCTACTCTGGCCGAGGAATTCGTTTAGTTGGACAAATCACCAAATCCCCCTCTTGCTGAGCATACTCTGCTTCGACAAGGAATTCCAAAGTTTGACAACAAACCTCTTGCCGAATAGAATCCGCTTCAGTAAGGAATTCCAAAGTTTCTCAAAACACCAACTTTCATTTTGGTGAGCAAAATCAGCTTGGCAAGACTTCTTGGCGTTCAAAACTAGCTCAGTAAGGAATTCCAAAGTTGATCAAAACTATCAACAAACCTCTTGCTGAGCAAAATCAGCTCAGCAAGGAATTCCAAAATTGATCAAAACCATCAACAAACCTCTTGCCAAGCAAAATCCGTCTGACAAGAAATTCCAAAGTTGATCAAAACCTTCAACAAACCTCTTGTCGAGCAAAATCAGCTCAGCAAGGAATTTCAAAGTTGATCAAAACCATCAACAAACCTCTTGCCAAGTAAAATTCGCTCGGCGAGGAATCCCAAAGTTGATCAAAACCATCAACACGCCTCTTGCCGAGCAAAATCCACCCAACAAGGAATTGCAAAATTGATCAAAACCATCAACAAACCTCTTGCCAAGCAAAATTCGTCCGACAAGGAATTCCAAAGTTGATCAAAACCATCAACAAACCTCATGCCGAGAAAAATCCATTTGGCAAAGAATTCCAAAGTTGATCAAAACCATTAATAAACCTCTTGCCGAGCAGAATTCACCTGACAAGGAATTCCGAAGCTGAACAAACACCAACTTTTATCTTGCTGAGCAAAATCAGCGCGATAAGGAATTCTAATCCATCAAGATGATCCTGAGTTGTCCCTTGGACCGTACTAAATCTGCTTGGCGTGGCAAAAATACAACAATGTTCAAGAAAATGGTCTACTTCTTTCATTGCAACAATGGCAAAAAGGATTACAAAAATAGAACTAAGAACAAAACTTTAGATTGGCAGAGTTCGATGTTCTGGAAATAGATCAGCCATTTATATTCTGCGAGTTTTATGCCCCTTTTCCTCGACCTACTTATTAGTGTCTTCCAAAACTAAACTCCCTAGATCTCTTCCATGGTGGTTTGCTTGGCCATCCTCTTGTCTGACTGCATGAACCTTTTCCACTACTCTCTTGTCCTCTACTACCGGACTTGCCGTCATGGTAGCTACGACTGCATCGTCTTTGACTCGGATGTGCTCATTAATATGTTGCATAAGCAGTTCCGTGGTCGACGGTTGATTCATTGTGAGCAAGTCTCTCAGTGATGTCCAACTGGAAGACCACGCTTATACTATGTGATTGCAAGGTGGGTCAAGCAATCAATGATCTCATTGAAAGTCTCCCAATACTTAGCGTTATACGCCTTCAAAGAGTCACCCGGCTCCATCTTTACTCCCAAGAGATAGTCAACTTCCTTGGGCATTTTGGTGTTTGTCTTGAATCTATTGACAAATGCCTCTGCCAACTGTTGCCACCCCTCGATGCTCTCCCCCAACAGCCTCCCAAACCATTTTAGGCCCAATTCACCTAAACTCAATGGGAAAATAAG
Organism: Camellia lanceoleosa; assembly: GCA_025200525.1. Lineage (NCBI taxonomy): Eukaryota > Viridiplantae > Streptophyta > Magnoliopsida > Ericales > Theaceae > Camellia > Camellia lanceoleosa. The sequence continues at coordinate 91,301,436 of CM045761.1, forward strand.
GCACATCAATGCTTCGTTCCACCTGTGTATAGCCATACCTTGCCGGAAATGGCTCACGTGTATATCAGGATCGGTCTTTTCGTCATTCAGCATGAACTTAGGTTGGTGGAACCCCTCGGGGAGCGGCGTGTTCTCTATCTCAATGGGAAAATAAGGCACATCAATGCTTCGTTCCACCTGTGTATAGCCATACCTTGCCGGAAATGGCTCACGTGTATATCAGGATCGGTCTTTTCGTCATTGAGCGTGAACTTGGGTTGGTGGAACCCAATGGGGAACGGCATGTTCTCTATCTCAATGGAAAAGAAGTGGTGCTCAGCCTTGCCAATTTCCTATCTAGTGGCGCGTGTGCCGCCACACATAATGGCGACATTACGACCTCTTCACTGGCTCGCGCTCCGAGGCTTAACTGTTGCAGCGCCAGTACCCTCTGTGCCTCGCCGGGGCACTTGCTCTTCCAAGAGATCCTTGAGGTCCCCTGATCGATTAGAGTAAGAGTTCCTTGATGTCGTTAAAGGACGTAAAGGTTGATAGCTGATGTCTCTAGTGCAAAATAATCCTACTAGTGCGACGGAGTCACTAGCTCTGAAGCTCCTCGTAATGAAGAGTGAAGAAGTATGTCGTCTACTTCGACTGCTAGAGTGTTGGGACTGGGCGCACTCACTGTGGTTTCCCACTCCAACAATGCCCTTTAACTTTAGCTGGCGTTTCATTGCCTCCATCCCCATCGCCATCTTCCTGACAATGGCGTCTTAGTCCCTCAACTTGCTCTTCAGGTGCTGAGTATTGGATTCTCACTGTCAACGACACCCTTCTGGGCTCAAAGAGCGCCCAAAGCTTCTTGCGCGTTTGTTTCGCGCTTCTCTAGAAGGTCCTCTAGTACACGACACAGTTTCCAATCTGGCTAATGTTTGGACGGCGAGCAAATCATCACGACGCCAAACTGACTTAGGAGTAATGCTGTCAAAGACGAACTTTGGAACATCATCATTGTTTGCCATGAAAAGTGATCAAAAAGGCTTGGAGAACAAAGTTTTTTTTGTCGAATTTCCCACAGATAGCTCCAATTGTATGGGGAGGAAATATTCTTAGCTCTTTGTACTTCCTCGTGTCCAAGTTTCGCTTCACTCCAAATAACCTAAGAACACAATGATGGTGAGCTATCCAGCGGGTGGTTACCGAAAAACCCCTCCGATGGTCAAGTTAGCATCCTTGTAGAGAGAGAAAGAGAGAGACAACAAAAGAGAGATACAACCCTATGTGTAAGAAAACTTCAGACCTGTATCTCTTTACACACACCACTCTACTCGTCCTTTTCTGGACGCGTGGTTGTACTTCCCTCTCTATTCCTTACACGTGTACGCATCAATACTGCCAAACAACATTTGGCCAAACCACCAAACATTATTGACGCACAACTTTAGTGGATTCCTCTCCTTACATTCTGATTGTCCCACATAGCAAATCCTACCGACTTACTTTCTGCATGGCGCTACAATCTACCCTTTGGAACTGCATTCCTCTCGACCGGCAAAAATCTGAGGCATCTGGCGGACTTCTTTAACTATACCCATTCAACCCCGCTGACCTTGCTTGGCCTTGGTGTACAACAGGTGCATCTAGTCCGGTCAGAAGCACCATTGGTTCACCTAACTCGGCTAATGATCTACGTCGAACAACTAGCTCGGTCCGACTTCTGAACCTCGGGCTAACTCAACCGCGTGATCTAGAACCTCGGTCAAACTACCCTCAGCTATGCCAACTCGGTTACGTAATCCAACGACAAGGCCCAAGTCATAACTAGCTCGGCCCGTTTGCTTGGGGCAAACTCCCCTCTCAGGAATTAAGTAAATATAATCTAGAATAGTTAGAAGAAATTGCTAAAATAGAAAATGATAATGAAATAAGTATAAAATAATATTAGAAATAACTGAATGACTAGATAAATAGATGAAGACATAATAGAAGAGATAAATAATAATAGAATAGAACTAGAAGAAAATATATAAACAATTAAGAATAATCAGTTTGGGAGAAATGAAGCGCATTCCCCTTGAACACTTAGAACAATTAATGGGAAATAATGACGTAGAAAAAGAAAAAGAAAATAATATCCTAGAAGACTCTGAAGAAACTAATAATTTTAATGATGCTAAAGTGGCAGTGGTAAAACAAGAAAAAGTAGTTCATTCGTCCCAACTAATCCAAATCATCTAGATTTTAGAAACTTCTCCAAACAACAACTGAAAAATGGCACTATAAGAAGAAGATAGGGATACTACAGTTATCTAAATAGAGGATCATATGCTAGAGGAATACTGTAGACACCCCATTTTTGACCGTCCTCAAGACTTGGTTGTGCTTGTAGGTACACCCAACAACTGGTTCGATTGCTCGCCCAGCATTCGACTGTCGCGGCGGAACGTCATCGGTTCGAGTTTCCGGACCCTGTATCCTTTCTGCCTCATTTTTGGACCCTGACTAGGTCCTGTCAGAGTGGCCCTCCTAGTGCACCTTATAGCCATGGCTTTGCCTGCCATGGTTTTGCCGCCATCGATGAGCACTGCCGCCATCGATTGGCAATCGCCGGCCATTACTGATGGTCGGCACCCCCCCTTTCTCAGCTAGTTTCTGGGAAGATATTTTGTACTAGCTGGATTCCTCATATCTGCCCTCCATACACGTGTATGGAGGGATCAAAGCCTTTGGAAGCTTGTTCAAGAAGCTTTAGCCTTGCATTGCTCTATATAAGCAAGGGGCTTCTTCCTTACACCAGGTTCTGAGATTTTGGAGGGCAAAAATCCATCTCTCTCTCTATATTGCTTTTGGTTAGAGCTTGGAAGTTGGATTTCTTTGTTTTTGTTGCACAATTCCTCATAGCACAAGACCTCCATCCTCCATTCAACACCTTGAGGCTAATCCTCAGAGGCTAGAAGCTCAGATTTTGGACCAAAAGGCTGCTAAAGACTTGTTCTTCAAGGGTAAGTACATTTTTCCCCTAAACTAGCCTTTTTTGTTTCATTTATAAGCCTTGCTTGCAAGCATTTTTGGGCTCCGATCCTAACTGCATATAATCATATTTTGAGTCCCTTTTCATGTTTGATCAGGGGTCTTTCTCTGTTTGAGACCTCCTTCCATCACTTGCCTCTTTAACTTTCTTTTAGGCCTATTTTTGCATAGTATTTTAGGCTTATTTGTGAACTGTTTTGAGCTTTGATGTAAACTGTAAAGTGGTTTATTTTGAGCCCTTCTTCAACTTTTTTGAAGGGCTCTCCTCTTTTTGAGGTCATTTACTACCACTTGCCTCTTTACCCCTCTTTTAGGCCCTTTTCTTGCATGCTAGTTTAGGCCTACTTGTGTTTACTTTCGTGGTTTGATGTAAACTGTGAAGTGTCTTATTTTGAGCCCCTCTTCAACTTTGTTGAAGGGCTCCTTGCTATTTGGGGTCGGCTACTGCCCCTTGTCTCTATTCTCACTTTTAGGGCCATTTTTGCATAATAGATTAGCCCTATTTGTGTTCATTTTTTAAGCATGTTGTAAACTGTAAAAAGTTTTTTTTTTTTTAGGCTCTCTCCATGTTTGATTAAGGGCATTTTCTTATCTGAGGTCATATGCTATCTAGTATGCTTAGTTGCCTCTTGTTTTGAGCCTGAAGCCTAAGCTATTGTTGCATGCCTTGTTTGGCCTTCTAGCCACTAAAATCCAGTGGATTTTCAGTGGCTAAGACCCTGTTTTGAGCCTCCAAATCAGAGGGGGGTGACCCCCTCTCACCTTGACTTGCTTGATGGCCATTTTGGTCTTCTAAAGGGGCCCCATCTTGCATGCTTTGTTGACTGATTTTGGGGCCAATTTTGTGAGTTTTAGGACTACCATATTTGATTTTCATAGTTGTATATGTCATGCCACTTGTCTATCTTGTATGTGCCTAATAACTCCTTGCATGGCCCTCTAAAGGAGCCCCTTATTTTGGTATGCATTGGCTGCATTTCCATGGTTATTTGGGCCTATTTTCACATGATTTATTCACTGATTTTTGCTGGTTTGATGAGTTCTCACTTGCATCATATATTTGCCATGTAAACCATGTTTGCTAGTCAAATTCGCATGCTAATTTAGTCCATCTTGTTTAGCACTTTTTGGCCTTTCTTTAAACTGGAAAAGTCCATGCTTTGGGACTGTCTTGGTTCTGTCTATAGACTTTATAGTCCAATAATGCATGCTTTGTATAGCTGTAAGTCATTCTATGTGCCTAGTTTTGCATTTCGGGGTTCATCTCATGCATCGAGTGCCATGTTGCCATGTTTCGGGGCTGTTTAGCATCATGTTTGAGTGCTGAAATTTGCATGTTTGTATACCATGTTCCATGCCTTACCATGCTTTGGTAGAGTAGCATTCGTGCCTTAGGTTTGGTCCTCGGTTTGCGTGCATGTGCGCACGCATTTCGAGTGTCTCATTTTCATCTAATGGCTACTAATTTGGACCTAGTTGAGAGCTTTCCATGTTGGTGTAAGCCCATTTTACCATGTTGTCGCATGCTTGTTACATATAGTATGTCATTGCATACTTGCTTAGCTTTACAAGCCTCGCATGCTCGCATGTTCACATTGCATTTTGCCATGATTATCCAAGGTTGTCGCCTCATAATATGTTCATATGCTTGTCGCATGTTTGGTTTAGTTGCATGTTTGCATACTTAGTCCATATTGCATGTTTGCCATGCTAATGTGTTGCATTGTTCGGGTTAAACGTTAATCCGAGCACGGGAAACGAGGAGTATTTCATACTTCAAGTGATGGGATGCGTCTCAATTCTCGGTCGCCGAAGCTCTTGATGATTCATGATAGAGTTCTAGGCTTTACTTGCTTTACATGTGCATTCATTTCACATCGAGTCGTGCAATTCGACTCCTCGGCCATCATACATCGATATGTGTGATTGGTGGCACGAGGATCGAGAACTACACTCCCTGAAGAGTAGTCATGCATACATGTGTGAAAATACTTTGCCATGCCCTTTTGTTGCTCTCTGTTGCAGTAAATCAAGAATCAGCAGCCTTCCGGAGCTTGGCACGCATTCCAAGAACAATTGCAAATAGAGACTAATTGGGACATCGCAATGGATTTCCGCGCAAGGCAACCTGAATATGCATCATTCATCATCTGGATCAGAGCTGAGGCGGTCCCTGGCTTACATGCCAATTTATTGCTTTCCTAGATTAATTTGTTAATTAATTAGGATTTTGTATTATTTATTCGAACTGTATTTATTTGGGACTGTATTATTCTTTCGGACCCTCCGAGTGAGGGCCAATTGTTGTAATAAGGGTGCGTGCGTGTGTGCATGTCTTCCAATCCCCTTTCTTTCTCCCTTTTATTTAACCGCTTATGATGGTTAGATTAGGGCATATTTCAATTAGCATACAGTATGATCGCATGTTTGCATTCATTCATCTGTTTTGCATGCACTGGGCTCGGCGCATCATACTAACTACATTTGAATTTCAATTTCAAATTGAATATGTGTTAGCTGTAGCATTTCACATGCCATGTTTAGAATAGCCGAGTCTGCTATAGTTGCATTTTGCATGTGTTGCATTAGGCATTTCTGTATAGTAAGGATCATGCATTGATTTCTAACTAATTTCTATTTTGGCTCGGAGTACGATGTAAGTATTTATGCTTTAGCATCTCGCATGAGTGTGAATGTTAACATGACAGCATGCTTACCATGTGGCTAAATGCTTAGTTGATATAACTGCCTGAGTGCCTGTGAGTGGAGGTTGGATTACTTGAATTGGGATAATTCATTAAAATCCGCGTTTTAGCCTACTTGCGAGTAGCAAATTTCAAACATTTTCCAAACAAACGGATATGCAATACTTTGTTCCAAATTAGGCGATCTAGTCTATACTTGTTGTGCTGTGCGCATCACATAGTAATTCTAGCTAATTAACCGGAATAAGAACACATAATGTTTTCAAAACTAGATATCATGGTTAGTAGAGGCCGATCTTTGATCGGGCGAGCGGGGGTGCTTACGAAGTGACCTTCCCCAATCGTACCCAAGTTCCCGAGCCGAGGCAACTTTGGTGATGACGGACACGTGGCCTTAGGCAAACGAGTCAGGGTTTCCTAAATTTTCCAAAATAAAATATTTAGGTGGCGACTCTGTATCTGGCAAAGCAGTCCATGTTTGGCACTTCTTTCAAAAAATTTGTTTCCAAAACGATTTGCTGGATTTGGACTCTTTGGTTCAGATTAAGAACTGTGACATTGAGTCCTGAACTGTAGTGAGCCCAAAATCGAACAAAACGGGATTTCCCTCCCGGGACGTTCGGGGACGTCTACAAATACCTAATGCTAGAGGATCATATTGTAGGGTATTTTTAAGAGAAGTATCACTAAAACCAATAAGTAATACAAGATGTTTATTTATTTATTTTTTATGAAATGGAATTGCATTAAAAATTAAGTAGGGTACTACAAGGTTCTCGGATGGCAAATCCCTCTAGAATCATTAAACAAATGCGTTACAATACATTGAGGACAAAGTAGTGTGTAAATTTGTAATCCATCTGCAGATTGAGAACCAAAATTTGCTAGAGCATCTGCACATCCGTTACATTCACGGTAGATATGATCAATTGCTACTATCCTCAGTTGACTCAGCAAGAACCTGTAATCACTAATGAGGTTATTTAGGTGATGATTGTTGTTTCCTCTGCCCATAATCAGTTGCTGAGCTAACAGCGATCTATTTCAACAATAACATTTGAAAGACCCATATCAAAAGTAAGTTTCGGTCCATCTCTAATGCCCTATAGCTCAACTGTGATGCTCAAGTTGATGCCAATATTTCTAGAAAAACCAGCAATGCATCTACCGGAGCTGTCTCTAATCATTCCACCACAGCTAGCTTGACCTGGGTTGCCCTCTACAATCCCATCGGTATTGAGTTTAAGGAAGCCAAGATCTGGGGGTTTCCAAACAATGTTTTGGGTAGTTTTGGTCTTGGTGTGCCAATTAAGGTTTGAGAGGTGTTGTCATTCAATAGCAAGGGCAGTGGTGTGGTCAAGTTTGAAAGGGATTAGGTTGGCAGGGGTGAAAATGAAGGAATTTCTAGATTTCCAAATTTCCCAACAGACCAAAGGGAATAACACAGACCAACATGTAGCATTGTGAGTTTCTTTTGATTGATAGTTGAGTTTGAGCTAGTTCTCAAGATTGAGATCAAAAGAAAAGGATAGAGAGGAAGGAATCCCAATAGAGTTCCAATGACTTTGAGCTAAAGGGTAGTTCCTTAGGAAATAGTTGTTTCAAGAGTTGAACCACAAAGGTTACAAGTGGGATCAGGAATTAGTTGTCTAGTGAAAAGAAGAGTTCCTGTTCTAAGCTTCTGGTGAGGAGATTGCCAAATAATATGGCGAATGCAAAGGCATGCATTAATTTTCCAAACCCACAGCCAATTGGGAAAGTGAGGGCTAGCCATGAAGTTTTTCGCGATGAGGTGGGTTGATTTGGTGCTGAACTAACCAGCTAGTGAAAGGTTCCAAATGTTAAGGTCACATCCAGTTTCATACCAAGGCAAGGAGATGTTTTTTATGGACTTAATGAGATTTAGGGGCAAGGTGAAAGAGATTGTGGAAAAGTACCAAGAATTATTCACTCAACAATCTCTGACTTTGAGAGAAAAGTAATGCTAGAGACTCCCAAAAGTTATATCAGATGTTTTACCAAATGTCTCGCACGGGTGTGGATGTGGGCCCTATACCTTTGTGAGACATTTGGTAGAAAATTTGGAAAAAATTTTGGGGTTTCTAGCATTTTTCAAGAGAGAATCCTCATTTCTCTATAATAGACCTTCAATTGCTTTTCTAATGGGACCAGAATCAGACCAACTATGGAACCAAAAGGATGTACTTGTGCCCCTTTCAGGAGGATTTTGGTGCCTTTTGGGAGTATGTCATTGCCTATTTGAATACCTCTCCAAGTCAAAGATGGTGTAGGGGTTATTCTATTTGGGTCGTGATATTGGGCACTGAGAAGTTTGACCCAAAGAGCATCCTCTTCTTTTTTATATCTCCAATTAATCTTAGTCATTGAAACTGTATTAACCAAGTTGGTTTGTCTAATGCCTAGACCTCCTACAAACTTAGGCTTGGTGACTGTGTTCCAACTTATGGCATGAATTTTCCTAGTTTCAGAGGTGGTGCCCCAAAGGAAATCTACATTAAGCTTATCAAGGGTGTTACAAATGGATTTGGGAAGAGCATTGCATTGCATGACATAAGAGGGAATAGCAGCAGTAACTGCTTTGATGAGGGTTTCACGACTTGGCTTGGACAAAAGCTTACTCTTCCAATCTACGAGTTTGGATTGGATTTTATCTATGAGGAATTGGAAAGAAGCTCTATTGGGTCTAGACAAATGGATAGGGCAGCCAAGATATTTCCCAATAGTAGAGGATATTTCTTAGATATTGATTATGCTGCAAACACAAGTAAGGTAATAAAACAATAGAAAAGAGGTATGCACCATATCTTAAATATCCATAGCAACAGTTGGAGTGTACAAAATTTTTAAAATTATATTGCACATAGTTTCACGGGAATAGTAGCAAGCTAGTATGACAACCTAAGAGAAAGTGACAAAGAAAAATTAACAACAGAAACTACCCCATAATGTATGTTAAACTTATTTGTAAAATATATTAAAGATGAATTCGTAGGAAAAGAGTGGGATGAAGATAAAAGAAAAGGAGAATGTGTCAGAAAACTAAGTAATATAGAAACATGTAATATGGAATATATAGAAAATTATATATGCGAATATTCATAATTATTATGAAATAGGTAAAAATAAAATTCATTTAACCATGTTTTTCCATGAATTACCATATCCTCTAAATATTAATATAGAAGAAAAATATAAAAAATGGTTAAAAGAACAAGTGACACCTTGGCTTATAGAATTAGATATCAAAGAGAATAAGCTGAACAAGAATGCATGAAAATAAAACAAAGAAGAAAAATAAAAAAATAATATTTACATTGTTGGCAAACATCAAATGTGTGGGGATGTGAACCTTCAAGAAAGAAAAAACACAATAAGAAAAAGAAAAGGTTTTATAAAAGAAATTTTTTTTTTAGAAAAAAAAAACAAAGGAGAAAAATATAAAGGAAAGTAGAGAAAATTGTTGAAAGTGCACTGTAAGTAGGGTATAAGGCATTAGGTCCTATAGATTTTTTTTTTCTTGGTGAGAAGTTCACTCTTTGTAAAATATTGTGATGAGAAGTCTATTTTATTATTTTGAAGGACATTTTGTTTTCAATTTTACCCCTTAATCTATATGTTTAATTTTTTTTATCTGTTTAATTTTTTTTACTATCTATTTATTTTTTTGATTATCTATTTAAATATTTTATATATATATATATAATTTGTTTTGACTATCTATTCAAATTTCTCTTATCTGCTGAAACTATCTGTTAAAATTTTTTTTTTTATCTATTAAACTAAGATTTGAAGGCCACTTTTCCTATCTGTTGAAAATTCACAAACTTTAAATATTTTATCTTTTGAATTTTTATAATCTATTTTTTCTATCTGTTCAAATTTACAAGCTTATTTTTGCGATTTGTTGAAATCTTTTTTCATCAATTCAAAACATTTTATGAAATAGAGTAACTTCGAATTTTGAACAGATCTAACAACAGCACAATGAATGGTTTGGGAAATTGTTGGAAAAACATGCGCCAAAACAGTTGAACAAAAAAAAAAACTTGTAGGTCAGGTCAGATCTTGTTGAACAAACATGTAGATCCAACAACAACACAATCACAAAATTCTAAAAACACTGAGACACTACCAAAAAAAAAAAACAAACAAACAAACAAACATAAAAAATTATTTCAGAAATTTTTGAGAAATTTTTTTGGTGTCCATCAAAGATACAGACATAGAGAGTGCTCTAATCGATCTTTAGTAACAACAATGGTCGGAAACCAAGCTTGTTTGCAACGAAAAGAGATGGATTTGGTTCTGGATGAGTCAAGACAATTGTGACGATGATGACTTCACAAAGAACCCTGAAAAACAAATCAGATCAAGTCAAATCTTGTTTTGACAAATACATCAGATCAGATCAACTTCTATCAAAGCACCATGGCAGCGAGAGAGGGAGAGAGACAAACAGATAGACACTAATGGTGTGTAAATGGGTTATACAATATATATTTATAGATGGGTAGTTTGGACATTTTATATCAATATGTCCTTATGGACAAAATATTTTGAAGTGTGGACTTTTGAACAAATAAAATCCAAATTTAGATTTATGGACCAAGTGCACAAGAAAGTATTATAAAAAGCCCTATAATTTCAATAAAAGAAAATTATTTTTCAGAAAAAATAATTATTGTTCCGAGGGAAAAAAAAAAAAAAACTTGTAAATTTTGGGTATGTAGAGAAATAGGTCACTTTGCAAATCAATTTAGAAATAAAAATAATAATAAAATAATAGAAGCATTAGGAAACTTGGATTATGTAGTGCTAGAAGAAGAAGAAGCAATAGAATTGGCTCATAATAAAGGAATAAGTATAAATATATACATATAGAGAGTATATAAATACAAATTACACCATTGTTTGCTAAAGGATATGATATATATATATATATGCATTTTTGTGTGATATTAGGCAACAAAATTTTGGAAGGTCCATAATTAGTGGAATAAAAAGTAATCTATATGGGGGACCATCATGTTTTAATTGCAGACTAAGATATTATATTAGCTTAAAAGATGGATTCATAAATAGATTTTTAAAATTAAAAACCTAAACTGTATGAATTGATATGCATGAAACCATATATCCATTAAGGATATTTTGGAAGATAATATATAAGCTAGATAACACCATAGATTCTAAAATGAAACTTAAAATTATAAAAGTAGATAAATTTGAACCCACTAATGAAATGCCAATAGATAAAATTACACCTAAAAGAATAAATTCTAATGAAATTAAACTAGATAATTGATGGATAACAAGTATTAATAACCATAAAAATATTACAAAAAGAAAAATGGGGGGGGGGGACTTACGTATAAGTTCTAATAGGTAGACTTATTATCCAATAGGTCTTGTGAGAATAAATGATATTTTTCATCAAATACTATTAAAAAAAGGTCACTAATTGTTAATTTTCAGCAGCAGATTAAAAATTTTATCACAAAAAATGTCACTAATTATAAGTTTTACTGATAGTTTAAAAAAATAGTAAAAAAAAAGAGTCACTAATTTTCAACTTTCAGCGACAGTTTAAAAAATTCGTCATAAAAATGTCATTAATTGTAAATTTTAGCGACAATTTATAAAAACCTTAACAAAAAAAAAGTCACTAATTGTCAATTTTTAGTGACATGCAAAAAATTGTCACGAAAAATTATTTTTAACAACGACTTTACTGAGACTTATTTTTAATAGGATTTGATGGGAATTAAATCCAAATATTATGACCTATTGATAGTTTACCTAAGAAAAAATATAATAAAAATTGATAATACAAGAAATATTAAAATAAAAAGTCCTAGCACTTCGAAAAAAAATGACGAAATAGATAATATAAGTATATCATCAGGAAGACACTCTATAGATAATTCTAGTATACAATCCGATAGAAATTCAGTTAGTAAAATAATAATAGATAGAGGACCACAAATGTGCCAGTATATGAAGATGAAAAAAATCTAATGATGTAATGACTCCAAAATGCATATCATGATTATATTAATTTAATTGTGTGTTTAATTTTGATTGTGATATGTGCCATATGTGATTTGAATTGTGTTCCTATTAACAGATGTGTATAGGATATGAAATGAACCTGTCTAAATCAGTAATTTATACAAGGTTAAAATAAATATTTGGAAAGGTAATTAGAGCCTAATTCACATTAGTACAATTAAATTTAGTTTAATTTGAATTAGATTATGATGAGAATTGATTTAATCAAGGTGAACTTGATATAATTTAATTTAACCTTATAATTAAATCAAGGCTTAGGAAAATTAGAAGTTAATTACAACTCCTAAACCTACTCATCAATATAATTAGAGAAAAAGAGAGAGAATGAGTGCATTTTGTTTGAGAGAAATATAACTTGAGGAGGAGTTCTAGAAAACTTAAGAAGAGGAAGAAGAAAAACAAGGAATAAGAAAACAAATCTTTAACAATTCAACCATCTAAGGTAGGAATTCTTCTTTAATTTCATGAATTTGAGATGTTACACTCATGAATCTATGGAATTTAAGTTTAATTAAGAAGAAATCAAGCTTAATTGGTAATTTTATGAAGTAGAATATATGAATGAGCAAGATAAGGAAAAAAATTAAGGACAAGAAATTTTTCTCTCTAGATGAGAGACTTTCAACCAATGGGGATGGTCTCTGGGTTTATCCTTGGATTTCTCCTCTGTTTCTGAGCCTCTCTTACCTTTGCCTTTCTTAGCCTTCCTCAGTTTCTGTCTACTCAATCTTTACTAATTTCTTCTTTTTAGCCCTCCCTGCATAGTTTCTTCAGTCTCACTTCCTTTTATCTTTTTCTTATAGCGGATACCTTTTATCTTTTTCTTATAGCGGATAATACGCAAGTGCAGAATGATCCCTTCACCATTGAGCTGGAAGAAGGCACGAATGAGAGTGTTGACAACTCGAATCTATGTCTGATCAGAAAGATCTTGGTCCCAAAACTTCTCAACAAGCAAGTAGTCTCTCGTATTATTCTTGGAGCTTGGAAAACCAGGACTGAGGTGACCATCTCTTCTTGGGCTGATAACATTTATTTCTTTAGCTTTTAGAATGAAAAGATAGAGCTTTGGTTTTGAAAACAACCCCTTGGTCTATTATGGGTAACCTTCTGGTTCTTCAACCACTCGCTGTTGATAAAGCTATATCTAAGATGTAGTTTACATATTGTCCATTCTGGGTTTAGGTCCATGGTCTTCCCGTAGACAAAATGACAAGACGAAATGGGCAGATAATTGGGGAATTAATAGGGAAACTCATTAGGGTTGAAGCTCCAAATGATGGCCTTTTACTCTCTTGAAGTTTTGTCCGAATTCGGGTGAAGTTAAATATCACTATTCCTCTACTAAGGGGGTTTAAGTTGCAAAGACAGATTAAGGGGTCAACAGAGATGAAAACTATCTGGGTCTCCTTCAAGTATGAAAGACTCTCTGATTTTTGCTATGACTATGGAAGAATTGGCCATAACAAAAACTCATGTAAGTTTTTGTCCCGAGAGGTTGGTCGTCTTTCTGGTTATGGTCCAGAGTTAAGAACTAAGGTGTCCAGAACATAGGTCTACCACTGGAATTTTACCAACATCAGATTGATGAATTGGGAGAGCGTTTATGTCATTTACTTCGGCGTAATTCTAACCTCCACCGAAGCATGGGGATGGCCTAAGGGCAGAACCGGAGATTGGCCATACCAGTACTACGGGTAGTGGTGCACGATCGCCACTGTCATCCTCTCCTCCTGCAAAAATGGTTGTGCAAGCTAAGTCGCCACTACGTCCGCTACATGGAACAATAGGGGATACAGCTGGGGTTAAGGCGCACACTCAACTAACTACAAATCCCCAGATTTTGTCACTATCTGAGGTACCTTTATCACCACCTCCATCTCTTATTGTCACTAAAATTGGACCTAACCAAACTGGGCCAGCCTATTACGTTACTGAGCCTTCACAGGATAGCCCCAACTCTTTAAATAGCCCACATTCACTCTTGTCTTGTCTAAATGTCCAAGCCCTTCTTTGGAAAGCAACCCTTCCCCTAGCCCAACTTTCCCACCAAATGCCCTATACCTGTGTAAAGGATTTGGGAAAATTACCCATAGGTCCCATGTGGAACATGTGGACACCATTTAATCCTGTAATTTTTTGAGTAGACCTAAAAGTCCTTCTTTCATCTCTCTCTCTCTCTCTCTCTCTCTCTCTGCTTTTTGCCTCCCTCTTTACGTTTTCCTATCTCTCTTTTTTTTCTGCATTTTTCTCTCATCGTCTTTGTGATGAACGACGACCGGTGATCATGTCTTTCTCCATTGATCGGGATTCACAGATAACCACCAACCATCGAAATCAACTGGTGACTTCACTCTCACCGACGAGGAAGATGATATATTTCCGACGAAGAAGATGAGTGGATCTACTTAGATCTGATGTAGATCTACTCAGATCCACATCAGATTTGGCTAAATCTAAACAAAAAATAATTGCCGGAATACAATCCTCTCTCTACATCCGCATTTCTCCTTCGATCTCTTTTTTTTTTTTTTTTTTTTCTCTACTATACACTTCTGTTTTTTGTTCTAATGGAGAAAATTTTCAAATTCTAAACAAGTAGTTTTCAAGTTTTAGTTACAGGCGGTGAAAACTGTAAAATTTTGCAGTTTCAAATTTTTTTTTGGTGCTGGAATGAATCATGGTTTAAAACTGTAAAATTTCTGATTTCAAATTTTTAGTCTTTGGAATGAATCATGGTATAAAACTGTAAAATTTTACAATTTCATAACATGTTTTTCAGTTTGATTAATAAAGATAAATGCTTAATAGATTTTTGTTTTGAAACTGTAACATTTTACAGTTTCAAAACTTACTTTTCAGTTTGATCACTATTTAGAGATTATTTGCTTGAACCTTACAAAAATTGAAAAATAACATATGTTTTCCCCATTGTTGCTGTTTTTTGTCGTTTCATTTTTTTTCTTTTTAGTTTATCAATATTTAGCACATTTTGCTATGTTTTTTTTGCTATAATTTATCCATTTATTCTTTTTTTTTTTTGGGCAATATTCTAGACATTCCAGTGAGTCTCCAGTAATGTTCTTAACGTCCAGTGAACGTTCTGAACATTCCGGCGACTTCCATTAACGTTCTTAACACTCCGGTGAACTTCTGGCGAAACTCCGGCGACTTCCCGGCGATGTTGAACATTTCGACGAGTCTCCGGCGACCGTTTGACGGAAGTCCGACGGTAGTAAGATGTGAACAGTGTCTGTAAATTTTTTTTTAAAAAAAAAAGGATTTTTTGATACCAATTAAAAATGTATTGGACTAATTGGTGTAAGTGTTTTGTTTGAGGATTAGCGGGGTCTTGAACTTGGTACATGGGACTTATCAGTAAGTTTCCCAAAGGACTTCCAGCCAACCTCCTATCTAATGTTTTTTATGGACTATCTTTAAAAAGAAAGGCCAATGAAGAGGATTTGACTAGCCCAAACCCCACAAAAAAAACTATCAAAATAGCCCAAGAGTCTTTTAAAGATTTGAACCTTTCCTTAACTCAACTTCCTCCCTCAGTTCTTTTCCCTTTCTCAAACATTGGAAAGCCCCAAGCAAAAAAGGGTAAAGTGGATAGACCTCCCAAGACTAAAGGGAAATCTACTAGTGTGTTGAACCCCCAAGGCTCCTTGTAAGGGTGGATTCGGCAGATTTTATATCTCAGATCCTTAGTACCTTTCCTAAGGAGTCTGAAGGAGATGGAAATAACAAGGCATTGGTGGCTGGCCTTCAACAGCCATGGGCCATGCTAATTATCAGCTGGAACTGTTAAGGGATAGGGCGACCTTTGACAGTCCAAATCTTTAGAGGGTTATGCATAACCCATTATCCTGGAGTGGTCTTTCTGATGGAAACTAAGAATAAAAGGGTAGTTTTGGAATGGATTAGAAGAAGGCTCAAATTTCTAAATTTTAGTTATGTAGACCCTGATGGCACTGCAAGAGGACTAGCTCTCTGGTGGTCTAATGAGGTAGATATTGATGTCAAATATAAGAATGCAAATATCCTTAGATGAGTGATATCTTATTCAAGTGCCCAATGGCTTGCTACGTTTATTTATGCTCCTCTACAAGCTGTTAATCGTGATGGTTTCTAGAATCAAATCTGTCAGGTTGTGAGGAAAAACCAATTGCCTTGGTTGTGTATAGGAGACTTCAATGAGATTGGATCAATAATGGAGAAAGAAGGTGGGTCCGTGCCAAATCTGTGCAAAATAAAAAACATTCAATATGTTATGAATGAGTGCACTCTTGTGGATCTAGAATTCAAAGGCAATGTTTTCACATGGTCGAACAATCATTTGGGGTCGAGTATTGTACGTGAGCGAATTGATCGAGCTGTCTCTAATGTGGCTTGGAGGGAGTTATTCCCATTTGCACAAGTGTTCCATGATATTATATTCGGCTCTGACCATTGCCCACTTTTGCTCAATACCTATATTCCACCAAATAGAGTTCCTTGTCTTTTCAAGTTTGAATCAATGTGAACTACCTCTCCGAATTGCAAAGCTGTTATTCAAGAACATGGGCAGATGTCTCATTCGGGATCACTAATGTTTCGATTTTGTCAAAAACTCAAGACTTGCTGAGTGGGACTCAAAGCCTGGAGTATTAGTGAATTTGGCAACAATAAGCTTAAAATTCTTTCTTTGAAAGAGCAATTGACTAGGCTACAACCTTTCCATCCTTCTAAGGAAAACACACATGCCTCGCGTTCTCTTCAAGCTAAGCTTTCTAACACTAAGCTTCAGGAAGAGATGTTCTTACATCAGCAATCCAGAGTAAGATGTTTACAATATGGCGATCACAGTTCTTCTTTTTTTCATGTATCAATTATTCAAAGAAGACAGAGAAATCAGTTAATTACTCTTTAGAATGATGATGGACACTAGTTGAATATTGATGAGGGGATAAACTCTAACCTGTTAGATTATTTCTCTAATCTGTTTAAAAGTGAGTCTCCGAGGGATATGGATATTGCTTTGCAAGGGGTTCGACAATCGGTTGTAGCTGCAATGAACTTAAAGCTCACTAGACCTGTGTCAGACTCTAAAATAAAAAAAAAAAAATCAAACTTTCAATTGGGTCCTCTAAAAGCTTTAGGTCCGAATGGTTTTTCTGGGATTTTTTACCACAAGTACTAGGATATAATCGGGGAGGAAGTGAGCAAAGCAATCCGAAGTTTCTTTGAGAATGGACATCTTCTTCGGGAATGGAATCAAACTAACTTAGTACTTATACCCAAAGTTCCAAGCCCGGTAAAGCTCTCCCCGTATCTTTTTGTGCTGGTGGCTAATGCCCTCTCTGTTTCTTTGACCAAAAGTCTCCAGGAGCATCGTATCATGGGGCTCAAAATCAAACAAATCATCCCTACATTAACCCATCTATTCTTTGCGATGGATGCACTATTATTTGCCAAGGTTGATGTGTCAAAATGTCAAGCTTTGGAACAGATTCTGGATTCGTATTGCATAGCGTCGGGTTAGCTCATTAACTTTGACAAATCTGGGATTGTTTTCTCATCCAACACTCTTGATCAGGCACATCTGGATATTAGTGGTCTCTTGGGAATTCCTCCTAACCAAAAGACTTCTAAATACCTGGGTTTGCCTTCATGTTGGGGTAAGTCAAAGTCTGACGCGTATAGTTTTCTCATTGATAAAGCTGTTCAGAAAATGCAAGGATGGAAGCAAAGCTTATTGTCACAAGCCGGTAAGGAAATTCTTGTGAAGGTAGTGGTCCAAGCAATTCCAACCTATGCTATATTGTGTTTTTCTCTCCCAAAAAAAAAAAAATAAAATAAAAAAAATATCAATCGCCTTTACTCCTACACAAGCAATTTTGGTGGGGTAGAGACTTAGAGGATAGAGGGATCCATTGGGCGAGTTGGGAGTGTCTTTCTTTAGCCAAATCCCAAGGGGTCAAAATCTTTAAATATTGTTCTTATTTTGGAAGCATAGTGAGCCTAAAATCAAAACATCTTAAAAATATAAGAATTAATGTGTTTTTTTTAGTAAGTGTTTATCAACATTTTTATGTTCAAGATCGATTGTTAGATCGTTATCAATTAGTAGTACTAATCACAAACTGTTAGCAATGTCGTTATTTTCTACAAGCTCTACTAAATATTGGTATTGCTAGAGATATAGAATTTACCAGAAAAAGAGTTAAAAGAATAACTCAAAAATTATATATTATCTAGTTTTGTGAAAACCCTAGATTTTGAAAAAATTTGGAGGAAGGTTGAGATCATGTGAAATTTATAAATCATAGAGATTTATTATTGTGAAATGATGAAGAAATTGGCGTGTTTGCTACAATTGTTGAATATCCATGAAATGAAAGGTTGTTGTTGAGAATTTGATGAGCATAGTATGTTGATATACTAGTGGTGAGAGAATGAAAATGATGGATTGTTGTTGTCAATCCTTGGAGTATATATATTGTGTATATATATGTTGGATAGAAATGTTGTAATTTATCACAATTGAGAATTATGTTGTTCAGATTGGAACTTGTTGAGAAATGTGGAAAAGTTATTATTGTTTTGATACATTACATTGTCATTTCATTTCATTTTCATTACTTTTCAAATTGGCATTGTTGAAGTTACATTTTGAAAAAGGAAAAAGAATTGTTTTGAGAAACAAATTTCGTTTTGAATCATTTTGGGGTAAATACATCAGTAAGTCCAGATATGGGGTGTAGAATTGAGAATTAAGTTTGCTTGAGGTCCATGGTGAACTATCATAAACACTCACAGAGAAGGTACCAAAATCCTTCCGATTAGGAGTTGATAAAGTGGCCTTAGTAGTAGCTGAGACACTACTCGTAGACACCAACCTAAGGGATTACTTGAATCGTATTTACCACCCCTTGATTATACATTGAAATCATTGGATTGATTATGTTTGTGAAAGAACATCTTGCATGAGATTTTTAAATGACAAAAACTTGCATTTTTTAGCATAGCATGGCATATGCATCTATCTAATGAGATAGCTTAAAATGTATATACTTTGTTAAAATTTTTTTACTGGGCTTTATGCTCACCCCTAGTGGAACCGCTTACAGATAAAGATGTTGTGATTCTGTCAAAGTGAATGTGTGGAGGATTATTTTTTGGGGCACGAGGCTCATTTACTTATAATTGTTTTTGTCAAGTCAAGGGCTAATATTTGTGAATTGTGATAACCATTTAATTGTAACTGGACTTAAGCCTTGGAACTTGTAACCCGTAAGACATTATTCTGTGTTTAAATTTCCTTTATATTCTAGCCTCATGCTATAGATTTATATCTTAAGAATTGTGAATGTATTGGTGCATGTGGGGCTTTGTTCCTCTTGGACATATGTCATGATTATATATATATATATAGAGAGAGAGAGAGAGAGAGAATGAATGAGAATCATATGATTATTCAATTGTGAAGGATTATGATTAACGAGTTAATCAGGTTTATTGAATGTTAGTTATTTGGGGGCGTTACAATTGCTACTACCTCTACAATCACCACCACCACCATCGCTTCAACCATTATCTTATTACTACCACCACTACTATTGATGCTACAACCATTACCTTACAACCACTCACACCACCACAACCATTATAGTGAGAACCACCACTCTACAACCACTACCCACCACCGTTGCCACCACCGCTACAACCATTACCTTAACACCACTACCGCCACCACCGCCACAACCATTACATTACCTCCACTACCAAAATTTTTACAAAAATCACACCACCACTACCACTATCACGAGAACTACCACTTTACTACCACTACTTGTCACTACTACCATCACCGCTACAACCAATACTGCCACTGCCACAACACTAGCTTACCACTACCACCACCATCAACGCCACACTGACCTACCATCGCCACCATCCTACTACCACTACTATCACCACCACAGATGCTCCCACCAATACCACTACTCACACCATCACTTCCACAATTGTCATGATCTATTTTAAATTTTAACTTATTTGTTACTAACTTGTTAAAAAAAATAAAGAAATAAAGAAATAAAGAAAATAATTCATTCTATTAATTTAAAGGCATATCCAAACATGAGAATAAGAATTATCATTTTATTCCTATGTTATTCCATGTTGGCAACCAACCAATGGAATATAAATGAACATTTCATTGCATTCAACCTTGTATTCCATTCTTACACTTATTATGTTCTGTTAGGTTTTTGTAATTGACAATCCCGTTTGACAAAACTCCTTTCAGTTGTAATTTTATTCAATCGTTTATTTCAGTGAGACTATAAGTATTTAAATGCGAATCTAACCAGAATTGTGCCTTTGCAGAGAAGATTGTGATCTCAATCCTATAATGTTTGCCACTTTGCTGACTATGTCAGGGATCGAGCTGCCCGGTTAGCTCGCGGGGGTCCAGAGGTCAGCGCCCCATAGCAAGTCCAGGGTAGCACCTAGGTGAGGTTGAGGGCAGCGCCTAGGTGCAGTCGATTGTGTGCTCGAGCGAAAATGCAATCCTTTCAGAAGTTTCACTCACCTGCAAAAGTGCTAGGGGTTATATTTTTACACTCGAGCGGCCTTTCCTGTGCTTGAGCGTAGATCCTTATTCTGAAACACGCATTTTAGTCAGACTACTTGAGCGTCAATTTTTGCGCTCAAGCAGAGATCGCGATTCTGTTTACTATAAATCTGTGATTAGTTTAGTTTCTAGGGTACGGCTTCCAAATCTTCTTCTTGGGTATTAGGGTTTTCATCTGGAGCTTCTTTACTTGTTTCCTTTGATATCTATAAGAGTTTATATCATGAATTGAGTGGATCATATCAAAGGGTTTGTTTACTTGTTTTATTCACAAAAGAGAGTTGTTCTTTGGTGGATTCCGTGGAATTTGGGCCTGAAACTTTGGTGGATTCCAGAGTGGCTCATCATCGTGGATTCAACATCAGTATTATGGATTCAACATTGAACAAGACAATTCCGAGATGAAGATGGTGGTAGAAAAGGCACATTGGGGTTGGTTCGATTTGGGTGTGGATTCGCTAGGTAATTGAGAGTACATTTGTGCAATTCTTTTTTTGTCTTCTTAGTGAATTGTTTTGTGGCTTTGGCCCGTAGTTTTTTTTATCACAATTGGAGGCGCTCCAATTGTGGTTTTCCTTTGTTAAATTGTTGTGTCGATTTATCTTTGATTGTTTGATTGGGATTGTTATTTACTGATTAAAATTGTTACATAATCACAAATAAATATCTTAGGGATTTTTAGATTTTTCAATTGGTATTAGAGCAGATCGCTTTATTTTTTATTTTTTTAAACTATTGAAGCGAGATCGTGTTTGATTTGTGATAATGGATTCAATTCATAAGGGAAATTCTATGGTTCGACCACCCCTACTTGATGGATCTAATTATTCTTTTTGAAAAACTCAGATGAGATCGTTTTTAAAATCTATTAGTGAAAGAGTTTGGCAATCTGTCATGTGTGGGTGGACCGAACCAACGATTATCATTGATGGAGTTACTTTTCCCAAACCAATTGATAAGCGGGACACAACTGATTACCAAAATAGTAGCTGGAATAGTAAAGCTATCAATTCTCTCTTTTGCGCCGTCACACCAAAAGAGTTTAGTCATATTTGCAATTGTAAATTCGCAAAAGAGGCTTGAGATATCTTACAAACTATTCATAAGGACACTTCTTCTGTTAAATGCTCAAAATTTCAAAGGCTCGCGTCTAATTTCAAAAACCTTTCAATGAAAAATAGTGAGACCTTTGATGAATTTTTTGCGAAGTTGAGTGACATTGTAAATTCTAGCTTCAATTTAGGTGAAAAAATATCATAATCCAAGATTGTGGGAAAAATTTTGAGGTCCTTGTCCGATCAGTTCTAACCAAAGGTTACAGCTATTGAGGAGGCTCAAGATGTTGACAACCTCAAGCTGGATCATTTGGTTGGAAAACTCCAAACTTATGAGGTACATATGAATTTAAAAAAGAAACAAAAAACTGATATTGCCTCATAAAGTTGGAAAGGATTGTGATGAGGATTGTGAAATAGATTCCAAGATTACAGATGCTTTTGTAAAACAATTTAAAAAGTCTTTTCTAAAAAAGAATCCTAATCTTTTGGATCAACTCATAAATTCAAAGGCAAAGATAAACTCAAAATTAATTCTATAACCAAGAAGAAGAAAGGAAAGATACAAGGGAACTCTGAAAGAGTCCAATGCTATGAATGCCAACGATTTGGCCACTTTGCTCAAGAATGCTCTAATCGTTTGAGGAAGAAGAAAGCCATCACTATCACTTGGGATGATGAATCAGAGTTTGATAAAGATGAAAGTGACAATGACGCACAAAGCAAAGAGGGGCGTGAACAATTCCTTGCATTCATGGCGACTTCCGAAACTAAAAGACAAATAGAGTATCCAAAGAGGCCGGTTGAGAATGTCACTGATGATGAATCCTCGGGGAGTGCTGATGAAGAACTTCAACAAGCTTATGAAAAGTTGTATAAGGAATCTCTTAACTTATCTGAATTGAATGTTAAACTTACTATCAAACTCAAAGCCTATGAAAGTGAGAATGTCAATTAAAGAAGAAGATTTTCGAGGCTAGGAATGATGCATCAAGATTTCTAGTGATCGACAAGCTCTTTGTGCAAAACTCTTGACTTGTGAGACAAAAAGGAATGAGCTACAGCTAATCTATGCAACATATGAAGAAAATATTGAAACTCTCGAGATGTCTCAAGTTTCCTTGGAAGAGCTACTCATCAAGAAAGAGGAACAGCTTAAGTGTGCTATGGGTACCATTATACTTTGGAACAAAGGATCAAAGACTTTGGACAATATCATTGGGTCTCAACAAATGTGTTGTGACAAGAGTGGCATTGGCTTTTGTGGTGACAAAGAACAAAAAACGGAGTGCATCTACATCTCATGATACTAGAACTCAAGGAAAAGGAGAATAAAAAATTCAACATGAGGATAGACTTCTCAATTTTCCTAGAGTTGATAAGGCTAAAGAAAAAAGGTACACCTTGTTTTTATTTGTCATCATTGTGGTATGTATAGTCATATTCGCCCTTATTGTTATGAGTTGCATGGGAGAGTGTCTCATAGAGATGGAAGAAATTCCAACATCTCGTGGGGTAGGAGACACTTCATTGGTGGTAATGAGGTTAAGGGTCATATTAGACCTCGTTATTTTGATTTGCTTGAGACCAAACATGAACAGAGGTTGTGTTTGCCTAGACCTAGGAATAAGAAGTTGGAAACCAAGTTGAGACAGGGTTCCCATTGAAGGTGAAAAGAACCACAACATCAAGGCACCACCCAAGAATCGCAATTCTCACAACTTTGTTCATACTAAAGCGGTTTGGGTGAGAAAACTTGACTTGTGTTAATTTGTTTATTCATTTTTTTTTTTTTGACTTTTTGTTTTTGGGTTTTTTTTTTTTTTTTGAGTCTTTTAGTGTGTACTTGTGTAACGCCCCAAAATAATTATAATAAACCAACCGCAACGCTAATTAAATAACAACATAAATTAGAGTATGATATCCTTCCATTTCATGAAATTCAGTTGTACAAAAGAGGTGGTACATGCAAATATACATTCATAAGTCATAACTCTGAATCTATAGCATGTGTCAATAACAAAAATAAGAAATAGAAATTAAACAAATAATGAAAATGCCCTGAAGGCTACAACTTTCCAAAACAATGCTTTGTTACATCAAAAGTGAGTTTTAAGCTCATTCATATAACGCCTTAGGCTTGTACAAACATTAAATACAAAATAACAAAACTGAGTCTTCAGCTCCACAATCCTCCCAAGCTAAGTCCTTGGTGAAGGCATCTCACTAATACCTAAAAATGGTTTCCCATATAGGGTGAGCTAAAGCTCAGTAAAAATAATCCAACACAATCTATTAATTTTAACAAAGATATAAGGGCGAAATGCATATGCAATGCTCATGTCAAACGGCTTACATTTCTTTCTCAAAATCATGCCATGCTCAATTTATATCACAATTCTCAAATTATATTCTTTACCATTAGAAACAAAGAGGAATTCTCAAACTAGTACAACATTTTACGGATATTTCGTCGGCAGAACGGCACCCATGTAAACGTAGTCTATACAAGCACTACTATTGTCATTTTATGAATATTTCGTCCGTGGGAATCGACACCCATATATACGCGCATTTTTCGGGACTTTCACCCTAGACACACAGACCAACTTAATTTGGTGATACACACCTCTTTCTAACATTCACCATTTTTTTCTCAAAATCATATACATTTGCAATGTATTAAATGAGCACAAATGTTCAACGCACATGGATGAGAAATTAGTTTCGATTCACCTAAAACTTATGCAATTTCTACAACAATCATAGCTATCCTCCACCGATAGCCCAAAATAGCTATTTCCAAACAGATAAAAAATCTCCAATACAAATAAACTTTTCAAATTTTAAGATACGAATGATAATACATACCCAACCCACCATCCATATCAATATCCATCCAATTTCACATTTTCAACATCAATTTCATTTATTTATACAAAATAAAAATTTGGGACATTTAGAACAAAATCCATTTTCTTCCAAAATCCAACTCAAGGGTAAAAATCAACAATTTGTTCACAACTCAACCTCATTTCCACTCCCCCAACCATTTCCATACAACCATTTGAAAACCCCTCTTTTGATTTTAAACCAAAACCCTAGGTTTGTTCAAAATCCTCCAAAACCACAAGATTGTTTATGAAAAATAAATAGCTAAGTTCAAAATCATAAAAGAATGTAGAAAATCCCTACCTCGAACCTAGAAGACTAAGGAGAGAGCAGAGAAACCTCAAGGAAACCGAAATCCAACTCTATTCAGATGAAAACAAAGCTCTAGGTGAGCTCTACCATTTTAACAAAGGGAGTAGGGTGGAGAAATGGATAGATCTTGGTATATTTATGGAGAGAGAGTAAGTCCTAGAGAGAGAAGGTCTTAACTTTAGGGTTTTGAAATGTTTAGAGAGAGAAAGAGATGAAAAAAGTGATATAAAAAGTGACTTTTACGAACTGATATATGCATAGTCCACTCAAGCGCAAGAAATGACGCCCGAGCGTCTAGACACAATAAATTGTTCTACTCGAGTGCAAGAAGTGATGCTTGAGCATAGATTACACACTCCTAGTAGTTTTGCAGATAGCAAACCAACGCTCGAGCTCAAGAAGGGTCGCTCGAGCCGAGACCACTCGAGCGCAGGAATCATCGTTGGAGCGTAGAATACACTCTCCCAGTAGTTTTGCACACCTGCAAAAGTACTAAAAATTCACAAAGCCTGCTCGAGCGCAAGAAATGATGCTCGAGCAGAGGAGTAAAATTCTGGACAACAAAAGTTTGAAAACTAAGCTACCAACATGTTGTAAACGCAACCAATATAGCCCACTAGCCAAACTCAAGGAGGGAAAAGAGAAATAAGACAAGAACAACAATACAAGTCTATGAAACCCGAGTCCAGAATATCAAATGGATTG
This sequence comes from Camellia lanceoleosa, assembly GCA_025200525.1. Taxonomy (NCBI): domain Eukaryota; kingdom Viridiplantae; phylum Streptophyta; class Magnoliopsida; order Ericales; family Theaceae; genus Camellia; species Camellia lanceoleosa. The sequence goes on from CM045761.1 coordinate 91,326,827, forward strand.
GGTCTAAAACCAGAATCGTTGTAGCTTGTTCATTTTCTATCTTATTGTGTTTTTAAAAATAAAATAAAATAATCCAAAAAGATTTTTTTAGTGTAGTTTTGCAAGCTTGAAAATTTTGAGAAGTTCTTGGTGCATATTGGAATTGATGAGAATATCCATTACATGCTAATATGTGTGTATTTTCTGTGGTTATTGCTCATTTCGGAGTGTGTGTACTTTGATTAGTATGTCTTATTCTGTACACACTCTTGGATTAGCAAATATCAGAATCTTCCGCTTTAGTGATCAATTTTCTTTATGGACTTCTAGCATTGTGTCTTCTGCTTTTCTAGAGAAATTGACCTAACTAGCACATCATGGGTGATGTTGAATCTCTTAACCACCTTCCATCTTTTTGCATCTCCACGGCTTTTCCCTCAGTTCTTTGCAGTCAAGGCATGAGGAAAAGGCTACCTCAAAGTCACCAACCAGGCTATCCTTATTGTATCCATGCTTCTCTGGTTCGGTTTCCATACTCTGAAGTGTGAAAGCTGCCAATGAGTGTGCAAAAGAAATTAAAAAAAAAAAAAAAAAACAACAACAACAACAAGATTCTTTAATTTAGGAGGGGAGCCTCCGCTTTTACTCAACAAATACCCCTTGATTCCTAATAATTTGACTTTCCTTAGTTGTGTTTAGATTCTCTTGCCAAAAGTCCAGCCATTCAAATCACTACTAGGATTTGAATCTAGTGTTTGACGAACTCCAAGAGTCACACAGACACTTTTATCATGTGATTTATGCTTTTCACATAATACATCACTTTCTTTTATGAGGAATTTTCTAGACGTTGTGCACATTGTGTTTTCAAGTAATTGTGTTTCTTAGATAATCTTGTGTGTTTTAAGGTACAAATCTGAAATTCCTTACTTGCTTCACCATTTTTTATTTTTATTTTTTTTGTCTTTTTCTTCTTGTTCTTTGTTTTCAGTGTTTGTGGTTACTTTTAGTGAGGGGGAGTTTGGTTTATCATTGCAAGGGTTTTTTTTAGCATGAACTTACATTGATTGGTCTGGTAAGGGAGGTTGGCCTTAGTTGGTTTGCATGTTGCTATGCACCGCTTATTTATTACTTACTTCTCGCATGCTATTACTTTTTACATCATATTGTTTTGCTTGTGTGGTTTATGATCTTACTTTAGTTGATTGGGCTTTCTTTGTCAATTCATGACAAAAATGAGGAGAATTTTGAGGGAAAATTTTGTTTGAGTGTGTTGTTTTTTTGTTTCTTGTGGGGATTTTCATCTATTCATGCTGCATTTTGCTTGAGTGTGTTGTTTTTTTTTTTTTTTTTTTTTGTCTCTTGTAGGGATTTTCATCTATTCATGCTGCATGTTCTTAAAATCTCCAAGTTTCATCTATTCATATTTCTATCTCATGCTTCAAGATACTCTTGTCATATATCTATTGCTTTTTCATATACTCTTGTGGCACTAATAGTTGTTTTACAGATCGTGACCTTGAGAAACAAGTTTGTTTTTGTTGGCTGTAATAGGTTGGGGTGATTAAGATTTTATTTGTTAGGTGTCCAAAGGGAGAGATTGTTAGGTTTTTGTAATTGGCAATCCTATTTGACAAAACTCCTTTCAGTTATAATTTTATTCGATCGTTTATTCCAGTGAGGCTATGAGTATTTAGATGCAAATCCAATCCGAATTGTGCCTATGTAAAGGAGTTTGTGATTGTAATCCTATCATGTTTGCCACTTCGCTAACTATGTCAGGAATCAAGCTGCCCAATCAGCTCGTGGGGGTCCAGGGGGCAACGCCCCATGGCAAGTCCAAAGCAGCGCCCAGGCAAGGTCGAGGGCAGCGCTAGGCGCAATCGATTGTGCACTCGAGCCGAGCGTAGATTCTTGTTCTAAAATACGCATTTTAGTCAGACCGCTCGAGTGTCCATTCCTGCGCTTGAACGGAGATAGCAATTTTGTTTGCTATAAATCTATAATTAATTCAGTTTCTAGAGTACGACTTCCAGATCTTCTTCTTGGGTATTAGGGTTTTCATCTAGAGCTTCTTTGCTTGTTTCCTTTGATATCTGTGAGAGTTTATATCATGAATTGAGTAGATTATATCAAAGGGTTTGTTTATTTTGTTTTATTCACAAAAGAGAGAGTTGTTCTTTGGTGGATTCCGTGGAATTTGGGCCTGAAGCTTTGGTAGATTCCGGAGTGGCTCATCATTATAGATTTGATATCGGCGTTATGGATTTAACGTTGGACAAGAAAATTCCGAGGTGAAGACGGTGATGGAAGAGGCACATTAGGCCTGATTCAATTTGGGCGTGGATTCGCTAAGTAATTGAGAGTACACTTGTGTAATTCTTTTTTTGTCTTCTTAGTGGATTGTTGTGTGGCTTTGACCCGTGATTTTTTTTTTTCACAATTGGAGGCGCTCCAATTGTGGTTTTTCCACGTTAAATCATTATGTCGATTCGTCTTTGATTGTTTGATTGGGATTGTTATTTACTGGTTAAAATTGATACATAATCACAAATAAATATTTCGGGGATTTTTAGATTTTTCATGTTCCTTCATGCCAAGCATGCTCTATTTGGTTCACAAGAATGAGTTGAGATGAAATGGAATGATCATTTCTTAGGTTCTCATATGGAACAACTATTATCTTGAAATGGTGAATGATGATTTCATTTGTAATATATTTTGTCATTATTTTTTTAGTCAACCAAATATAGAAATAAATATTTTGATCAAATGATCATTCCATTTTGTTTCATTCCAGTGTACCAAACACTACCTTAATGTTACCATTTACAAGTTATGACATTTGTGAGTTTGATTACCACAAATGTAGTTTATTATCACAAATTTATTTTTTTAAATAAATTTGTAGTTTATTATGCAAAACCGTGCATGGCATGGGGATTATGGTAATGTTTCCATATGCAAGTTATGACATTCGCGAATTTGATTACCACAAATGTCAGTCAATCCTATGAGAGTCCTAACTAAAATAACATATATATATATATAAAATAAAAAAGTTATAACCAAATACCATTATACGGACTGGATAAGGGGGGATTGTAATCCACCAGACTATTTGGTTAGACTGAATTTGTATCTTATGTTTGTTTAGTCATGAGATTAGATGTCTAGATCGGATTATTCTATTAAATTTTATGTTTGTTTAGTTATGGGGTTAGATATTTGAATTGGACTATTCTATTGAATCTGATCTGTATCCTATTTTATTTAATTTTTTTACTAGAACTTTTAAAAAATTAAATAAATAGAATATCAATAAAAATTATATAAATTTATTCTAATTTTTAGTTGAGATTTTTTAATTTTATTTTAATTTGAACTTTTAAATATATTGAACTTTTAGTTTTATTTTTAATTAAATAAATTGAACTTTTAATTTACTAAAATTATAAAAATTTTGAAGCAAACAATGGACTATTCCATCCACCGGACTGTGAGTCCTATCCCATGCTCTTATCCCTCCAACAAACGTGCTTAAGGTATAATCAAAGAGCTATTGAATTATAATCAAAATAATATTATATATAATATCAAAAATGCCATAACTCAATCCTTTAGAAGGCATAACTAAAAAAAAAAAAAAAAAAAAGTTATAATCAAATAATTCGTAAATTATAATCAAAATAATGTGATAACTAATATCACAATAAATTATAACTACTACTCCAATAAATTATGAACAAATATTACAAAAATCACAACCAAAAGTACATATGACAGACACCCAAAAAGGGTGTGTACTATAAAATTCTTCAAATTTTAGTTGACTTACAACATACTTCTTTCTCACATTTTTATGTCCCCACCACTCATTTCCCAAACCAAATATTTACCGGGGCACATATACATATGATATCTGTGCATAAGCACTGGTTAAATAATTACACATCAGATCTTACTATTGAATACTGACTGTTTATTTATTTTTCTTATTTATTTATATATTTATTTATTTTGGTTAAAAATAAATGAGATTAAAAAAAAAAAGTCTTTTGAATTTTATTGTTACAATATCCACTGGCACATCGTTTTTACTGTAACAATTTGTCAAGTTTGAAAATGTACAAATAAGTGTTTGAGAATTAATTGAATGTAAATGAGAAATGGTCAGAGTTCGGGAGCAAAATTCTCACTTGCAATTAATTTACAATTAGTGTATTATCCGTGTTATGTATGGGATAAAATAATATATTATTTATTAAAATTATAATAATTATATTTAATTTTTTTTATATTTTATCTCATGTAAATAAAATTTTATATATAAGTTTAAGGGTGTTTTTTTTTTTTTTAAAGTTTCTTTACTATAATATATAATATAGATAGATTAAAATTGTTACATTGACAACTAATAATTAAAATTATACTTTGTTATAAAAAAAAATGACATAATTCTAATACTTCACTATTTCAGAATAAAAATATATTAATTTTAAAAAATTATCATATTGATTTTTGACAGGGAAATAATTAAAGAAATTTTAAAAACTTAATGAGTAAGAAAGAATCATTGTAATATGTAAAACAGCTAAATCACGATTAAACCAGCAAATCATTCAAACCAAAAATGATCTAGCTTAATCAGTTAGGTCAAAAGACCAACCGGCTTACATAAAAATTAATTAATTAAAACTTATATTTTATTTTATTACAATTTAAACTTTCACTAAGAGGTTGTTTGAAATGATCTATATAAGTACACTTTTTGACTTTTTGGCTTAAAAAGTAGAGAGAAAAAAATATGTATATTTGGGATAACTTTTTAACTTTTTACGAAAAAATATGTAATAAAATATTGTATCAAATATCAAAATTACTGTGAGAATCCGAATATAAAAATCAAATATATAATTAAGTAATAATCATTTTACAATCTCAAATATTTTGCTTGTGAATCCTAAAATGCAAGTTAAATAATACGAGGGTCTTTTAATTAATTTTAAACCTAAAATAAATTTATGGTGAAAGTCTTTAATTTAGAGGCAAGATTTATTATTAAAAAAAAATAGAATAGAGGACGTGACTTGAATTCTTGACCACAAGGATTATAAATAAGACTCTTACCATTTGAGTTGCATATAACTTATATATATATATATATATATTGTATATTTACCTATTTATTTGACCTATGTGTGCCCACCACTAGTATAAAATAAAATAAACAGAAACCCCACTCTCTTATTTGTTCACCACCAATATAGCAGCAGCCGTGAGGAGGAAGAGAGAGAGAGAGAGAGAGAGAGAGAGAGAGAAGGGTTGCTTCCAAAGGAGATTGAAGAAGAAGCAAGTAAGTACATTATATATATTCACGTATGCTATTGTTTCTGTACGGGAAAGAGATAAACCGTCTCGTATAATCCTGTTGATCAAGTCTGCGCTCCTCCGTATGATGTCGCTCTACTCCCTGAAAACACAAACGTGAGCTAGCCGGCGGGTGTGTGCCGGAAATCTCTCCGATACCTAAGTCAGCAAACTAGACAAATAGATAAAAGCTCTGTATATTCAGGAATCAAAGTTGTGTTACCCCTCCATAGGTGATGTTTATGGGCTTTTATAGGTTCCGTGTGGTACAATCCAAGTAGGACTCTTACTCCTCCATGTAAAGTCCTCCTAGGATTCATACTCTTGAAAGATAATGTTTATCCTTCAACCCCCCCTCACTGCTTAAACCAAGTAAGATGGTTTTACCATAGTCGGACTCCAATGTGACCGAGGTAAGTATGGCTATGTTTAGCCGTAGAGTAGACCGAACTATCCTTAGTGCGGTTCGTCCTTCCACTGCCCTTACCTCAGCTCCTCTTCCACAAACCGTGGTAGGCCTAAACCGAGCTAACTTTAAGTAAGGTTTAGACCGAGCTAACTGTGCAATGACCGGTATAAGTTTTTAGTATGGTGACCGAGCCAACCGTAAGCTCTTTGGGACCGAAGTAACTTCGAGCATCTTCAAGACCGGAGTAACTTATATGGCCATTTTACTCAGCCCTTCGCACTGCGACCCATACCGGCCCATTACCCAGCTCGGCCCAATTTCCATATAAATTACCCTCTCAATTGCCCCTTAATTCCATTTGCATAGCATGATAGAGTTTATCTGTCTATCAGCCGAGCTAACAATTTTAGCCTTACAACCGAGCTAAAAACTTTTAAGCCTTTCCAACCGAGCAAAAAACTCATTCAGCCTTTCCAGCCGAGCTAAAAAACCCATTTAGCCTTTCCAATCGAGCTAAATTCAAACCGGCCGACTTGATCTGTCTGGTCGAAACGTCCCTTCAGCTGTGATGACTGAATCGATTCCCATTCTAAGGACACGTGGCGGTCAAGATATTAATGGCTAAATTTGCCACGCCTCGTGCCATAAAATTTGAACAGTTCCCGCCTTTAGGTCTTTTCATCAAAACAAACCCTTTTGTTTTTCTTTCAAATTTATTCACCTCATTATTCAACCCCTTCTCTCTCTCTTCGAACCTCCATTGCTCTTCAACCTTGTAATTTTTGAAGCTCGTGTTTTGCTGCTGCCGTTGCTTCCATCTTCAATTTCTTCCTCTTTACCTAGTAAGCTATTCAAATCTGTCTTGCTTCCTTGTTTTTGCATTTGTTTAATCCATAGCTTTAGGTTTGTGTTTTCGTGAAACACTTTCTTTCCATTTCTTTGTCTTGTATATTTCTGTAAAAACTTAATAATAGAACCATTTGAATTCAAGAAAGAACATGAGAAACACTCGTTTTGATCCAAAATGAAACACCAACCGAAATATGAAGGTGTTTGTGGTTGATGTCAGTCTAGCCGGACTGCTCAACCGAACTAATCTTTTTACGCTATACTTGTAGTTGTAACGAGTCAAACCAGCTTTTCTCCCAATTTAACAGAGCCATTGAACCGTACTAGGTCTATACAGTAGTGTGCTTGAAAGCCTAGTTCATGATCGAGCTATAACCTGGGGCTAAACCAGCATTCTTAGTTCAAACTGAACTAAGAGTGCTGCCCCTAGAGGCTCAATCGGTCTAAAAACCCTTGCACGAACTGAGATAACGAACCTCTTGTAAAAACCGAGATACCAAATCCTTAGTACAAACCGAGATAACCAAAACCTTGCTCAAACCGGGCTAAGACACGTAGCATTACATAGCCGAGCTAAGATTTGATATATCTTGCCTCTATTTCTCTTTAGCACGGTCCAATGGTCTGTGCTTAACACCTTTGTTTTTTCACTTTGCAGACTTTAGGTTGCCCAGGCACTCCCTTGAGCGCTCAACCGAGCTACTCAACCCACTTCCGCGACCGAGCTAACACAAGTATAATTTATTTATAATTTAAGAAAAAATGGGTAAATATAGGTTTTTAGTAGAAACACTTGGTGGCCTGGTCGAATTCCGAAGAGAGTATAACATTCCTGACGACGTCCATCTTACCTTAGCCGAACAAGATATCATACCTTGGGGAAACCCTTGTTTTGTTCCCTTCACCCTCCTTTCCATTGTAGAAACCAGCCTTAGATTCCCTGTACAGCCCTTACTTTGTGAATTCCCTAGGCAAACTAGGATATGCCCAACCCAACTTTCCACAAACTCATACCGTATAATAAATGGTATAGCCGAGCTAAACCGCCGTGCTGGTATTAACCTCGGCCTAGCCGAACTCTTCCACCAATATTCCATAGGCTCAAAAGAAGATGGGTGGGTCTATTATTTAAGAATACGCCGTCGTCGAGAGAAAATAATAAAAGACACACCGGACAAAGACTTGAATGATGACGATTTTTTTTGGATATCTAGGAATTTTGAAGACCACCAAGCCCAGATCCCAGGCCGCAATATAAACGGGAATAAAGTAACACCCAGTATAATTACTTCGGCTCTATTGCATGCTTCTGTTTTATTTCGATTTCCAATTTCTAAACCGAACTAACAGTTGTCTTCTTTTTGCAGATTCAACCCATCTTCAATCACTATACAGTTACCCCAACTTAGGCATACTTCGTGCCGTACTACGATACCCCGAAAGAAGTTGGGCTAAACTTTTAAACTTTGAACTGACGTCTGAATCTGATGAGCGAAAAGCGAGTAATGTGATTTTTTACTAGAAGCCTCCCCTGAGCCGGACCCCAACTTGCCTTAAATCAACCTAGTCTCTCTGACTGCTGAAGAAGAAATGGCCAAAAGAAACAGAGTAAGGGCCCTTTTAACCGAGACAAACCGAGCCGAGGTACCACCACCGAACCAAACTCAAGAAACCGTAGTGGCCCTTCCTTCTCAACAACCTTCTTCATCACGCCCAAGCAAGCGCGCCCGGACTACCCAAACTGAGCAACACCTTGCTGATGAAGATGAAGTCAGTCTTCCACCAAGCCCTCCACCAAGTCCACAACCGGAGCGTGCCGACCGAGCTAGCTTCTCCAAATGGCCTCCAAGAATGACTTTCCAAAACCGTGCCATTTGTGATACTGACTCAGTGGTGGCTAACAAAGACCATATGCTAGCCTTCAACCTGGCTAAGAGCGTATGTCTGCGCCCTGATATGGAGCATCACAAGCATTTGACCAAGCTCAAGGCCATCCGGTCCGCAACAAAATCAATGATCCTGGTCAGTAGCTCATCTTGTCTCTCTAATTTTTCCAACTTTCTGTTCGGTTTTGTCATTAGTTTCTTTGTATTCGTTTTCAGGCCATGCAAAAGAGTCAAATTGCGCACAAGCGTGTGTTGGAGCTTCGCAAAACAGCAAGGCAAGCCATGGCCGAAGCTAAAGAAAAATCCACCAAGCTAAAAGAATCCAAACAAAAGACAGCTGAGCTAGAGGCCGAGGTAGCTCGTCTAACCAGACTAGTTACCTCGGCTAATGCTGACAAACAGAAGGCCCTAACCGTGATGAAGGATAAGTACCTTCGCGAGCTAGCCAAGCTCGAAGGAAAGAAAAATGCAGAAATCGCCGAACTAAACAAGAAGGTGGATGATGCCAATGCTGAAGGTTTCAAGGAGAGGGAAGCCCTCTATATGCAACAATGTGATGTAGCAAAAGATTTATTCTTCAAATGTGGTTGGAGGGCAGCCGTGGTGCAGCTCGGTTGTGAGCCTGAGACCAAGGTCTACGATCCTCCTCAGTACTTCATACCGAGCTCACTGGCGGAGTACGTTGCATCCGTTCAACAACAGTTTCTTCAAGGTTCAGATGATGATGAAGATACCGAGCCCAATAATACCTTGGTCGTCAATGAACAAGCCAACGATCAATCAGCTTGGTTGGAGCCAACGGTTGAAGACCTGACGACTGAAACCGTGCTTTCAATAGACACCAAGCTCCCAACCGAGACCACTCTACCGTCTGAAACCGGTCTTCGTGTTGACATTGATGCTAATCTTGATGATCTGTTCAACTAATTCTGTACTTTCTTTTGTTGTTGCTTGTTTTCAATATTTTTCTTCTTCTCTTTTGGTCTTGTAACCAGGCTGAGGCCCCTCCTTTGTATTTGCCTTGAACTTGATCAATGAAAATCTTCTTTTGTATTCAACACTTATTCCGGTTTGATCTGTATGCTTGTACTTGTAATGAGTTTTTAATGGGTTCTTTTGCTCCAACTGTTATCTCGGTTTACTTTTCCTGTTTGTGCTTGCTTTCTAACTGCAATTTGAACGAAACACAATATTTTTCAGCCGAGATATTTTATTTCGGTCTTAGCTGAGCAATCTGACTAGGCTTACTAGCCAACTACTCTTTAGCCGATATACGTACTTCGACTGAAGAGTACCAGGAGTTGGTTTAATTCGGCCAAACACTCTTCGGCCAAACACTCTTCAGCCTATACCCTTACTTCAGCTGAAGAGTACTAAAAGTTGGTTTAATCCAGCCAACCACTCTTCAGCCTATACCCTTACTTTGGCTGAAGAGTAATGAGAGTTGGTTTAATCTAGCCAACCACTCTTCAGCCTATACCCTTACTTCAGCTGAAGAGTAATAAGAGTTGGTTTAATCCAGCCAACCACTCTTCAGCCTATACCCTTACTTCGACTGAAGAGTACTAAAAGTTGGTTTAATCCAGCCAACCTCTAAATTGATTTTTTCCAGTCAACCTAGAATAAAGTGTTTGGTTATTCTAACCAAACGTCCTGCAGCCTGGATCCTTATCCTGGGCATAGGAATGGTGTTGGTTTAATCCAGCCAACCTCTAAGTTGGTTTTTCCAGCCAACTTAGAATAAAGTGTTTGGTTATTTCGACCAAACGTCCTGCAGCCTAGATCCTTATCCTGGCTTAGAAAGGGTGTTGGTTTAATCCAGCCAACCTCTAAGTTGGTTTTTCCAGCCAGCTTAGAATAAAATGTTTGGTTCTTTCGACCAAACGTCCTGCAACCTAGATCCTTATCCTGGGCTTTAGGAAGGGTCGCAGTTGGTTAGTCCGGCCAACTGTGTTTTTAATGCCCCTAACTCACCTAACTCACTAAAACAAGCTTTTACAGAAGAAAACACCTATACTGAAAAGCAAACTAATTGTTTTATTGATAAAGGAAAAAATTACACATATTTCAAAGAAAAAAAACTAAAAATAAAATAACTTGATATTGGCAGTATTCCATGGCTGGGGAATTGCCTTGCCGTCCTCATCTTCTAAGTGGTATGTCCCTCTGCCTGCTAATCCAACCACTTTGTAAGGTCCTTCCCAATTAGGCCCTAACTTGCCATCTCCCGGTACCAAGGTGTTTCCCATTACTTTGCACAGTAGCCAATCTCCGATTTTGAATTGCCTTGGATGTACTGTCTTGTTATACTTTCTAGACAATTCTTGTTGGTATGAGGCAATGTGAACCAGCGCTCTGTCTCTTCTTTCTTCCGCAAGGTCGAGCTCCAATGTTATGGCTTCGCCATTCAAGTCTGGATCAAAATTCTCGCTTCGAATTGTGGGGAGGCCAACTTCTAGTGGGATTACTGCCTCCATACCATAGGCTAAGGAAAATGGAGTTTCTCCTGTTGACCGCCGAGGTGTGGTGCGGTAAGCCCATAAAACATGATGGAGCTCTTCTGCCCACTTGCCTTTGGCTTTCTCTAATCTTTTCTTCAATCCATCCAAGACTACCTTGTTTGATGCTTCTGCCTGACCATTTGCTTGGGGATATGCTAGTGTAGAATTGTAGAACTCTATCTTGTACTCTTCACAAAAGCTTCTAAAGATTCTGCCGTCGAACTGAGTGTCATTATCTGATATTAGCACCTTTGGTATGTCAAATCGAGTGATGATATTCTGCCAGACAAACTTCTTCTCTTCTTTTTCTTTGATTGATGTCAGGGCTTCTGCTTCCACCCATTTTGTGAAGTAGTCGGTTGCTGCAAGAAAGAACTTCCTGTTGCCTGGTGCTGTTGGAAGCAGCCCTACTATGTCCAAGCCCCACATTGCAAAGGGCCATGGACTTGTTAATGGTAGGAGTTCTCTGGCAGGTTGGTGTATTTGGTGTGCAAACTTTTGACACTTTTCGCACTTTTTAACATACTTTTCTGAATCTGCTTACATGTATGGCCACCAATATCCTTGCGAGATTGCTCTGTATGCTAATGATCTTCCTCTTTGATAGCTTCCGCATACACCCTCGTGTATTTCGAATAAGAGTGCTTCCACTTTGCTGGGGTGAACACACTTTAGATAGGGTCTTGAGAATGATTTTTTGTATAATGCCAATGATGGGGAGAGCCAAAATCGCTGCGACTTCGCTCTTATTCTGTTGGCCTCTTTCTTTTCTTCCGGTAAGGTGCCATCTTTCAGGAATAGTATGATGGGATCCATCCAATAAGGGCCTAGCTCAGCGCAACATACCTCTTCTGCTTCGGGGTCTTCAATGCTTCGTCTAGGTAGGTAGTCGATCAGCAATGGATGGGGGATGGAAGTGTCTGCCATTGAAGCAAAGCCTGCTAACTCATCTGCTCTGCTGTTTTCTTCCCTGCCGATTTGTTCTATCCGCACTACTTCAAATTTCTTGATCTCTGTTCTGACCAACTCTTGGTACTTAGCCATCCTGTCGTCCTTTGCCTTATAGTCGCCTGATATTTGGTTTACCACCAGCTGTGAGTCGCTGTAAACCAGTAGTTCGGTGGCCTTCGTGTAGAATGCTGATTTAAGGTCTGCAAGAAGCGCTTCATACTCTGCTTTGTTGTTTGATGTTGGGAAGCCAAGGTTGACTGCTTGCTCTACTACTAGGCCGTCTGGAGAGATGAGGACTATGCCGAGTCCTGCTCCATGCTGGTTGGATGCTCCATCCACAAAGAGCTTCCACATCTCTCCGACGAACAACTTCCAGCAAGTGGAGGAATCAGATGATGCCTTGGGGTCAAGGACGTCGCTGGTGTCTTCTTCAGGGTCTATGCTTGCTGTCTGCCCTTTGTTATCTGATTGGACCAAGTCTTTATTTGTTGGTGAGTCTTGGCTTGGTGTAGTATGGTTTTCTTCTTCCTCCCTTACTTCACTCTGGTCTACCTTGGGACCTATCTGGGTAACCAACACCAGGGGTTGCGTTATTCCGACGTCAACTTCCATCCCTAGTTTGGTTGTTTCAGTCAGGTCAACTGGGCAGATATGATGACTTCCTGGGGTGAATTTTGTGACAAAGTTTGCCAAAGCTTGAGCTTTTATCGTGGTCCTGGGTTGAAACTTGATGTCATATTGTCCCAACTCTACTGCCCACTTCAAGATTTGCCTAGAAAAGTTCGCCCTTTCAAACAAAGCTTTTAATGGGAAAGTTGTGAGGACGACTATGGTGTGGGCATGAAAGTAGTGCGTCAACCTCCTTGAGGCCATCATCAAGGCCAAGGCCAAGGCCAGTTTTTCTAGTGGTAAGTACCTTGTTTCGATGCCCAGAAATGTCTTGCTGACATAAAAGATGGGCAGATGTTGGATTCCTTCAGATGCACCAACATCTGCGCTAATTGCATCTTTGAGAAGCGCTAGGTATAGGAAGAGTTCTTCTCCAGGTATTGGGGTGACAAGCAGTGGTGGAGAAGACATGTATTCTTTCAGGCTTTCCAAAGCGCGGTCGCATTCTTCATCCCACTCAAACTTGGCTTTTAGAGATGAAAGAATGGTCGTAGTCTGTCTGACGACCGACTTATGAACCGATTGAGCGCAGCTGCCATGCCGGTGAGATACTGTACTTCCTTTACTGAGTTTGGCCTCTCCAGATCCTGAGTTGACTTGATCTGAGAGGGGTCTGCCTCTATACCCCGGTTGGTTACCAGGAAGCCCAGGAATTTGCCAGATCCTACTCCGAATGCACACTTGGACGCATTGAGGCGCAACTTGTGCTTCTTCAGGATCTCAAACATTTCACCTAGGTCCTTGAGATGGTCATTCTCATCCTTGCTTTTGACCACCATGTCATCGATGTAAGCCTCCATTGTTTTGCCTAACAGAGGTTCAAACATCTTAGTGACCATCCGTTAGAATGTCGCCCCTGCGTTCTTTAGGCCAAAGAGCATTACCTTATAGCAATACAGTCCTCTTAGAGTTGTAAAGGACGTGACTTCCTGGTCTGGTTCATGCATGGCGATTTGATGGTAGCCTCTGTATGCATCCAGAAAGCTAAGTCGGTTGTGCCCTGCCGTTAGGTCTACTAGTTGATCTATCCGTGGTAGAGGAAAGTTGTATTTTGGGCATGCCTTGTTGACTGTTTTGTAGTCAACGCAGACACGCCACTTGCCATTCTTTTTTGGCACTACGACTATGTTGGAGATCCATCTTGGGTAGTGCACTTCTCTAATTGCCCCTGCCACCAGTAGGTTTCCTACTTCTTCTGCCACTATCTCAGCGTGGTGGAGTTCTGATCTGCGAATGCGTTGAATGATTGGTCTGGCGGATGGGTGGACATTGAGTTGGTGACAGATGAAGTTTGGATCAATGCCTGGCATGTCGTATGGCGTCCAGGCGAACACTTCGATGTTAGAGGTCAAGAATTCCAAGACCTCTAACCTTTTGGTGCTGGATAACGACCAACTGAGCAAAAAGAACTTGTTTGGGTTTTTTTCATCTATTCTTACCTCTACCAAGTCTTCCACCGCTTTTTGATTAGCTGCTTTGTCGACATCTGCGAACAGTTCATTGCTCTCAGGTTCTTCTACCGAATGTACATATCCTTTGGCAGCGCGGCTGCCATTCACCGTAACAAAGCATTATTTGGACATAATCTGGTCTCCATAGACCTCTTCAATTACCCCGGTTTCGTTGGAGAACCGCATTACTTGGTGGTAGGATGACGCCATTGATCGCATGGCATGCAGCCATGTTCTGCCCAAGATGATGTTGTAAGTGGAAGGGACTTTCAATACCCAGAACTCCACTTGTTTCGTTACGCTTTCTGCTCTAACTGGAAGAATTATTTTGCCGACTGGCCACTCTGGCATTGAGTTGAATCCGATCAGGGGAGGTACGGCAGGTGCCAAGTCTTTATCTTGTAACTTTAATTGTTTAAATGTTTCGTAGTACATTATTTCACATGAACTACCCTGATCAATCAAAATCCGCTTGACGTCAAAATCCTTGACTCGGAGAGTGAGAACTAGGACATCATTGTGAGGGCAATATATCCTCGCCAAGTCTCTATCTGAAAAAGACATGACATTCTTGGCCTCTGTCTTCCCCTTTTTTATGGTAGGTTGTGCACTTCGTACCTCTCTTAAGTGCTCAGCCTTCTTAATTGACCCTCTGAGCTCGCATACACGCTCAGGTTCGAAGACTCCATATATCACATTGATTATGCCTTGAGGTGGGGCGTCGATTGGCATCCCGTTGGGGTTATTGTGGTCCTAGGGGGCTGGTTGCGTCCCTCCTTCAATGTATTTATCCAGGTGACCAGCTGCCACCAACTCCTCCAGGAGCTGCCTCAATGGCGTGTAATTCTTAGTGCGGTGCCCCTTTTCTTTATGGAAGGTGCACCGCGACCTTTCGTCGTAGTCCTTCTGAGCTTCCCCTAGCTTGGCTAGTCATCTGACGAAAGGCTCATCTCGTATTTCACTTAGAATTCAGTAGATCGATTTTTTGAATACCGTGGTTATAGCAATGCGGACCCTCAACCATCTTTTATCCTGGTCTTCTCCGTTGTTTTGCCTGCCTCGTCCGTTTCTACGCGAACGGTCTACCGCATTGACCTTTGCTGAGGCCTTTTTCTCTGGTATTGCGGTCGTGCCAGATTTTGTTTTGGCCCGGGTGCCATCCTCTTCCACCCTGATGTGCTGATGCACTCTTTCTATCAGGGCCTCCATGGTGAATGGTCGCGTCATGGTGATTGAGTCCCTTAGTCTGTTCCCAACTGGAAGGCCTATTTTGTACTGTGCAATGGCGAGATTGGTGGGGCAGTCCCCAATCTGGTTGAAGGTCTCCCAGTAACGACTATTGTAAGATCTTAGGGTCTCCTTGTCGCCCATGTCAATGGAGAGTAGCTGGTCGATCTCCACCGGGGTTTTGGTGTTTGTTCTGAACCTTATTACGAATGCCTCCGCCAATTACGCCCAGGAGACTATGCTACCTTCTGGAAGTTTTTTGAACCAAGTCAAGCCTAGGTCGCCAAGGCTAGATGGGAAGAGGATGCACATCAAAGCCTCGTTTCGCCGGTATACAGCCATGACCTGGCGAAAGTGGTGAAAGTGTGAGTAGGGGTCCGTCTTTCCCTCATATGTAGTGAATTTGGGCTGAAAAAAGCCTGATGGTAGGGGCGCGTTTTCAATTGCCGGAACGAACGACGAGGTCTGTAGCCTTGCTAATGCCTTGTCCGTCGGTTCGTAGGCAGGGCGCGGTATTGGCATTCCAACCTCGACGCTTCCATGCGTCCGAGGAGCCAACCGCTGTAAGGCAGAAACTCTATGTGGATCGCGTGCCCTGGCGTCCTCCTTCCATCGTGCCTTCTCTTCGAGCACGGTTCGTAAGTCGGATGATCTGGAAAACTCCGTCTGTCTGGATCTTGTTTGGTGCGTATGTGAGGGCCAATAGGTGCTTCCTTCAGTGTACGACCTCTCAGATCTCGTCCTTTCAGCCCTGGAGTGACGAGTTCTGGAAGACCTGGATTGGGTATCGCCTGTCCTGAGGCTTCTACTCTCCGCTTGTGAGGGTGTGGTATTCTTATTACGATCTTCCGAGTGGCGAGGGGGCGTCTTGCTTGTGCGCCCCTCTCCTGTCGCCACTCTTTTTCCCTTGATCTGGCGTTTCATGGCCTCCATATCCGCGACCATCTTCCTTATTAATTCATCATGTTCTTTCACCCGATCCTCCAGAGTTTGAGGGTCGATCCTCCGCCTTTGTCTGTCAGGACTTTGTGAATGAGAGTGACGGGGGCTGTTATTTCGCCTCCCCTTAGTATCCCTCCTGGGGTTATGTCGTTGGGGCTCTAAGTCTGCCATGGGAGAGATGGGAGGCAAACCTTCGCGCCTCCCACCTCCTTCTAGGGTTTGTCCATCAATGGCGGACTACGGCAAATCTTCGCTGTGCGCCATTGATTCTAAAGAGGAAGAGCTTGATCAAGAGGTTTTGTTCTTATCTGAATTCCCACAGACGGTGCCAATTGTACGGGAAAGAGATAAACCTTCTCGTATAATCCAGTTAATCAAGTCTGCGCTCCTCCGTACGATGTCGCTCTACTCCCTGAAAACACAAACATGAGCTAGCCGGCGGGTGTGTGCCGGAAATCTCTCCAATGCCTAAGTCAGCAAACTAGACAAATAGATAAAAGCTCTGTATATTCAGGAATCAAAGTTGTATTACCCCTCCATAGATGATGTTTATGGGCTTTTATAGGTTTCGTGTGGCACAATCCAAGTAGGACTCTTACTCCTCCATGTAGAGTCCTCCCAGGATTCATACTCCTGAAAGATAATGCTTATCCTTCAACCCCCCCTCACTGCTTTAACCAAGTGAGATGGTTTTACCATGGTCGGACTCTAATGTGACCGAGGTAAGTATGGCTATGCTTAGCCGTAGAGTAGACCGAACTATCCTTAATTCGGTTCGTCCTTCCACTGCCCTTACCTCAGCTCCTCTTCCACAAACCGTGGTAGGCCTAAACCGAGCTAACTTTAAGTAAGGTTTAGACTGAGCTAACTGTGCAATGACCGGTATAAGTTTTTAGTATGGTGACCGAGCCAACCATAAGCTCTTTGGGACCGCAGTAACTTCGAGCATCTTCAAGACCGGAGTAACTTATATGGCCATTTTACTCAGCCCTTCGCACTGCGGCCCATACCGGCCCATTACCCAGCTCGGCCCAATTTCCATATAAATTACCCTCTCAATTTCTTTTAGGTAAGGCTATATTCATTTAATTGCTGAGATCATTGTCTTGTGAGGGTGAAGGATGGTGGTGTGAAAACTTAATGGTTGGTGATGGGAGGTTTTGGGTGTAGTTGATTTCTTTTGAAAGCAAGAAGTGGATATTGTGGATGTAACTATGGTGCTGGGTATATTATTTGGGGCTGCAAATATTAGTGCATGAGTGACCCGTAATAATAGTTTAATCTTGGCTTACCTTTTGTACTATAACAATCTCTGTGTATATATTTCGTTTTAAAGAAATCTGAAAGCAAATTAAGGAGCAGAACTTGTGCTTAAATGGTGGGTGGACATCTTTAGAATTCTGCACATAATCACAAACTTTAAAAATCAAGAAACCATATCAAATGAATGAATTTTGAACTAAAATTTTTATAGTAGATTAATTACATATTGAATTGCATATCTGAATTTTCTCATAATTTTTGGGAATTTAAATCTATATTAACTGGTGCATTCAAATCTGTCCAGAAAACTGGTTTAAAACAGTAATTTCGGAAGCATCATTCTCTTTGGGTATAGATCCGAAAATTATTAAATTAGTGTCATTAGAACCGGTTATGAGTCTAGTTGCATACATTTTTGGCCTTGCATTGATTGCTCATGTATACTAAGAGAACCATTAATTTCTTTAAAGTGCTACAGAAAACAACCTGTTTAGATATAATTAATTGTAGATAATTATTTTGATAAGCAAATCAAGTAAAACCAATTGGGTTTGAAACTTATGATATATTAGTTGATATCTTGAGGGTTTTGGAATTTTTCAAACAGCGTGGAGTGGGTTTTGTAATTTTCAAAGTTAGCAAATAGATTAGAAAAACTTGTTTAAAACTCTGTTTTATCTTAAAGTTACTTTTAGTTAAGTTTCGATCGGAACCCATGTCTTGGGTAAATTTAGACCTTGAAGAACATGAACTTAGGTAATATTTAAGAGTAACGGTGAGTTGGGTTGAGCCGTGTTTGTGCGCTTTAGTTTGAGGTTACTTAGTTCCTATTCTTTAGTATTTTCAAATTAGTAGTGACGTGTAATTTTCATACTTGGTTCAGGGCACTAGTTGGACTTTTATACTCTATTCGAGGATTACATTATTCCATTTCCAGGTGAGTAGTTTCATGCTACATATTTTTATAAACGTTTCTCTACCCGGAACTGTTGGAAAATTTACTTGTTGTCTCAGGACTAAACTGTTTTCATAAATTATTATATTATCAATGGAATCAAATTATTTCTAAAACATATGTGAACTTGGCATACTGTAAACTATTGGTTTTGGTCTCATGTTTATAATGGTGAACTACCATGTTTTGTGAAACTGATGTGTATTAATTATTGGGACCATCTGTGTATTTTAGTCCAAGGAAATTATTCCACTGTGTGTGGTGACTCTGGCCATTAGGGAACAGATCAGGGTTGGGCTGTGATGACTCTAGTGCTCAACGATTGTAAGGAAAATACCTAGGCTAGGCTAGGTGACCTTCAATTGGATCGTCTTTGAGAAAAGACCCAAGTTGCCACCCTAAGGATGACTCTTAGTTCGGTATTGGATCCAACGGGGCTTATAGCCTTGAGAACTGTGTGGCATTATTTTCTTGGTGTTAGGTTTTATTATTGGCAATCCCGTTTGACAAAGATTACTTTTGGATTTCTATAAGTAATTGGATTTCTTCCAAAACTAGGATTACTTTTGGATTTCTATAAGTAATTGGATTTCTTCCAAAACTAGGATTACTTTTGGATTTTCTATAAATAGGTGGTTTTCTCCCAAAACTATTTAATTCCTCCAGATCTTTTTTTTGGTTCTTAAGGTTTATATCTGGAGATATTTTGTTAGTTTTCTTTGATGTTTTATTGAGTATTCAACTCATGGTTTAAAAAGAGTACATCAAAGGTTTTGTTTGTTATATACAAGAGAGAGAGAGAGTTATTCTTCGGTGGATTCTGGAGTGGCTCATCGTAAAAACAATTCCGAGGTGAAGACGGGGTTGGAAGAGGCACATAGAGGTTGCTTCAATTAGGCGTGGATTCGCTAGGTAATTGAGAGTATATCTGTGTAATTCCTTTAAATCTTCTTAGTGGATTGTTTTGTGGCTGTTGCCCGTGGTTTTTTAATCACAGTTGGAGGTGTCCAATTGTGGTTTTTTCACGTTAAAATCGTTGTGTTGATTTGTCTTGATTGTTTGATTAAGATTGTTATATACTGCTTAAAATTGTTACATAATCACAAATCAATATCTAGGGAATTTCTAGATTTTTCAATTGGTATTAGAGTAGGTCGTTCTATTTTTTTTAAAAAAAATTCTTTTAGAACGAGATCTTGTTTGATTTGTGATAATGGATTCAATTCGTGAGGGAAATTTTATGGTTCGACCACCCCTACTTGATGAATCCTCGGAGAGTGATGATGAAGAGCTTAAGCAAGCTTATGAAAAGTTGTATAAGGAGTCTCTTAACTTATTCAAATTAAATGACAAACTCACAAAGAAACTCAAAGCATGTGAAAGTGAGAATGTCAAACTTAAGGAGGAGATTTCTGAGGCCAGGATTGATGCCATCAAGATAGCTGATGATAGACAAGCTCTTTGTGCAAAACTATTGACTTGTGAGACAGAGAGGAATGAGCTACAAGAAACCCATGCCATGGATGAAGAAAAGATTGAATCTCTCGAGATGTCACAAGTTGCTTTGGAAGAACTATTGATCAAGAAAGAGGAAGAGCTCAAGCGTGCTATGGCTACCAATGGTCTTTGGAACAAAGGATCAAAGACTTCGGATGATATCATTGGGTCTCAACAAATCTGTTCAGACAAGAGTGGCATTGGCTTTGGAGATAAGAGAGAGCAAAAACAGAGTGCTTCCACATCTCATGATACAAGAACTCAAGGAAAGGGAGGACAAAAGATTCAACAAGAGGAAAGACTTCTCAAACTCCCTAGAGTTGGTAAGGTAAAACAAAAGAAGGTACACCCTGTTTTATTTATCATCATTGTGGTATGCATGGTCATATTCGCCCTTATTGTTATAAGTTGCATGGGAGAGTGCCTCAAAAGGGTAGAAATTCGACTTACATATCTAGGTGGAATACCAAGATTCATGAGGGTGTTCACAACACCACGACACTTACCAAGACCGCTAGACCTGATTTTGTTAAGACCAAAAAGATTTGGGTGAGAAAACTTGACTTGTGTTAATGTATTTACTTTTTTTTTTTTTTTGGGTCTCTGTGTGTTTTTTTCAATGAAAAAAAAAATGTGTGCATGTTTGTTTTTTTGTCTTGCTTTATTGTTGAAAGAGAAAGAAAAAAAAAACCCAAAAAGATTTTCTTGTATGGTTTTGCAAGCTTGAAATTTTTGAGCAGTCCTTGGTGCATATTGGAATTGATGAGAATAACCATTACATGTTAATATGTGTGTGCTTTCTATGGTCATTACTCATTTTGGAGTGTGTGTTCTTTGATTAGTATGTCTCATTTTGTACACACTCTTGGATTAGCAAATTTTGGAGTCTTTCGCCTTAGTAATTATTTTTCTCTATGGACTTCTGGCATTATATCTTTTGCTTTTCTTGAGGAATTGACCTATACTAGCATATCATTGGTGATGTTAAGTCTCTTAACCATCTTCCATCTTTTTGCATCTCCACGGTTTTCTCCTCTATTCTTTGTAGTCCAAGCATGAGGAAAGGCTACCTCAGAGTCACCAACCAGGCCATCCTTATTATATCCATGCTTCTCTGGTTCGGTTTCCATACTCTTGAGCGTGTCAGTTGCCGATGAGTGTGCAAAAGAAAGAAAAAAAAATGTGCACAAGAAAGAAAAGAAAGAAAAGAAAAAAAAAATGTGCAAAAGAAAGCAAAGAGAAAAAAAATGTGAAAAAAAAAAGAGAAAAAAGTAAAAGATTCATTGATTGAGGGGGAGCCTCCGCCTTTACTCACCAAATACCCCTTGATTCCTAGTGGTTTGACTTTCCTTTATTGTGCTTAGATTCTCTTGTCAGAGGTCCAGCTTTCATATCACTACTAAGATTTGAATCTAGTATTTGTCGAACTCTAAGAGTCACACACACACTTTTATCATGGGATCTATGCTTTTCACATAATGCATCACTTTCTTTCATGAGGAATCTTCTATAGATTGTGCACATTGTGTTTTCTAGTAATTGTGGTTCTTGGATCATCTTGTGTGTTTTTAAGGTACACATCTGGAATTCCTTGCTTGCTCCACCATATTATTTTTGTCGTTTTTTTTTTCCTTGTTCATTGTTTTTAGTGAGGGGGAGTTTGGTTTATCATTGCAAGAGTTTGTTAGCATGAACACTTTGTTTTGTTTGGTACGGGAGATTGGCATTAGTTGGTTTGCATGTTGCTTTGCATTGGCTTCTTTATTGTTTGAGCTTCTTTTGTCAATTCGTGAAAAAAAAAAAGGGGGGGGGAGGGATTAATGTTGTCCGGTGTGTCTTAGGATTTCATGTATTCATGTCATGTGTCGGGTGCATAAGTCTTAGTTTTCATCTATCCATGCTACATGTTCTTAAAATCTTCAAGCCGCATCTATTCATGTTTTCCATCTCATGCTTCAAGATAATCTTGGTATATGTTTATTGCTTTTTCATATACTCTTGTGGCACTAATAGTTGTTTTGGAGATTGTGGCTGTAGACATCCCATTTTTTACCGTCCTCAAGACTTGGACGTCACCGCTTGAACACTCGGTGATCATCCATGTTTGTGTTCGTCTTGAGTTCCCGGAGGCCTCGGCTACACGCCTTGCCTCAGGATCTCTCGACTCGATTGTTTCGTGTCTGGTTTTGCACCAAACACTTGTGTTTTGCCTTGGAGGGGCAGGGAATGGCTTGTGGGCCATCCCTACACTCCACCGGCCATGGCTTGAGGCCACCGGCTGTGTTTTGTTGCCACTGACCAAATGTTTGGCCGGCTGGCACTATAGATGGCCGGCCGGCTATCTTTCTTTGGTCAATTGCATTTTTGGCCGGCCGACTACCGTGCATCTGCTTTCGTAGATATTTTTGTGCAGCTGACATACACTTTCACCCCCTCCATATACGTGTATGGAGAGATTTCCCTCTTGTTAGCTTCCTTTGGAAGCTTTACAAGACAAATTGTCTATAAAAGAGAACCTCTTCTCTCTTGTTTAGAGGTTAGACAACTTAGACAACATTTTCAGAGCTTGAGCTTTAGGGTTAGGGTTTACATATATCCTCTATCTCTATATCTCTCTCTCTTGTGTTTAGTGTGTGTTTAGTCTCATTTTTGTGCACAAACACCCACCATCACACCTTTTCTTGGTTGTTGAGGTACCAGAGGTCTTTCCTTGAAGCTTTTGGACTGGTTTGGAACCAAAAGAGATGCTGGAACATTGTTTGTGAAGAGGGTCTACAAGGGTAAGACTTTTGTCCCTTTTTACCCCATTTTTGCAAAGCTTTTTAGCCTATCTTGTATCTGTTTTTGAGCTTAGCATATAACATATAAAAGTCTTGTTTTTGTCTGATCTAAATAGTTTGTTAAGGGTGTTTTAAGCTTTGGGGTTGTTTGACCCCTCTTAAGGCTTGTTTGGCCTTTGTTTTGTGCCATTTTGGTTGAGCTCCGGGACCATTGTGTTTGGGCCTTCTCACCACTAAAATCTTGAGGGATTTCAGAGGTGAGGATGTTGCCTTGAGGTCCTAGGAAGGAGAGGGCCACCCCCTCTCCTTGTTGTCCTTGAAAAGGGCCATTTTTGCCTCTTTAGTGAGCACCATGTTTAGGTTCATGTTGGCCATGCCTTGACTGATTTTCATGCTTATTATGTCATAATATAGCATTGTGTTTAGTTGGTTTTGGTACACCATGCTTGCTTAGCATACATGCCTTGTAATGCCATGATTTGCCTCAATACATGCATAGCATTTAGACTACCATGCTCATGTATTTTGGCCAACCTTTGTGAAGCTTTTATGCATATTTTAGTGTGCTTGAGGACTGTTTTTGGTTGTTTGGGTCATCCATGATTTGGTTTGTATAGCTACCATGCAATCCCTCTTGTATGCCTTAAGCATTAGCCCCTCTAGCATGCCATCCTTGCTTTGTTTCAGTGGTTTGGAATCACTTAATATGTTATTTCAGACCTCATGATGTGCTTATATGCTTGCATTTGATGTCCCTTTAATGTTTCATAAGGTTGGTATCTCATGCTCCATGTTTAGGCCTCCATGCTCCATGTTTAGGCCTCCATGCATGCTATCCTGTTTAGGCCCCTAGGATGCCATGTCATTATGTTTTTAGTTATGTTTCAACATCCTAAACCTCTGATTTTGGTCATTCAATTCATGCCATGTTTGGTTTTGCTAAGGGTAGTTCAATACCTCCTTAGCTTGCCTTGAGTTTTGGACCTCTAATTGCATGCTTATGCTTGTCTTGTTGGCTTGGTTTGGCACCATTTTAACATGATTTTCAGAGCTTATGTTGCATGTCATTAGTCCATGTTTTTGTGCTTACAAGTTGTCTTTATGTGCTTAAGTGTTGGACCATATTTGCATGCATGTGTGTGTGTGTGTGTTGGACCTCACTTCCATAGTATTGGCCACTGATTTTGGCATTCTTGCAAGCTATCCATGTTAGTTTAAGACCACCCCTTTGCATGTTGTTGTATGCCCACCTTGTATGTTGTTGCATATTTGTGTGTTATTACATGATTGGAGTTGCATGATTGAATGAAGTCACATGCTTGCTTGCATGCTTGAACACCCACATTGTGCCTTGCATACTTGTTAGTTGCATTGTCTCGTGCCTTATGTCTTGCATGACCATTGTATGCCTTGTATGCTTCTTAGCATTGTCCATGTTGCATACTAGTCAGCATGCTTAGGATTGCATTACATTGGCATGCATGCTTTACCTCTTGAATTGCTTGTGATAGAGGTTGGGTTCAATTTGCTTGATTATGTGCATTGCATTCCATATCAACATACACACTTGATTCTTTGGGCCATCATGCATGGAAATGCGTGATTGGTGGTCCGAGAATCGAGGCCCATCCTCTTTTGAGTCATACACATGATAAGGAGTGTGGTTAGTACATACATTGCTTGAAATGCATTGCCATGCCAAGTTCTGTCCTCTGCTGCTGTCAAACCAGTTTTTGCAAGAAGATTTGGCCGGCCGGCCATCTTCAGTGCCGACCGGCCATCCATTGTTGGCCGATGGAGTATTTTGTGGCCGATGACCATTATACATGGCCAGTGACCAATCCCTTCAGCCGGTGGTGTTCTACAGCACTCAGAGAAGCAACCTTGGGACTTGTGCAGTCTTCAGAGAAGGATAACAGCCAAAGCAGAGACATCTTGTGCATGGTAGTGACTTTCCGAGCGGAATCGAGCGCGCATGCATTGGACCCTCTTCCCAAGGCTGTTGTTTACTGCTTAATTAGATTAGTTAATTTGCTTAGCTAATTTAATTGATTTGTAATATTTAATTAGCTTGTTGGTTAGTTAAATTGTATTATTCTTTCGGTCCCTCTGAGCGAGGGCAAATTTGTAATAAGTGTGGGTGCATGTGTGCATGTTTTCCAAACCCCCACTTCTTTCTTCCTTTTACTTACCTACTTTCGATGGTTAGTTTAGGGCATGTTTACTTTAGCATACCTTATGCTATGCATGCGTGCATCATTCATCAGTATTGCATGCACCAGGCTCGGCGCATCATACTAACTGCATAAGTATTTCAAATCTAACTTGAATATATGCTACTTGCATTTTCACATGTCATTTATAGACTAGCCGAGCTTACTCTAGTGACATTCCATATGCGTTGCATTAGGCATTTAAACATGGACTTGGATCATGCATGATTGCTAACATGTTCTTGTTTTGGCGCGGAGTACTAGGTGAGCTCTTTATGCTTTAGCACCTCACATGAGTGTGAATGTTAACATGACAGCATGCTTACCATGTGGCTAGTTGCTTATGTGATATAAACTGCCTGAATGCCTGTGGGTGAAGGTTGGATTGTTTGAGTTGGAACAACTCATTGAAATCCGTATTTTAGCCTACTTGCGAGTAGCAAATTTCAAAACATTTCCAAACAAACGGATGTGCAATGCTTTGTTTCCAAATTAGGCGATCTAGTCTATACTTGTTTTGCTGTGCGCATCACATAGTAATTCTAGCTAATTAATCAGAATAAGAACACATAACGTTTTCAAAAGAAGATATCATGGTTAGTAGAGGCCAATCTTTGGATCGGGCAAGAGGGGGTGCTTATAGCTAACCTTCCCCAATCGTACCCAAGTTCCCGAGCCGAGGCAACTTTGGTGGTGACGGACACGTGGCCTTTGGCACCGAGTCAAGGTTTCTTAAATTCCCCCATTAAAAAATATTTAGGTGGTGACTCTGTATCTGGCAAAGCAGTCCATGTTTGGCACTTCTTTCAAAAATCTGTTTTCTCAAAACGATTTGCCGGATTTGGACTCTTTGGTTCAGATTAAGAACAGTAACCAAGACGAATCTGAACTGTAGCATTGAGGTCCCTCGCGGACTTGTTACAGTGGCACTAATAGCTGTTTTGCAAATCTTAATCTTGAGAAAGAAGTTTGTGTTTGTTGGTTGTAATGGGTTGGGGTGATTAGGATTTTATTTGTTAGGTGTGTTTTGTCACGGCATTTCCAAAGGGGGAGATTGTTAGGTTTTATTATTTGCAATCCCGTTTGACAAAGATTACTTTTGGATTTCTATAAGTAATTGGATTTCTTCTAAAACTAGGATTAGTTTTGGATTTCTATAAGTAATTGGATTTCTTCCAAAACTAGGATTACTTTTGGATTTTCTATAAATAGTTGGTTTTCTTCCTCCAGATCTTTTTTTTGGTTCTTAAGGTTTATATCTGGAGATATTTTGTTAGTTTTCTTTGATGTTTTATTGAGTATTCAACTCATGGTTTAAAAAGAGTACATCAAAGGTTTTGTTTGTTATACACAAGAGAGAGAGAGAGAGAGTTGTTCTTCGGTGGATTCTGGAGTGGCTCATCGTAAAGACAATTCCGAGGTGAAGACGGGGTTGGAAGAGGCACATAAAGGTTGCTTCAATTAGGCGTGGATTCGCTAGGTAATTGAGAGTATATCTGTGTAATTCTTTTAAATCTTCTTAGTGGATTGTTTTGTGGCTGTTGCCCGTGGTTTTTTAATCACAGTTGGAGGTGTCCAATTGTGGTTTTTCCACGTTAAAATCGTTGTGTTGATTTATCTTGATTGTTTGATTGGGATTGTTATATATTGCTTAAAATTGTTACATAATCACAAATCAATATCTAGGGGATTTCTAGATTTTTCACTTGGTACCCAGAAAATTATTGGTGTTCATGCTGTAATTCGTTTTAAGTGAAAAATGTCATTTATCATGTTCTTGAGAGACATGAGTATTTTAACTGTTGAACTATAGAACCTTCTTTTTGAAACAGATTGTCTTTGCCAAACTGTATGCCAATTTAATTTCTGTGATATATATCTTATTTTGAAATTGAACCCTATTTTCAAAACTGTATTTACTATCCATGTTACTACTCACTTAGCTATCAGCTGACTTAGTTGTTAATCATTTCCAGGTGTTAGAAGGACTTAGAGTGGACTCATGGCGTAGCGGGGACTCAATTGCATGGACCTCTAGGACATTCATTGATTTTGTTTTAGCTTGTTATGTCAGTTTTGTGCATACATTGTGGTTGGATTTTATTTAGAATTATTTATTTTGTGGACGATTTGTATTCCATTTAGGATATATTTTTGGATGTTGGTTATGGCTGGTTTTACCATTTATACTTGTGATTTGTCACTAGATTGGGTTTTGATTTATTTATTTCTGGGCTATCATTACATTATTCTTATTGATTTTGGATTTGTGTTTAGGCTTACGTGTGTCTTGGACAAAGGCCCTATGGGCCACGGCCGGTCATACCCGGATTTGGGGTGTGATAATTACTCTTGTACCCTTCCTGACACATACTGTGTGCATTCAGTGCATTGTTCAATTTTGTTGACTTTGGAAATTTGTAGCTTACAATTGGCCACGTCAGTGCATTGGGTAAAATGTGTAAAGATAGGTACACTAACATGCACTTTTTCTCGTTGAATTCAAAAGGGCAAATTCGTACTTTTGTCCTTTGTTTATTCAGCATTTTTTTCCCGCCCAAACATAGAAATAGTGTTAACTTTTTTACTTTTTGGTAACTTTTTTACTTTTTGGCTTTTTAAGGGGATGCCAAACATCCATATAATATGGAAAGCAATCTATTAATTTAAATTTAAAATCGACACAATATAAATTTAAAATTTTAATAATCTATCTCATAATTTATAAGTTTTAAATACAAATTTAAAATTATCATAATTATCTCATAATTTTTGTATTAAGGAGCAGTAAGAGTGACATTAAAATTATCGATATATCTATATATTTAATATAAAAAAATACTTTTAAGGAGAGATATTATAAGAGATTCAAAATCACATACAAAATTATTTTTAAAAGCAAAATCTCTATATTGGATTGTAAAATAAAAGTTAAATGGAAGCTAACTAATCGAGATTTTCTTAATTGTTTAAAATTAAGAAAATTAAAAAAAAAATAGTATGAGATATTGATTATAAGACTTTTCACTAAAAATCTCATTTTGCTTATATAAATGGGAGCATAAAATTCACTTTTTATATGCGAAACAATTCACTTTTTTCTTCTTTTCTCGATGTGAGATATAAAATAAAAGTTAAATGAAAGTTAGCCAATAGAGATTTTCTTAATTGTTTAAAAATTAACAATTGTTTGGGTGAAAAGTTTATTTTGAATCAAACAATCTTAGCAATTTAATCTTTAATTAGGTCAAACTTTAATTTATTTTGAATCAAATAAATTTAATCAATATATTTTGATAAAACTGCTAAAATCGCACTTAAATCAGCGAATCAATCAAATCGAAAACAGTTCACCCTATCGACTAGGTCAAAGAACCAACCAACTTATACAAAAATTAATTAATTAAAATTTTTAGATTTTATTTTAATTTTTGAATTAAAACTGTCTTGAACTGAAACATACACAACATTACAATATTAAATGGGAGCATAAGGTTTATATAGTGAAACAACTCATTTTTTCCCTCATTTTCCTGATGTGGGATTGTAAAATAAAAGTTAACAGTTGTTTGGACGAGAAGTTCATTTCTAATCAAGTAATCTCAATCGTTCAATTTTTAATAAAGTCAATCTTAGTTTATTTCAAATTAAATAAATCTAAGCAATATATTTTGATAAGGGTCCGGACTGTCTCCAGCCCAAATTTGGGACAGCCCAGTTCAGTTTGGCCCATTGGGCCTACTTTTGGGTCCCTTTTTGACAATCAGAACCGTTTCCATTTTAGGATTTGTTGCGTACATTATTCCTGTAAAACATTTCGTCGATTGGATAATGGATACTATGTATTTGCATCACTTTTGTTTGAAAAAAATAGACAGCCAGAAAATTAACAGTTCATAAAAAAGTGATCCAAATACATAGTATCTGTTATTCAATCAACATGACTTTTTACAGGGATAATGTACTCAACAAACCTTAAAATGTGAACGGTTTGGATTATCAAAAGGAGGCCCAAAAGTGGGCCCAATGGGCTAGACTGGACCCTCCAGTCCAGATGGGGGACTGGAGGCAAGTCCCAGCCTTTTGATAAAACAACTAAAACCGTGGTTAAACCAATGAATCAGCCAAACCGAAAACGATTCAGCCTAATAAACTAAGTCAAAAGACCAACCAATTTACAACAAAATTAATTAATTAAAACCTTTAAATTTTATTTTAAAATTTAAACCATCTTGAATGGAAATATACACAATACTATAATATTAAATGAGAGTATAAGATTTACTTTATATAAGTGAAACAACTCACTTTTTCTTTCTTTTCTCGATGTGGGATTGTAATTACTTTAAAGTTAAATATTATGAGAGTTTCAAAATTTCATACAAAATTATTTTTAAAATCAAAGCATTTATGTGGGATTGTAAAATAAAAGTTAAATGGAAGCTAACCAATAGAGATTTTCTTAATTGTTTAAAATTGAGTGTGTGTGTGTGTGTGTGAGAGAGAGAGAGAGAGAGAGAGAAATTGGCATTGATTATAGAGTTTCTCACTAAAAATCTTTTTTTACTTATATAAATAGGAGTATGAAATTCACTTTATATGAATGAAACAAGTGAAACAATTTAGTTTCTCATTTTTTCCCAATGTGGGATTGTAAAATAAAAGTTAAATGAAAGTTTATCAATGGGGATTTTCTTAATTGTTTAAAATTAAGAAAATTCAATAATTTATATAAATTAGAACATAAGATTCATTTTATGTCAATGAAACAATTCACTTTTTCCTTTTTGTCTCGATTTGGGATTGTAAAATAAAAGGTAAGTGGAAGCTAGCCAATGAGAATTTTCTTAATTGTTTAAAATTAAGAAAGTTCAATAATTTTAAAATGAGAGTTTGGAACTTCTAGAAGGCTTCTCCCTCAACACTTCCTTTATAAGATTCACTTTATAAAAGTGAAACAACTCAGTTTTTCTTTCTTTTCTTGATTTGGAATTGTGATTATTTTAAAATTAAATATTATGGCAGTTTCAAAATCTCATACAAAATTATTTTTAAAATCAAAACTTTTATATAAGATTGTAAAATAAAAGTTAAATAGAAACTAGTCATTTTTTATTTTCTTAATTGTTTAAAATTAAGAAAATCAAAAAAATGAGCATGAGATGTTGATCATAGGGTTTCTTGCTAAAAATCTCTTTTTACTTATATAAATGGGAGTATAAGATCCACTTTATATAAGTGAAACAATTCACTTTTTCTTTCTTTTTTCGATGTGAGATTGTAAAATAAAAGATAAATAAAAGCTACCAACATGAATTTTTTTAATTGTTTTAAATTAAGAAAAGTCAATAGTTTTAGAATAAAGATTTGGAGCTCCTAAAAGGCTTCTCCCTAAAAACCTTCTTTTTCTTATATAACATATATAGTGAAACAAACTTTGCTTTTTCTTCTTCTCCCGATGTGGGATTATAAAATAAATCATAAACTAATTAGAGTTTTATTTTTATATGGTTAAATGAAAGTTGGCCAATGGAAATTTTTTTAATTGTTTAAAATTAATAAAATTAGTATGAGAAATCTGATTAAATTGGCGAATCGATCAAACCCAAAATGGTTCAGCCTATTCGGTTATGTCAAATGACCAACCAAAAAAATTAATTAATTATAACTTTTAAATTTTATTTTCATTTTAAAATTTAAACTGTCTTCAATTGAAATATACACAATACTACATAAAATTCATTTTATATAACTCGTTTTTTTTTTCTTTTTCCGATATGGGATTATAAAATAAAAGTTAAAAATTATTTGGATGGAAGGTTTTTTTTTAATTAAGCAATCTCAGTCTTTCAATCTTTAATCAGATCAATCTTTAATTTATTTAGAATCAAACAAATATAATCAATATATTTTGATAAAACCGCTAAAATCACGATTAAACCAACAAATCAATCAATTCAAAAATGATTTAGCCTAATCGGTTAGGTCATAATTAATTAATTAAAATTTTTAAAATTTAAACTATATTGAATTGAAACACGCATAATACTACAATATTAAATGGGATGAAAGTATAACATTCACTTTATATGAGTAAAATAACACATTTTTTTCTTCTTATTTTCCCAACATGGGATTATCAAATAAAAGCTATCTAATAGAGATTTTCTTAATTGTTTATAGTTAAGAAAATCAAGAAAACTAGTATGAGATATTGAAACTCCCATAAAGCTCCTTACTAAATGAGATGGGAGTACAAGATTCCCTTTATATTAGTAAAACAACTTATTTTTTTTCTTTTTTTCTCGATGAGAGATTATCAAATAAAAGTTAGCCAATGGAAATTTTCTTAATTGTTTAAAATTAAGAAAATCAAGAAAATTGGTATGAGATATTGAAACTCTCACAAAGCTCTTCATTAAAAATACCATTTTCCTTATATAATATATAGATAGATAGATAGATAGATAGATTAGTTTCTTCATGAATTCATTATGTTTCCACCAATAATAATATGAAAATTTCTAAATATATATAAAATTCATACAAAAAATTTAACAAAAATGATGAGATATTACTATTATAAATAAATTTATCTTCAATAGTAATTTATTTTAAAATAAAATATTCATAATAAACTACATCATTATATATAAAAAATTATATATAATTTTTTGTGATTTATATAACATTAGTCCAATAATATATGGCATCTTACATTCTCTCATCCTCTCTTGGGAATTACAAAATGAATTAAACTTTTGCGCAAGGGCTTAACTAATGGTCACTGAGCTCATCAGCCGCCGGTAAAAGAAAACATCTGAGAAATTCTGCTATACACCCCTTCTATTATATGCACTCACAAATTATGTCAATTTATTTTTAATTATAACTAATTTTCTTATTTAGTTATAACTCGTAAAATCTTTGATTATATCTCATGTATTACTTGGTTATGACATTTTTTTTTTTTGGTGACTCAAAAAGTATAAAATTATATAATTTTATTTTTTTGTTATAATATGCATATGATATATACACCATTCAAGGAGGGTGTATCATATATTTTTTCCAAAAAAAGAAAAAAAATAGGGAACAAAAAGAAAAGGATTTTTAATTCTAGTTCTCGATAATTGTTTGCGCCTACTTGTCTCGTTAACCAAATGATCATATTTTGAAATCTACCCCACAAGTTTTATAGTTTGAATTAAAAATCCTTTACTTCTTAGTTTGTGCAAATTATTCAGGTTACACACTTCACTAGTATAGGTTTTTTTTATAATTTTAATTAATAATTTATCTACCGAATTTGTTCAGTTCAAATTCAATTAATATAGCGGTATTATTTTATTTTATTTTTTGGGTTTCAATTGTGAATTTTTTGATTGAATTATTGTTGGGTTTCTCATACATTTGCGCCCATTAATTATTTTTCTGATACAATAATGAAATTCTTATGCGAGACAAATATAAAAGTAAAATTTCTTTCTATTTTATTTTAAATTTTTATGACTTGAGAATGGGTAAAGTTAGGGATCATGAAAAATTTATGATTCTTGGATTATCTTGATTAGTGTGTGGTGCTTTATTCTAAGTGTAATGCAAAAGTCACAAAGTTTTTATAATTATTTTCATGAAAAAAATTTCTTGATACCTAACATTGCTGTTTGAGAATTAGTATTTCAATCTTTGCACGACCCATCAAATAAAAAAATTTAGATCGGCCACTGCTTTATAATATAAACCACTGTGGTAGTTTGGTTTAAGCAGCCAAAATATTACAGTTCTAAATCAAACGAAGAATCAACAAAGAAGATACAATCACAAATCCATCAACAACAAAAAAAAAACCTAAAATTCTTACTCAGATTCCTCAAACGAGGCTTCGATTCGGAGAAGAACAAAACCCACAGCAACTCCGATAAGAACAAGCCCATTCATGATTGCTGCAATCTTGAATATCTCAGCAGCGGCGTTACAGGTGGAAGACAGAGCACCACCACCACCACCTCTGCCTTGTGATGGAAGTTTCGAAGAGCTAACAATCTTGGCAAATGACTGTTCAGTGCAAACAAGAAGGCCTAAAGAGGCCACATTGTTATGAGCTTTAAGCCCACTAAAACAGTTCATTCCACCAATGTAGTTTACTCTGGTTTTTCTCCTCTGGGAGGACCGACCTGAGCTCACGGTGGCGGCAAATGTTGCCGCAGAGAGACTTGCTGATGCTGATGCTGATGTTGTTGCCATTGTCATCTTACCCACAACCATAGTTCTAAATCGTGGTATCCGGTGACGTAACGGTATCGATCGCGGAGTATCGGTATCGGTAGTATCGGCCGGTACGTATCGGGAATCGGCTGTCGCGGCTGTGAAATTTTAAAAATCATTAACAATCCCTCTAAAACTCAATTTTATGCATTTTTTTAACTCTTTTAGCCTTAATTTGTCACATTTTAATCAAAATTTTAATATGTAGAAGTACTTTTGACTCATTTTCAGCTACATAATATGTACTTATTTTAGTCTCAATTATAACTTTTAATTATCTACAATAACAATTTTTAATTGACAAATATTGTAATTCTAATTTACTTAGTAACAATAATATATTTAAAATAAAAATAAAAATCTAATTAGAATAAACCTCTTTAAAAAAAAAATTCTAAATCTTAAACATCTACACCAAAGCAAGACACAAATAAAAAAATTAAAAAAATATATAATACAAAAACATGACACCAAAATAAATAAATAATAAAAATCAATAAACAACCTTTCCACTAATCTAACTTTTTGACAGATTGAACAGGTATTTTTCTTACTTTTTTTTTCCCTTCTTCTGCTCAGTAGAAATATATATATATATATATTAATATAAACAGTGGTGGTGTGTATTCAGCACACCCACTCAGCCCATTCAGCAACTTCTTTGTGGATTCATGCCCAGAATTTGGAAGCATCACCGTTAGATCTTCCCACACCAAATATGCTGTTGCTGCTGCCCTTTCATCTCCACCGTACAATTCCACTCCCCCCCTATCCATATCATCACGACCATAAACAAAGAAAAATGAGGGAAAAAAACCTCTAAACATTCAGCACTAAAACAGAGCATAGCACTAAAACGGTTTGCTGCTGGAATTGTTTTTTGGAACCACTGATGCTCTGTTTTTGGTGAGTTTATTCAAAAACATTCGGACAATGGTTCCAAGATCTAAGCTTCTTCAAAAACATTCACACTAAAACAGAGCATAGCAGTAAAACAGAGCATCAACAATTCCACTCCGTACCGGCATGTATCGGACTGTATCGTCGTGTGTATCGGATTCGGGCCGATACGTGTCGGGAATCGGCCGATACGGACGTGAAATCCAATCTCACCGGTATACCGGTGAGTATCCGACGCGGCCCTCCCATTTTCCGGTACGAATTGGCCGTTACGGAACGTATCGGCCGATATTTAGAACCTTGCCCACAACCTGCTATAGATATATATATATTGAAGAGTTTAGCCCAAAAAATAAAGCTTAAATAGTACACATAAACAGACTAATGTAATTAAGGAATATAAAAAAGTTTTGTTAATCTATGCAAGAGTAAAAAGTTTACCTGATTGGGGATGGGATTTGAAAGTTTCTGGGAATTGAGAGAGAGCAAGAGAGAATAATATGGGGAGGTTTTGTGAGGAGAAAGATGAGAGGAGTTGGATAAGGTTGGAATGGGATGGTTGGTTGACAAATAGATTGGATGCTGGCCAAGAAAAGTGAGGCTCGTGGCAACAAAATTGGGAAAATATAATATTTATATATATAGTGTGTGTTAAAATAAGAATGATAAAATTAAATTAATTTTGATATTTATAGTGTTGAAATATTTGATTTTAATAAAATATTATTTTTCAAGTGCACTTAAATTAGATGTCCATTTCTAAAACATTTATGCTGTGTTTGGTATGAGAATTTAAAGAGGGATTTGGAAAATAAAATAAAAAATATGGGTGAAATATAAATAAAATATATCTCCATTTTATCTAATTTTACACATTTTTCCTTTTCCTTTCCAAATCCCTTCCCAAATCTCCCAATCAAACACAACATTAGGCTAATGGTCCCAAGTTTAAATTTTTTTGAGCCCAAAGGAAAGTGTTTGTCCAAATAAATACTTATATGTAGGGGTGTTCACGGATCGGTTTTGTGCGGTTTGCGGTTCGGTTTTGACCCGCCCGCATATATGTGGTTTGGGAAAAAGTCAACCTGCAACCGCCTGCAGTGCGGTTTGCAATTTGTGCGGATAGAGTTTGTAGATGTGCGGGCGATTGCAGGTGATTTACAGTTTACACTTTTTTCTTTAAAAATTAATTTTTAAGTTTTTTTTTCCATCAAATTTAGGCATTAGATTCATTTTATATATTTGTGATTATTTGACAATAATTTTCTAATGAGTTTACAAATAAAAATTAAATATCAATGTGTTAGGACTTTTTGTTGTCAAATTCCATGAATCAAAACCAAGGTTGTAACAAGAGTTCTTTAAGAAGTTGGTTTCCTTCAAAAACAGGATTACTTTGGAGTTCTGCAAGAAGTTGTTTTGCTACAAGAAGTTGGTTTTCTTTCCCAACTAGGATTGTTTTGGTTTTCTATAAATAGTTGGGTTTCTCCCAAGTCTAGGCTATTCATTGATTCATTCATTGAATCTCTTCAGATCTTCTTTTTGGTTCTTAAGGGTTATATCTAGAGATATTTTTTTTAAGTTTTCTTTGATGTTTTTATTGAGTATTCAACTCATGGTTTAAAGAGAGTACATCAAAGGTTTGTTTGTTATACACAAAAGAGAGAGTTGTTCTTCAGTTGTGGATTCTGAAGAATTCGAGCCTGAAGCTTTGGTGGAATCCGGAGTGGCTCATCAGAAAGACAATTCCGTGGTGAAGATGGGGTTGGAAGAGGCACATAGAGGTTGGTTCAATTAGGCGTTGTGGATTCGCTAAATAATTGAGAGTGACACCTGTGTAATTCCTTTAAATCTTCTTAGTGGATTGTCTTGTGGCAGTTGCCCGTGGTTTTTTTATCACAATTGGAAGGTGTCAAATTGTGGTTTTTCCACGTAAAATCTTTGTGTCTCTTTCTCTTGATTGTTTGATTGGGATTGTTATATTTTGCTTATTATTGGTACATAATTACAAATCAACATCTAGGGTTTCTAGATTTTTCAATTGGTATCAGAGCGGGTCGTTCTATTTTGTTTAAAACAAAAATATTTTTTTTTTAGAACAAGATCTTATTTGATTTGTGATAATGGATTCAAAGAGGTTGGTTGAAAATACCACTAATGATGAATCCTTGGAGAGTGATAATGAAGAGCTTAAGCAAGCTTATAAAAAGTTGTATAAGGAGTCTCTTAAGTTATTCAAATTAAATGACAAACTCACAAAGAAACTCAAAGCATGTGAATATGAGAATGTCAAACTTAAGGAGGAGATTTCCGAGGCTAGGATCAATGCCATCAAGATAGCTGATGATCAACAAGTTCTTTGTGCAAAACTGTTGACTTGTGAGACAGAGAGGAATGAGCTACAGGAAACTCATGCCATGTATGAAGAAAAGATTGAATCTCTCGAGATGTCTCAAGTTTCTTTGGAAGAACTGATGATCAAAAAAGAGGAAGAGCTCAAGGTTTCCATGGTTACCATTAGTCTTTGGAACAAAGGATCAAAGACTTTAGAGGATATCATTGGGTCTCAACAAATCTGTTCAGACAAGAGTGGCATTGGCTTTGGAGATAAGAGAGAGAAAAAACAGAGTGCTTCCACATCTCATG
The DNA here is from genome assembly GCA_025200525.1 of Camellia lanceoleosa. NCBI lineage: Eukaryota > Viridiplantae > Streptophyta > Magnoliopsida > Ericales > Theaceae > Camellia > Camellia lanceoleosa. Next base: position 91,363,583 of record CM045761.1, read on the forward strand.
ATACAAGAACTCAAGGAAAGGGAGGACAAAAGATTCAACATGAGGATAGACTTCTCAAACTTCCTAGAGTAGGTAAGGTAAAAGAAAAGAAGGTATACCCTGTTTTTATTTGTCATCATTGTGGTATGCATGGTCATATTTGCCCTTATTGTTATAAGTTGCATGGGAGAGTGTCTCAAAAGGGTAGAAATTCGAATTCTTTTTGGGTTAGTAGACAACCTTACATATCCAGGCGGAATACCAAGATTCATGAGGGTGTTCACAACACCACGACATTTACCAGGACCGCTAGATCTAATTTTGTTAAGACCAAAAAGATTTGAGTGAGAAAACTTGACTTGTGTTAATGTGTTTACTCTTTTTAGTTTTTTTTTTTTTTTTGGTCTCTGCGTTTTTTTTTTTATGAAAAAAAAATAAAAATGTGTGAATGTTTGTTTTTTTTTTTTTTTTTTGTCTTGCTTTGTTTAGAAAAATAAAAAAAAAAAAAAAAAAACCCAAAAAGATTTTCTTATATGGTTTTGCAAGCTTGAAAATTTTGAGCAGTCCTTGGTGCATATTGGAATTGATGAGAATATCCATTACATGTTAACATGTGTGTGCTTTCTCTGGTCATTACTCATTTTGGAGTGTGTGTTCTTTGATTAGTATGTCTCATTCTGTACACACTCTTGGATTAGCAAATATCGGAGTCTTCCGACTTAGTGTTTTTTTTTCATGGACTTCTGGCATTGTATCTTTTGCTTTTCTAGAGGAATTGACCTATACTAGCATATCATGGGTGATGTTGAGTCTCTTAACCACCTTCCATCTTTTTGCATCTCCACGGCTTTCCCCTCTGTTCTTTGTAATCCAGCCATGAGGAAAAGGCTACCTCAAAGTCACCAACCAGGCCATCCTTATTATATCCATGCTTCTCTGGTTCGGTTTCCATACTTTTGAGCGTGTCAGCCGCCAATGAATGTGCAAAAGAAAGAAAAAAAATGTGCAAAAGAAAGAAAAAAAAAATGTGCAAAAGGAAAAAAAAAAAAAAAGATGTAAAAAAAAATAGAGCATAAAAAATAGGATTCATTGATTGAGGGGGAGCCTCCGCCTTTACTCACCAAATACCCCTTGATTCCTAGTGGTTTGACTTTCCTTAGTTGTGCTTAGATTCTCTTGTCGGAGGTCCAACTTTTATATCACTACTAGGATTTGAATCTTGTGTTTGTCGAACTCCAAGAGTCACACACACACCTTTATCATGGGATCTATGCTTTTCACATAATGCATCACTTTCTTTTATGAGGAATTTTCTAGAGGCTGTGCACATTTTGTTTTCAAGTAATTGTGCTTTTTGGATAATCTTGTGTGTTTCAAGGTACAAATCTGAAATTCCTTACTTGCTCCACCATATTATTTTTTGTCGTTTTTCTTATTGTTCACTGTTTTCAGTATTTATGGTTGTTTTTTAATGAGGGAGAGTTTGGTTCATCATTACCAGTGTTTGATGTATATTGATGGTACAGTAGTTTGGTTGATGGTACAGTGTTTTTACTTTTGCTTATATCCTTCTTTGGTACAGTTGGATTGTTAGTATTTTGTTTATGGATTGATTTATATTTTGTTTATTTAATCCAGTTCCACATATTTTGATTGGCTTGTGTGTGGTTATTTTATTTCAGGATAATTGTTCAAGAGCATGGATTTGAGTGTTGGTTCATAGTTCTTTGGTCTTTGCTTGAGAGATTTTGTTAGGAAATTTGTTTTAGATTGGTTTTATCCAGGATTTGACAAAGGGGGAGATTGTTAGGACTTTTTGTTGTCAAATTCCATGGATCAAAACCAAGGTTGTAACAAGAGTTCTTTAAGAAGTTGCTTTCCTTCAAAAACAGGATTACTTTGGAGTTCTGTAAGAAGTTGTTTTGCTACAAGAAGTTGGTTTTCTTTCCCAACTAGGATTGTTTTGGTTTTCTATAAATAGTTGGGTTTCTCCCAAGTCTAGGCTATTCATTGATTCATTCATTGAATCTCTCCAGATCTTCTTTTTGGTTCTTAAGGGTTATATCTGGAGATATTTTTTTAAGTTTTCTTTGATGTTTTTATTGAGTATTCAACTCATGGTTTAAAGAGAGTACATCAAAGGTTTGTTTGTTATACACAAAAGAGAGAGTTGTTCTTCAGTTGTGGATTCTGAAGAATTCGAGCCTGAAGCTTTGGTGGAATCCGGAGTGGCTCATCAGAAAGACAATTCCGTGGTGAAGATGGGGTTGGAAGAGGCACATAGAGGTTGGTTCAATTAGGCATTGTGGATTCTCTAGATAATTGAGAGTGACACCTGTGTAATTCCTTTAAATCTTCTTAGTGGATTGTCTTGTGGCGGGTTGCTAGTGGTTTTTATCACAATTGGAAGGTGTCCAATTGTGGTTTTTTCACGTAAAATCTTTTTGTCTCTTTCTCTTGATTGTTTGATTAGGATTGTTATATTTTGCTTATTATTGGTACATAATTACAAATCAACATCTAGGGTTTCTAGATTTTTCACAATGCATTAAATGAAAGTACCCAAAACAAAAAGACCTTACACTAGCATTTTTGCCATGAAAAAAATGTATATCAATGCATTAAAGGTTGTACTCAATTAGAATTGTCAGTTCAATAATTAATAATCAAACTAGAAGATTCATCAACCACCAGAAGGAAAATTTTATTAAGAAAAAGTGGATGAGTCATCAATGAAAATCATATAAGAAACCAAGTTTAGGATTTGATAATTCTATGACATTAAAAAAGTTGAGAAATACTTAAAAATAAGGATCCTAGTGTCATAGAGAACATGATGGTGCTCCTGTTAAAGTTACAAAGTTGGTATATAAAAAATAATAATAATAATAATAATAATTAAAGTGCGGGCGATTTTTACGAATTGCGGGTTTAACCCGCGACCCACCCGTAACCTACAAATTTTTCATATTTCAAACCGCATCTGCCCGCATTATGTTTGCGAAACCGCTCATTTATATGTGGGTTGGGCGGTTTGAGCAGTTCGGATAAACCGTTTATGTTCTAAGTTTACTTATTTGTCTATCTATTCAAATGTTATCTATTTGTTTAAATAACAAACTATCTGTTCAAATATACCGTTATTTATCTATTCGGCAACAGCGACTTTTTCTGTAATTTTTCAACACGTGTAATTCTCATCAAATAAGATTAATCTTGGACTAAATGCTTAACGCACCCCTCAACTTGAATTTACCAACAATTTTTCCTTTCTTTTTAAAATGTCCCAAAGAAAAATTGTTAAAGGAAACCCTAATTTTTTTAATTATTTCAATTTAAACTCTCAATTTTTAAAATAATATCAATTCTAACCAATAACTCACAAATTAGGAGCAATTTAGACAATTTAATCATTTTTTGTCAGTGGTGCTAAACAGTGACAATAGCTATTGACTAGAGAAGGAACAAGGGGGGTAGCAGTGAGCTGAGGAATGAGAGGAGTAACATTTGACGGGAAAAAGAGATGAAGTGATGGCAGTAGATTTGGAAAGATGAGAGGTGGTGATCGATGATGATAAGGGTGAGAGATGACTGTCAACAATAATGAAAGAAAAAAGAGTTGTTAAATTATCTAAATTGCCCATTCTCCGTTAGTAACTAACATCATAAGCATTTGCACATGTGCATCTCTATCCCTATTTACCACCGCTGCCACCACCACCATCACCCGTCCCACCACCACCCCAAGTGTACATTAGTTTTAAGGACACATCGAAATCTAAGAAAATTATGAAAAATATTTTCTGAAATTTTTTTTCCTGCTAAACCAAACAGAGCGCATGAAAATGTGATGAGTTAATCCAGCATTACTGGTGTGATACAGCTTCTTCTTACATTTCTTTCTGCACTATTCCTTTCAGCCTACTCTTCATTATCAATTTTGATGACCATGCAAGTATTAATTAGACTCAGAATTGACCATGTGTTGTGCTGAAATGGAAGATTGATCCAACTTCATTATGGTAATCATATCCATAACTCAAGTCTGTGTAAATCCAACCATCCAATCAAGATCATACCTTCACCATCTGCAGCAGTAGGTCATCTGCCTTCTTAAGCTATCTAAGGTCTATGAATGGAGGCACAACTGAAACAACAATGCTAAGTGCTCAAAAAAGAAAAGAGAAAAAAAGACCAGAAAAGTACTCAAAATTTAAAATTTGTTGGTTCTGGTTCGATAATTTTAAAACTCCATTGGGTAATGTGAATCTTGATGAGTCTTGTACATTAACTACTCAACTACAACATCCAACTTTGTGGTAAGTTGGCAGGGGTAGGGCCCCCTTGCCCAAAGGTGGGTGTTTGGAGGCCTTGGCCCCAACCTGAATTTGGAGTAAGGGTATTGTTGGTATTTTCACACTTGTGACCTGTTATTCTAATTCTATTTATATGCAGTTAAGCCGATGCTATCACTATATCTCTTATAACTTTTCTAATCAGTGTAACTATGGAACCGTAGCAACCATGGACATAATCCTAGTTTTGGGGTGAACCAAGAAAATATTGTGTTTGTTCTTCTCGCTTTTTCATATTCTACAGACCCTATTTAGGTGTTACAAATTCCTAACAGACTCAACCATTAATTAAAAACCCTAATCAAAAACACATTTTTATTAACAACTGAACAAACAATGCAAGGTTTCAAGTTAAACTGAAACGCTGATGGTGATAGTGATACATGATACATCAGCATTGGCATACCATTTGTGCAAACCACATCAGTTGATAGAACAGAACACCCCAAAACACATGAAGAAAAGTCACTGCTTCCAAGCAAATCAGCAACCAAGAAAAAAGGTTAAATGGATGCAACAAAATCAATAGTAACAAGAGGGCCGCCAAAGAGAAATAAGTACCTGAGAAAGTTCAGTTAAGTTTCACTTCGGAAGTCAGAAGGTTTCTTCACCGCCTTGCATGCGAAATATGGACACTTTCAGCACATTATCCTTAGCCTGGATCAATTCAAAGACACAAACATCCCCTTCCACCAAATGATTTTCCCTCATAAATGTTGACCATCCCTTGGTTAGATTTAGCACCCTACCGTCCACACAAAAGCAACTTACTTTCCACCGTTTTCCACCAGAAACCTGAAGTTCAATGAATTTCAAAGCCGGATTCAGATGATTCCGTGCAAAACTGGCTGGCACATACTGCACAAGCAAGAAGAATTTAAATGTCAAAATGAAATCACACTCATACATATTATTCGCATAGATATTTGGTTGGTTTCCATGGTTCTATAACACAGTTTGGATCGTTTGTCAACACTTCCAAATTTCATTTTCATTTTTTTGGAAATTAGAAACGAAAACTTCTTCGATATATTGTTTTCATTTTCATAAAAGTGGAATATATTCTACAATTTTCAAAAAATTTGGAAACAAAAAAAAAATTGTTTCCAAAACAAGCTTTCATTCTCTTTCCTCCCTCCCCCATCACCCATCATTGTCCACCACCTGCGGCCACCTCTGACCTCCAATGAGCAACTCTTTGGAGATGTTCGGCTACCCTTGGGCTATCCAATGGTCTAGCCACTCCGTGACTCCGACACACTCCAACGGCCACCACCTCCAGCAACTCACTAAACATGTTTCTTCTTCTTTCTTTTCTTTTTTTTCTTTTTCCTTCAAAATATTTGTCTACGCCAAACAAATTTTCATAAATTTAAAAAAAATAAAAATAAAAATAAAAAAATCTTGTTTCATGTTTTATGTAAATAGAAAACATAGAACATTGTTATCAGAAGAATATATTCACAACCAAGGAAGCAACACAAATGGCTCTGCCATATTGAAAATAAGATTTTAAGGGCTAACCAGAACACAACGACGATGAACATTATATTGCCGCAAGATAACTGTAAAAAATGGATTTTCGGGCTTGAACATCATGGCAGCATTAACCGCCTTCTCTCTTTCTTGGGTTGTCACTGGTTGCCTCGTGACAGAATTGCTACAAGTATTTACACCCAGAAATTCTACTTCCTCTTCATCCTTTGCTGGATACTGTTTTCCATGACTTGGTTCTTCAGAAATGCTAATAGTATTTCTTGGATACTGAATCTCACAAGCAGTTAAATCAAATATATGAACATTGAACTTTGAATTTTCTTCATATTTGAACAATACAAAGAATCCGCAGCTGATAGAATGATGCTCTGCAAATTCTTTCCAACCGTCAGAAACCAAAGCATGTTGTCAGCTTTTTCCACTCCCAAATGCCAAATTCGACCATTTGGAACAGTTAACATGACAATACTAGTGAGTTCATTCCCATATTTCGCAGCAAACTTTTTTGGGATCCTCTGGAGATCAATCAAATTAAGGTTTATTCATTTGTCTAGTGGATATAATCATCAGGCAAACAAGTATTTTAAGATGAATGTAACTCCAAAAATTGCAGATGTTAGATTGGCCAATTATGGAAACCAAATAAACTACCCAAAGTCTCCACTAGTAGAGATGGCCTTTTGTTTCTTCGCTTATAAACAAAATGACCAAAAATATCCCATTAGGCATTAACTAATATTTAACTTTATCAAGTTAGCCCCATGAAAGTTTTCAATTGAATCAGTCCATAATTCTTTGCATATTCTGTCAACTAAATTACGGATACAATTGCACAAGAAGATCTTTTGCCATCATTTGTGAACTAATGAAGAAAAATGCAGGATTGTTATCAGGAAATAAGTCTTTTTTCTCCCGTTTCACAAGCCCCTAAATCTCTTCCTTTGCTTTAATGTCCTCCAGTCACACGATGTCATGAGAATCATCTTGGGATATAGCATTTTGTGCCTTTCACAAGCAATGTAATGAAGATAGGGTGTCAACTAGAAGAACCCTTTGTTGAAGCCAATGGTGAACCAAGTCTTGAAAAAATGAGTAAAAAGGTTCTAGAAAAAAAATGCATACATCATATGATAAAAGAAATGAAATAATTGTGGTCTCTAACTTTACAAGACGAGAAGAAATGGTTATGTTTTCTCATTTAAAGTAAAAAGCAAAACATAAGAAATAGGGATACAAGTAACATTTCTTTTTCTTCATTTATATTTTGACGGCAATCTTAGTATTATAAAAATATACAACCAATCAAAAAAGCCTCTAAATGCACCCAATAAAAATGTTGGACACCCATTTCTAAATTTGAATTTTGGTTTTATGTTTAAACATCCCAACTGTACTCCTACCCACCCAACCACCATTAGCCACCTCTGCTGCAAGTGTCACCTCCTCCACCGACTTGTCCCCAATCCGATGCTCACTTCCCTCTCCCCTTCTCTCCTACCGCTCACCATCCCCTCCCTTTCCCTCATACGATAGCCCCACTTCTCACCTTCCTTCCTTTCAAACCTTAATCCTAACACTAAAGACAGAGACATCCACAAGGGATGGAGGAGAGATAAAGAGTCTTGCATAGAAAGGGAAGGGTAGAACGGACTGTGGTGTGGCGCTAAAGGTAGGGAGGGGTTGGCAACTTGGTGATTGCCGATGGCGGCAGGAAAGGAAGTGGTGGCTAGGAGAATAGAATGAAAAATAATGGTATTGGTTTACCTATGAATGAGGTAGAGGCCATGTATAAATATATTCATGATACAATTTAGGAAACAATATGAACAAGGCTCTAAATCCGTGATTCACACAATCATGGATTTTATACAATCTACTAAAAATAAAATTATTCTAATTCCTATATTCAACACTCCTCTTCAAGCTGGCATGAAAACATTCAACAAACGCAGCTTGTCAATGGATGACTGGAGCAACATCAGTCCCACAGACTTTGTGAACATGTCTGTTGTTAAGTGTTAGTGTCTATGTCATCCATGACACACCATGACATCAGCTCTATTCTGATGTCATCCATGACATCAACCCTATTTTATGATGTAATCCATGACATAAGCTTTGATCTACTTTGACTTATAAATAGGCTACTTCATCTCATTGTAAAACACACAATTCTACATATCAATAAAATGTTCTTTCTCTCTTCTTCTTCATCTATATTTCTGACGTAGTATCAGAGCCATATCTTCCTCCTTGAAGATTTCTTATTCTTGTCCTTGTTTCTTCGTTTTTTACTTCAGATTTTGTAAAAAATATATATATATATATTCAGCATGTTCAACTAGGGCCGAAAATAAGCCCTATGATTTTATTTTAATTTTTTACTCATTATTTGATTGGTTTTCTATTTTTCCTTATTTTTTGAAAAAATGTGTGGTTTTTCTTGAAATCATTGATGGGGAGGTATTTAGTTGATTTTTCTCTTCCTCCTTAGTCCTTGGGAGCCGACTGGTGCATTGTTGGCCTTTGTTGTTCATGTTTTGCAATTTTTGTGGGACTTCTCTCCTTGAATGACTGATTCGGCTCATATAGGTGTTGTCCCAACAATGTTTGCTTGGGTCTAGCTTTGTTTTTTGGGCTCTACAGGTAACATACTGGTCCCGAGTTTATTTTTTTAGACTTGCTTCTGTTTGTTTGGGTTGTCCCTGTTGTGTGGTTTTAATTTTGAATGGCTAAGGGTGAGAATAAGGATCCTTCGGTCAATGCGGACTATAGGCAGCATCGTGTTGTGACTCTTAACGATAGTCCGTCTCTTCAAATCAATCCTGTGAAACTTGATGGCACCAGCTACCTGATTTGGTCCTGCTCTTGTAGTCTTGCTATTGCTGCTCACCGATTGACTGGTTATATTACCAGTGATCTTCCTCAGCATGCCTATGATGATCCTTTGCATACTCAATAGGTGTCTGAGAATGCTTTAGTTATGACTTGGCTCATTAACTCTATGTAGCCTACAATCAATAGGTCTTTTCTTCTACTGGATACTGCTTATAAGATTTGGACCGCTACTTCCCAAATGTATTCTCAGTAGGGTAATGACACACAAGCATGAGTTAAGGAAGAAACTTCGAGGCTTGGATCAGAAGGATCGCTCACTTGCGGTGTACTATGCTAAATTAAGTAGCTTTTGGCAATAACTGGATTATTATCAGAGTGTTCAGGCTGTTTGTTCCAAGGATGCAACTTTATTTTAGCAAACCGTGGAAAAGAAGCATGTGTATGACTTCCTTGCTGAGTATGATCAGATTCGCCTTCAAGTGTTGGGTCGCTCTTCTTTTCCCACCTTACGAGAGGTTTATGCTCTTGTTCAGCAACAGAAAAATCGGAGTGCTATGGTCCATCCCTCTATTCAGCATCGATCTGCTTTGGTTGTGGCTCCTACTACTTGTGATCCTAAGCCTAGTTCAATTCAGTTTTGTAGTAAGGGTATCATAAGTGATCAAGATCATTTAAAGTGTGATTATTGTGGAAAAGACCAACATGATGTGAGCATTGTTGGAAATTGAATGGTCGCCCTACTCGGGGTCATGGCCGTGGTAGTACAGCTCATCCACAAGCACGTGTGTCTAAGATTGCAACTAGTACTTCTTGTGAACCCAATACTTTTTCCCAAGATGAATTACACACTCTCAGGCATTTGATGGCTCGACTTGATTCTCCATCTACCATAGTGTCTTCGACTCCTACTTCTTCCAATTTTACCCACACAGGTACTCCTGCTAGTGCTCTTAGTACATCCTCATCGCCTTCTTGGATTATTGATTCTGGTGCTACTAATCACATGACAGGTGCCTCTAGTATTTTCTTTACTTATTCTCCTTGTTTTGGGAGGGATAAGGTTAGAGTGGTCCAGCAAGGGTTTTGTTCATTGCTCATCTTTACTTTCTCTTTCCTCCATGCTTCATGTTCCTAATTTTTCTTCCAACTTACTTTCCGTTAGTAGCCTTACTACTTCCCTAAACTGCTTAGTGATATTTTTTCCTACTCATTGTGTCTTTCAGGAACTAGCTACGAGGAAAACGATTGGCAATGGTAAAGCATATGGTGGATTGTACTTTATAGATGTTGTTCCTCCTCCATTACCGTTGTCCAACACTTAGCCTCTTCAATGCACTATTGGTTATCCTCTTCCCCTCCTTCATCAATGGCATCGTCGTTTAAGTCATCCATCCTTTAGTATTTTAGAAAGACTTTTTCCTTCCTTAGTTTGAGATTATTCTAGGAACACTTTTGTTTGTGATGCTTGTGAACTTGCTAAGCATAAACGTACTTGTTATCCTTCAATTAATAAAAAAAGTATATTTCCTTTTATGCTTGTTCATATGCCACCCCCCGTAGTGTCTATTTCTAGATATCGTTGGTTTGTCACTTTTATTGGTTGTTATTCCTGTATGACTTGGGTCTATCTTTTTCGAACTAAAAGTGAGGTTTTTCTTGTTTTCGCCTTTCCATAAAATGGTATGCAATCTCTTTAATGCTACCATTAAAATTCTTCGGAGTGATAATGGGACTGAGTATGTTGATGGAGCTTTCCGAGCATACCTTGAGGAGCATGGCATTCTTTATCAGACTAGTTGTGTTGGCACTCCTGAGCAGAATGGAGTTGTTAAATGCAAGAATGGCCATCTTCTTGAAGTTGCTCACTCACTTTTGTTTACCATGAAAGTTCCTAAGTCTTTTTGGGATGATGTTGTTCTTACTATTGCTTATTTCATCAACCGTATGCCTTCCAGTGTCCACCAATTCCAAATTCCTCTTGCACATCTTCCTGTGGCTTATTCCACATCTTCCCTTCCTCCTCAAGTTTTTAGGTGTGTTTGTTTTGTTCATTTGCAACCTCGTACTCAGGGAAAGCTTGATCCTATAGCCGTGCGTTGTGCCTTTCTTGGCTATTCTTCTACTCAGAAGGGTTACAAATGCTATGATCCTCACACTCGAAAAGTGTATGTCAGTATGGATGTCACCTTCCATGAATCTGAGTCCTGTTTTACTTCTTTTCTGCCATCTCCTCCATGGGAGAGTGTTATAGATGAGATTGCGGATGAGATGATGTCATATCAGCATGAGTTATCTTTTTGCACTCCTAGTCAGCAGGCTGTTATTTGTGGTAAGAGGGAGCGTAAGAGTGGTTTTGGTGTTGAGCCTGACATTGGGGGCCATTTGGATAAGGTTGATTTTAAGACTTATTCACGACACCAGAAAAGAGCAACCATCTCTTATGCCACCAAGTCAATCATCATCCCTTGTGCCGTTCCAGATCCTGTTTCACTGATTCTACAGGTAATGTACCTCATTCTATTTCTTCATCAATAGTTGACAATCACATACTAATGATTTGAGTTTTCCTATTGCTCTTAGAAAGGAGGTTAAAGCTTGTACTCAACGCCCTATTTCTAAATTTGTATCCTATGATTATTGTCTCCTGTAGATCGTGCTTTTTTTTCGTCTCTATCTTCTGTGTGTATCCCACAAGGTTGGAAAGAAACTATTACTGATCCTAAGTGGAAATGAGCTGTGATAGAAAAGATGCAAACCCTAAGTAAGAATAATACATGGGAGTTAGTCTCCCTTCCAAGTGAAAAAAAAATCAATGGGATGTCAGTAGGTGTTCACCATTAAGCAAAAGGCAGATGGGACAATTGAACAATACAAAGCAAGACTAGTGATCAAGGGATATACTCAGACATATGGAATGGAATATCAAAAAACGTTTGCTCCTGTAGTAAAGATGAATTTCATTCGAGCCAACCTTTCATGTGCAGCTAACCTAGGGTGGCCTTTGCAACAACTAGATGTGAAGAATGTCTTTCTTCATGGGGATTTAGAGGAGGAGGTTTATATGGATGTGCCACCAGGATTCTCCTCTCAGTTTATAGTTGGGAAAGTCTGAGTTGAAGAAAGCATTATATGGTTTGAAACAGTCTCTTGAGCTTGGTTTGACAAATTTTTGAAAGCAATTTTGAGGTTTAGGTATAAGCAAAGCAATGCAAATCATACCATGTTTGTCAAACACAACGCAAACAAGGTAGGTATGCTTATTGTATATGTGGGTGATATAGTTGTGACAAGGAATGATGAAGAGGATGTGACACATCTGAAGATGTAGCTGACTAAGGAGTTTAAGGTCAAAGATCTCACTCGCCCGTGAGGTACTTTCTTGGAATTGAAGTTGCGGATCTGACAAAGGCATCCTCATTTCTCAAAGGAAGTACATTCTAGATCTTCTTGAAGAAACAAACATGTTAGGCTGTAAACCAACTGATTCACCTATGGAGGTTAACCATCATCTTTGCAGTGGTGTTGGTAACTCGGTGGAAAAGGAAAGGTACCAAAGACTTGTTGGACGGCTTATAGACCTATTTCATACTCACCCAAATATTGCCTATGCAGTTGAAATAGTAAGCCAATTTATGCATGATTCTCGTACAACACATTTGGAGGTTGTGTATCGCATTTTGAGGTATCTTAAATCTACCTAGGGAAAAGGGATTTTGTTTTCTAATCAAGGACACTTGAGGTTGGAGGCATTCTTGTCTGATTAGGTGTTCTGTAGATGACAGGAGGTCTACATCTGGTTACTATGCTTTTATAGGGGGTAATTTAGTCACTTGGCGTAGTAAGAAGCAAACAGTGATGTCCCAGTCTAGTGCAGAGGCAGAATACCGAGCTATGGCGCATGGTACTTATGAATTCATGTGGATTCAATCTTTGTTAGGTGATATAGGAATTGTTTGTGGTGATCCTATGACTCTGTACTATGACAACAAAGCTGCCATCAGTATTGCTCACAATCCTATTCAACATGACAGAACCAAGCATATTGAGATTGACCAACATTTTATTAAGGAGAAATTGAATAAAGGTTTGATGTGTATGCCTTCTGTGAAGTCGGAAGATCAATTTGCTAATGTGTTTACCAAAGGTCTTAGTAGTAAGGTCTTTCATCCAATTTGTTGCAAGTTGGGCATGAGAAATATATTTGCACCAACTTGAGGGGGAGTGTTTAGTGTTGGTGTCTATGTCATCCATGACACACCATGGCATCTGCCCTATTCTGATGTCATTCACGACATCAGCCCTATTCTATGATGTAATCCATGGCATAAGCCCTATTCTATGATGTAATCCATAACATAAGCCCTATTTTATGATGTAATCCATGACATAAGCCCTGATCGACTTTGGCTTATAAATAAGCTACTTCATCTCATTGTAAAATACATAATTCTACATATCAATAAAATCTTCTCTCTCATTTTCTTCTTCATCTATATTTCCGACATCTACTAACTGCTGAGAAGAAGAGACAAATGATGGACTCACAATGCCAGTCTGAACCTTTTCTCTAATGAAATGTATGTCAACCTCGATATGCTTGGTACGCTCATGAAGGCACAGAATCAGAGCATAACATAATGGCAGATTTATTATCACGAAATAAAGAGGAAGGCACAGTCTCCTCAAAACCCAACTATGTCAAAATAGAGTGAAGCCAAAGAATCTCACATGTCCTATGTGTCATAGCCCGATACTCGACCTCTACAGAAGACTTAGAAACAACTGCTTGCTTCTTATTTTTCCATGATGTAAGATGATCATCATAGAAAGTATAGAAGCTAGAAGTGGAACGCCGATCAGTCCTAGATCCTACATAGTCAGCATCGGTGAAACAAGAGAGCCTAGATTGAAGGCCAATTGTGAAGAACAATCCCAAGTCAAGTGAAGTCTTCAAATACCTCAAAATGTGATGAACCATGTCAAGGTGCTCTATACGAGGTGCATTCATGAACTGACTCACAACACTAAACGCAAATGTCAAGTCAAGTCTAGTGTTGGTCAAATAAATGAGGCGTCCAACAAGGCGCTAATACATGCCTGGGTCATCCAACAACTCTAGTGACTTAGGATCCATAGGAGTAGAAGCAAGTTTACACAGTAACATACCAGTATCCTTAAGCAAGTTAAGAGTGTACTTCCTTTGAGACAAGGAGATCACCTGCCTTAAGCGAACCACCTCAACTCCCAGAAAATATTTGAGACATTCTAGATCCTTAATATCAAAAGTTTGGCCTAAGTCCTTCTTTACTTGACCAATGCCGACAAAGTCATCACCTGTGAGAATAATGTCATCTACATAAACTAATAAGACTATACACTAACCCGCAAAATTACGACGAATGAAACAAGTATGATCTGAGTGACACTGAACAGAGCCCACAGATATGATAATAGAACTAAAGCGACCAAATCATGCTCGTGGAGATTGTTTCAAACCATACAAAGATTTGCGTAACTAACACACTTTCCCCAAATACTCCCCCTCAGCCCGAAACCCTGGTGGAGGAGCCATTTAAATTGTCAAGGAGATCCCCATGAAGAAACACATTCTTGACATCAAGCTGATGAACAGGCCAAGAAAGTGATGCTGCAAGGGAGATAAGGAGACGCACAAAAGTAAGCTTGGTGACAGAGGCAAAAGTGGCGCCAAAATCTTTTGCTAGGAATCTATGTGAAACCTTTGGCCACCAAGTGGGCTTTGTAACGATCAACTGAGCCATCAACAAGGTACTTGATAGTGAACACCCATTTGCAACCAAGGAAAGATATTAGGAAATGGGATGATTAGTACTACTTAAATAACCCCAACAATCTGAAGGATGTCAATCCCGAGGTGGGTTACGACGAAGATGTGGGGGAGATGGAGCTAAAGGAGAAGAGTCACATGACCTAGAGATTGAAGAGGCAGCAGGGGACAGCTGAGTGTGTGGGCGACAAGAGTATACCTGCAATGAAGGGCAAGGAGGCAAAGGTTGAAAAGAAAGGAGGGGAACAACCTCATCCTCAACCTCATCCAAACTAAGCACCGGGTGAACATTGGAAGTAACGGAAGGAGAAGCCTGCAAAAGAGGGTTAGTACCAAAGAAAGGAAGATCCTCACAAAAAATAACATCCAAAGTGTGGTGAAAGTGAAGAGACACATGATCATAACACATATACCTTTTGGACATAGTAGTACCATAAGAAGATACAACGAATAAATGTGTCATCTAACTTAGTGTAAGTGGTACTCCAATTTTAAACAAAAGCAGTACACCCAAAGATACAAAGTAAGAGAAGAAAGCAGTGGTAGTGGGCATAAGGATATGAAAGCAGTGAGACCATGCAACACACGACTAGGGGTCCTATTAATGAGGTAAACAATAGTAAGGAGAACCATATGCCAATAAGACTTGGGAACACCCATACCCCGAAGAAGACATCGAACAATTGACAAAATATGACGGTATTTGCATTAAGCAACACCATTTTGTTCAGGGGTCCAAGGACAAGTTGAAGAATATTAATTTGATTAAGATGGGAACGAAATTCACTAGAAATATATTCCCCACCATTATCAGAACAGATATTCCTAACAACAGTATGAAACTGAGTTTTAACCGTTTGTCAAAACTGAACAAAAATGGAAAACAAGTTAGACTTATAATGAAATAGATAAACCCAAGTGCACCTAGTGTGATCATCAATAGAAGTCACATAGGGAAAGTACCTGTCACGACCCAAACCCGCCCCTATAGGTTTGGCATCGTAATGGCCAAGATGTCAGAGGATTACCTCGGCCTCTAAGCAGTTAACAAAATATTAGAGGCTAGCGGAAGCAAATAATAATATACAACGTCCATTGAAAGTCTTGCAGACTTATATGAGACAGAAAAATTTTAAACTTTTTATTTACATATATACACATGACTTGAAGAACCAAGCAAGAAAACATAACTGAACTTAAACTTTACATCACATAACGACAACACTTAGCATATCCGGAACCTCCACGGGAGGCACATAGGTTGGCTGACAGAACAGATTCTAGACAGATGCCTCTAAGCCTGGTCACACGCCTGATCACCTACATACATAAATAATAGAGTGAGCTAAAGCCCAGTGAATAATAACAGAGTAAAGGGTTTAATGGATGATGTCCATCACAGAGTTAGAAATCAGAGTTTATATCAGAAACATAATCTTATCAGAAATAGAGTCTTATGCATTTTCAGTTTTCAAATTAGAAACAGATTCAGATACATACTCATATTCATATTCAGATTTTGCATAAGATCATACGTGGTACACCCATTAGCTAACAGATCAGATTGGTCTAGAGACCACAGACAGAGTTGGTACCAACGACCAGGAGGGTCCATATCTTGCGCGCAAGTAGCCATGGTATTATTTCCCCGAGCAAGGGCGGTCTGAGATAACCACGGTATTGTTTCCCCCGGGCAAGGGCCAGATCCACGGTATTATATCCCCCGGGTAAAGGCCAGATCCACGGTATTATATCCCCCGGGTAAGGGCCAGATCCACGGTATTATATCCCCCGGGTAAGGGCCAGATACTAAGGGTGCCACAATACTTTTCAGAAAATTGGACATTCATTCATAAATCGTAAAGTAGCATTTCAGATTACAGATCATATCATCTCTTTTCAGGAATCGATCATTTCGTATCATAGTATACTGAAAATACATAACATTGAACATAACTTTACAAAGTTATTACTCACAGAGGGCTGCAGAGGCAAATCAGACAGACTGGATATATCAGATAAATCAGGCAGACAATGGCGCGTGACCTACACAAACATATAACATATACACATTGAAATACAATATTACTCTCTTGATTGAACTTGTCCCTTCTAGTCTTTATAGTCCGAAGTTCTACTACATTTATTCTTTCTCATTTAAATAAACTGGGTTCTTAATGCACGTATTCTTTCATTACTAAGTCCCTCTTTTCCAAATAGATTGATCCTATACTTGGCTTCTTAACTAATTACCCCAAGATCAATGATTCATTCTTTAACTAACTAATATATGTTGATTAGTAGCTTATTATTCTTTATTGAGTCATAAACTGCTAAATCATTTATTCAAAATCATGCTCCAATTGCCAAATTTAATTTGAAATCATTTTCTCCATATCAAGCCAAATTCCAACTCAAAATGATTAACTTCTAACTTAATCTCCATAAATTGAACATGGTTCCAAACTCTAATTTTCTTTTTAGTTACATAAAATTGATTTCAAGTTCTTTCTACTTTCCTTTCAAGCATGAAATTAAAGTCATAAATTCCTTAGAAAATTATTCACATGCATGAAATTGACATCAAAATTACTAGTTTTATATTCTTATAAATTTTCCAACTAGTTTCCATAATCTTGAACTTAGCTTAATTTATAACCTCAATTTAATTCATAACCATAGATATCCCAAAATATGTTTCATTTAAATAAAATCTCAAATTACAAGTATGGATTAAAATCTAATTATAAAATCAACACTTTGTCTAATATTAGGATTAATTCTAATTTTCCATAAACTTGATATTTATAAAACATTTCATTTTTCTTTTCAAAATATGAGATTGAATTAATCCAAATCCCTCAAAATCCATGATGTATGCAATACAAATAGGTCCACTTTTATTATTAATAACAAAATCAACTTAACTTAATTTTTAATCAAATACTTAATTTATAATCATGGGTGTTCTAAAATGTATCCAAATTGAATAAAATTCTTAAATCACATCACATGTATAGATTAAATAAAAACCCAATTTCATCTTAATTCCATGAATTTAACCTCAAATCTCAAGTATTAGAGGATGATTTTACAAAATCAAGCCAAAGATAATTAATTTCTAACTTAACTCTCATAAACGTGATTTTAACTCCACTTCATCATTTTCTTATCAATTTCATTCCAAACCCATAAAATTGGTTTTCTAACTCTTTTCTATCACCTTAAATTATGAAATTGAAATTATGAAACTCTTAGAAAAGTATTTGTATGTGTGAAATTATAATCAAAAATTAAACCATCTACATCAAAATCCCTTTAACTCAAAATTAAGCTCACAATGTTCATGAATTAATTCTTTAATTTCTCTAAATTACATGCATGCAACCATAAGATTCAAATTCATATAAAAATAATTAATTTCTAAATTAATTTCCATAATCACTAACCTAACCCATTTGCATGAACCAAATCTTTAATAAACCTTGTTGCATGTAATTTATAGAACCCAATTTATGAATGATTCTCAAAATCAAACTCAAACATAACAAATTTAAAGAACCATGATTCATATTTTCAACCTAATTTGATTAAACATGCAAGACCCAATTTCTATGAATTTATATAATTAATTCTCAACTAAAATCTTGAAAATTCACAATGCATGTAAGAATAAACTAAAAATATGTGAAGGATGAAAAATATCAAACCCAAATAATTAATTTCTAATTTATTCCATAACCATGAATCTAATTTAATTTCATCATCTTCTTGCTATTAATTCCACATGCAAACCCAATTTCTTACAAATCCATGGAATTAGTTCCATAACTTTCTTAATCTTAAGTGTAATACATGAGCTCTACAAAAATCAAGATTGAAATTCTTACCCTTAATCTTCAATTTGGTAGATTCTTGGTGATCCTCCCTTTTCCTATCTTGAATCTCCTTCAAATCCCATAAGAACAAAGAGGCAAGCTCTCTCTCCCTCTTTTTCTCTCTCTCTCGGCAGTGCACTCTCTCCCTCTCTTTAACTCTATGCCTTTGAATTCAATGACCCAGATGAACACTACTTTCCTCTCATTTCTTTGTATTTTCTTCTTGAGTTTCATTAAATTATACACTCACACATATACACCTCACTTCTTTGTCACCACACAGCACACGTGCACTCTTTGGTTTGATTCCAGCACATCACTCTCACATGCACACACACAAACAGATTTCTCAATACACCCACATGAATTTCTCTGCACACACACCCACATATATTCCCAACTCTAAATCATTTCATAATTTAATTTATGGTTGGATTAATTTAATTAAATAACACCTAGTCTTAATAAATTTCAATTAGCACATCATTAAATTAATTATGACTAATCATAGATCTCTCATAATTTAATTGATCTAATTGACTTCCATTATGGTCCAATTAATTATATTTAAATTTATCGGTACGAGTAAGATTATTAATCAGACTCCCAAAATGCTCCAAATAATAAATCGAACTTGTTTCCAACCTCAATTTTGGTTTCTTAAATCATTTAGGTCTTCAATTTCTGATAAGACTCCAAGTTTCCGTCAATTAAATTGTATATTCAAATTGGACACACCATAATTAAATTTAATTTGCAATATTCATAATCCTCAATCCTCATAATTTAATCACTCAAATTAGAACCTAAATTAATCGAATCTCAATTTCATTAAACTGAATCGAATATTTAATTAAACTCCCAAATGGGTCCGTAATTAAAATTAAATTGATTAACTTCTCAAATTCACTTCTTTAAGCCATTTGGACCCTTAATTACTAATTCCAAAATATACCTTCGTTAAAATCATATACGAGTCAGATTCTACAATTCTCATAAATCCCAAATAAATTATAATACTCGGCAATTAATTCTCAAATCTTCTTAATTAATCAAGTACTAATCATTATACGTGATAGGGCCGTTACAGTACCCCAGACATCAGAATGTATAAGATCAAAGGCGCTAGGAGCACGAGTCATATGAGGGATATAGCTAGTACGAGTATACTTAGACAACTCATAAACCACACAATGAAATTTATAATCTTTGCAAGCTTTATTAATTGAAGGAAAAAGTTGACATAAATATTGAAAATTAACATGACCCATACGAGCATGCCATAATTCTAAAGTCTGAATCTTAAAAACACAAGACATGGAAACAAGCAAAATACAGGCTTGAAAATTTGCTAAAGAAGAAGAGGAATGCTCATCCGGTGGATCCCCAAAGTAGTAAAACCCATCACACTCATATCCCTTGACAAAAATCATCTTCAAACTTAGGTCCTGTAAAAGGCAAGAAGAGGGTAACAAGATGACAACACAATTAAATTGTTTGGCACGAAGACTAACATCTAAGAGATTATATGCCAAATTTAGAACATGTAAAACAGACGATAAAGTACTGGTAGGGGATAAAGAAACTACACCCTTATGACGAACAAAAGAGGAAGAACCATCAGCAAGACGCACAAATTGGGCAATAGTATTAGGGACAGGAGAAGAAATAAAAGAAAACTCACCTATCATATAATTATTAGCCCCATAATCCATAACCCATGAGGGACTAGCAGGCCGAACATGGAAAGCAATAGAAGTACCGGTAACAAGGGTGGCAGCAGTAAAAGACAATGGGCCATGAGAACTAGTAGTGAGAGATCCAAGTTGAACCTGAAGCTAACCAATATGAGTCAGTAACTACTGTAAATTAGGGATATTAGGAGACCCAGGAGGAGGAGTATCCTCCACTAAAGCAACAGTGTGAGGGGTGCCAGTACCACGAGGGTGAGAAGAACATTGCCTCAACTCAGGATAAAGTTTGAAGCAACGAGCCTTAACATGACCAAAAGCACCACAATGATGACAAGTAACTAGACTAGTAGAACCCCGAGAACCAGACTTTGCAGCAAGAGCCATCTAATCAGATGAAATCGGAGACACGAGAAGAAGGCTCGGCTGAACCAAACGCCTACGGCACTCATCACTATCAATGGTGACAAAGGCCTCATAGAGAGATGGCATGGGTGATGTGTTTAAACTATGAGTTCGAAGAGATTCAAACTCAAAGTTTAAACCCATCAAAAACTGATAAGTGTGCTGGCAAATAAGACATTTAGACACAAGAAAGGCAGCATCTGCTGGAAACTCATTTAAGGGCTCATATTGAGCCAACTCTTCCTAACGGGCCTGAAGATAGCCAAAGAACTCTGCCACAAAAAGTCCCAAAATAGACTAGGAGGCACGAGCAATGTCCTGATAGGGCTCAAAGATGCGAGTATCATTCTGAGCATGAGCATACATCTGTGACAAGGCAGACCATAGAATCAGAAGCGTATGCAATAAAGGAACATATGGTAAATCTGATCCTCTATAGAATTGAACATCCATCTCAAGATAATACAATTATCAATATCCCTGACATGGGTAGGGTCTGTCGATGAGCTAAGTAGTAGTAGGTAAAAGCCAATAGGCATTCCCTTTCCCCTAAATAGATTTAAGGAAGCGACTCCATACGGCAAAATTTTTCCCATTCAACACCATACTCATAATATGATGAACAAGAGTGTTATAAGTGAGAAAAATCAAAACCAACTGGGACAGGTTTTGTGGGTACATCAAAAGAGACAATAAGAGATAGTTCAATCATAGTGGAATAATAGAGGTAGAAAAACACACATAATCACAGGAAAACAGTCCGAAACAAGGCAAGAAGCTGGAAAAAAACTCAGCGGCTTATCTAAATAAATGCTCTTGAACAAACTTAGTAGCCCACTAAATATATATATAAAAATAAAAACTAGAAAGAGTGCTTAATACATCGATAACACCTAGAAAGGGTAAAGAGGGCTCGAACCACCCTAGAAGGGTTGTTGAAGCACCTAAGACCAGGAGAAGACACTGGTGGCACCTATTAAAACCTCAGGGGATAAAGAGAACCTACCAAGGGAGAACAAAAGGTGGAGAAGGGGTTTGAATTGGTCTAGAAGTGGTTTCAGGTGGAGGGGAGGTATGTCGGGTGAATAAGAGGGGATGGGTAGGGTTATCGAGGGCTTAGGGAGAGAGAAAGGGACTGCCGATGGTGACAGAGGTAAGAAAGAGGCTACGGTTTCTGCATCTATTCTCTAATACCAAATAGAATGAAAAATAACGGTATTAGCTTACCTATGAATGAGATTGAAGCTATAGAGGCCATGTATATATAATATATTCATGAAACAATTTAGGAAATAATAAAAACAAGGCTCAAAATCCGTGATTCATATAATCATGGATTTTATACAATCTGCTAAAAATAAAAATATTCTAACTCCTATTTTCAATAGGGAGAGCATGTAGAGAGAAATGGAGGTTTATAGAGAATTAAGATTTTGTCCTTGATGGTAATTTGACTTAGGAATTTAATGGTATTAAATAAATAAAAAAACATCAAACAGAGGTTGAAACAATTTTTTTTAGGGTGCTTTCCCCAATCAATTTCTTATTTTTTTGAAGAGAGACCCAATTTGTTTCTCACCAATCCCCATCAAATTTTGTGAGAAATGAAAGTCTCTCCATTTTCCTTCCTCTCTCACCATTTCTCACCTAATTTATAAATTAAATAGGAGAAAAGTTATGTTTCTCATAATTTATTAAAATTTCTCATCAAAGCACTCAATCCAACAGCCAGTAATATATGCATTTTATGAGTGATTTCTCATCAAATCATTCAATCCAAAAAAGTACTGTTCTGTTCACTCAATCCAAAATTACTATACTGTTGTTGACACCATGTTTTATTTTCCTGTTGATTGTGGCCTATCAATAAGCCAAATCTAATCTAATTGGTTGTAGCCTATCGATTATGGTCTGTCGATTTAGACCATGAATCATCTTTTTACAAATAAACTATGGCCACAATTATTATTATTATTATTACTATTGTTGTTGTTTTTGTGCAGGACACTTGGCACTTCTTTAATTCCTTGGAGGTTAAGAGAAGTTGAAAGAGAAGTTAGGTAGATTTGATGGGATGAAAGACATGTGGCAACCTAGGATGAAGATGGAAGTTGTAGGTGGTTAGCGGTGGTTATTTTCTACATCTATAAATTCCTCTAACGGCTAATGTAAAGGGGATTCTTCAATCCATTTGCAACACTTGTGAAATCTAGGAGTAGGAGTGACTTATCATAGGAGTAGTGCTTGTACTTAGGTGTAGCAGTTAATTAGTGATATTTTAACCTGTCGATCTTATAATTTTTGACACTTGTAATTTGTTTATTGTAATTGAGTAACAAAATCCAGTGTTAATTATCAATTTTAGTGTGTTTTGTACTTCGTTTATTTACATTACAACCTCCAAAAAAAGTCCTTGAAACAGTTAAGGCAGAGAACACCAACCATATTGGTTGATTTGTTTGTTGTTTGTGAAGATTGGTTTTGTCGTCGGTGAACTCATCGATTTATTCCAAACCAGATTTTTACTAACATAATTTGGCACGTCTAGTGGGACCTGTCTAATATGGAGTGATGACAAAGAAGGAGCAAATGGACATGCATGGAGATCCAAACTTAAACTAGTGGCTCAAACACGGAACTAAGAAATGCTTTACTTCTTCAAATAAAGCAATTTATGAAAAGCATGTGTCAGATATATAGATGAAGAAGAAGAAGAGAGAAAGAAGATTTTATTGATATGTAGAATTGTGTGTTTTACAATGAGATGAAGTAGCCTATTTATAAGCCAAAGTAGATCAGGGTTACGTCATGAATTACATCATAAAATAGGGCTGATGTCATGGATGACATCAGAATAGTATGTGTCATGGATGACATAGACACTAACACTTAACACTCCCTTTCAAGTTGGTGCAAATATATCTCTCATGCCCAACTTGCAACAAATTGGATGAAAGACCTTACTACTAAGACCTTTGGTGAACACATCAACCAATTGATCTTCCAACTTCACAAAAGGCATACACATCAAACCTTTATTCAATTTCTCCTCAATAAAATGTCGGTTAATCTCAATATGCTTGGTTCTATCATGTTGAACAGGATTGTGAGCAATACTAATGGTAGCTTTGTTGTCACAGTACAGAGTCTTAAAATTCCTACGTCTTAAAATCTTAAGAATAAGTCTTAAAATCAAGCTTGTCCAAACGGCCCCCAATGTCAAGCTAACACCAAAACCACTCTCAGGCACCCCCTTACCACAAATAACATTACTTGACTAGGAGTGAAAAAAGATAACTCAGGCTGATATGGCATCATCTCATCCGCAATCTCATCCATAACACTCTCCCCCAGAGAAGATGGCAGAGAAGAAGTAAAAAAGAACTCAGACTCATAGAAGATGACATTCATACTGATATACACTTGTCGAGTGTAAGGATCATAGCATTTGTAACCCTTTTGAGTAGCAGAATAGCCAAGAAAGGCACAACGCACAACTTTAGGATCAAATTTTCCACAAGTACAAGGTTGTAAATGAACAAAACAAACGCACCCAAAAATCTGAGGAGGAAGGGAAGACGTGGGATAAGCCACAGGAAGAAGTGCAAGAGGAATTCAAAATTGGAGGACATTAGAAGGCATACGGTTGATGAGATAAGCAGCAGTAAGAATAGCATCACCCCAAAAAGACTTAGGAACTTTCATGGTAAACAAAAGTGAGTGAGCAACTTCAAGAAAATAGCCATTCTTGCGTTCAGCAACTCCATTCTGCTTATGAGTGCCAACACAACTAATCTAATAAAGAATGCCATGCTCCTCAAGGTATGCTTGGAAAGCTCCATCAACATACTCAGTCCAATTATCACTCCAAAGAATTTTAATGGTAGCACTAAAAAGATTGCGTACCATTTTATGAAAAAGGCAAAAACAAGAAAAAAACCTCACTTTTAGTTCGAATAAGATAGACCCAAGTCACACGGGAATAACAATCAATAAAAGTGACAAACCAACGATATCCAAAAGTAGTCACTATGGGGGAAGGCCCCCACACATCCGTATGAACAAGTATAAAAGGAAATGTACTTCTTTTATTAACTAAAGGATAACAAGTACGTTTATGCTTAGCAAATTCACAAGCATCACAAACAAAAGTGTTCTTAGAACAATCTCAAACTAAGGAAGGAAAAAGTCTTTCTAAAATACTAAAGAATGGATGACCTAAGCAGCGATGCCAGCGATGAAGGAGGAAAAGGAGAACTAGTAGTGCTTGAAGAGCACATTGTTGGACAACATTAATGGAGGAGGAACAATATCCAGAAAATACAATCCACCATGTACTTTACCACTGCCAATTGTTTTCTCCGTAGCCAGTTCCTAAAAAACACAATAAGTAGGAAAAAATGTCACTGACTAGTTTAGGGAAGTAGTAAGGCTACTAACAGAAAGTAAGTTGGTAGAAAAATTAGGAACATGAAGCACAAAAAAAAGAGAAAGTAAAGATGAGCAATAAACAGAACCCTTGCCGGAGATAGAAGATAAAGTGCCATCAACCACTCCAACTTTATCCCGCCCAGAACAAGGAGAATAAGTAGAGAAAAGACTAGAGGCACCTGTCATGTGATCGGTAGCACCAAAATCAATAATCCAAGAAGGCAACGAGGATGTACTAAGAGCACTAGCAGGAGTACCTGTGTGGGCAAAATTAGAAGAAGCAAGAGTCGAAGGAAGTCTAAGGAACTATGGTAAATGAAGAATCAAGCCGAGCCATCAAACACTTGAGAGTGTGCAACTCATCCTGAGAAAGAATACTAGGCTCATAGGAAGTACTAGTTGCAATCTTAGACACATGTGCTTGTGGACGAGTTGTACTACCATGGCCACCACCCAAGTAGGGAGAGCATTCAATTTACAACAATGCTCACGATCATGTCAGTCTTTCCACAATAATCACACTTCAAATGATCCCAATCACCTATGATTCCCTTACTACCAAACTGAACTGAACTAGGCTTAGGATCACGAGTGGTAGAAACCACAACCAAAGCATATCAATCCTGAATAGAGGAATGAACCATAGCACTACGCCGACTTTCCTCTTGAACAAGAGCATAAGCCTCGCGTAAGGTGGGAAAAGGAGAGTGACCCAATACTTGAGCGAAAATCTAATCATACTCTAAATTAAGGCCGAGAAGAAAGTCATACACATGCTCCTTTTCCATAGTATCTTTGAAATAAAGTTGCATCCTTGGAACAAACACACTGAAACTCGATAATAATCCGGTTCTGCCACAAGTTACTTAATTCAGCATAGTACACCGTGAGTGAGCGATCCTTCTGATCCAAGCCTCGAAGTTTCTTCCTCAACTCATATGCTTATGCGTCATTACCCTTTTGAGAATACATTTGGGAAACAACTGTCCAAATCTTATAAGCCATATACAATAAAAGAAAAGACCTACTGATTGTAGGCTGCATAGAGTTAATGAGCCAAGTCATAACCAAAGCATTCTCAGACACCTATTGAATATGCAAATCACTGGTAATATAATCGTCAATCAGCGAGTAGCAATAGCAAGACTACAAAGGCGGGACCAAATCAGGCAGTTGGTGCCATCAAGTTTCACAAGACTGATTTGAAGAGATGGACTATCGGTAAGAGTCACAACATGATGCTACCTAAAGTCCGCACTAACCAAAGGATCCTCATTCTCACCCTCAGCCATTGAAAATTAAAACCACACAACAAGGACAACCCAAACAAACAGAAGCAAGTCTAAAAAAAAAAAAAAAAAACTTAGGACCAGTATGTTACCTGTAGAGCCCAAAAAACAAAGCTAGACCCAAGCAAACACTATTAGGACAGCACCTATATGAGCCGAATCAATCATTCATGGAGAGAAGTCCAAAAAAACTACAAAACAAGGACAGCAAAGGCCAACAATGCACCAGTTGGCTCCCAAGGACTAGGAAGGAAGAGAAAAAATCAACCAAAAACCTCACCATAAATGTTTTCTAGAAAAACCACCCATTTTTCCAAAAAATAAGGAAAAATAGAAAACAATGAGTAAAAAATTAAAATAAAATCATAGGGATTATTTTCGGCCCTAGTCGAACATGTTGAAATTTTTTTTTTTTTTTTTTTTTTGACAAAATCTTAAAAAAAATTAATAAAAAAAATAAAAAATAAAAAACAAGGACAAGAACAAGAAATCTTCAAGAAGGAAGACGTAGCTTTGATATCATGTCAAATATATAGATGAAGAAAAAGAAGAGATAAAGAAAATTTTATTGATATGTAGAATTGTGTATTTTACAAGTAGCCTATTTATAAGCCAAAGTAGATAAGGGCTTATGTCATGGATTACATCATAAAATATGGCTGATGTCATGGATGACATCAGGATAGGGATGATGTCATGGATGGCGTCATAGAATCTGATCGATGTCATGGATGACATCGAATAGAGTGATGTCATGGTGTGTCATGGATAACATAGACACTAACACTTAACAACATGCTTCCACATGAAAGATAAGAAATATTTACAAAACTGAAAGCCATATTTGAGTGCAAACCGTTATTCAAGGTATGAAAATAATGTGGCTCGGGGGGCTTATATACATGTTTTTGGAGAACCAAGCCATGAAGATGAAATGACTACAGAAGGTTTTCATAAGCCATTAATGGCTAAAAAAGAAAAAAAGCCATTTTGTCAAATAGTATTGAAAATAGATCACAAAATGATGGTGAAGATTTAATTAAGGGGCATGATTTTAAGCCAAACATGGATGAACATTATGAGCAATCCACATTTGTTGAATTTGAATTTTTTGACATTGTTAATTGTCAAAATTTTTGGTTGCATTTGGTAGAGTTTTAAAATTATGATTTGAGAATAAAAATTTGTTTGATTATGAGTTTTGAAAAGATTTTTAAATTGAGTTTTGAATTAAGTTTTGAATTTTTGATGTGACATGAATTGAGAAAATTTGTTTGGTTATGAGTTTTGAAAAGAGTTTCAAAATTTAATTCAAAAAATTATAACTCATAACCAAACGCACAACTCAAAACTCCATTGCAAATTCTATTCAAAACTCATAATCAAACTCTTTTTAACATTTAATTCAAAAAAAATATTTTGTCATTTTGGTGTTAAAAAAATTAATTCTATATTTAAAAAATATCAAAAACAAATATAATTTTTTTTTTCCAAATAACAAGTGGCTATTGGCAATTGCAAAAAAAAAATAAAAAAAATTTACACTGTTCCGGTCAACCAACCAAACGCCCGGGGGACGTCCGGGAGGATGACCGGGTAGACACAAAATTCAAAAACTCCCCTGCTTTTCAAAATGGAGAAGATGAAAGAGAGAGATATGCCAAACATGAAAAAGAAATATGTTTTGAAATGTGTGGTGAAATCACATTTTCAAAACTGTCCAAATGGAGGGTGCAAATGGAGAAGTGGAATTATGATTTGAGAGCTTCATCAAACACGGCCTTTAATTTTCTAAAATCATTTGATATTATGATTTCTGCTACCCAACGACCACCATGGGTTTGTTGTTCACGTCAAAAGTTGATTTTGATGAATTGGTTAACAAAAACAATATCTTATTCCTGTAAGTTTGATATGGCCATATAGCAGGCCATAATTGGCCAACCAATAATGGCCAATGGCCAATTGTTTATACTTTGAATGAAGTTTGATTGAGTCAAAGCAGAGGGCAGTGACAACTTTGAGTTTGTATCTGTTACATACTCGACAAGGGAGCATCAAAACACACACACACACAACAAAAAAAACCTCTGTTAACTACATGTTAGTAGTTTTGGTTTCAAAATTTAAAGAGTGCTAAATGTTAGAAGTGTAAACATACACATTCCTTCAGTAAGTACGAAGGGTTTAAATTACACCATTTATGGGTAATGTAAACATTTAGAAAACATTGGTTCAAAATTGTTTGCACCATAAATTAGTTTCTATCGATTGTGGCCTATCGATCATGGCCAAATCTAGTCTATGGATTTTAGTAAATATGGGTTGGTCTAGATTTTGTCCTTTATATCATTTAAGGTAAAAATTTTGCCTTAAATGAGAAGGGCATCGTTGACACCATATTTTATTTTCCTGTTGATTGTGGCCTATCAATAGGCTAAATCTAATTTAATTGGTTGTAGCGTGTCAATTAAGAAGGGCGGGCTTGGCGTAGCGGTAAAGCTACCCCTTGGTGACCTGGTGGTCACAGGTTAAAGTCGCGGAAACAGCATCTCTGCTTGCGGAGGTAAGGCAGCGTACATCAATCCTTTCCCAGGCCCCACTTAAACAGGAGTTTCTTGCATTGGGTACGCCCTTTAGCCTGTCGATTATGATCTGTCAATTCAGACCATGAATCATCATTTTACAAATAAACTACGGCTGCATTGATTATTATTATTACTGTTGTTGTTGTTGTTGTTGTTGTTGTTGTGTAGGACGCTTGGCACTCCTTTAATTCCTTGGAGGTTAAGAGAAGTTTAAGGAGAAGTTAGGAAGATTTCATGGGATGAAAGACAAGCAGCAACCTAGGATGAAGATTGAAGTTATTGGAAGTTGTAGGTGGTTAGCGGTGGCGCCGGTGGTTGTTTCCTACATCTATAAATTACTCTCATGGCTAATGTGAAAGGAATCCTTCAACCCATTCACAATAGTTGTGATATCTAGGAGTAGCAGGAACTTATCATAGGAGTAGTTCTTGTACTTAAATAGTGATCTTGTAGCCTGTCAATCTTGTACTTTTTGACACTTGTAATTGAGTGACAAGTTCCAGTGTTAATTATCAATTTCAGTGTGTTTTATACTTTGTTTCTTCACATTACAATCTCCAAAGAAGTCCTTAAAACAGTTATGGACTGAATTATGTCAATTTACTTCAAACCAGATTTTTACTAACAACTGTTCTCTATATTTCTAAGAATTTCTCATCAAATCACTCAATCCCATATTTGCATGCTTTTATTTAAGGTAATGAAGCAGCAAGCATATTCCAGACATTACAGCAAAATCTAGAGAGAAGAGTTAAGTATTTTTACCAGCTTGTAGAAACTTGATGAGGATGATGACGACAATGTCCCCCTTACCGGCATATTTGGGCGGTGGCTATCACTTCCCTCGCCTCCCATTCTACGCTGCCGCTGGTCTCCTCTCTCTCTCTCTTTGCAAGGAGGAATTATTTTGTGTTAATTATAGGCTGAATAGTGGTTGCTTTATGGAATATGGAGAAAAAATAGGAAATATGTTAATAGAATTGGAAAAACGTACACGTGAGAGAATTGTTTGGGAAGCGCTAATATAGGCGAAGTTTGGAAAGACTAAATAAATGTACTTTTTGATTTTTTTTTTATGAAATATTGGTTGGATTTGGATTGGGTTTGAAGTGATGTGTTAGAGAGGTGATGTGATTTAAATAAGATGATGTGACCTAAATAGGATAGTGACTTTTTAACTTTTTGGATTTTTTAAAGAATGCCAAACTATGTCATAGTATTTTTTTTTTTTTTTAAATCTGTTTTATCATATCATTTATCTAGTTTTTAATTTTTTTTTTCGAAAAAATATTTGAGGGCCACAATTTTTGTTAGCCACAAAAATTGTGGCCCTCAATCACGTCGTTTTGGCAATTTCGAGCCATTTGAGCCACAAAAATTGTGGCCCTCAACCATTGCTGTTTTTTTCATAAAAAATAAAAAATATATTTATTTAAAATGTATACTTATTTAACATTTTCCAACCAATCATTTAGTTAATTAGGGTAGAGTCCTAAAATAAGATTTAAAAATGTTAGGTGTTTTTTTTTTAAAAAAAAAATTCTCAAAAATTTTATAGACTGCTCATGTGGATGTAGATAGGGCTTATAATATATGGGACTCATATTCATTTAAGTGGAGTGTAGAATTTTAAATGGTTTAATTGGAATCCCTAATATTGCAGGAAAAAAAAAAATTATCATATATGTTGTAGTATGTAATTTAAAACACAAGTTTTACCACTTTTGTCTTACACGAGTATAAGAAAACGTATTTACTTTATAAGTTGCACTTTAGTATTGGGTTATAGTGATAGTATAGAAGTAGCATTCGATGCTACCACCTAATGGCCCAACTTAAATTTTACAAAAGTATGTTGTTAAATTTTAAGACAACGCCGTCGCTCGAAAAGAGTCCCCAGCAACGATGTCGTTTTAAGTTTTTTTCTTTTCATTTCAGAAGAAGAAGAAGAAAATCAGAAAGAAGAAGGAAGAAAGGGAAGAAGAAAGAGGAAGAAAATGAAGAAGAAGGAAGGAGAGAAGGACTGGAGGGGCCACCAACCAGGGCTGGGGGGAGGCGGAGGCGGGGCGGGGCGGCAGCGGAGGCGGAGGCGGGGCAATGATCGGAGTGAGCTGCGACGATCGGACAATCGGGGACGACGATCGGTGGGACGACAATCCCCCTCCATTCCTCTTCCCCTCCTCTTTCTCCCTCTCTCCTCCTCTCCTCTTTCTCTCTTCTCTTTCTCTCCCTCTTCCTCTTCCTCTGCAGATTGAAAATGGAAGAAAAAAAAGAAAAAGAAAAGCCTAATGCCCAAAACGACGTCGTTTTGGGCATTAGGAGGATTAGGGAGGAAGGATTTTCGAGCTCTCAAACATTATTCAAATTTTAATTTCACCAAAAAACTTAATACACTTGTACCTTCCGTTACATCCTATGCATGTCAAAGGCATAAACACGTAAGTTGAGCTTTTACTCAAGCTTCTTAATAAATAAATAAATAAATTATATTTTTTGAGAAGACTTTGCTTAAGGGCAGAGTCAGAAAACGTTTGACGATTTAGTTTGTGACTTATCCCAAAATAGCAACCAATCTTTTCTAATATTTTATTTAAGCAATCAAGATTAATTGAGCAAACCAAATAACCAGGTTAGATGAATACCGTCAAAACCATTCAAAGTAAACCGAGGAAGAAAGATGTGTGGCAAATCTCCACCGCCCTCCATACTGAGCGCATCACAATCACACAAGACATGTCGTGTCTCCTACTTGTCCCCTCATGCCACTTGGACCTGCAGGTGTACGATGCATGTCTCGAGAAAAGAATGCCACGTGGCATCTCATGAGAGGAGCAAGACATTCCAGGAACATGTTCCTCCTTAGCAATTAAAAATATACACGCAACCAAAATATATACCCCAAGTATCTCACTTTCATCTCTTACATTCCTCCACCAGAGTTCTATCTTTAACTAACTTGTTTGTAGGAGGGCCCTAGAAAAGGATGCCTGCTGATGAGTTCTTAAGAGTTTGTCTGTAGGTCATACATAGAAGACCCGAAGTTCAACCAACTCGCCTCACTAGATCGTGAATCCAGTGACAACCATAAGCCCACCGTATACTGATAGTCATCAAAAGTCACAAGAAGTAACTGTATCGTTTACCATCATAGCCATTGTTGACAGTGATCTTTTCATATCTTTAAGTCATGCCAGCATTTTTTTCTTTTTCTTCTTTTTTTTTTTTAAAAAAAAAAAATTCTATTATAATTTAGTTTGGAAAACACTTGGCTTCCAAAGAAGTTTAAATTCTTTAACGGCTTAATGCATTATAATTTATGTGTGCAGAATCTGATCGGTGGTGGCTAGTGGCTTTTGCTGGGAGACAATAATATGCAGCAAGATCAGTACCGTACCAGTGTTAGTTGCAGATAATACTCATACAATAACTAGTTTTACTCCACTTGCTCCCACAAAAAAAAAAAAAAAAAAAAAACCTATTCACAGAGAGAGAACTCTGCAGTTTGCCTTGACAACCAAGATTGTGCAATACCAACTTCCAAGTGTGAAGGCAATGGCGTATCTGCTGGCTGCAACCTGGGCACACAGTTGGCTTTCTTTGGCACACGTAACTTAAGAACGATGAAGTGCTCAACTCCTTGTATGAGGTGGCTAAACTCTGCCAATACTCTCAGTTTACCCTGTATTTCAATCTTCACAATACCATCACCAGCCCATTTAGCAACTTTTTTTAAGCTTATATGGTGAACTATGCTATATGATATGCTAAGAATTGCTAGAATTTCTAAGAAGATGCCATTCGTAAAGAATTAACAAAAAATATTGAAAATTCGATTGACTAAAGCTGAAGCAGCTACTTTTGAAGTAATAGAAAGAACAGCTACGACTGGAGTGAGAATCAGAGTTGAAAAGAGGACTCCTCACTTCTTTCTCTCATTCAGAACTGTGCATGAGACTTTTATCTCACACCCCTCCCAAGTGATAAAAGACAGAAGACCATTAGAAATGTCTACAAAATGCATTCAAGCTTCTCCATACAACAGTACTATCATTGCCCAAAGATCCAAAGAAAGAGATTCTCCTGTAGAAATTTCTTAGCAACATTAGTACCTTTACAAAAACAAAAAGAAAAACAAAAGCATGTGTTGGTTGATTCTTATACAGCCACCGCCATTTGCATTTCTTTATGGTCAAAAAAGGAGGTTTTGTTCCCAAAATGCACAAATTCTGAGTGAATCTAATGGTTATGAACTACCACAGTGGCAAGAGCAGGCTATGCACAACGCTTTAAGTCAATCATCATCATCATCATCATCAGTATCAGTATCAGTGCTGTCATGATTATCATCCTCTTCTTCATATTCATCATCGCTGTACTCTTCCACATTGTTGTTGTCCTTAGATTGAGGGTTTGGGACTCCATCATGAGTGAGTTGCGAGTCAACACCCTCATCATGCAAGGGTGACTTCACTTCTACATCTGCAAAGGGGGATTTATCAGCAGAAACTAGGTCTCCATCAGCTGGCTCTTCTTGCTTTGTTTGAGAGCAGCGGGTTTGAATGAGATAGTGTGCCACAGACTTGAAGCCACGTTTTGAAACCTGTAAAATGAACAGACATTGGTCATTGCTCCTCTCCTATGATGCTCTTTAAGGGTTTGTTTTCTCTACCAATTGGCCTACTGTCTCCATTAGACACCCAACCATAGAGCACCATAAATGTTTACTCGCTATTTTAGCACCCGAGGTGTTTTGATTCAAAACCTAACAAGCCAGAGAGGAGCAAATAATATCTACAAAAAATTACATGAAATAACCCAAGCTTGATTTAACCTTTGTATAAATAGCAGCAGTAGGTTCCCATCCTTTAGCACGTCGACAACGACTACATTTGCAAATTCCTCGACATACAGGGCAAATCCAATTTGGATTTTGGTTTGCCTCCAAAATATTCTCCCCGTATCTGCGAAAGTAGCACAAATTGAACACAGAATAAGTCCACTGACATTTGCCACAGCTGATGTATATCTAATAATTCTACACCATAAATATAGCATTTCTAGGTTCAAATTGTACATGTTACACAGCATGTTTCGAAAACTTTTCTTGTTATCCCAGAACAATTAATAGCAACTTCAAAAAAAAAAAATAAAAAATATGTGCATGATATGGGAATTGTCCCTTCATTTGACAAACAATTGGAGCATGTCTTAGCACTGAGATTACATGTGAAATGAAACTGACAATGCTCAAGGCAAAGATAGGGAGTTACAAGTAAAAAAGAGTGGCCCAGAACACAAGGCTCCTGGTAAGGCGAGGTTAGGGGAGGGCAAGATGTATGCAACCTTACCAACACAACAAGCGCAGAGCAAAAAAAATGAACGCTGTTTGTAATTTGTAAAGTTTTGATCTTTTTTTTTTTTTTTTTTTTTTAGTAACAAAACATACATGGATTGGTAATTGAATATCTACGCATCAATTGAGTTCAAGTTTATCCAACACCATTTCACAATGGTCCCTTCAAATGACTACAGGCTTCAGCACCACAAAATCTTATGCATACACCAAGCTTAAATGAGCAAAAGTGAAGACAAGTAAAAATAGAACTTTCTTTTAAGGATGTAAAAAAGACGTCTCAAATATTTTTTTGATAGACAATATATGTTTTTAAATTTACCTTGTGTATAAGCAATCTCCACAAAACTGCCCTCGGCCCAACTTGCACTTGCTGCAATTGGTACGGTGACCAATAGTTTTCTGCCTGTAAGAAATCGGATCATAGCTGATTATGATTCACTGCATATGCTTGCTAGGACAAAGAATGTATATCATAATTATAGAAACGAATAATACAAACAGAAGGGTGATGCATTTACAAGTCATTGATAGTAATCAAAGAAATAAACAACAAAATACAGTATAAATTTAATTGAAGCAAATTACAATGATGATCATATTTTAATTTCACAAGAAATTACAGAAACCCATTTTGTAATTTCTGGGATCACAAAAGATAGGCTTCATTTTTAACTCTTAAGCTCCCCTATTTATTTTAAAAAATGATGAAGTCAATGGATTATATTATGCAGTCACTTTCCTTGACAGATTATGCACCCTGCTACTTGCAGAGCTACGATGCCTACGGTTACCAACTAATCGGCCAATATAAAATGATGCCCTACCATTGACTCATGTTGCTCTGTGTTATGCGCAAATGATGAACAACTCTAGATACCTTCAGTAAATAATTATCTTGCTAAAGATAATTAAAAAAAAATGTGATCCATTACACGATGCTCCCACTTAAGATAATGAAGGCAATATTCTCAAGCAAACTAGAAAACTACAATGGACATAGTGACCATAATAAAGAAATGAAAACCATTTTCAGTGCTTAATAAAACGATTTTTTAGGAATAATCTTCTCTTCAAATTGCTGAGTGTTTTGCCTTCCACAAAATCTATTGATGTCCCTGTTAGTGAGAATATTTCAATTACAATTGGACTGCACAATGATTAGGATCACTTCCTTTCCCATCTAGGATTAAGCCATTATCTTGAAAAGGAATCACTTCCATACCCTTTTTATGGGTGCACACACATTGTAGATTTGTCCTAATAATTATTATATCCAATAGAAGTTGCTCAGAACAAATGAATGAATTCCCAAATTTCCTAAGCATAGATCAGAGTTCCAAATCAAAGGTCTCATGACTAATGAAAAGAACAACCTAAATCTATATCAAATAAAAGTTCTTAGAACAAACGAACATTAAAAAAGAAGAAATTGATTGAGAAAGTATCCACAAAACACAAACATTAAAAAAGAAAATATAAAGCTGATCATTTTTTTTTTTAACTCCAAAAAGCAAAGATAATTCATATATAATATTTATAAAAAATTCAAGAAAATAAATCACAAAAGGCACATTCGACTTCAATCTGATCACATTCAGATATAAAACATGAAGAACAAAGGTAGTATTAGGGCATATACAATGTATTTATATATAGATGAAAATTCTTTTCAGGATTTGATCGAAAAAAATTTCGAGAGCGTTCATAAAAAATCCAGACATGCTCAACAGCATGGACTCTGACATGTTGAAGCTGTTCTTTGAAAGAACACAAAACAAGTATATATTGTGCCTGTGAATACAAAAAAACACCACAAAACCTAATTAAGAACCAAAATCCATTTTCAATCTTCAAAAAAATAACCAAAAAATAAAACAAAACCCAGAATTTGGTGTGGAGTGAACTTAGACATTTCATTGAACACCTGAGTTGCAAACCCAAAAAAAAAAAAAAAAAAAAGGTGTCAACCAGATCTTGTTCAAAACCCCCCACAGTACTAATCAAATGATATTAAGGTCAGCAACTAGCACTCAAAAAAAAAAAAAAAAAAAAAAAAAAAACAATTATCCTTGACATAAGCAGCAACATTTTCAAAATTCTTCTAACTTAAATAATTTCCAAATCATTTTCAAAATTCTTCTAACTTAAATCATTTCCAAATAATTCGTTGAAAGGTTTGAGTAGCAAAAATTATGAGCAGAAGCAAAAGGTTTGAGTAGCAATAATTTCCAAATCATTCATTTCCAATTACCAGAAGCTGTTGCAGTAAATATTAAACCAAAGCACTGCAATACCTTAAATGACTTGGGCTATAGTCTAGGAGTCCTATGAAAAATGATTTGAGTGTCAAAAATGATTTGGGCTATAGTGTAGGAGTCCTGTGGACCTTCATAATAATATTATGAGAGCACTACAATACCTTGTATTCTACATATTAATATATTATAAAAAAAATTTAAAAAAAATAAAAATTGATTTTGTTGCTTAGTTGTATTAGTTATGTTAAATGTCTACATTGTACTAGCACTTAAACTCATAAATATAGTAAATTCTTATTACAAAAGTAACAATTCATCACCAATAACATGTATCTTTACTATTCAATCCTCACAAGTCCAAACGGAAATATCCATAAAAAAATCTCAATCCTTTAATTCCTAAGAAGAGAACCAAATTCATATGTTTGAGTGGTCCCATCCCAATTGAAATCGAATTCTATCTCGATGGGAACGAGGTTCAAACAAGATTTTGACTCATATGTTTGAGTGGTCCTAATTTGTCCTATGCAAGTGCACATAATAGTAATGAGAAAAATAACAGCTATAGTTATAAAACCCAAGGCAAATCAGCAAACATGGTGATCATAGAATTTACAAAACAACAAGACATTAGTGTTCCTAAGTTCACAAAAGCAGAGCTGTGAAGAGCAAGAACTTAACAGTGTGCTGGTAATATCTTCTCCGCCGCAATGCATGAGAAGATGTTAGAAGGCACCCATTAACATGCTTATCAAACCACCATGTTCTCTTGCCATTTACTTGTTCTCCAATAAGACGATGAATTTGGTAATTCAAACATGCCTTGTGTTCAATACTAGAAATGTAGGACTTGGGTTTGCATTGGGAAACTTGTTTGAACCACTTAGAAGTAGCAAGCATTCTTGGGCTTCCCCAAAATGTGATATCAATTAGTGTTTACCAAGAGCATTTGAATTTGGTGCAAATGAAGCTAATGATCAATCGATTCTGGTTGGGTTCAGGGTTCTGAAGTGAGAACAACATAAATCAATATACATATAGATAAGCAAAGCAACAAAACTACTGTAATAATCCAAAATCAGAACCCATAAACTAATGCAATGCAAAAAGCTAAAATAATCAAACACAGAAAATAAAACATTGGTCATGTAGAAATTGGGTTTGCATTGGAAAACTTGTTTGAACCACTAGAAGCGGAGAGCATTCTTGCGATTAAGGCAAAATCCCTAAATTTAAAACCCTAAAAATTGGGGAAAACACTCACAAATTGAGCTATAGTTATAGTGAAGACATGTTCAACACCGGACTTGAGCCTGGTGAGAGTGGCCTTCTTGTGGGCGACGATGAAAGGGGCGTCCGAGCTCGCTAGTGTCAAGAACAGAGCTGCTATCAGAACAGAGCTGCAAATGGAAGAAGAAAACCCTAGCGGCTGAAATTAGGGGAAGAGAGACTGAAAGATAGAGAAAGGGCAAAATAGAGAGAGGACATACCTGGGGCAATGCTCCAATGGTGGATTGACGGTGGTGCTCGTGTGCGATGGCAGTGATGCTCCCGTACCCGACAACAATGGAGACAAAGGCGAGAGAGAGAACTGGATGAGGGCAGAGGCGTGAGAGAGTGAGAAAGAGAGAGAGAGAGAGAGTCACAGAGTCTGAGCGTGTGGAAGTGTATGTTTTAAGAGTCCGGATTCTCGGCCGCGTAACCCAGCAGCGGTTCCCAGCAGCCCCCAAAACGACGTCGTTTTGGGGGCTTTTTTGATTTTTTTGAATTTTTTTTTCTTTTCTTCTTCCTCGTTCGAACCAGAGGGGGGAGGGAGAGAGAGGGGGAGGGGAGGGGAGGGAGAGAGGGAAGGGAAGAGCCATAATCACGGGGGGAGGAGGAGGAGGCTGAGGCGGGAGAGGCGAGGCCACTGGCGGCCTGCCGCGACAATGGATGGCTCTTGACGGCGAAGCCTCGGCAGACCATGGCGGTGAGCTATACTGGCGACCATGGCGTGAGCTCTCCTCCCCGTCTGGTTCTGCGAAGAGGAAAAGAAAAAAATGGAAAAACCCCCAAAACGTCGTTTGGGGCTTGAACCGCCGCCAGTAAGGGCCGAGGATCAAATTCATGTTTTAAACCTTATTTTCTTTCTGACCAATTTTTGTAGTCGATAATAAATAAAGAAGTTTCTCCACTAACAACCCGGTGCCAATTAATTTTCCCTCCAAAATCTGAAGTCCAATTTTTAAATTTTTTAATTATAATTGCTGACTAAAATTTAGTTGATAAAAGTAAATTAATACCGACTAAATTATTTTTAGTAGCTAAAGATTATACATTTAGGGACCAAAATGTTTTTAGTAGCCTATAGGGTACTTTTTTAGCGACTAAGTCATTTTTAATCGCCTATTGAGTAACTTTTAGCTACTCATTGTATTTTAGTCCTATTGGGCTATTTTTAGCGACTAAGTTTTTAGTCATTGATTGGGTCATTTTTAGCTACTAAGTCATTTTTAGTCGCCTATTGAGTAACTTTTAGCTACTAATTGTATTTTAGTAGCCTATTGGGCTATTTTCTCGACTAACTATTTTTAGTATTTGATTGGGTCATTTTTTAGCTACTAATTATGTTTTAGTCGCCAATAAGTAATATACGGCTACTAAAAAATTTTAGTAGCTAAAATATGAAACATTGCCGACCAATTCAAATTTTAGTCGCCAAAGGGCTGACTTTTGGCGACTAAATTAATTTTAGTAGCCAAATTTGGTCGCCAAAAGTGTAATTTCTTGTAATGTCTGCAGGCATTCATACTACGATCAGTAATGAAAAAATTGTTTTTGAATTTTATCACTGAACCTTACACCAAGGAATTAGATCAAATTAAAGACATGGTAGTCTTTAAAGAGAAACAATTAAATTTTTTTACAAAAAGAAATATTTGTGCTCAGTATTAGGCAAAAACTTCAGCAATCTTCTTTACAGAATAAAATTAAAATGATTACATCATAATATGAAGCTGAAATTTGTAGTGACATTCCTAATGCCTTTTGGGATAGAAAGAAACATTTTGTCACTTTACCTTATGAACCCAAATTTAATGAAAAATATATTCCAACAAAAGCTAGGCCAGCTCAGATGAAGATGGAATATATGGAATTATGCAAGACTGAAATTTCCACTCTCCTGCATAAAAAATTAATCCGAAAAAGCTATTCTCCATGGAGTTGTACTACTCTTTATGTTAATAAAAATGCTAAAAAAGAGCGAGGTGCCTCCTAACTTGTTATTAATTATAAGCCTCTCAATGCTGCTCTTTAATGAATTGATATCAATTAGAATAAAAAGGATCTTTTAGACAAATTACGGGATCTTTGTTATTTTTTCTAAATTTGATCTTAAATCTGGATATTGGAAAATTTAAATTGTTGAGAA
Organism: Camellia lanceoleosa; assembly: GCA_025200525.1. Lineage (NCBI taxonomy): Eukaryota > Viridiplantae > Streptophyta > Magnoliopsida > Ericales > Theaceae > Camellia > Camellia lanceoleosa. The sequence continues at coordinate 91,403,366 of CM045761.1, forward strand.
AGATAGATGTAAGACTACTTTTACTGTTCCATTTGGACATTTCGAATGGCATGTCATGCCATTCGGTTTAAGGAATGCTCCATCTGAATTTCAGAATATTATGAATGATAAATTTATTCCTTTTTTTCGAATTTGCTATTTGTTATATAGATGATGTACTTATTTATTCTTCATCCATTGATCAACATATCAAACATCTTAATATTTTTAAGAATGTTATTATCAAAATGGACTTGTTGTTTCAGCCCCGAAGATGAAACTTTTTCAAACAAAAATTAGATTTCTTGGCCATAACATTTATAATGGAACTATTATTCCTCTTGAACGTAGTATTGAATTTGTATCTAAGTTTCCTGATGAAATTAAAGATAAGACTCAATTACAAAGATTTCTTGGTTGTTTAAATTATATTGCTAATTATTATCAGAATTTAGCAATTGATATTGCTATTCTTTATTCTAGATTAAAAACAAATCATGAACCTTGGTCTACTGAACATACCAAAGCTTTATGGAAAATTAGGCTTAAAGTCAAGCAATTGCCCTATTTAGCCATTGCTAACCCTAGTTGGAAGAGAGTTGTTGAAACTGATGCTTCCAATTAAGGTTATGGCGGAATTCTCAAACAGTATAATCTGAATACTTCAAAAGAAGTACTTATAAGGCTTACTTCAAGAGCTTGGAGAAAGGCACCTGTCAATTATCCCATGATCAAAAAAGAATGTTTTTCTATTGTTAAATGTGTCCTTAAATTTCAAGACGATTTACTTAATCAGCATTTTATTATTTGTGTTGACTGTAGAGCATGCTAAATAGATTTTCAAAAAAAATGTTGAAAATCTTTTTCATAAACAAATTTTTGCAACTTGGCAAAGTCAACTTTTAGCATTTGACTTTGATATTAAATATATTAAAGGTGAAAATAATTGCCTCCCTAATTTTCTAACTCGTGAGTACTTGTAGAGAGCACCGAATGAGTCGAACACCTAGAGGTAGAGGTTGCGGTTGCGGTTGCGGTCGTGGCAGAGGAACTACACCTCTTGCCCCTCAGAATGTTTTTCTAGATCTTACTGAATTTCCATGGATTATAGTTCCTAATTAGCAATCAGCTACCCCATCCATAAGGGGTGAATCTTCTACTAAATCAGTAAAGAATGCTCTTTTAACCGAAGACATTCAGATCTCTACTAATTCCGCAAAAAATTCTATTTATTGAACAAAGTGATGTTAAGTGGATGACCAACCCTTGGGAAATCAAGGATCGTTATCTTCACAATCAAAATTTTAAACCACAGTTTGATTAGTATCGTTATATTTATGAGCAAATACTTAAAGATACTTCTTCCATAGATTTTCCACATCATTATTCCAAAGAGAACAATCCGAAGAGTTCTATTGCTTATAGCAAAGCTATAATCAAACGAACCTTGAAACCAGAAAAATGGGGTTTAAACCCTAATCAAAACTGAACTCTTTCTCTCCATGACTAGAAATATAACTATTGGGATTATACCGAAGCCTTCACTAAAACTTTTTACTACATGAACCCTAGCCGCACTCATTCTTGGTTCATTAAGGTTTGTTCTTAAACTTATCATGTCGGTATTCCTAATTGGTTTTTTGCTTGGTGGGATAAATTTGGCCTAGACCTTACTATTTTACCTGACACCATCCGCACTGAGTTTCTGGCTTGGCAATAAGCCTTTCTTGCCACGCCCACTAATCAACATTTCTCTAAAGCCAAATACTTTGCCATTTTCTTTATCCATTTTAGTATTCCCTGGATTTGGTGGTAGGATCTTGGCTGTGATTACCATCAGCAACTTCCTCGTTTAAAATGAATTTTCTTTTTTAAATGGTGGAAAACTCTGGATAAAACTCAAGCAGAATTAATTAAGTAAATTCAAATTAATGCTAAAGCTTGCAGGGACATTGTTCTAAAACCATCAATTCTTGACAATGGGGGTAATCCGTTTATTTGTATTCAGTCTGAATTAAGGAAGCAATTCCTTGACATTTCTGATACGGATTTAATAATCAAATGCATGGAGTATATGAAGAATCAATTTTTTGAATCTATGGAATCTGAAGTTCAAGATGACGTCTCCATGATTTCAGCACCAAGTCAAGATAAAGAAGGTGAACATAATTCTTATTCTGCCTTAGTTAGAGAATCCCAGGATGAAGATCCAACACTTGATGATTTTTGGGATTCGCTTACAGAATTGATTGTAGAAAAGGCTAAAAGAGATAAGGCGCGTAAAGGCAAGACCAAAGAATGATCGCCAGCTGTCAACCTTATCCTCAGCAATTATCAACATGAGACAGTATCTCACCGTAGGAAAATAATATTTTTAAAAGTTTTTTGTTGATTGTAATGACACCCTTCACTCTCTACTTTACTTTTGTAAAGAAAAGCTGTGGTGTGAAAATCTATGTCAAATGAATCACTATGAGTTGGATGACTAATATGACGATGGGGCCCCCTCTATGTACCCGATATTATTTCCATACTTTAACTGATTCCTCTAGTTTCCAATCATTTTTATTTTTTTGAGTTTATAAATTGGGAGCTTTCACCCTTTGTTGAGGCACGTTCAATTTCCGTTATTTGTTTTTCTCTTTTCTTGTAAAAACCTCTCTCAGTTTATGATATATAAATTATGTTTAGAAGAACTCTACTGTTTTGAGTCAGCTACTATTCTATAAGTATTTCGTTTTATGTCTGCAAATGTATTAGCTACTTTGTCTGATATATTAGCTTTTCATAAAGAACATTTAGCTGTTTTAGAACAATTTAATTCTCCATATACTCATGTTCAAGAGTGGATTAATGAGCTTTATGATTTGATAGCTCTTACTGAACAAGCTTTACAAGAAAAGATTATTCGACTGGCTGCTGACCAGTGACCACCCTCTTCGAATTAAATATCTATTTATGAGATCATATATGCACTAATCTAAACCTAATTTACTATTCATACGAACAGTAATATTCCTGGTTCTATGCTAAATAAGGACATGAATTATATGTTTGTAAGTGGTACGTCACCAGGGTTTTGCCACTCTTGAATTAAATTCCTATATGGACATCAATCTTTTTTGGTGATAACATAATTCCATGTTTTTGGAATTTTTCACAAAGTAATTTTAAATGTTTCGTATGCTCCTCCCGAGTTTTAGAGCAAATAAGTATATCATCAATATAAACTACACAACAATCTTTAAGATTTTTAAAAATTGTATCCATCCGCCGTTAAAATACCTATGGTGCTATATTTAAACCAAAAGGCATAACATTCCAGTGATAATGTCGTTTAGGTGTACTGAAAGCTGTCAATTTTTTTGACTCTTCAGTCAATTGAATTTGCCAAAATCCATTCTTACAATCAAATTTGCTAAAGATTTTTGATCATTTGGTTAAGTTAATCAAAACATCTTTTCTTGGAATAAAATATGCATCAAATTCTAAATTTTCATTTAGCCGTTTATAGTTGACTACCATTCGGGCTTTTCCCCTTTTAATTTCAGCATGGTTTCTTACCATAAAAATTTGGACTAAAGTGAGGGCTTCTAGTTTCTTCAATTAACTTTTTGTCTAAAAGTTCCTGAAGTTGAATATCAAATTCATCTATATCTTGTCTAGTATAGATCATTGGTCTTACATTAATGATAAAATTAGGGTCTTTTAATTTCAAACTACAATAACCCGGACCACGTTTCCATAGTTTTAACGGATTTTCACCAAAATTTTCTTCCAGAATTTTATAAATCCAATGTGATTCATCAATAGTTTCAATGATGGGAGTTAAATTAGCACGTGGAACGGGCACAAACTCTTTATCACAAATATATTTATGTTGTTCTAACAATGGAATATGAATTAAGACATTGTTTATGCTTAATGAAATGGCTTTTTCCGGTATTTGCATTAGAAGGTATTTATATATATAATTATTTCCAATAAGGAAATCACCATGCATATAAGGAAAACATAGAACTTTTGGTATAATGAATTTTCTATCATTTAACCAAATAGATATATTTTTAGCCTTGAATTGTATGGAAGCATGGTTGCCATCAATTCCAGTAACCAAAATTGGATGTTTCATTAATGTCCATTTTTCTTTTGGTATGGCATTCCATTTACATGAGTTAATTGTAGCTCTTGTGTCTATGAGAACACTGAGGCTATAGAGTTTATAACCTACAAAATTAAATATTCCCAATACATATGTGTATCTTCTTTTTCCTTGGCTAGGAGAAAAAATAATATCATCACTTTTTGTTTGAAAATGATACATATATGCAAACTTAATATGTTCATATTGTCTTCTTGTTCCTGAAAAAATAGGAATTTGAACATTTGTTGAAGTAATAGATTCTTGATTAGAATTATTACTTGATTCATCAATGCTTAATTTTGACAATGATTTGTTAGGAAAATCTTTTTCAAATACAGAAACTGATCTTTTAAGTTTTGGAACTGTATTTTGAATATATAAATTTTTTCCTAATCTTTGTATTTGCATTTGTGCAGGATTTTTTGTTTTAGAAGATTCTCCTTGTTCCACTTGGTCATGGATTAACCATTGTTGAGGGACTTCTAAATCACTCCAATTCATTAGACGCGGTTGGATTACCATGTCAAATGGTTTAGGTTCAAAGATTTCAACGATTTTATTATCATTTGATCTTGTTTTTGTTTCACGAAATTTGGTCAATTCGTGAATTGTTTTCCAACGAATTGCCAAATCATGAGAATTCAATTTCGTTCCTAACGCTTGTGTTTTAATTCTTATTCTAATCGTGTCCTCAAGATTTGGATCATTTATGGAAATAAAGAAACTTGGTCTAACATTAAACCAAACTACTCCATTAGCCAAATTAGATTGAATTCCTCCAATGATTCCTTTTATTGGGTCGGAAAATCTTTTACCAAAAATTACTGCTAAAATAGGAGTATCTATCCCTTGGCGGAATAAAGCTGTTATGGTTATTTGTATTAATCCAATATGAATATATTGAATTTCAAGATATTTCTTTTTCCATCTTGCAACCTTTTTCTTATCAAAAAAATGAATATCAATATTTCCTTCTTCTGACCATTTTGCTTGAGTGTTACCATTGTATTGTTTAAATATTCTTGTTGAAAAGAAGTTGAATTTTGAAAGTTTGTAAATTTCTGGCACAACAATTTCTTGCATTGTTTCAAATTTTGATAATTCTTCTTCGGTAAAAGTTTTTTCTTCTCCGATTAGATCTCCAAGTCGAATGGCTTGTAATTCTTCTGGAGATATACTATCTGCTTCTTGAAATATTTCTTGACTATCAATATTAGTCATCATAAAGATTAGTTTATCATCTGACCTTTTTTCATCACTAGAAATTTCGTACAAGATTTTTTCTTCATCAGAAATTTCTTCGCCATAGATTATTTCAAAATCTTGTTCTTCAAGGACTTTGATCATTTTCTTTGCACTTTTTTTCCCCTTTTTGGCCATTCGGGTGCATAGTGACCTTCTTCGTTACAAATGTAACATTCACAAATTTTCTTTTTTGAAACACTTGTTGGTTTCTTTTTTTGAATATACTTTTTCTTTTTTGAAAAAGTTTTGTTCTTTTTCCAAGATTTCCATTTATATTTTCTGCGTTTTTTGGAAAATCCTTTTTGCTTGGCAAATGTATTACAACCAATTTTCCAATTTTCTTTCAAAATTTTATCACAACATTTTTTACCATATTGTGAGTTGGAAATTTGATTTTTTATTTGTTTTTTCAGTTTTGCTTCTAGACACCGATATGCTATCAATCTTAGAACATAATTAATGCAAAAACCAAGATTATCATATTCTTCCTTCCCCATTTTTTTTTTGAGAAAATCAGGATATATTTTAATACATAACTCATCCCATGGATTAGGGGGTTCATGGAAAAATTGATCTAAGTAGGGTTGATTTGCTGGTGGATCAATAAGATAATAATATTTTTGAAAAGTTTGAACATAGTCTTCAAAAAGACAAATATTACATAATTCTAATTTAGTTAAAATATAATTTGCATCTGCTTGCAAATTAGTATCTCCTGGAAAACCACATAACTTTTCTTTTATGATTTTGCAAACTCAACTAGCATTGTATCATGTGTGAGAAAATTTGCCAATAAAGCTGTTTTTTGACTTTTTCCAATTTCAGATTTTTCCTACTATCTTAACCATTGCAACACGTCTTCCTAGAGAGTTACTGCAATATAATCAAGGAATTTTTCCTTTGATCAACTTTTTTTTATAATTGGTAATAACGATGGACAATAATTGTGCCCAATCATCAATTGCTTGTGGATGATCCTTAAATGGAACATGAGACAAATCTAAATAAGTACCATTTTGAGCTATTGAATACTTATGATTCTTATCTTTTCTAGATATTATTGGCTCAGGTGTAGGATTGGAGGTACTTCTAGTGTTAGTATCATTTTTAATTTCATTTGTTTGAATGAAGTCAAAATTTTCTCCATCTCCCAATGTGCCAAACAATTTGGGATCAATTGGCTCTTCTGTCTTTCTTTTCCCCATATTTATTTCTAGTGAAACATCTTGATCTATTATTTCTTCAGATGAGGATGATTGGCTATCATCATCACGAGTTGACATATTAATCTCATAATTAAAGTGTTGTAAAAAGGCTTCATGTTCCAGATAAGTTTCTCTTATCTGATCTAGAAGCCTATTTCTTTCATCAATACCTAAATCTGGATATTAATATAATTTTCTCCAATAATCCAAATTTCAACAATATTTTCATATTTAGTCCTATTATAGGTATTGGTTTGAAGTACCATACTATCTTCTATACCATAAAATAGCCTAGGAATGGAGTTATCTCCTAGACTATTCATTCCATCATTATTTATGAAGGATATAGTTTCTAATTTTGTTACCAAATTGTTGATTTGGTTTTTTGCTTCTTTGTTTAAGTCAATATTTATTATAGAACCTAGATTGTCTATTTTAGATTCTATAGACTCAACTTTGGTTTCTAGATAATTTTGATTTATTTTTTGATTTATATCAAATATAGAAAACAAAGAACACATAATATCAGTAATATTATTTAAACTAGAACACACATAATTTATATTTACAGATTCTTTAGTAATATGCAAACTATGGTCATATTTATTATTAACATTATTTTTTGTATTTCCAAAACATATTATATCTTCAGGGTTAATTACCATTATAGATTGTTTCTGGTACCTAAGACCTTCCTAGTGTATTTATCTGGTGCCTAAAACCTCTCTTTATGATCTTAAAGACTTAATTATAGCCAATAGTCGAAAGATCTTAATGAGTATATGGGCTTTGACATACACTAAGCATATAGGTTTTACAACAACTATAAATGAAACAAATAATTATGAAGATATAAAATACAAAGGATACACAATTAAAAACTAAACTGGACTAATAATATTTTTCTGGTTTATTTTTTTTAATTTTTTTTTTATATCATTAAGCACACCATACACACTTATATATATCAAAATTTATACATAGAGATAGAAATACTTATATAGCTTGATCTTGCTTTCAAAAGCTCTTCACCAAGCTTTGATACCAATTACAAATAAAGGAACAGAGCTTTCTACTATTTCTATTGTACTATGTTTATTGAGTTAAGCAACAAAAACAGAACAAGGAAATGAGAAGTTTCGGCAATGAAGATGGAGAGAATTTAATTGTTTATTATGTTGGTTTGAAAGCCAATTTATAGAATACAACTCCATGAAAAAACAAAACTAAAAAGTCTAGTCTAAATTTAATACCTAACTAATTGGTTGGACTATCAAATACATACGTACAAATTTGCAAAGCTTTCCAAAAGTCTATACTACAAAAGTGCACTAGCCTAGTCTTAGTGTAATGACCCAGAATTGTTTTTTAAAATAGATAGTGCATAATTTAATTGAGCCAATTTTCGAATTTGACTGATGTGTAAATTCTGTGCGAAAATAGTTCGATTTTGTATTTTTTTAAAATAGTTCCTGATCTTGGAAAATTATGCAATTTTTATATGTTGTTCACATACGAGTCTAGCATGTTGGATAAAAAATTTCAAAATTTATTGATGAGTATTTATTTTTATAAAAATTCGCGGACTGATCGGTGTTCGGTCTAGTGTACAACATAAGTTGAAATTGAGTTTTGGGTGTTTGGACCATGATTTAAGATAAATTAGTTGGGTTTATTTTGGTATTTAACTGGACCATGTTTGACTTATTGGTGAGACCCATGATTTAGATTCAATTTAATTTGAATTTGTTTATGATTCATGTTTAATTATTTGGTCCCTTTTAATTATGTGATTGGTAAGTTATTATTATTTATTATATGGGATTATAATAAATATTTGAAAGTTAAATTTATGGTGGGTACCATATGGTGAAAAATTATATATTTTTATAGTGAATGAAATGAGTGCATATTTCAGAGTGAGTGAAATATTATATTTTGTGGTGAGAAAAATTATATCATTTTATAATTTATATTATAAAATTTGAAGGTATTATTACAAAAATTTATATTTTTGGCAAACCAATTTATTTTTGGGAAGACAGCCCACGTGGGCTGCCCTTCTCTCCCTCTTTCCTTGTCCTTTCTTTCTTTTCCCTTTATTTTATTTTCATTTGTTTTGGGTTGGCAGAGGCTCCCCTGTATGCCTCTCTCTTTCTCTCCCAGTGTGTCTCTCTCTCTTTCTCCATCTTTCTTTATTTTCCATGGTTGCTCAAGCTTTGAGCTTAGAGTGGGAGTCTTTAGAGTGAGATTTTGCAAAAGTGTTGTAAATAAAAATCGGAGAGCTCATCATGATCTTCGCAATGGTAGTCTCGGATTCATGATTGGACAAGATTTGCCTTCCAGATCTACTCTTCTTTATTATTTGAGATAGGGACTTTCTTCATATTTTTACATCAAAGCTATGTTAGGGTTATTTTGAGAAAATATGTCATTATAAGAGGTATTGTATATATATATATTTAGATTTTTGTTTTGTAATTTTTGGAAGAAAAATTAGGTTAAAGTGTTAAGAATATTGTTGTTTTGAAATTGATTTAGAAAAATCATCTTGTGTTGGAAATACATGTTAAAAATCCGAAAATAAAATAAAATTAATAGTTGTATGAGTTGTATCTACCTCATATCATGGTTAGATAATTTATTTTGGAAAAATAATGTTGAAATATTTATCTCATCTTTGAGTTTTGGAATTTATTTTTGAGAAGAAAAATAAATTGATGTTGAGGAATATGGAGTAAATGCTTAAGTAGGAATTATAGAGTTGCTTCGGGACTAAAAACTCTAAAAGTGTTATATTCATGATATTTTATAAAAGATGATATGTTGATGATTAAATTGTGTTCATTTTTATCATAATAAAAATGTGAAATGTGGACTTTCAAACTCATAACCTTGAAAATGTTACTATTGGGCATATTTCATAATTTTTAATGTAAATATCATAGTGGTTAAGTAATTTTAGAAAAAGTTGTGAAATTGTTATTGGTAGAGAATTTGGTAAAAATTTACCTCTTTAAATACGTAGGCATGGAAAAGAGTTATGTTGAAATATAGTTATGTTTGCGGGATGAGGCATGTGAAGTTAGGTTTGGTATTATTAGTTTGAAATTTTTGTTAATATAATAAACTTACTAATTTAGTGGATTAAATTAGTTTTGGTTAAAATGTTATATCCGTTATAGTTAAAAGTGTGTTATTAAGATTATACCATAACTTTTGACATAGTAGGATGGAAATGGCAATATTTAATAAGTAGGGATTTCCTTTGAGTTATATATATATATATATTTTTTTTGCAAGATCTAGATGATTTTTGAAATCATCCTTTGATTTGTTTTGAAAATTGATTGTTGATTCAAGAAGATGAGAGATTTTTTTGAAAGTGAGTTTACTTTCTTGCTCCTTTTAAAATAGAAATTGAGGGTTTTGAACTATGAGGATTGAAGAGAGATGTTTTTGGTGACTTTCTTTCAATAAATGAAGATGAGTAGTTTTGGTGAGAAAACCTAGAAATTGGGATTTTTTAAGAAAAATGTTGACAATCTTTGAAGATGTTGTTATATTTATTTTGTGTACCAAACTAAATGATGTTTGAAATATTGTTTATTTGTTTACATATAAATGATGGTTTTCATGGAATATGAGAATTGTTGAAGTTTTGGAAATTTTTGTTCAAAATGTTGATATAGTCTTGAAGTGACTAAATGGTTGAGATTACTCTAAGTGTGGGAATTATGTTGTCCCATGGATGAATTGGCATAAAAGTATTTATATTCATCTTGAGAAATTATATTGAAATGAGAAATGAGAATTTTGATCACAATGGGAATATTGTGTGGAAGTATTGAAAGTGGAAGAAATATTGCTCTGTATTATTAATCATTACATTGGCATATCAATTCATTTGATAATGATGAATTTTGAAATTTGATTTGAAAACTTTGCATTGAGAAAGGAATGTTGGGAAACAAGTTTTCATGAAATGATTTTGGGGTAAATACGGTGGTAAGACTTTGCATTGAGAAAGGAATGTTGGGAAACAAGTTTTCATGAAATGATTTTGGGGTAAATACGGTGGTAAGTCTTGAAAGGTGATGTAGATGAATTTGATTGAGTTGTCCTATGTGTCCTTGGTGAAAGACTAACTGCGCAGATAGGTGTCAAGCCTTCCAGTTAATACTGGTAAAAATGACAAATTATAGGTGTCGAGCCTTCCAGTTAATACTGGTAAAAATGACAGATTACAGGTGTCGAGCCTTCCAGTTAATACTAGTAAAAATGACAAATTGGTAGTACTTATATAGTCTACTTGCAGACACCAGCCTAGAGATTACCTGAGTCGTATTTATCATATTGAAATTTTATTGAAATTGTTGGATTAATGCCTTTTCAAATTGGCATTGTGCGTAAGATTTTCAAAAGATGAGAAAAATATTTTGAGCATGACATGGCATATGCATTCATCTTATAAGACTGTATAAAATGGATTAGATGAATTGTTTAATTATTTGATTTAATTGATAATGAGATAATTGAATGAATTGAAAAGGATGTCCTGTTGCTATTGAAACATGTTTATTTATTTAAGTTAACTTGTTATGGTTAATTAAATAAATTGGATTAAAGAGATTATGTAATAAAATCATATGGTTTTGACATGATATGATTTCACGTATATGTATGAGTATTTTGTACTCGCATATCTTCTAATGTTTTAATATGAGATTGCTTGGTGAGCTAGTGGTTGCTCACCCCCTGCTTGTACATGTATACAGGGAATGCTTTTCGGATTTGAAGATCAAACAATGGGCTTTACCATTTCATAAGTGTAATATAGTGATGGATTATACTACTTCATTTGTTGTTTGGCTGAGTGCTATTTTTTTTAAAGAGTAGTGTCCTCTCTTTTATTGTAAGCCTCAGGGCATTTCTTTTATTTGTATGTGAATGTCATTGTTGTATAACGAGAGGGAATATGTATATTTAATTATTCATCATTTCATCCAATGATGTTAAATCACCATGCGGAACAGGCGCAAACACTTTATCACAAATATATTTATGTTGTTCTAGTAATGGAATATGAATTAGGACATTGTTTATGCTTAATGAAATGGTTTTTTCCTGTATTTGCATTCGAAGGTATTTATATATAAAATTATTTCCAATAAGGAAATCGCCATGCATATAAGGAAAACATAGAATTTTTGGTATAATGAATTTGCTATCATTTAACCAAATAGCTATATTTTTAGCCTTGAATTGTATGGAAGTATGGTTGCCATCAATTCCAGTAACCAAAATTGGATGTTTCATTAATGTCCATTTTTCTTTTGGCATGACATTCCATTTACATGAGTGAATTGTAGCTCTTGTGTCTATGAGAACACTGAGGCTATAGAGTTTATAACCTACAAAATTAAATATTCCCAATACATATGTGTATCTTCTTTTTCCTTGGCTAGGAGAAAAAATAATATCATCACTTTTTGTTTGAAAATGATACATATATGCAAACTTAATATGTTCATATTGTCTTCTTGTTCTTGGAAAAATAGGAATCTGAACATTTGTTGAAGTAATAGATTCTTGATTAGAATTATTACTTGATTCACCAATGCTTAATTTTGACAATGATTTGTTAGGAAAATCTTTTTCAAATACAGAAGCTGATCTTTTAAGTTTTGGAACTGTATTTTGAATATATAAATTTTTTCCTAGTGCTTGTATTTGCATTTGTGCAGGATTTTTTGTTTTAGAAGATTCTCCTTGTTCCACTTGGTCATGGATTAACCATTGTCGAGGGACTTCTAAATCACTCCAATTCATTAGACGCGGTTGGATTACCATGTCAAATGGTTTAGGTTCAAAGATTTCAACAATTTTATTATCATTTGGTCTTGTTTTTGTTTCACGAAATTTGGTCAATTCATGAATTGTTTTCCAACGAATTGCCAAATCATGAGAATTCAATTTCGTTCCTAACCCTTGTGTTTTAATTCTTATTCTAATCGTGTCCTCAAGATTTGGATCATTTATGGAAATAAAGAAATTTGGTCTAACATTAAACCAAACTACCTCATTAGCCAAATTAGATTAAATTCCTCCAATGATTCCTTTTATTGGGTCGGAAAATCTTTTGCCAAAAATTACTACCAAAATAGGAGTATCTATCCCTTGGCGGAATAAAGCTGTTATGGTTATTTGTATTAATCCAATATGAATATATTGAATTTCAAGATATTTCTTTTTCCATCTTGCAACCTTTTTCTTATCAAAAAAAGGAATATCAATATTTTCTTCTTCTGACCATTTTGCTTGAGTGTTACCATTGTATTATTTAAACATTCTTGTTGAAAAGAAGTTGAATTTTGAAAGTTTGTAAATTTCTGGCACAACAATTTCTTGCATTTTTTCAAATTTTGATAATTCTTCTTCGGTAAAAGTTTTTTCTTCTCCGATTACATCTCCAAGTCGAATGGCTTGTAATTCTTCTAGAGATATACTGTCTGCTTCTTGAAATATTTCTTGACTATCAATATTAGTCATCATAAAGATTACTTTTTCATCTGAACTTTCTTCATCACTAGAAATTTCGTACAAGATTTTTTCTGCATCAGAAATTTCTTCGCCATAGATTATTTCAAAATCTTATTCTTCAAAGACTTTGATCATTTTCTTTGTACTTTTTCCCCTTTTTGGGCATTCGGGTGCATAGTAACATTTACAAGTTTTCTTTTTTGAAACACTTGTTGATTTCTTTTTTTGAGTATACTTTTTTTTTTTTTTTTGTTGAAAAAGTTTTGTTCTTTTTCTAAGGTTTCTATTTATATTTTCTACGTTTTTTGGAAAATCCTTTTTGCTTGGAAAATTTATTACAACTAATTTTTCAATTTTATTTCAAAATTTTATCACAATATTTTTGACCATATTGTGAGTTGGAAATTTTATTTTTTTATTTGTTTTTTTGCCTTTGCTTCTAGACGCCGATCTACTATCAGTCTTAGAACATAATTAATGTGAAAAGCAAGATTATTATATTCTTCCTTCTCCATTTTTTTTGAGAAAATCAGGATATGTTTTAATACATAACTCATCCCATGGATTAGGGAGTTTATGGAAAAATTAATTTAACTATAGTTGATTTGCTAGTGGATCAATAAGATAATAATATTTTTGAAAAGTTTGAACATAGTCTTCAAAAAGACAAATATTACATAATTCTAATTTAGTCAAAATATAACTTGCATCTACTTGCAAATTAGTATCTCCTGCAAAACCACATAAATTTTCTTTTATGATTTTTGCAAACTCAACTAATATTGTATCAAGTGAGAAAATTTTCCAATAAAGCTGTTTTTTGACTTTTTCCAATTTCATATTTTTCCCTGTAACGTCTTGAAAATTGGGCAGGGTATATCTATTTATGCAACAAAACCTACCTAATACACAAACACATATATATAGCTAACTATTTCATATATCCATTTCCATTAAATCCCCAAATGCCAAATACATGATGTTCACATCTCAATGCCCCAGTTCTAATCCCAAGCATGCATTTTACAACAAATATGAAATGAAAGCCAAACATAAAATAAGTGTCCTACAAACTTACAAATTTATCCAAGAACATTCTTGATTACACAAAATGGAGTTTCAACTTAACAAAATATAATACAGGCTTACATTCAATAAATAACAATAAAACAAAATGAAGTCTTAGCTCCGAGTCCTCCCAAGTCAGTGCCTTGGCGGAGGTATATCGCCTGTACCTGAAGTGGTTTCCCTTATAGGGTAAGCCACAGCCTAGTAGAGATATACTACACAACATATGGACCATAGCAAAACTAAAGAGGAGTATGCTCATGCCATGCTCATGATAAAGCAGTTTATCTCTCTTTTTATAAAGCATGTAATCCTGAGATGCAACAACAGATATAAAACTATTTTCATTTTAAACCATATTTGTTACATGAATACGGGCTCTGTGAATTTCTAGGTAAGTGTCTACAAGTAGGCCCTAATGCACTACCATTGTCATTTTTACCAATAAACTGGAAGGCTCGACACCTAACCGCGCGGTTCTACACCCCCTACCCAGATTCACCAAGTATTCATCTTTTCGCAAACAGATACATTTCCAAACATTTCTCAAAAGCAAATACATTTCCAATGAAATGAATGTAATGCAATGTCCAATGCAAAAAATGAGGGATGTGGTTCAATTTACCTAGGTCTCATGCATTTCTACAACAATCATGGCTATCCTCCACGATAGCCCAAAACAGATATTTCTAAATAAATATTTAAACAATTAAATTCCAAAAATTTTGATAAATACAATTTATTCCATATCTCATCAAATATGAACAACTATACTAGTTTTCATATCACAATCACATCGGGTAACCTCTCAAGGTCCATTTCTAACCGTGTCGGTTTTATTCCAACAGATACATTAAACAAAATAATACCGTTAATGCCCAAGAAAACATCATTTTCTTTCCAAACTCATTCTCCAAACATTATTCAATTATGACATCCTATTTTGATCAAAAGCCCCAAAACTTAAGCGTAATTCCTTTGTTTTCTTTAAAAATGCTCTTTTGGTCACAAACCGGTAAAAATTTCAAAACCAATCAAATCGAAGTCCGTTTTTGTTCAAATTTAAAACATAACTATTTCATAACCTTACAAACATATTCCAAGTTTACACTTTTGCAATTTGGGCATTAACTTTTTATTTTTCTCAAAATTTCTCTTTTAAGCAAATAAATCACAAAATTTTCAAAAATTCTAATTAAATTATATATAACTCTAAGCTCCCTATAATCAAGTAAAAGTGCATAAAGAAGTGTAGGAAAAATCCCTACCTCAAGCTTAGGAGAGAAAATGAATGAAAACTCCAAAATTCGACGTTGCCAAATTCGATCTCCACCGGTCAAAACGAAATTCTTGAAGTGTTCTTCAATTTGACCTTAAGAATTATGGTCAACAACTCAATGGATCTTGCTAGATCAAGAAAAGAATTAAGGGTTTGTGGCGGTGTTTAGAGAAAGATGAGAGAAATGAGGGAGTAGAAAGAAAAAGAGAGAGATATGTTCTCTCAATATTGACGATTTTTTTAACGGCTTCAATATCCTGAATCTTTGCCCTCATAACATCATTAGCAATTACTTTTTTTTTTCCCATGTCCCTTCAAGCTATTTAATTTCCTTAAGGATTTGCTTCTCCTCAGAAAGTGGAATACTTTCATGATGAAAACGGTAGTGCAAGCTTTTAATAAGATTATTATATCATTATATATATATATATCCATCTCTCTCTATGCATATAATTAAAAGTACAATTAGCAACTTTATAAGATTTTGTAACCTAATTTATAAAATGATATCATTATTTCTTCACCACAAAATATATTTCGTTTGTTTGTATACATCACAAAATATAATATTTTGCTCACCACGAAATATATGCCCATTTTATTTACTACAAAAAAAATATATAATTTTTCACCATATGGTATACACCATAAAATCAACTATCAAATATTTATTATAATCCTATATAATAAATAAAAACAACTCCCAAGGTGGTTATTACCAATCACATTTTAAAAGGACCAAATAGTTAAACGAGAATCATTAAACAAACTCAATTTAAATTTTTTTTTTGGGGGGGGGGGGTCATTACAACCTACCCTCCTTAAAGAAATTTTGTCATCGAAATTAAACTCAAGTAATGTAATACATTCTACAGTCACCCACAAACTCACTCAAGTACTTACTAATGCATCAACAAAATTTCTTTGACTACTACATGAGCCTCAACAAGTCACACCGGTAACAAATCAAATCATGTCATTTGCACAACAATCGATTATAAAACCCTTACTAATATAAAACCATTAAGTGATTCTTCTCTCCACATCGATAATCCACAGACACAAAATAAGATCTAATCCTTTAAGCATAACAAAATTTTGGCAAAATGACTTCCCAGAATACCAAGACACCATACCTTATTGGTGACAACCCAACTTCAACGAACTATCTCCATCTCCTAATGCACAATGCATCCCAAGGCCAAAATAACTATCACTACTCTGAGACCTTAACAAAACGAAATAATAACTCTTCATGATGAAATAATAACAAAACGAAATAATAACTGTCTTAACCATTGCAACACATCTCCCTGGAGAGTTGTTGCAATATAATCAAGGAATTTTTCTTTTGGCCAACTACTTTTATAATTGGTAATAATGATGGACAATGATTGTGCCCAATCATCAATTGCTTGTGGATGATCCTTAAATGGAACATGAGACAAATCTAAATAAGTATAATTTTAAGTTATTGGATACTTATGATTATTATCTTTTCTAGATATTATTGGCTCAGGTGTAGGATTGGAGGTACTTCCAGTGTTAGTATCATTTTTAATTTCATTTGTTTGAATAAAATCAAAATTTTCTCCATCTCCCAATGTGCCAAACGATTTGGGATCAATTGGCTCTTCTGCCTTTCTTTTCCCTTTTTTTTTTTTATTTCTGGTGAAATATCTTGATCCATCGTTTCTTCAGATAAGGATGATTGACTATCATCATCATGAGTTGACATATTAATCTCATAATTAAAGTGCTGTAAAAGGGATTCATGTTCTAGATAAGTTTCTCTTATCTGATCTAGTAGCCTATTTCTTTCATCAATACCTAAATTTGGATTTTTATATAATTTTCTTCAATAATCCAATATTTCAACAACATTTTCATATTTAGTCCTATTATAGGTATTGGTTTGAAGTACCATAATATCTTCTGTACCATAAAATAACCTAGGAATTGTAACGCCCCGAAAATTTATAACATTATATAAGTACATCGACCAACATTCATTATAAGAAAAGGTGTGATTCTTCAACCTTTACATCATAGATCATTAAGGTTTGTACAAAATAGTCCCACATGCGAATTATACATTCAACGATATCAAATACATGAATCTATAGCATGTGGAACATTAAATTCAAAAGCTAATAAAATGCCCTCAAGGGCTTACAAATTCTAAGACTTAAGCCTGATTACACAAAAATGGTCTCTCAGACCCAAACAGTTATAGCCCTTGGCTAACAAAAATATACAACAACAAAGTAAAAGCCCTAAGCTCTCAACATATACGTCCACACCCTAACTTGGTGGGATCACCACGTCTTTTCTTACACCAAAATCTCATAGGGGTGAGTATAAAGCCCAGTAGAAAATTTCTTAACAAAGTATATACATTTTATACAAGCTCCACAATATGATATGCACATGCCATGCTATGCTTTTGAAAAAAAATCACATTTTTACATCTTTTGAAAATTATCATGCTCAATGATAACTTGAGATCTCAACAATTCAAAAATTTTCAATTTAATTCAAGGGGTGGTAAATACGACTCAGGTAATCTCTAGGTTGGTGTCTACAAGTAGGCATAACTAGCACTACCAAAACCCCACTTTACCGGTTGCTAACCGAAAGGGAAGTGGTACCTCTCTAGCGTGTTTTGTCTTTCACCCCGAATACTCAAAGCCAACTTAATCAATTTCATCTACACCTCCTATCCGGACTTACCAACATATTTACCCCAAAAACATTTCAATAATTCTCGTTTCACAATATTTCTTTCTCAATGCAAAATTTCAAATCCCAATTCAATATGTATAACAAGCAAGGTATTGAAGTACCAATGCAACAATATTCCATGCAATGCAATAATCAATCATGCGATGTAACATCCTACCATTTACAAAATTTCCACACAAATGTTTCATTTGTGATCACAGTTTCCACCTCCCTTTCCAATGTATTTTGACATATATCACATAAAATTTTTTATAACTATCCAAGTGTAGCAACAATTCCACATCTCATGTGTTCTCAACAATTTGTCATTTCAAGATTATATATATATACTTAAACAATAGATTCCAAAAATCCACAAATTCTCATATGCCAAGAAAAATTTTCATTTTGTATACAATAATAAGAAATTCCCACTTATTCATTTATTTGGCACAAGAAAACCCATGGATTCTCAACATCTTCCAAAACCCCCCAAATTTCTGGGTTTTTCATCAAAACTAGGCATTTTCTTAACTCTTGGTAGAATCTCACTCAAAAACATCTTTCTTAAATTAATGTGATTCAAATCCTTAAGAAAATCATTTAAAGAAAGCAAGAGAAAACCTATTTTCAAAACCATCAAATTTCTTGAGCCAAAAACCAAATTTTCAATGTCACCAAAGGGGAAATCTTGAAATTAACAAAAAAAAAAAAAAAACTTGCAAAAATATATATATATAACTCTAAGAAAAATTCCTACCTCAAGTTTGGAGAAGAAATGAGATGAAACCCTCAAATTCGACGGTATCAAAATCCATTCTCCATTGCACAAAACGAAGCCCTCGAAGAGTTTTCCAACTTTAATCAAGGAACTAGGGCCAAAATGTTTATGGATTTGGAGAAATCAAAGATCTAGTGAGGTTTAATGTAGGAAATGTAAAGAGAAGGAGGAGAAAAAGGGTTTTTAGAGAGATAGAGAGATATATAAAATGATCTACACTCAGCCCAAGAAAAGAAGAAAAACGGATTTTTCGGAGTCTACAAATTCTTGCGTCGATTGCCTATTCCACGCGTCGGGCGTGACTTCTACACGTGCGGCTCTCACCCCCGCACGTGAGACCCATGTCCCACACCTCCAACTGTGGGTGCATATAGTGTAGTGTGCACCTTGGCAAGCCCCTCAGTTTCCCGCATGTGCAGCCTCACTTCCCGCACGTGCGGCTCCTCTTCCGCAAGTGCGGCTTTGCCCTCAACCCAGAAAATTTTCCAGTTCAAATGAAAAAACCCCTAGATTCAACTTCAAGCCTCCCAAAACAAGCGAAACTCATAATTGAAATTAATAGAGACGAATTTTTGAGAAATAAATTTCAAAAGTGATGAACCCAACAGTTGACAAGACCTCAAGTTAGACCCCGACACTCTAACACAATGAACTCCAGCACGCACAAAAGAAAAGTAAGAGGGGTTACGTACTCTGTCATCACAGGAATGGAGTTATCTCCTAGACTATTCATTTCATCATTATTTATGAAGGAACGGAGCATTGGAATGTTACAAATAGAGGACATTACCACTGGAATGTTATATATTTTGGTTTAAATATAGCACCACAGGTATTTCAACGGTAGATGGATACAATTTTTAAAGATCTTAAAGATTGTTATGTTGTTTATATTGATGACATACTTATCTTCTCTAAAACCTGGGAGGAGCATACGAAACATTTAAAATTACTTTGTGAAAAATTCCAAAAACATGGAATTATGTTATCACCAAAAAATATTGAATTAGAAAAAATATCAATTGAATTTTTGGGAATAATTTTAGACTAGAAAGGTTTAAAATTAGAAGAGCATATTTTGTCTAAAGTACGAGATTTTCCTGATACTCTTGAAAATATAACACAATTACAGAGTTTATTGGGTATTTTAAATTATGGACGAAATTTTATCAAAAATCTTTCAAAAATAGAAATTCCATGGTTAGTCAAATTAAGAAAAATGTTATTTTTGAATCGATAGCATAGGATGTTGATTTAATTAAACAAATTAAAGAAAATGTTAAAATTTTACCAGCCATTTATCTTCCTAAAACAGGTGATAAATTAATTTTAAAAACAGATGCCTCAGACGCATGCTGGGGATGTGTTCTTAAAGCAATACAAAGTAACTTATGGCATGATAAAGAGATATCTTTATCAGAAAATGGGATTAGATCAAGAAAAAATTCAATATCCATAAAATTACAAAAAAGAAGAACTAATTTTTGGATATAATTCGGAAACATTTAAACCAAATGAACAAAAATATACTATTTTTGAAAAAGAATTACACTCAATAAAATTGGCAATAAAAAGTTTTAATATTTATTTAGCCCAAGAAAATTTTATTGTACGCATTGATAATAAAGCATTAAGAGATTTCTTGATCAATAAAAAACCTATTGAGCAAGGAAGAAGATTAGCCTGGTATAATAAATTTTTTTAAATATACTTTTGAGGTAGAACATCTTAAAGGTACTAACAATTTTCTTAGTAGGAATTTTTTCATAAAATTAAATTACTAAACAAGTAATTTTAATTTTTGCAAAAAACCTCTAGACCAAGAGGAAAAAATGGAAAAGGGTAAACAACTCACTCAAGGAGATTGGGTAACAATTGCTAAAAAAGCAATTCCCAAACAAGAAAAAGTTTATGTTGTGTTTGAAGGAAAACAACCTGGAATTTACACAGAATGGAATGAGTGCAATAAGCAAGTTTGCGGATTTCTTGGAGCAAGTTTTAAATCCTATGATAGCATAAAAAAGCTTTTTACAATGCACCAGCTATGCCTGTTTATGAAAATAAGTTTTATCAAATGAGAACTAACACAGTTCCAACTAATATTCAGACATCTAAATCAGATGAATCTGAAATAAAAGATTTTTTCAACCCTAGTATATCCAGAGAAATTTATACAGAATTCAATGGATTTTGGAAAACTCACATTATAGGCAACAAAGTGAAATTTCGAAAACACATAAAAGTTCTAGCCAACAAATTAGCTGAGCAAACAGCTAAGTTAAAAGATTTACAAAACCTTTGTTTCAATATTCTTAAACAAATGAATTGGAATGAAAATTTTAATTTTGAAACAAATAATTAATTTTCTTCAGCTATCAGACCTCATATCAGATAAGTTTTTTGACCCAGTTTTTGAACAAATAAAAAGAATTTGTCTTTTTGAAAAAGCAAGAACTTTGCTTCCAAAAGAAATTTTTCTGTTAATCAAAAATTGAGTTGAGGATCACCGTGATAAGATTAGACAAATCTTAGAACGATCTTATGATAAATTAAATTTTAAAGATGGAATTCCCAAAATAACCATCATGGCAAATCATGACATGTGGTATTTTGAAGATATAGATTGGAGAATAACTAATCAAGTTATTTTCTAAATTTTAGATCCAATCCAGTGGATAGAATATCCAATGATCATAAAAACAATGCTCTCATGGGTAGTAAAAGGTTTCCAATGGAGTAAATATTATACTTTTTTAGATCTCTAGCACAATTAGTTGGCGAGAATGAGAACATTTTTTTCCAACCATACCAAATTTGGTATCTCAAAGAAACTGAAGATTTTGAATTTGAAGATGATTATTTGGATGAAGATTGCAGGAGGGAGCGATTGGAAACTATTCAAAACTTCTGTGATGTAACATTTGATAGACAGTCTAATAACTATTTCACAGGCAACTTCTAATATCCATGGCTCAGCAAAATTGCCATTCATGGTCATAGATGGTAGAATACTATTTGTCACTCATTTTCCCATAACATATCAAAGGCCTCCTACACAAATTAATGAGACTCTTGACATGTTATTAAATCTCAAAAAGAGAAATAATTTGGATCTTCTGTGGAACTAGCCATGACCGCGGATGATGTAGAACAATTTCAGAATAAGCGATCTAGCCAGGATCTTGATTCCCATCTATCAGAGACTAATGAAGAATATCACAATCTCATAAACATGATGGAAGCATAGTGGACCCCACTATCACATGCAGTTGTCTCATGATCGACTCCAACCATATCCAAGACATGTGGAGCAACCTGCATTATTGGACAGAAAGTGGTCAGACAAATCCTTTCAGCCCACGCTACACGACAAATAAGATCAACCAAATCTTATTTGTTTCAGTCTATCCCTTTGAAAACTGAGGGTAGACAATATATCTGCATTATGTATATTTGTATATAATTGTAGTTAAGTTGGAGTTTGTCAGAACCTCCATAACTATATGTCTAGAAGTCATGTATAATTGTCAAAGCCTAAGACTAGGCTAGTACACTTTTGTAGTATAGACTTTTGGAAAGCTTTGCAAATTTGGATGTATGTATTTGAAGTCCAACCAATTAGGTAGGTATTAAATTTAGACTATACTTTTTGGTTTTGTTTTTTCATGGAGTCGCATTCTATAAATTGGCTTTCATGCGAACATAATAAACAATGTAAATTCTCTCCATCTTCACTGCCGAAACATCTCCTTTCCTTGTTTTGTTTTGTTGCTTAACTTAATAAACATAGTAGAATAGAAATAGTAGAACGCTCCGTTCCTTTACCCCACCCATAACCCCACACTCCTTGCAAGAATCAATCTTGTCTTCTCAGTGGCATTTCATCAAAAACGTTTCACCCATTCTCACCCCCGCCTTAGTCTCAACAGTCCTTTATAATCTACGTGCAAACACAGACCTCATTCTCAAATTCATCGGCCAAATCGAACCTCACCGCCTCAACATTCAATACCATTGCATCGCCATTGCCATAATCTCGTGCCTTCCATCACCCAAACAAGCTCTGCAACTCATAAAGAACGTAATTAACTTCCGGGTTTTGATGAATAAGGAGATTTTCGATGAGTTAGTGGGTGCCCAAGAGTGATTAGATATCAAGCTCAATTGTGTTTGATTTGTTAATTATGGCGTTTTGTGAATTGAAAAGAGCTGATGAGGCTTTTAAGTGCTTTTATATGATGAAAGATAAGGGTATATTGCCCAAGATTGAAACTTGTAATGATATGTTGAGTTTGTTTCTGAAATTGAACCGGACGAACGATGTAGGTTTTGTATGCCGAGATGTTTAGGTCGAAGATTAATCCAATTGTGTACACTTTTAATATAATGATCAATGTATTGTGTAAAGAAGGGAAATTAAAGAAGGCTAAAGAATTTATTGGGTACATGGCAGGTTTAGGGTTTAAAGCAAATGTTGTTACTTACAATACCATCATTCATGGGTATTGTTGGAGGGGGAACCTTGAAGGGCCTCGTTGGCTTTTTAAGGTAATAAAAGCTAAAGGGATCATGCCAGACTCGTATACATTTGGTTCACTTATTAGCCTGCTGAGTTGGATTCTGGACTGGTTTTTGGGGTGTATGGTCTGATATAATCTGAGGGTGTTGTGGGACTGAGGGGTGATAAGTTGCTGTGTGGCTGGTTTGCTACTCTGCATCTAAGGCTAATCTGCTATTCTGTATCTGTTGGGTGATAATCTGATCATTTGTTAATCTGTATCTGTGTGGCTGGTTTGTATCTACTGGGTATGGGTCTGTTGGGTGATAATCTGTTTATTTGTTTCTCTGTATCTGTGTGGCTGGTCTGTTTCTGATGCTAATCTATTGAGCTGCTGTGTGTATGCTGCTGTGTACTAATCTGTTGATCTGCTGCTGTTATCTGCTGTGTGGATGCTGCTGTGTGATAATCTGTCACTCTATATCCATGCCTACTTTGGGTTTTTTTGTAGTTGGAATAGGTTGCATGCCTCTATTTTGCATCTATTTGAGTTTGGCTGTTTGTTTTTTGCTGTATCTGTAAGTGGCTGTCTCTGTTGGTTCCTCACCAACAGGGTATTGGTTTTGGTGCTGCCTTGTGATGGCTTGCATCATCCCTCCCTTTTGTGGTTGTTTCTCCCTTCCTGTAAGGTTTCCATCATCAATAAAGGGGTCTTTGTTGTTGATCAAAAAATTTTGGTTCACTTATTAGTGGTATGTGTAAGGAGGGAAGGGTTGAGGAGGCATCTGTGTTTCTGGAGAAAATGGAGGAAAATGGATTGTTTCCAACTGTTGTGACATATAACGCTTTGATTGATGGATACTGCAACAAAGGGAACTTGGAAAAGGGCTTTTAGTTATAGGGATGAGATGGTAAAGAAAGCCATAATGCCAATGATAGGAAGGTATAATTTGTTTATTCATGCACTATTTATGGAAGGTAGGGTCGTTGAAGCCAATGATATCATAAACGAGATGGAAGGAAAAGGAATGGCTCCGGATGCCATCACGTATAACATACTGATGAATGGATATTGTAGGTCTGGCAATGCAAAGAAAGCTTTCAACTTGCACGATGAGATGCTTAGTAGACGGATTCAGCCTACACGGGTTACTTACACATCTCTTATATACGTTTTGAGCAAGCGGAATATAATGAAGGAAGCAGACAACTTATTTGTGAAGATAATGGACAAAGGTGTTTTGCCAGATGTTATAATGTTCAACGCATTGATTAATGGGCACTGTACGAATGAGAATGTGGACCGTGCACTTTGCCTTTTGAAGGTGGATAGGATGAAGGTTCCTCCAGATGAAGTGACATACAACACTTTAATGCAAGGTCATTGCAGAAAGGGTAAAGTTGAAGAAGCTCGTGAGCTTCTTAATGAGATGAAGAGAAGGGGGATTAAACCAGATCACATCAGTTACAACACCCTCATTAGTGGGCATAGTAGGAGAGGTGATATAAAGGATGCCTTCAGAATTCGAGATGAGATGTTAAGTCTAGGATTCAATCCAACCCTTCTCACTTACAATGCACTAATACAAGGCTTATGCAAAAACCAGAAGGGAGATCATGCAGAAGAGCTCCTCAAAGAAATGGTTAGCAAAGGCATTATCAGAATAACCCTCGCATCGATTAGATAAATTACCGATTAATTACTGATTACTATTAACTGAGACTGATAATGACTGATAACTGGATTGAATGAAATACTGAACTGACTGACTGAAATTGAACCTGAATTGATTGAGTATATTTATTGTATTGCATATTCTATCTGTTTGACTGGTTATTTATCTGTTCGTGTTTTATGTTTAAATTGCTAATTGAAGGCCCTATCGGCGGCCGAACCGTAAATAGATCGATGTTTTAGGACCATCATAATTTATCTGATTTTATGGTATAATTATCCAAAATGTGATTAGGTATAATTAAATTAGATTAAATGTTGGTATGTTGCAAAGTTGGCCTTATTTACCAAAAAGCCATGTAGTGTGTTCAATCTGTTAACTGTTTAGGGTTGGCATTCCGAGGAGACGCTCTAGCTACTGATAGCCCAGAACTCTGTGAGTAACGATTGTGTAAAGATACGTTCAAAATATTTATCTTCTGAATCTTGAATCTTGGCATCGAATCGATATTGTTCTTGAATGAATGTATGTCCTATATTCAATCTGTCTTGTGGCATCCTTAGCACCTCTCGCTTCTTATTCTTTACAGAGATCTCTGTCGGCTCCCTCGTTGGAACCACTACTGTTTACTGATTGATGGCCATCATTACTGTTCGGTCTTTTAAGACCTACTGTTACTGTTATGTTGATGGATGTACCATATATGACTGTTTACTGTACTGAACAACTGATATACTGATTTAATTGAACTGTTTTCATTACTGTAAGGACATTCATTCTAAACCTCTTTACGCATTATGTTATTCACTGGGCTTTAGCTCACTGCTCATATATATATGTAGGTGTACAGGTACCGGACCAAAGCTAGACGCGTCGAGGTTATTCCAGTTTTGTCAAGCCAGCCTGCGTGCCTTACTATGAGGTTCCAAGCCTATCATGCTAAGGCTTAGGGGTGTTTTAGCATTCCTTTCATCTTGTCTCACTATTTTGTATAGATCATTATCTCGCTTTCTTTATCTTGTTATCAAGGGATTAGGTCCTCGACCGAGTATTTGTAAATATTGGTATAGATCGTCTTGTTTATTTGCATAAACGTATGAAAAATCTTTTTGGCATACAGACTGTCACAGCTCATTGGACATTATTTATTTACTGTATTGGCTTCCGCCAGCCCTCAGACTGCTTTCTTTGTATTCTTATTAGCGAGGCCTTGATAATCTCGGATTCTTGGCGATTCTGATGCTAAACCCATAGGGCCGGGTTTGGGTCGTGACAGAGTGGTATCAGAGCGATACTTAACCACGAGTTATACCGCACACACGTGTCCAAATGAGCTATAGAGTGTCCTAGAAAAGTGATTAGGGCATTCCTAGTCATGATAAGTGTGTGGTGATTGAATATATGTTGACATGTTAATCTGTTTAAAGACATGACTGCTTATGTGATAAACTGTTTAAGCATGTAACTGTTTATGATTGAAACTGTTATAACTGCTTATAGTGAAATGGATAATGCAAACGTTGCTACTGAACCTGAATCATCCGAGGCCAGAATGGCCAGACTGGAAAGAATGTTGGAACGAATAACTGAAAGATTAGATCAACAACAGAACCAACAGCCCCCACCTCCTCCTCCGGTACAGCCGGAACAAAATGTCAATGTGAATGATGGGGATATAATTTCCCTCACCCAGAAGTTCAGCAAACTGAAACCGCCATCCTTTCAAGGAGGCCTTGAACTGTTAAAGGCTGAAGCGTGGGTTCTTGAGACCGAAAAATTGTTTGAGGTTTTTCCATGCTCTGAGGCACATAAAGTGCTATTGGCTACCTTTACTCTGCAAGAGGAAGCAAGAAGGTGGTGGATGCTTACTCGTGACGACAATACTGCTATGACTTGGGCTCAATTCAAAGTAGCCTTATTTGAAAAGTACTTCCTCGATTGTGTCGAGGCGGAAGGTCACTGAATTTGAACAGTTAAAACAGGGCACAATGTCTGTTGCGGAATATGAAACAAAGTTCACCGGGCTTGCTAGATATGCACCACACATGGTGGACACCGATTACAAGAAGGCCAGGAGGTTTGAAGGCGGCCTGAATGTTGCAATACTGGACCGGATAAATGTATTGAAATTACCAACTTATGTGAATGTCCTTGACCGAGCCTTGATGGCTGAAGCAAACATCGAGGCATCAACTGAAACACCGAGATCCTAATGGCGTGGTAAAAGCGAAATTTTAAATTCAAAAGGGCAAGCATAACCCATTGAGCAAGAAATGAATCTGGGGTCAACAAATAGCTGACCAAGGGAGTGGTTCTGCATACTGTTCCGAATGTGGTAAGAATCATAAAGGAGTTTGTTATAAAATTTCTGGTGCTTGTTACAAGTGTGGCAAGGTGGGCCACATGGTGAAAGATTGCCCTTCCACTGCTCTGGGCAATAGTAAAGCTGCAGCGGCCCAAGAGATCAATCAGAAAGCACCAAAGCCTAACCCCAAAGCTACTGGGAAGGAGCCTATGAGGCAGGGCCGAGTGTTTTCCCTAGTACCGGGAGACGTGCAAAATACTGAAACTGTTGTGTCAGGTATCCTCTCTATTTGTGCTCAAAATGCATATGTACAGATTGATTCGGGGTCTACACATTCTTATGTATCGCATGCTTTTTCACGGAAATTGAATAGACCTTTAGAACCTATGAACTATCTGCTAGCCGTATCATCACCCGTAGGAGGATCCATGACATGTGCTTATATGTACCCTGCATGTGAAATCATTGTTGGGGATATGCATCTGTTTATTGATTTACTGCCATTGAACATTAATCATTTTGATGTAATATTGGGGATGGACTGGTTACAAAAGTATCATGCCACTATTGACTGTGTGACAAAACAAGTTGTTTTCCGTCCGCCTGGTTTACCCGAATTCGTGTTTAATGGGAGTGGAGTAGTACCCCCTCCGTATTTGATTTCTTCTGTGAAAGCCGTTAAATTGATTAGAAAGGGGTGTAAAGGATATCTCGTATTTCAGATCGACTTTATCTACTGATGATAATGTTAAAACTGATGTGAACTGTATTCCTATAGTCAGAGAATTCCCAGATGTTTTTCCAAATGATCTGCCAGGGGATTTGATTGACAGGGAGATTGAATTCACCGTTGATGTGATTCCGGGAATGCAGCCTGTATCGAAAGCTCCTTACCGAATGGCCCCAACTGAATTGAAAGAATTGAAGGTACAACTGCAAGAACTGCTAGACAAGAAATTTATCAGGCCTAGTACTTCACCGTGGGGTGCACCAGTTTTGTTTGTGAAAAAGAAAGACGGCTCATTGAGACTGTGCATTGACTACCGTGAACTAAACAAGGTAACTGTGAAAAACAAATATCCATTACCGCGTATTAATGACTTATTTGATCAGTTACAGGGTGCTCAAGTGTTTTCCAAGGTTGACCTCAGATCGGGGTACCATCAACTGAAAGTTAAACCGGGAGACATTGATAAAACTGCTTTTAGAACGAGGTATGGACATTACGAATTTTTAGTTATGCCTTTTGGAGTTACCAATGCACCTGCAGCATTTATGGACCTCATGAATAGAATCTTTAAACCGTACCTTGATGACTTTATTGTGGTATTTATTGATGACATATTGATTTACTCCAAAAGTATAGAGCAACATGAACATCATCTAAGACTTGCCCTGCAGACCCTAAGAGAATAGAAACTGTATGCTAAACTGTCTAAATGCGAATTTTGGCTTGATCATGTTATGTTTTTGGGGCATGTTGTTAGCAAGGATGGAATTTCTGTTGATCCGTAGAAAATTGAAGCTGTAGTAAGCTGGCCTAGACCAACAAATGTGACAGAAGTCCGAAGCTTTTTGGGATTGGCTGGATATTACAGAAGATTTGTCAAAGATTTCTCCAAAATTGCCTTACCATTGACTCAACTGACACAGAAAGGGACATCATTTGACTGGACTGACCAGAGAGAATCAGCATTTCAGGAGTTGAAAACTCGACTTGTGACTGCACCTGTTCTTACCTTACCCTCAGGTACGGATGGTTATACTGTATATAGTGATGCTTCTCACAAGGGTTTGAGATGTGTTTTAATGCAGAATGGGAGAGTTATTGCCTATGCTTCCCGACAACTGAGACCACATGAAAAGAACTACCCAACCCATGATCTGGAACTGGCTGCAGTAGTGTTTGCACTGAAAATCTGGCACCACTATTTGTATGGGGCAACATGTGAAGTATATACTGACCACAAAAGCCTGAAATATTTCTTCACCCATAAAGAATTGAACATGAGACAGCGGAGATGGCTAAAACTGATTAAAGATTACGACCTATAGATTCTGTACCATCCGGGAAAAGCCAACACCGTTGCCGATGCACTGAGCCGGAAGTCAATTGCAAATTTAGCTTGTTTACTCACCGGACAGAAAGAGTTGCTTTGTGACCTTGAAAAATTTGAAATTGAAGTTGTTTTGAGAGAACAAGGTGGAACAGTAGCTGCTATTTCTGCTCAACCGACATTGATCGAAGAAATTAAAGAGAAACAGCAAACAGATGACTTCTTGAAAAGGATCATCGAAGAAAGGGAAATTAAACCGAGACCGGGGTTCAAATTTGAAAATAATGTACTGAAGTTTCAAGGAAGACTGTGTGTACCAAATGATTCTGAACTGAAAAGAAGAGTTCTGCAAGAGGGCCACAATTCAAAATTTTCTATTCACCCAGGGAACACAAAGATGTATCAAGATCTGAAACAGAATTTCTGGTGGCCGGGAATGAAGAAAGAAATTGCCGACTTTGTGTCAAAGTGTCTTCACTGCCAACAAGTCAAAGCGGAACATCAGCGACCCGCAGGCTTACTGCAACCCTTACCCATACCGGAGTGGAAATGAGAGTATATCACGATGGATTTTATCGTTGGATTGCCTCGCTCCAGAAAAGGTATGGATTCAATTTGGGTTATTGTTGATAGACTGACCAAATCTGCTCACTTCTTACCTGTCAAGACAATTTATAATGCGGACAAGTTGGCTGTAATATATATTGATGAAATTGTTAGACTGCATGGAGTGCCTGTGTCCATTGTTTCTGACAGGGATTCGAAGTTTACATCGAGGTTTTGGCAAAGCCTACAGACTGCATTGGGTACTGAATTGAGAATGAGTAGTGCCTATCATCCTCAGACAGACGGACAGTTGGAAAGGACCATCCAGACTCTGGAGGATTTATTGAGAATGTGTGTCCTTGATTTTCAGGGAAACTGGGAAAGTCATTTGCCATTGGCTGAATTCGCCTACAACAACAGTTACCATTCGAGTATCGGTATGGCGCCTTTCGAGGCATTGTATGGCAGAAAATGTAGATCTCCGATTTGCTGGGCAGAAATTGGAGATGGTCCGTTGCTTGGGCCCGAGATTGTGTATGAAACGACTAAAAAAGTGAAACTGATTCAACAGAGACTGAAAACTGCACAGAGCCGATAGAAAAGTTATGCAGATGTTAGAAGACAAGACCGAGAATATAAAGTAGGTGATCACATGTTTGTGAAAGTGACACCAATGAAAGGCCAGACTCGTTTTGGAGTCAAAGGCAAGTTAGCGCCGAGATATGTCGGGCCGTATGAGGTTATTGAGAAAATCAATCCAGTGGCGTATCAAGTTGCGCTCCCTCCTGAAATGGAGCATATGCACAACGTCTTCCACATCTCTATGTTGAGAGATTATCTCCGGGATCCCTTCCATGTGATTGAGCCTACTCGGATAGTGTTGAGTGATGACTACACTTACGAGGAACGGCCTATACAGATTGTAAACCGACGGATCAAGAAACTGAGAAATAAAGAGATCCCACCGGTGAAAGTGAACTGGCAGAACCATGGTGGTGTGTATGCCACTTGGGAAAGGGAAGACGACATGGCTAAGAGATATCCAGAACTGTTCCCACTGAACCCTGCTTTCTTCCTGACTGAAGGTAATTCGAGTTTAGAGGACTAAACTCTTTTTAAGAAGGGTAGACCGTAGCAACCCTCGTACCGATTGCCGATAAAT
Source organism: Camellia lanceoleosa (assembly GCA_025200525.1). Classification (NCBI taxonomy): domain Eukaryota; kingdom Viridiplantae; phylum Streptophyta; class Magnoliopsida; order Ericales; family Theaceae; genus Camellia; species Camellia lanceoleosa. Next base: position 91,434,578 of record CM045761.1, read on the forward strand.
TACCGATTAATTATTGATTACTGTTAACTGAGACTAATAATGACTGATAACTGGATTGAATGAAATACTGAACTGACTAACTGAAATTGAACCTGAATTGATTGAGTATATTTATTGTATTGCATATTCTATCTGTTTGACTGGTTATTTATCTGTTCGTGTTTTATGTTTAAATTGCTAATTGAAGGCCCTATCGGCGGCCGAACCGTAAATAGATTGATGTTTTAGGACCATCATAATTTATCTGATTTTATGGTATAATTATCCAAAATGTGATTAGGTATAATTAAATTAGATTAAATGTTGGTATGTTGCAAAGTTGGCCTTATTTACCAAAAAGTCATGTAATGGCCCACTATCTTAAACCATTTTGAGCCTTATAATACCTCATGCCAAACATTTGATCAGCCTTTCTTGAGAGCTAGCCGACCTTAGAGTAAGAGAGGGAGAGATTTAAGAGGGAATTGGGTTCAATTTGTAGAATTGCTTGGAAATTGAAGATTGATTTCAAAAATTGTGCTTCCATTTTTGAATACAAGACTTAGGTAAGAGAAGTCATCCCTCTAATTGTGAGTTTAAGCTAAGTCTTGCATGTTTCATGCTCCATTGTAGAACTAAGTCATGTTGTAGCTGATACATGGTGAGTTATGCTAGAATTCATGCATGCATGTTTGAATGGATGAGTTTTGAGTGGAATTCATGGTAGAATTGTACATGCATGCTCATGTTTAAACTTAAGTCCATGTTTTCAACTTGTTTTGAAAAGAATGAGCTCCTTAGAGCATGTTTTGAAGCTTTAAATTGGTTTGAATGCATGTATGTCATGTTTGAATATTGTTCATGCATGTTCATGAATAATGAGTTTGAAAATGAGTTTAATTGAAACACCCTTGGGCCTTGATTTCTTAAATTGATCTTTGAAACATGATGTTCTATGAGTTTACAAATGTTTTCCAAAAAATGGGCCCAAGAGGACCGAATTTGGAGCATCAAAACTTGTTTTTGAGCGTGGGACACAAATCTACAATTTCCAGTTTTGGTCGTCCGCTTCAGGGGAAGTGCTTCGGCGGAAATCAAGCTCCAAGAATTTTGACTGTTTACAGTTCGCTCGGCGGAGTGATCTGCTTCAGCGAGAAATCGCATCGATACTTTGCATTGTTCATCATCCGCTCGGCGAAAATGTACGCCGAAGTGAGTGTGACACGCCGGCGGGGATATTGCCGCCGGCGGGGACCTGTTAGCTTGTCCGCCGAAGGGAAACTTGTGCTCGGCGGGACCTGTTCTCTTGAAATTTCTTAAAGCTGTTTTACACATCTTTGCATCCTCATCCCATCCTAGGCATTTTAGGCCTAGTTTAAGACATCTTAATGAGGATAGATGTAGAACACACCGAGGCATAATAGGGAGTTAATTATTACACTTCCCAACCGTGAAACTTAAAGTGTGTTCAATCATTAGCTGTTTAGGGTTGGCATTCGAGGACGCTCTAGCTACTAATAGCCCAGAACTCTGTGAGTAACGATTGTGTAAAGATTCGTTCAAAATGTTTATCTTGAATCTTGGTAATTTCTTGGAATCGATATTGTTTCTTGAATGAATGTATGTCCTATATTCGAATCGTACTATGGCATCCTTAGCACCTCTCGCTTCGTTATCAAGTCTGAGAGATCTCGGCTCCTCGTTGGAACCACTACTATTCTTGATTGATGGCCATCATTCTTTGTTGGTCTTTTAAGACCTCATCATATTATGTTGATGGATGTACCATATATGATTTCTTTATCTTGAACAAGCGATATATCTTGATTTAATTGAACTGTTTTCATTACTGTAAGGACATTCATTCTAAACCTCTTTACGCATTATGTTATTCACTGGGCTTTAGCTCACTGCTCATATATATATGTAGGTGTACAGGCACCGGACCAAAGCTAGACGCGTCGAGGTTATTCCAGTTTTGTCAAGCCAGCCTGCGTGCCTTACTGCGAGGTTCCAAGCCTATCATGCTAAGGCTTAGGGGTGTTTTAGCATTCCCCCATACATCTTGTCTCCTTTGTTTTGTACAGACTATTATCTGCTTTACTGTACTGTTATCAAGGGATTAGGTCCCTACACTGAGTGACTGTAGATATTGGTATAGACTGTACTGTTTGACTGCATAAACGTATGAAAAATCTTTTTGGCATACAGACTGTCACAGCTCATTGGACATTATTTATTTACTGTATTGGCTTCCGCCAAGCCTTGTACTCTGTTTCTTGTATTCTTATTAGCGTGCCTTGATAATCTCGGATTCTTGGCGATTCTGATGCTAAACCCATAGGGCCGTGTTTGGGTCGTGACAATTACCCCTGATGATAGCACATATGGAAAGTAATGGTCTGTGATCACGTTTGTTTGCCAATAATTCTACCTGTGGCTGAAAGAGATGTTCCAGAAGTGTTTTCATCTGGAAACACCATTGGAAATCTTCTGCCCAGATCTCACACCATTGGAAAATTCTGAGAGTAGACATGGAAAACTTGAAGGAGTTTCATAAAAGCCTTACATCGGCTATGCACATGCTTCATTGTATGGTTCTACCAGCTTCTTTTATTTTTATGCGTTGTAGGAGTGTATGTGTCTACTCTGTACTTTAAAGATGTTTAAATTTTGAACATTTTATAGAGCATACTCACGCCTGAGGGCTAAGAGTGAATATCTGGAGAAAAAACAATGCTGAAAGGTTTTTACAAATTTTGCCTGTGGTAATTCTTGTCTGTTCAATCAACAGCTGCTGTGAGGTGATGCTATATATGTTTTGCAAGATAAGTACTAGTTGTTTGATAGATGATGCTTAAAGATTAAGTTTCCTTAAAAGAATTTCTATGTTGTTGGTAGCATATTTTGGGCTAACCAGAGAAAATTAATTTTTTGTTATGGCGGAATGATTAGTTCTACTGACGAGGAAGGTTAACTAAGTTCTTTGTAAAGATTTATTTGATGTGAAAATATTCTTAGCTTGCTAATGTCTTTGGATGTTGTCTTGAGTCGGATAAATTTTCTATCTTTGCGTAGTCTTTCATGCAAGTTCCATTCCATTTTTCATACTATTTTATTTTGTATACTTTTTGAAGTATAGGAAACAACCTCTCCTACAAGGAGTAAAGCGTGTGCATATGATCCTCCCCACACCCCATAGTGGTTGGAGCCTCGTGGTCTGGGCTGCTCTTTAGAGGTTATGGCTTGACTCGAAAGCAAGTCATATCCACACCACAATACAACTTTGAGTCACATCCACAAAAAATAGGGTTAGCTTGTTTACATACTACCTCTCCTAGTTCCAGCCCTCAACATGAGCTTTGTGCACCGGGAACAATTTTTCTTAGCTGAAGAAGAGAGTTGGCAGATTAATTTGCAGAATGTGTGTGAGAACCCGAATATAAAAATTAAGTAAATGATTAAATAGTAATATTACAATCTCAAATATTTTGGTGGTGAATCTTAATGTGCAAATTAAAAAATTTGGAAGGTCTTTTAATTAATTTTAAACCTAAAACAAATTTATGGTGAAAGTTCTTAATTTAGAGACAAGATTTATTATTTAAAAAATAAATAAATAAATAGAGAGGAGGGTATGACTTGAACTCTAGACCACAAACTTAATAAATAAGGCTTTACCATTGAGTTGCATATATAACTTATATATGTATTTTGTATATTTATCTATTTATTTGACCTATGTGTGCCCACCACTAATATAAAATAAAATAAGCACAGATGATACAGTTAATATACAACGGGTACCATCAGAACGGGTCGGACTGATCCACACTTCTCGTGCCAATATCCGGATGATCAAACCCACCAATGGACCTGCAGGCAAGTTCAACGGGGAACGGGGAGTCCCCCAGTGAACCCTCCAATGAATAAGTTAGAAAGAGAAATAGAGTATTAGAGAGAGATTGGAGATAGAAAGTTTAACCTTCTTCTTGTCTTCAACGTCTGCTTATATCCTTTGGTAATCATTTCCCCGTCCCTTCCGACCTGCCACTTTGGCCGAAAGTCTATGTTGTAGCTTACCTTGTTCAGGGTGAGGGGGTATTGTTCCGACGGAGAGGTGTTGTGATAATAAATACAGTGAGGGGCTGCATTAATGGCGATGTGCCGTGGCAATAACTTTGTAGATCTTTATCTGTTGATGTGGCTTGCCCTTTACCTGCCACATGTCTGAATATCATTGGTCCTTCATGCCCTGTTGATTTTCGGATGGCGCTGGGCCTCATCAGTTGGACTATGTATTGGGCCCTAAGTGGTAGGCTTGGGTTGTTCATAGTGGGTTATGGCCTTTATGGGCCTACCCACGTCAGTAGTCCCCCATTCCCGAGTGCAGCTTTAGTCCAACGAAGGGAATAATGAGGAAGATGGGGGTCGAAGGTCAAGTGAAAGAAAAGACTGACCAGAAGTGGTCGAGTGGAAGGACCGACCGTGGGAAGAGCCGATCGCGAAGGGGAGCCGAGTGGAGGGACTGGCCATGAGGAGGGCCGACCGCGAAGGGTGGGCGAGCGGAGGGACCGATTATGAGGAGGGCCGACCGTGGCCGACCCCGAAGGGTAAGGTGGGGGGAGCGAGGCTTGAGAGGTGGCGTGTCACGTGGTGATTTGAAGTAGAAAAGACAGGGTAAGCGGAAGGGGCAGGAAATCGTGGTCGTACACGTGGTAGCATCTCGTGGTGAGGGAGGTTAGGCGTTGAGCCAGAAGTGAAACGATAGGTCATTGTGGGTGTTGAAAAGACAGTTTTGGCGGAGTTTTTGAAAAGTTTTTCAAACTGGCAAAAATTAATTGTAACCCTTGGAATACGGGTAATCCTTAGGCCTTTGGTATTATTCGATTTACTTACTTTTTTGCAAAAAATCAAAACATTCCAAGTGTTAACTCCTTTGTTGCGGACGATACACCTCTGCAACATTTCTTGAATTTTCTTACACCCGTTTCCGAAGCTATTCGTAGGCACACCACAGAGATGGCTCAAGAAGAAGCTAGAGCCGTCAGGGTTGATCCGTTTGGAGATGACGATGCAGTGGAGCTGGCGGAGCAGTACCAGACGGAGAGACAAGTGGAGAGGGTAGGGGAGCCGGTGGTACAATCCTATTCTTCCACCATGATAGCGGTTCCGAAGCCAATCAACCAGGCGGAACCAAATCACTAGTATACGAAGGATGACAAATCAACGGTTACTGCGGCGGACTTGGAGGTTATGCGCGAAAAGTACCAGGTTCCCACTAAAATAGAGTTACTGTTGCCATCGTCAACGGAGAGGCCATCCGACGCCTGGCTGGGGGAGTTTGCCCTGTATGAGGAAGCATTGAAGGGAGGACTGAGGCTGCGCTTTCGCAAGTGGTGGTTGATGTCCTAAACCGGTTGGAGGTAGCGCCGGGGCAACTAATGCCCAACGCGTGGAAAATTGTGTTAGCTTGTGCAAGCGCGTGGCCGAAGGCGACTAAAGGGGCGGCTATGATGGTGGATGAATTTTCCGCGTGTTATAAGGCCTCAAGACAGCAAAAGACTTGGGTGACGTTGCAGGCGACGGCAGAGAATCTGCTTGAAATTTGGTGACGCCACGGTGGTTTTACGTGTCTGCAAATGGAGGGGTTGGGGTGCGTACGGTGTGGAGAGTGCCCACCAAATATGTAGAGCCAAAACTGGGGACGGCAGCAGAGGAGAGGATAAAAAAGGTAAAGGCATAGAGGGAGAAGGAGAGAGTCAGATGGGACGACCTCGTTCAACCTTCAGCCTTGTTTGCAGCGGGATTGGGCCCTCAGCCGAGCGTTGGAGATCTGGGACGGGCTGAATTAGAGGCGATGAGGAAAGCGCAAGAGGCTGAGGATGTGGCTATTCTCGCCAAAGCCAGTAAGTTCAAAGAGTCCCAGGTAGGCTGACCGACAAAACCGATCGCGAGGGAGAGGATTTGACCTCGCCCAAAACCCTTGGGGGGAAAAGACTTAGGAGGATTTGAGCCACGACCGCCCCCAGTTGATCCTTTGAAGGAGAGGGCCTACAAGGAGATGGAGGGGAAGGGTGTGGTAAAGAAGAAAAGGTGAGTGAAGAGGAGTGAAGAAGAGGCTGCCCTAAAGAGGAGGAAAGAGATGATGGCAGAGGAGACCCCCCACGGCCAAGGAGGCAGGGAAGGAGGGGGTGGGGGAGATCCCAATAGTGGAGGTCGCCTCAGAGGTCGTGGAGGTCGTCCCAGTAGTGGTGGAGATCGCCCAAGAAGTTCAAGTAGAGGGAGGGAGGCAACTGGCCCTGAGCCAAGGGGAGAGGAACAGCCTTAGGGGGGTCCTGCGCTCCAAGGAGGGGGGGTCAGGCTGACGACTGCTATCTCCCACGCCCGCGAGGTGTCTGAGCGATTGGAGGGAGAAGAAGGCCCAGCCAGGGTAGCTGCAGACCGCCTTATGGGGATAGTAGATAATGTAGTCGTTCGCTCAGTGGCCAGGTTCAATGAGGCTGAGTTGCTAAGGGGGTTATGATCTGCCCAAATAGAGGTAACCACCTTAGCTGGGGATCTGCTGAGAAAGGCGGCGGCTGCAAAGGTTAAGTCGGATGAAGCCAAAGCTCAACTTGCAAACTTCAAAAGGGAGAGCGCAGGGTGGAAGAAGGCGGCACGAAGTACGTGCTCCAAGGGTTGGCAGGAAGCTGAAAAAGCTAAAAAGATACAAGTGTTGGTCATTGTTCACCACAATGTTGCCGACCGAGCCCAAGCTGAGCTGCTTGCGGCCAAGTTGGAGCTTGAAGACGAACGCCGCAGGGTAGTGTCGCTTGAGTTCCAGCTTGCTAGCGAGTAGAAGAAGCTGGGCGATGCTCAAAAGGCCTGCGCGGTCGTCGTTGAACGATTTGAAGAAGCTATGAGCAACAATGAAGATCTGCGCGCCCAGCAGATCAAGGAAAAAGAAGACCACAGAACGATGATTCTTTGAAATTTGGAAGGAGCAGCGTGCTAAGGCAATGGAGGTAAGGGCGAGCCTGCAGAAGGGGTTGGAGGAAAAGAGGGCCAAGACGGCCTCTGAAAAGGCGAGCCTACAAAAGAAGTGGTAGGAAGAGAGAGCCAAGACGGCCTCTGAAAAGGCGAGCCTACAGAAGGAGTTGAAGGAGAAGAGGACCAAGGCAGCCTCTGAAAGGGCAGCATACCCCGATCTGTATGTTACAGCAATAGAACAATTCAAGGGGTCAGCTGAATTTCAGATGGCGATTAACACCACGGTCGCCAGCAGCGTGGCGAGGGAGGTGTCTGGAGGGACGGGCCCGTCTGGAACGACCGTTGGGGGCAGGACTGAAGCAGAAGTTATTGAGAGCTTCCAGCGGTCAGACTTCTATAAGCACGAAATGGCTGAGTTCTGGGACAGTGGTTGGAAGATGTTCAAGTGTGAAGCTGAAGAGCTGTTCCCAGACTTAGACCTCAGTAGTGTAAAAATTGACGAAGACGATGTGGCCCAGACCCCTCTGGATGAAGGTATGGAAGAAGAAGACCTCGTTTCCAGTGAAGAGGAATAATTGAAGTGAACAAAGTTTGTATTTAGAGTTGTTTTTGTGTGTGTGTGTGTGTGTGTGTTTTTTTTTTTTTTTTTTTGAAATGCTGTAATAAACTTATGCACAAATTTGTGAATGAATAAATAAAATTTTAGTTGTGTTTTCATTCCATTGTTCTTGCTTGTGCGTCTGAAATGAATGAGAATGATGGCTTGTGTACAAATCGTTGTGAGAATCTCAATATAAATTAAAGTTGAACTTGTATTAAAAACTCAGTGCAGAGTGAAGGTTAAGATGTAATAAAATGACAAGTATCTGTCTGCCACACTGTTGAAGTGAATGAGTGTGGTTTATTAAAGTTAGGCTTGACTTGTAAAGAAAGAGGCTGACTTGGAAATGTTGATAAATAAGAAAATAAAAGAGTGTTGGTAAGAATGTCAAACATGTGAAATTTCAAACTATGCCCAAAAATGGAGTTGTAGATCAAGTTGCACGAGTGTTGGTAAATAAAAGATTAGTTTGGAATTTGACCAAGTAAGGTGTAAAAACATGGACCTGGAATTTCGGCCAAGTGAGTCTACTAATGCCACAAGCACGAAGTTTGCTTGATGACCGAGCTTTGCATGTGTGCTCAGTTAGGGTTAAGCTATGATTCACTGACTTTTGCAAATAATTCAATAGCTTGAAGTAACTCAGTCTTGCTCTGACCGAGGCATTTCACGCTCAGTCTGGACGAGCTCTGCCTAGTTGGTCAGGCTGAGGCTGTAAGCTTTTTGTCGCTCGGTCTGGACGAGGCTTTTGGTGCTTAGTCTGGCTGAGGCCTTTGGTGCTCAGTCTGGCTGAGGCTTTTTATGGGTGCTGCAATCAAAATGTTATGGAGACACCATATAAATAATTGAGATATAAAATTGTTGTCATGGAGAGTGTAGCCCAGTTGATCAAAGATTTACATGATGTGAGGGGAGAACAAGGATGTTCAAGTGTGTAAATTTGCCGAAAAGAAAAAATAATAACTAAGCAATACAAAAGTAAGAATTTATTGAAAGTAACGCTTCAAGTGCTCGGCGTTCCATGGGTGGGAGAGATCTCGACCTTCCATGTCCTGAAGTCGGTAAGTGCCTGGTCGTGGTCGAGCTTTTCACAACGTAAGGTCCCTCCCACTTGGCTGCCAGTTTGCCTTCAGTCGGATTTTTGGTGGCAAGGGTTACTTCGCGCAAGACAAGGTCCCCCACAGCGAACTCCCTTGATCGGACTTTGCGGTTGTAGTGTGTTCTCATTTTCTGTTGATATGAGGCCAGTCTGACAGCAGTGGTTTCTCTGAGCTCTTCGATTAGGTCAAGGTCTGCCCGACGGAGTTCTTCGGTTAGTTCGGGATTCAGATGTAAAACCCTTGGGGTAGGCAGACTGACTTCCACTGGGATGACTGCTTCAGCACTGTATGTTAGGCGAAAGGGGGTCTCCCCAGTGGGAGTCCGAGCGGTGGTACGGTAAGCCCAGAGTACATTTGGCAATTTCTCAGCCCAAAGTCCCTTAGTAGCTTCCAGCTTAGTCTTGATGATCTTCAGAAGGGAATGGTTGGTAACCTCGACTTGGCCATTGGCTTGGGGATGACCTGGGGAGGAGAAACATGGTTGGATTTGGAGGTCTACACAGAACTTCCTATATTTGGCGTTGTCGAATTGTTTGCCATTGTCGGAGATGATGGCTTGAGGGACGCCGAATCTACATACGAGCGATTGCCAGATGAATTTGGTTGTGTTCCGCTCGGTAATGGTAGCAAGGGGTTCTGCCTCTACCCACTTGGTGAAGTAATCAATGGCGACTATTGCGAACTTGGTCTGGCCTCGGCCGGCGGGAAATGGACCAACTAAGTCGATCCCCCATTTGGCGAACGGATAAGGACTGCAAAGTGTAATCAACTCTGTAGGAGGAGCATGGGGGATGTTGGCAAAACGCTGACACTTATCACATTTGAGCACGAAGTCAGTTGCATCTTGATTGAGAGTGGGCCAGAAATAACTAGTACGAAGTATTTTGTGGGCTAGAGACCTGCCGCCCCGAATGATTACCACAAATACCCTTATGGATTTCCCGCATCACATAGGTTGCTTGAGCTGGATTGAGGCATCTGAGGTATGGGCGTGAAAAGCCCCTCTTGTACAAAAGACTGTTGACAAGAATGTAATTGGACGACCGGGCCCTGACTTTGGCGGCCTGCTGTTTGTCCTCTGGTAGTTCTCCCGTTGTCAAAAATAGAAAGATGTCGGACGCCTAGGGGATTGGTTCATTTTGGAGGGAAGTGGACCGCTTGTTGGTCAGGGGAGATGGCAGGGTGGGTCAGGTATTCGAGGCGAACACCGTGGTTGAGATCTGACTGATTTGTAAAGGCTAACTGAGCCATCTCATCGCCCTGGGAGTTTTCCGCCCGAGGGATGTGTTTGATGTGGAAGGTATTGAAGAGGCGAACAAGGGGAAGGGCTATATCCCTGTAAGCTCGCATTTTGTTCTCCTTGGCATCGAATTCCCCCGTAATTTGTTCGACAATGAGCTAGGAGTCGCTGAACACCCGAATGTGGCTGACACCAATGTCCCTGGCTAAGCGGAGACCTGCTATCAATGCCTCGTATTCGGCCTCATTGTTACAAGCCTCGAAAGAAAGCGGAGCACATCTGAAATAGCCACCCTTAGGGGCGGTGAGGATGAGACCGGCCCTGCTGCCTTCCCTGTGGGATGATCCGTCGACGTTGAGAGTCCAAGAATGGGGGTCTTCTGGCTTGGTAAGGGTTGGTAGGGGTGGTGGGGCCGTGGTTGGGGTAGGATTAGTGAATTCCAGGATGAAATCAACGACAGCCTGCCCCTTTATTGCTGTTCGAGGTCGGTAGGAGATGTCAAACTGGCTGAGTTCCATTGACCACTACATGAGTCTGCCGGAAAGTTCTGGTTACTGCATGACCTTCTTCAAAGGTTGGTCGGTGAGGACCGCTATGGAATGGGCTTGGAAGTAAGGACGGAGTCATCTGGAGGCAGTGACCAAGGCCAAGGACAATTTTTCTAACAGTGGATAATTCTGCTCCGCTCCCCCTGAGAGCCCGACTGATGTAGTAGACCGGTCGTTGGACAGAGACGTCTTCCCTAATAAGAGTTGCATTGACCGCGGTGTGTGACACGGCTAAATATAGGAAGAGTGGCTCGCCCGTGATTGTCTGTGAAAGGAGAGGGGGTTGGCTATGCACTGTTTCAACTACTGAAAAGCCTCTTCGGATTCGGTTGTCCATTCAAAAGTTTGCCAAAGAACTTTAAAAAAGGGAAGGCACTTGTCCGTCGCGCGGGAAATGAAGCGGTTGAGGGCGGCAACTCGGCCAGTGAGTCTCTGAACCTCATTGACCGTTCTGGGTGACTGCATCTCAATCAAGGCCTTGATCTTTTCAGGGTTAGCTTCAATGCCCCGCTGACTGACCATGAAACCCAAAAACTTCCCAGATCCTACGCCGAAGGCGCACTTCTCCAGGTTGAGCTTCATTTGGTACTTACGTAGGGTGGCGAAAGTCTCTCGTAGGTCAGTCAGATGATTGGCGGAGAGTTTGTTCTTGACTAGCATGTCGTCGACATATACTTCCATATTTCGACCGATCTGATGATGGAAAACGACATTAACCAACCGTTGGTAGGTGGCCCCAGCATTTTTCAGTCCGAACGGCATCACACGGTAATGGTAGGTGCCTCGGTCAGTAATGAAAGAGGTGTGTTCACGATCAGATGGGTGCATCAGAATTTGGTTGTACCTAGAGAAGGCATCCATAAAGCTAAGCATTTGGTGACCGGCCGTGGCGTCGACCAGCAAGTCTATGCGGGGAAGAGGATAACTGTCTTTGGGGCAAGCTCGGTTGAGGTCTGAGTAGTCGACACAGAGTCGCTATTTACCATTGTTCTTGCGGACCAGGACCACATTTGACAACCATCTAGGGTAGTCCACGTTCTTGATGAATTGTGCCTCAAGGAGCTTGTCGACCTCTGAGGCAATGAGAGTATTGCGCTCTGGATGGAAAATACGCTGTTTCTGGCGGTAAGGTCGAAAATGGGGTTCAATGCTGAGGCGGTGGGTTATGAATGAGGGGTCAATACCCGGCATGTCTGAGTGGGTCCAGGCAAATACATCGTTGTTTTCGATTAGGAGGGCAGTAAGATCGGCCTTTGCTTGGAGGGATAGTTGGCTGCCGATCTTGGTAGGTTTTGCTGGGTTGGTGGGATTGATGGGGACTTCGATAAGTTCTTTCACTAGCTCCCCCCTAACCAACTCGTCTTCGTCTCTAACATCAAGTCCTTCGATGATCATAGCCTCCTTCAGCTTGACTTCTTTGAGTGAGGCGACATAACATTCCCTGGCCACGGTCTGCTTCCCCCTCACTGTCCCGACCCCCAGATCGGTGGGGAACTTGATGGCTAGGTGATAAGTTGATATAATAGCTTGAAAAGCATTTAGGGCGTTGCAACCAAGGATGATGTTGTAGGCCGAGGGGCAGTCGACAACAAGGAAGGTGAGCAGCTTGGTGGTCTGCCTCAGGTGCTCGCCGATTGTGATGGGGAGATTGATGGAGCCAATGGAGGTCATCCGGTCACCAGTGAAACCGACCAAGGGGGTTTGGAGAGGGGACAGACTTTCTTCCCCGATCTTGAGCTTGCAGAAGCAGTTGAGGAAAATGATGTTTGAAGAGCTGCCGTTGTCTATGAGAACCCGTCTGACCTTGTAATTAGAGATGAGAGCCGAAATGACTAGAGGGTCGTCATGGGGATAACGAATGCCTGTGCACCGGCATCCGTGAAGGTGATAGGCTCGGTCCATTACCTGGGCTGTTTGGAAGGTCGGTCCAATGTGGCAACCTCTTTGTTTGAGCCTTGCCTTATTTTCCTGAGTTTTGCCCATTGAGCCGAGCGGGATGGTCCTCCACAAGCAATCCCGTCGAAAATAGCTCTGATTTCTTCAACAAGTGGGACGGGATTACCTTGTGCTTGAGGTTACTGTGGAGGACGATCGTGGCCTTGGTTTGGTTGAAATTTGCTTAGGGAAGAGTCTTGGCCGTGGTGTTTCGTGGGCTCTGTCCTTTGCCTCTGCTGGGGGCGGATGTCCGTGAACAAACTAAAGACGTCCTCGACATATTAAGGTCTCGACCTAATCCTTGAGGTTAACACACTCATCGGTATTATGGCCGTGGTCCTGGTGAAAGCGGCAGTATTTGGATTGATCATTCCGATTGGAAGGGGTTCTTGATGGTTGGGGCCATTTGAGGGGGTAGTCCCGCTAGATCTGGTTGAGGACTTGTTCCATAGGGGAGTTAAGGGGTGTGTACCGCTCGAACTGACCGGGCGGTCGGACGGGTATCGGCCGGTCAGCTCGGGGGGGTCGGTCGGTATAATGTGGTGTTTGGGTATTATAGTGGGTGTTTCTGGCTTCTGAGTCTTTTCGTTTTTCTCGGGGGGTCGGGTGTTTTGCTGTAGGGTCTTGGCGGGCAGCTAGGGAATCTTCGGCTTTCATGTATTTTTGGGCTTTAAAGAGTAAGGCTGCCATAGAGGTGGGGGGGTTTTTGGAGAGGGAGAAGAGGAAGTCAGACGACCGTAGTCCGGCCATGAAAGCTGTAAGGATGACCTTATCATCGTTTTCCGTCACCTGCAGGGCTTCGGTGTTGAAGCGGGTAACGAAACTGCGCAGGGACTCCCCCTCGGTCTGGTGGATGTTGAGAAGTTGGGTTGTCGGACGGCGTTGGCGTTTGCGTTGGCGCTGGGCTCCAATAAAATGGCTGAGGAAAGAGTCACTGAGATGCTGGAAAGTGGAGACGGAGTCTGCTGGTAGCTGGCTAAACCACAGCCGAGCTGACCCCTTCAGTGTCACGGGGAAAGCTCGATACATGATCTCGTCAGGGAATGCGTGCAGGATCGTGAGGGTTCTGTAGGTCTCCAGATGGTTGACTGGGTCTGTCGTACCATCAAAAGAGTCAATGGTGGACATTTTGAACTTAGGGGGCAGGGGTTTGTCCCGGATGGAGGCAAAAAATGGTGAGTTGGCCGTGGTAGAGGGTTTATACTGGATGTTCTGCATGACCCCTTGGAGTTGGAGCTTCATGGCTCAGAGTTCTGTGTCCCAGAGAGGGATATTGTCACCACCGGAGGGCAGCGGGGGTTGGACACTATTGGCTTCCCCTTCAGGGGTTGGTGCCAAGATCGACGGATGTGGGGGTAGAAGTAGTGGATTTATATGTGGGGGTGGAGGTTGCAAGCCTTCCAAGTTTGGTGGATAGGGCTGCGGGATAGTATGACTCGGGGCTCGTTCTTGGTTAGGGGGAATATCTGGAGGTGGTGGCGGAGGCATAGGAAGGTTTCTTTGGAGTAGAGCATTTATCAGGGCTTGGTTTTGCTCGGCCATGCGATTAATGCTGTTAGTAAGCTCGATGAAATACTGTGGTGGGTTGTTTGGATTCGGAGGGTCGGTTTGATAGTCGGCAGCATTATGGTGAGAAGCCATGGATCTAGTCGTGACCAAACACTTTGATTGGTAGTAGGAAAAGGTTGTTAGGATAGGGTCTCCGACGACAATGAGCACAACTGACGCATGGAGCAAAGCCTTCCCACAGACGGCGCCAACTAATGATACAGTTAATATACAATGGGTACCTGGCAGAACGGGTCGGACTGATCCACACTTCTCGTGCTAATATCCGGATGATCAAACCCACCAATGGACCTGCATGCAAGTTCAACGGGGAACGGGGAAAGGGGAGTCCCCCAGTGAACCCTCCGACGAATAAGTTAGAAAGAGAAGTAGAGTGTTAGAGAGAGATTGGAGATAGAAAGCTTAACCTTCTTCTTGTCTTCAACGTCTACTTATATCCTTTGGTAATCATTTCGCCGTCCCTTCCGACCTACCACCTTGGCCGAAAGTCTATGCTGTAGCTTACCTTGTTCAGGGTGAGGGGGTGCTGTTCTGACGGAGAGGTGTTGTTGTAATAAATGCAGTGAGGGGCTGCATTAATGGCAATGTGCCGTGGTAATAACTTTGCAGATCTTTGTCTGAATATCATTGGTCCTTTACCTGCCACGTGTCTGAATATCATTGGTCCTTCATGCCCTGTTGATTTCCGGATGGCACTGGGCCTCATCAGTTGGACTATGTATTGGGCCCTAAGTGGTAGGCTTGGATTGTTCATAGTGGGTTATGGCCTTTATGGGCCTACCCACGTCAAACACAAACCCTAATTCTTATGATATTGTTTTCCCACAACTTTTCTGAGCAGTCGTGAGAGGTAAAGGGAGGAAGAGAGACGTCTAGGTCATTGGGTGAAAAGTGTTGAAAATTGTTGAGTTTTGTGGTGGCCATTGGCAAGGTAAATCTCTTATTATTTTTATTCCTTCACTATCTTTTTCTTCTTCTTGTGAGTTGCTGTGTAGTTGATGGATCAAATCGATGAAGTAGGTACGTGTGTTGGGCATGGCTATGAAATATTTGGCTGATTGGGATATTGTTTTATGTATAAAGAATGGTGTAATTCTTAGTTCAAAAATTCTGCACAAAATCAAACTTTAAAAATCAAGAAACCATATCAAATGGATGAATTTTAATCTGAAATTTTTACAGTAGATTAATTACATATTGAATTGCATATCTGAATTTTTTCATAATTTTTGGGAGTCAAAATCCATATAAACCAATGCATTCAAATCTGTCCAGAAAACTGATTTTAAACAGTAAATTCGAGAGTGTTGTTCTCTTTGGGTATAAATCCAAAAATTATCAAATCAGCGTCATTAAAACCGGTTACGAGTCTAGTTTCTTACATTTTTGGCCTTGCATTTATTGCTCGTGTATATTAAGAGAACCGGCAATTTCTTTAAAGTGCTGCAGAAAACAACCTGTTTGGATATAATAAATTGTAGATAATTATTTTGATAAGCAAATCAAGTGAAACCAATTAGGTTTGAAACTTAGGATATATTAGTTGATATCTGGAGGTTTTTGGAATTTTTCGAATAGCGTGGACTGGGTTTTGTAATTTTCAAAGTTAGCGAATAGATTGGGAAAACTTGTTTAAAATTCTGTTTTATCTTAAAGTTATTTTTAGTTAAGTTTCGACCGGAACCCATGTCTTGGGTGATTTTAGACTTTGAAGAACATAAACTTAGGTAATATTTAAGAGTAATGGTGAGTTGGGTTGAGCCGTGTTAGTGCGCTTTAGTTTGGGGTTACTTAGTTCTTATTCTTTAGTATTTTTAAATTAGTAGTGACGTGTAGTTTTTATACTCGGTTCAAGGCACCAATTGGACTTTTATCCTCTATTCGAGGATTATATTACTTCGGTTTCAGGTGAGTAGTTTCATGCTACATATTTTTATAAATGTTCCCCTACTCTGAACTGCTGGAAAATTAAATTGTTGTTTCATGACTAAACTGTTTGATAAATTATTATATTATCAATTGAATCAAATTATTTCTGAAACATGTGTGAACTTGGCATACTGTAAACTATTTGTTTTGGTCTCAAATTTATAATGATGAACTACCATGTTTTACGAAACTGATGTGTATTGATTATTGGGACGATATGTGTATTTAGTCCAGGAAAATTATTCCACTGTGTATGGTGACTCTGGCCACTAGGAAACAGATCCGGGTTGGGCCGTGATGACTCTAGTGCTCAACGATTGTAAGGAAAAGACCTTAAAAAAAAGTTAGGTGACCTTCAATCGGATCGTCTTTGAGAAAAGGCCCAGGTGCCACCCTAAGGATGACTCTTAGTTCTTATTGGATCCAGGGGCTTATAGCCTTGAGAACTGTGTGGCATATTATTTGTTTTTCTTGGTATCCAGAAAATTATTAGTGTTTATGTTATAATCTGTTTTAAGTGGAAAATGTCATTTATCATGTTCTTGCGAGACATGAGCATTTTAAATGTTGAACTGTAGAATTTTCTTTTTGAAACAGATTGTATTTACCAAATTGTATGTCAATCTAGTTTCTGTGATATATATCTTATTTTGGAATTGAGCCATGTTTTCAAAACTGTATTTACTATCCATGTTTCTACTCACTGAGCTATTAGCTGACTTAGTTTTTTTATCACTTCCAGGTGTTAGAATGACTTAGGGTGGACTCATGGCGTAGCTGAAACTCGATTGCATGGACCTCTAGGACATACATTTATTTTGTTTTAGATTGTTATGTCAAGTTTGTGTATACTTCTTTTTATTTTTCTTGAGGTTTATTTAGGATTATTTTGATATATGGGTTGTTTATATCCCATAAGTTTGGATGGTATTAATTACTGTTGATTTTGTCGTTTATACTTGTGGCATGTTACTGGTTTGAGTTTCATTATTTATTACTAGACTTTTGTATAATTACTTAATGTGATTATGGATTAGTGGTTAGGCTTACGTGTGTGACAATGTGGGTTGTCAAACAGATACCTTTATTGTTATATATTTCTTTTGAATGTCTCATTTATAGTTGAACAAAGGCACCAAATAGCTTTTCCGATGTACCAAAAAAAAAAGGGTAAATTACAAACACCCCCTCGAGGTTTGGTGAAAATACAGATTCTCCCCTGAGGTTTGAGAAATTACATCCTACCCCTGAGGTTTATATTTCCATAACAAATTGCCCCCTTAGGTTTTTATTTTCATACAGATTCCCCCCTAATTTTTCCTAATTTGTTATGAAAATTTGACTCTCAGGGGGCAATTTGTAATTTCTCAAACCTCAGGGGGGAATCTGTATTTTTATCAAACCTCGAGGGGGGTGTTTGTAATTTGCCCAAAAAAAAAAAAAAAAGGTACCAGATAGAGTATATTTTTTTTTTACTTTTTTATTATTATTTTTTTATTTTATAATTTAAATACTTGATCTTAACTTAAGTGCCCTTTTCTTTTCTTTCCTTTTTTTTTTTTCTTCCCTTGCTGCTGGCTATTGCAGAAGATTGTGTTATTTTGTTCATCCATTTTTTCTTTTCTTAACTTTGCAAAATCTACAACCTTTTAATGGTTTCTGTTTTATGTAATAGCACTTCGGAATTACTTTTCACGTTTAAACATGCAGTTTAATGTCTGTCTTTGTCCGGATTTTGACATTTAAAATTGGAGCTCTTGGTAGTTGGCATCGTATCTCTTGTTTGCAGGTTGCACATGATGCCTTTGGTGTCACAGACAACAAACTATTTTCTACTGCCAGGTTTTGTGAACAAGTTTTTGGAGTTTGTCTCAAACAGAAATTACAATTTTTCATGATGGGTTTGTTTCGGCAGAAAATGTTTTTTGGAAAATATTTTCCACATTTTCTAGCATTTGATACAGCATGAAAAATGAGTTGATTTAAAAAAAAATAAAAAAATAAAATCCATTTTTGACTTCTTAAAGGCATAAAATGTTTTCTAAACTAGAGTGGTAATGCCATTTGGCCTATCACCACACAACCACTACCTCCATCACTGATGCCGCCACCACCACCACCCTAAGTTACCCTCGCCACCCCACCACAACCACACCAACACTACCACTACCACTACCACAAACCACTAGCACATCATTTTTGAGTTCGCAACCAACACAAGAAATTATTTTCCGTGGAAACAAAAAGAGCGAAAAACATTAATACCATCAACTTTGCTCCAAATTTTTTCCACGATGAATATAATGAACCTTCCGTGTAACATAGTCAACAGATACCTAAGGATGTGTACGTAATTTGTCTACTTGGATGTTCAATTCTATCGTTTTGTCTAAACAATTCACAAGGTGAAATCAATTAATGCTTGCAAGAAGTTTATAGCTTTAAAAGCGATATGCACGTAGGGCATTACACCGTACATTATAGATTGAATATGCAAATATAAGTAAAGTGCTATTCAAATTCTTTACATAAATACTCGTAAGCTGCTGTGATCTACCTAACTTGTTCCTTTTTAAGATGTTGCTTAGCAGTTGTATAGCGCGGAAGAGAGTCGTGGGGTAAGGAGGACCTCCACTGGAGTTGCTTTTGGAGCACTCAGCCCTGGACTTTCAGTCATATTAACCTCCAAGTCTGAGACCGTTCCCAATTCGAAGCCATGAAGTAGCCTAGCCAATGTCAAGTGCAAGACCTGAAGTGCGAATGTGATCCCAGGGCATATCCTCCTGCCAGATCCAAATGGTATAAATTCAAAATGGTGACCCTTGACATCCAAATCTATCTGATCCATAAGAAACCTCTCGGGTTGAAAATCTAAGGGGTTGGACCAAATGTTTGGGTCACGGTGCAACTTCCAGAGGTTAACTAGCAGGCGTGTGCCAGCAGGGATGTGGAAGCCAGCCACGGTGCAGTCTTCCATGGCTTCACGTGCCACTGACAATGGCAGGGCAGGGTATAGCCGCAATGTTTCCTTAACAATGGCTTGTAAGTATGCAAGATTTTTTATATCAGATTCATCCAATTGGCGGTTCTTGCCCACGTGGATGTCCAACTCATCTTGGGCTTTCTTTAATACTTGACGGTTGTTCAGTAGTAAGGAGATCGCCCACGTCAAAGAGACTCCTGTCGTTTCAGTGCCACCTAAAATCATACTCTGCAAACAAACATCAAATAAATTCTTGGTGATGATTTGGTTAGTATGCACATAATGTACTAGCAGTGTTCATGTAGTTATAAGAACTAGTACCAGCAGTTGTTATATTGATCATCCTCTTGTCACAACTTTTAATCAATGATGGACCTAGAGGGCGGCGAGATGGGGTGACACATGTGGATCAAACTATAGAGTTTAACAATTTGGAAAAAAATATAAGAAAAAAAAAAGAAGTTTCTCACAACTAGTGTCAATAGAATATTTTACAATTGTTATCTTTTGTAACTCAACATAAATATATGAAAACATGTTTTTTTATATATGTTTGTTATTTTTCACATTTTATGTTGGTAGAAATTGATGTTGTAGACGATACATATAAATATATTTTAAAATTTTTGTTAGTATATATATGTTCGGCCCCATATGCTAGAATCTGGTTCCATCCTTGCTTGTAATCACCTAAATATTGTGACTGAAACCAACACAAATTTATTTCATATTGTGACTGAAACCAACACAAATTTATAGAATTTTGCTCATATGTTAAAATTAATGCTATATTTACATTAGATACATTGGATACATTGCATGCATTGGATACATTGAGTTCATACATTCTTTGTATTCATGTATTTTTATATTCATGTATTTTATATTTATTAAGTACATTGTCTAGATTATATTCATGTATCTAGTTAATTGTAAGGTTGTTTAGGTTCATGGATCTTATTCATTGAACTTATGTATAACATTCTCTATATAAAAACATGTAAGCCTTTGGGCAAAATATATGAATTAATAAGTGAAAAAAATTTAATACAAAATATAAGTCATTCTAAAGAGAGTTTTAACAAAAGCTAACATGATAAACTTCATTCTCTGATAACTTTTCGGTTACTTTTTCAGGCCTTTAACTTTTTTCAAAACTGTTGGTGAGTTCATGTTATTCAATCAACAGGGAATTCTAGGGACATACCAAGCAAGTGGCCTTGATGACAGTATCGGTGTCATGGCCATGGGAAAGCTGACTCTCCGCCATGGCAGACATCAGGACATCGATGAAGTCTTGCTCCCCCTCATCGATGGTTCCAGCAACTCTCTTTCGCCGGTGTTCCTCCACCCAGCTTCCAAGCACATCATCCACCTCTCTTGCTGATCTCTTCATTTTGCCCCTATATCCATTCAGCACATCAAACCAACCAAGAAATGGAATTGCATCAGAAATCAGAAGCAAGCCCACTAGATGCATAAAATCTCCCAAAGCCTTCTGGCATCTCCTCGACTCCTCCTTGCTGCTTCTACTGTTGCCAACATGCCGGTAATTCTTATTAACAATTCTTAGCATTATTTTCATTACCAAGTCCCCAAATTTCTCCTTCATTTCCACCAACACCGGTTTCCTACTCCCTTTCCCTACCCACTGCTCATATACCTCTTTCATGAAAAAATTGACCTCTGAGTCCCGGACATGCTTAAGAATCTCAAGTCTATGGCTTGATAGGAGCTCAATTATTGCTAGCTTGCGTAAATCGCGCCAGTATGGTCCATAGGGAGCGAAGCCAAGCACAGCGTGGTCATAGGCCATGAGCTTTACAGCTAAAGATTTTGGTCGGGTTGAGAAGATTTTATCATTTGTGGTGAAACAATCTTTTGCAACTTCCCAGCTACTAACCACAAGAGCTTGCTTAATGCCTAGACGGATAGAGAAGGCCGGTCCATAGTTATCGGCCATGGCACCCAACGTTCGATGCAGTAGCTTGTTTGGCCCGAGAAGATGGAGGTGACCGATGAGGGGCCATGCTCCGGCTGGCTCTGGAGGTGTTCTGTCTCTCTTCTTGTGGAGCTTGGATTTAGCCATAATCATATTGAGACAAACAACAATGAAAACAAGTCCAAGAACCGAGAGAGCATGAAACTGAAGGTAAGACTCCATGCTTCACAGTTCAACAAGAGATCATTCAAAACCTTATTCTTGCACTAGTGTTTTATATGATTTATTGATTGTACCACATCTGTTGTCAGTGTCTTGATGTTTATTTACCCGTTTGTGGACAAGTCCAAGAACCGGTTTGTGGCCACACAATAATAAGGGTAAAAATTTTCCAAACAATATGATAATATGAACCGTACACAAAGTTAATGTATTAGGATTCACATAGCCTGGAAAAAGTTAGGAATCATAAAATTTTTTTTTATGAAAATGATCATGAAAAATTTATGATATTTGGATTACATTGATTAGTGTGTAATGTTTTATTTTAAGTGTAATTCAATGGTTACAAAGGTGTCGTTTGGTAACACTTACGTTTTCAGTTTATATTTACAAAAATTTTAAGAATTCAAATAAAAACTTGTTTGGTAAAATTTTTGATTTATAAATCAGTGGTCTCAGTTTATAAATTTGGGCAAAAAATGAAAACACAAAAAATGTGTTTCCGTTTTGAGTTTTGAGTTTTTTTTTTTTTTTACCACCCAACACTAGCCATCACCTGCCACCATTTTCCACCACCGTCTTCCGCCACCACCACCCACCCACCACCACCATCCACCTGCGCCACCTACTTGCCACCACCACTCACCACCCACCTGCCACCATTAGCCACCCACCACCACCAGCCACCTGTCACCCACCCGCCACCACCACCCACCATCTACCACCCACCACCACTATCACCCACTTGCCACCACCACCCACCACCCACCACCCACTCGTTACCACCTACCACCTGACACCGTCACCCACCCACCCATCACCACCACCCGCCACCTACCTTCCACCCCCCACCATCCGCCCACCACCAACCGCCATCATCACCCACCCACCCACCATCACCACCCGCCACCCGCCACCCACCTGCCACCACCACCCGCTACCGTCACCGCCATCGCCGCCACCACCACCACCCACTCGCTACCACCCACCACCCGCCACCGTCACCCACCCACCCATCTACCACCACCATCACCCGCCACCTACTTGCCACCACCACCTGTCATCCGCCACCACCTACCACCACCCACTCGCTACCACCCACTGCCCGCCACCGTCACCCACCCACCCGCCACCACCAGCTACCCACCACCCACCGTCACCACTTTCCACCACCGTCTTCCGCCGCCGCCACTTGCCACCACTTGTCATTTCTCACTCTTTTTATATTTTTAAATTTTTTTAAACATTTTGTCAATTACCAAACGCGTTTGTAGTTTATATTTTTCTAAAAATAAACAAAAACCAGTTTATAAAATTTTTATAAATATAAACTGAAAACGTAAACGTTACCAAACACATCTTTCATGATTATTTTCATAAAAGATTTTTTATGATACCTAGCATTGCTGCCACAGATACTAAGTTAATGTCGAACCTGTGCAATATGCAGTTCATATGAATAGTCCGTTTAACAAAGAATTTGTTACCTATTTTAATGTTATTTCTACTAAGAATTGTCATAATAATTTTGAATCTCTTATATAACTACATTTAACTATTTAAAAAAATCTGTGAAATAAGATTTTAAGGTTAATATCGATTTTTCTTTTGTTTTAAGTTTAAGATAATGTATTTTTTGTCTACTATTTTATAGGCAATCTAGTCAATAATAATAATAATAATAATAATAATAATAGGATATAATTTTGGTTAATTAGGAAAATAGAATTAAGTTAAAATTAAATATTTTATGAATTTTTTCATTTGTTTGAGATTAGTTGCATGCAACTTAACTTGTAGAAAAGAGGAAAAAAATTCATATAGTTGGTATTTTTTAACCAATGGTGAAACTTTTTGATATGACACGTGAAAACAACACGAATTGGATACAGACCAAAAATATTATGACACAATAACGTAGAATAGTAAATAGGGTGGGTTAGTGTTGAATTAAATCTGTCACGGATCCAAAATGATATGAAATGAACACAACTCCATATGACTTGATCTCCACCCTTATCCAATAAGTATGACCTTGTATTTTTATTTGGGTCTATTTTGATATGGTTTGTTACTTTTAAATCTTGTTTATATTGGGTTATATTGAGAATTCAGAATTAAGGTTGATGTTATGAGTTTCAAAAACATAGTTGAGAGAGAGAGAGAGAGAGTTGTCTCATTTTGATTTAAATTCTTTTTTCATTTGATGTTCATAGATGTTGGTTATTATCAAATAATGTAAATCTTTACATATTTATATTTAGGATTATGTTTCTCTTATATTCACATCTTAATAACATGATAGAACTTGTGCTCATGGAGCCCATCACATGATCCGTTTTAGTAATTTAAACTATTCACTTTTTAAGATTTATTGAATAGAATATTCATTTAAAAAATAAAAATGATCGGATATTGATAGTTATACGTATAAATCAATTTAGTATTACAAAAAATGAATAGCTATTTTTAAAATTATATTTGTTGTCCATTTTAAAAAAATAAATAAATATGATTTAAACATATAGTTATCGATATTCAATCATCTTGATTTTTGTACGAATGTTCTATAAAACGAGTTTAAAAGTATAAACGATTCAAATCATTAAAATTGATTGTAAAATGACCTTACTAATCTCAAATGTTTTTTCAAATTGAGATGATTCCTTCAAAAGAAGCTCAACTCTTATATTTATTCTGTTTTATTTTATTTTGTTTGTTTTTAGCAATCTTTGCCTTTTGGCATGACAATGTCTAGCAGCCGGACAACAGAAAGAAAGAAAAAAAAATTCACCTCTGGCAGGATAAGTTACAATGTATGGTCCCAAGGCCCAAAAATATGTAAGTAAAAAACAAGGCTAAGAAGGTGATGGTTTCAAACTCTACACGTAATTGTGAAGAAAAAGAGGAAAGTGCCAAACATATTGAAAACATCCTCTCTGTGCTCTGTTGAATTCTAGTGTTGATTGATTGTTTCTTTCGAGTCCAGATCTTCTCCGGCTCTCCCTCCGATCAACGGTCAGGATTTGACCACGTCATTCCTAACAAAAGCTACCGCTCAGATTAGTTAACAAAAAAAAAATAAATAAATTGAATTGAATTGAAAGAGACAACAAACAAAAAAAAAGAGAAGAGGGAGAAGGAGGGTTGTCCAGCGACTACCGTCCAGCAAATCAGTGACAAAAACAAAAATTTCCAGTTGAAAGAGACAACAAACAAAAAAAAGAGAGATAAACAAAAAAGGAGAGAGGGAGAAGGAGGGTTGTCCAGCGACTACCGTCCGGCGATTGCCGGTAATTTCAGCAGCAACTAATAGCAGTAACTTCAGCACAAAAATTGACAAAAAAAAAGCAGCAAAACAGCACCAACACAGCAGCACTTTCAGCACAAAATAACAGCAAATCAGCAACATTTTCAGCAGCAACAAATAACATTAATTTCAGCACAAAAAATGACCAAAAACCAGCAGCAAAACAGGGCTTGATTCGCAGTCTCCGGAGCTCTGGTTCGCAGTAGAAATCTTCGGAGTAACGATAATGTGCTAAGGGAGAAGGAGACAAACAGTGGAAGACGAAATTGCTTGAAAACCATACACGTCACGCCACGTCATCAAGCTCAATCATCATCAAGTTTTAAATATTATAAATCTACCCCTTTAAATTGAAAAAATTACAAAAAAAATAAAAATATTAGAAAAAATTATATTTGTGTAGAATCTTATAAACTATAATTATATATATTTTTAATTACAGTTCTTAAAGCTCGAATAAAAAATAATTTAAATTATATTTTTGAATTAAAAACTTTCTTTTGACTATTACTTTTGGATAATCTATAATAAATTATAGTCGGAAAATTGGTAGTATTAAAGAAAAAATATCCTTAGAATAAGCAAGAACGAAAGTTTTTATAAGACTTAATATTAAATTAAATCCGCATTTGAAAATGATATAACATACTAAATATAGTGAAGAAGTAGAATCTGATAACTTAAATAATAATACTTTTTTACAAATAATAATAGAACAAAATAATACCTTACTTAAGTTATTAAAACAAATTAGCAAAAGTCTTAGAAATAATCAAATTATAAATAATAAACGAAATTAGACATTTAATACAAGACCCAGAAAAACAAGTAGTTATTTTAGGCGAAAAATAAAAATATTTAAATTCGTATCCTTACCCGTATAAAGCAAATAATCCAGAAAAATCGTTCGAATTAGTTTCATCTGAAAATCAAAAAAATAATGGAGTTAAGTAAATATAATCTAGAATAGTTAGAAGAAATTGTAGAAACAGAAAATGATAATGAAATGAAATATAAAATCATATTAGAAATAGCTGAACAGTTAGATAAAATAGATGAAGAGATAATAGAAAAGATAAATAATAATATAATAGAACTAGAAGAAAATATATAAACAATTAGGAATAATCAGTTTGGAGAAATGAAACACATTCCCCTTGAAGACTTAGATCAAGTAATGGGAAGTAATGACGCAGAAAAAGAAAAAGAAAATAATATCCTAGAATACTCCGAAGAAACTAATAATTCTAATGTTGCTGAAATGGCAGTGGTAAAACAAGAATGAAGTAGTTCATCTGCTTCAACTAATCCAAATCATCCAGATTTTAGGAACTTCACCAAACAACAACTGAAAGATAGTGCTATAAATTATGATTACAGAAGAAGAAAGGGATATTATAGTTATCTAAATAGAGGATCATATGCTAGAGGAACACCTAATTATGCAAACTTTACCCTAGAAAAGAAGTATTTTTAAGAGAAGTATTACTAAAACCAATAAGTAATACAAGATGTTTATTTAATTATTTTCTGTGAAATGGAACTGCATTAAAAGTTAAGTGGGGTAATAGAAGGTTCTGGTATGGCAAATCCCTCTAGCATCATTAAACAGATGCGTTACAATACATTGAGGACAAGTAGTGTAAATTTGTAATCCATTTGCAGATTGAAAACCAAAATTTGCTAGAGCATCTGCACATCCATTAGCTTCACGATATATATGATCAATTGCTACTATCCTCAGTTGACTCAGCAAGAACCTGCAATCAATAATGAGGTTACTTAGGTGATGATTGTTGTTTCCTCTGCCCATAATCAGTCGCTGAGCTAACAAAGATCTGTTTCAACAATAACATTTGAAAGACCCATATCAAAAGCAATTTTCAGTCCATCTCTAATGCCCCATAGCTCAGCTATGATGCTCGAGTTGATGCCAATATTTCTAGAAAAACCAAAGAACGATCTGCCGAGTCGTCTCTAATCATTCCACCACGCCTAGCTGGGTTGCCTTTTTGACCCATTGGCTTTGAGTTTGAGAAGCCAGATCCGGGGTTCCCAAACAATGTTTTGGGTAGTTTTGGTCTTGGTGTGCCAATTAAGGTTTGAGAGGTGTTGTCAATCAATGGCAAGGGCAGTGGTGTGGTCAGGTTTGAAATGGATTGGGTTGGCAGAGGTGAAAATGAAGGAATTTCTGGATTTCCAAATTTCCCAACAGACCGAAGGGAATAACACAGACCAATAGGTGGCATTGTGAGTTTCTTTTGATTGATAATTGAGTTTAAGCCAGTTCTCAAGATTGAGATCAAAAGAAGAGGTTAGAGAGGAGGGAATGCCAATGGAGTTCCAATGAATTCGAGCTGAAGGGCAGTTCCTTAGCACATAGACAGTTGTTTCAGGAGCTGAACCACAAAGGTTGCAAGTGGGATTAGGAATTATTTGTCTAGTTAAAAGAAGAGTTATTGTTCTAAGCTTCTGGTGAAGAGATTGCCAAATGAAGTGGCGACTGCGAGGGGACGAATTAATTTTCCAAACCCACAGCCAATTGGGAAAGGGAGGGCTAGCCATGAAGTTTTTCGCGAGGAGGTAGGCTGACTTTGTTAGCTTTTGATAAAACTCTCTTTAGAATGAGCTATATTTTGTATTGAATTTTTCTCACTTATTGATTCATATATTTTGCCCATAGGCTTACATCCTTTTATATAGAGAATGTTATACAAAAGTTCAATGAATAAGATTCATGAACCCAAACAACCTTACAATTAACTAAGTACATGAATATAATCTAGACAATGTACTTAATAAATATAAAATACATGAATATAAAAATACATGAACACAAAGAATGTATGAACTCAATGTATCCAATGCATGCAATGTATCCAATGTCTCTAATGTAAATATGGCATTAATTTTAACACTCTCCCTTAATGCTATATTGTGTGACACCCAACATTTCTCTAAAAAATTCAAATTTGTCCCTTGGTAGTGCTTTGGTGAAGATATCCGCAACTTGATCTTCAGTCTTGCAATACTTGATTTGAATCTCATCATCTTCCATAGCTTCTCTAATGAAATGATGTTTGATAGCAATGTGTTTGATACGAGAATGGTAGACGGGATTCTTTGCCATAGCAATAGCAGACTTATTATCACACATAATTGGAGTAGTGTAGACGCGCCCTTGGGCCTCACTCTACAGTTCGGACTCCCTTTTTGTTTGTTGCGGTTCTTAATCTGAACCAAAGAGTCCAACTATGGCAAATCGTTTGAGAAAACAGATTTTTGAAAAGTAGTGCCAAACATGGACTGCTTTGCCAGATACAGAGTCGCCACCTAAATATTTTTAAAATGGGAAATTTAGGAAACCTTGACTCGGTGCCGAAGGCCACGTGTCCGTCATCACCAAAGTTGTCTTGGCTCGGAAGCTTGGGTACGATCAGGGAAGGTCAGCTATGAGTACCCCCTTTCGCCCGGTCCGAAGACCAGCCTCTACTAACCGTGATATTCGATTTTGAAAACATTACATGCTCCTATTCCAATTATTAGCCTATAATTACTATGTTATGCGCACAGCAAACAAGTATAGACTAGATCGCCTAATTTGGAAACAAACATTGCATATCCGTTCGTTTTGAAAATGCTTTGGAATTTGCTACTCGCAAGTAGGCTAAAACATGGATTTCAATGAGTTTTCCCAACTCAAGCAATCCAACCTCCACCCACAGGCATTCAAACAGTTTATCTCATATAAGCACTTAGCCGCATGGTAAGCATAATGTTACGTTAACATCCACACGCATGCGATATGCTAAAGCATAAAATACTTACATCGTACTCCGTGCCAAAACAAGAAACTAGTTAGCAAACATGCATGACCTAGTTCATGTTAAATGGCTAATGCAACACAGGCGAAGATGCAATTTAGAGTAGGCTCGGCTAACCCTAAAATGGCATGTGAAATGCAATCATTCGATGCACGTATTCAATTTGGAATTGAAAATACAATGCAGTTTGTATGATGTACCGAGCCCGGTGCATGTCAACAAATGCATGGATGCACGCATGCATAGCATAAGGTATGCTAAAATAAGCGTGCCCTAATCTACCATCATAAGCAGGTAAATAAAAGGGAAGAAAGAAATGGGGGTTGGAAGACATACACACACTCACCCACACTTATTACAAATATGCCCTCACATAGAGGGACCAAAAGAATATACAGTCCGAATAACAAATCGCTAAATTAATTATTACATAATTTCTAATCTAATCAAAATAAATGCAAAGAGAAGATGGCCGCAGCCCTTGCCTCGGGATGCGCGAATGATGCATGCTCGATCCGTCTTGCCCGGAAAATCCGCACCATGCCACTGCTGCCTCTGTTTTCACTGTCCTGCCTCTCCAAAGACTGCCAAAGTCCTGGGACACGTTCCTTGCACACTGTAGAATACCATCGGCTGGAGGAAATGCCCACCGGCCATGAGGAATGTCCATCGGCTGCTGATGAAGCTATCGGCCATTCACAAATGGCCGGTCGGCACTGTATGTTGCCGGTCGGCAGAAACTTCCTGCAGAAGACAGTTTTGACAGCAACAAAGGACAGACAGTGCATGGCATGAAATTTCAAGCAAATGTGTGCACCAACACATCCCTTATCATGATTTTGACTCAAAGGGGTATGTTCCTTGGTCCTCGGACCACCAATTGCGCATTTCGATGCATGATGGCCCAAGAAACCAAGTATGCACTTTGATTTCAAATGTCATGCAAACCAAACAAACACATAAAGCCCAACCTCTATCACTTGATCAAGAGGCAAGGCATGCATGCCAATGTAATGCAACCTAGGCATGTGATCTAGTATGCAACATGGGCATGCAAATGAACAATGTATGCTAGGCGCGCAACCTAAACATGTAAACAAACATGGTATGCAACAACATGCAACGATGGACTTAAACTAACATGGATAGCTCTCAAGCATGCCAAAATCAGTGGCCATTAAATGAAATGAGGTAACCGAAATGCACACAAACATGTCCAATGCATAGATCTATCCTAAGATACAACATGCAACTCTAACAAGGCATGGCAAATGATGAAACATAGCATATAACGGTGCATGTTTCAGATCTGAAATGGCATGCCCAATGACTCCAAAATGACTCCAAAGCATGCAAACATTTATGTAATGCATTGTTAAGGACTTAAATCAAGCTAGTGAGATGCAATACACTATAAGCATGCAAAGCGATGCTCGAATGAAGAAGACAGCCACAAAAAGTCCTCATGCAGCCCAAAATAATGCTAAAACATGTATGAAATGTAGCCAAAATAAGCTAGCATGCTTGGCTAAATTAGCATGTGATTTTGACTAGCTAGCATGATTTACATGGCAAGTGTATGATGCAAAGCCCAAACAGGAAAAGTCCCTTCTACAACACTGATGAGGGACCAAAAATATGACCACTCACAGTATATTACAGCCCCCAAATCAATATGAAAACGTGCTCAAAATGCAATGCAAGATTAAGGCCACAAGAGGGCTATAACATGAAGTATACAAAAAATGCATCAAACAGCCAAAGACCCTTAATGAAATTATTCCAGGGGGTCAAAATATGACCCATTCCAGTTCGGATGATGGCCCAAAAACAGAAGGAAGACAGGCCAACAAAGCATGCAAAAATGGGGGCCAAAGAGGGGTATAATGGTAAGCACAACATGGAGGCCCCCAAAAGCGGTGGTCCCTTCTACAATGTTGTAGAGGGACTCAAAATAAGCCTACTCACAGTTCATGACACACTCCAAAAAAATTTACATATAGGCCAAACAAATCATGCAAATTTACGGTAAATAGGAGGGATTATGAAGTAAGTGCAAGATAGGGGGCCCAAAAATGGTTGAGCCCTTCTTCAATGTTGAATAGGGGCTCAAAATAGGCCCACTTACAGTTTACATTATGCTCGAAAACAGATCACACATAGGCTAGAAATTTCAGGCAAAATAATGGCATACAAGATGGTATTGAAGCAAGTACCAAATGGAGGGCTCAAACAGGGTTGAGCCCTTGAAAAAACATGAAGAATGGCTCAAGAGAGGCCTAGTTTCAGTTAGGGTCGGAGCCCAAAACAGTAAACAAATAGGCCTAAGAGATGAGGCAAGAAAATGCTACAAAAGAGGGAAATGGCAACTTACCCTTGAAGACCACTTCTTTTCTACCTCTTGGCTTGAGAAATGTTGCTTCTAAGCCTCTGAAAAGCTCCCCTTGCTGCTGGAAATGGAGTGGTGGTGGTGGTGCTTGGTGGTGATGAAGAAATGGCCAAGGATTTGAGAGGTTTTGAACTTGGAAGTGTAGAGAGAGAGAGGGATGTTTTAGAGTGAGAAGCTCCCAAGATTTTCTTTTTTTGTTCTAACCTTCAGCCATATGAGATATAAGGCCCTATATATGTCAAAATAAGAGCTTTTGGTCGAAATATCCCAATTGAAAATATCTGCTACAGTGTATTGATAAATATCATCATAATCGAGTTCAGGCACTTTTGGCTAGGCAATCTTTTGTGCCGGTCGGATAAATAGAGTGCCGATGGATGGCTAATGACATCAAAAAGTGCTGGTGGAGATCTAGATTGAAGCCCCGGAAGTTATCTTTCCAATGGCACAAACCTTGCATTAAAATTCCTCCTGTGGAAAAAGTTATACCCTTTTTGGTGAAGCCGCGCAGATTCGATCCAACCGGACTGATCCCCTATTTCAACCAACCATATCTCCCCCACCCGGACTTGGATTTAAGAGATTCTTGAGTGCAAAATGAAGCCCTGGAAGTATTCTTTTCAACGATGGTGGCCTCATAGCTCAACTCCAAGTGTATAGACAGATGAGCTTGTTTTAGCGATGACCGCTCGTCTTTCTCCTACACGGATTCATGCTGAACTTCTCCCAAACTAGTTTTCTCCCCTCTTCTCCTCTTTTCTTCAAATTCAAACCCCTAAGTAAGATGTTTTGAAAGATTTTTCAAAGATTTCATCTCTCTTTCATTCATCTCCCCTTTGTCCTTGCTCGGTTTACCGAAAAGCACAACATTTACCGAAATGCGAGCGTCGGAACATCGTGAGAATTTTATTTCAAAAATATTTTGAAAGAGAGAGTTTTAAGGTATAAAAACCATCAAAAATAATTTTGGTCCACAATGGGGTATGAAGTTAAGATTTGCCTCTCTCATTGCCGAAGAAACTGAACCTGTGCACTGCACACCTTTCTCCAACAAGTAAACCATCAGGAGTGCCCAAGTCTTGAGGGCAGTCAAAAATGGGGTGTCTACCGTTGCCCCTCTTTGACAGAACTCGTAAGTCATAACAATGACGGGAGTGAATGTCAAAGCCCAGAGACGACCCATTTTTTACAAGGCCGAAGACTTGGACAGACAAACAAAATATAGATAAATAAATGGTTGTGCCCAAGAAGTCGCCACGATCCCTTTGCAAGGAATCAAACCAGCGTAGTTCAGGGACAGGATGCAAAGTGATGCACAATGCAAATGCATAACTTATGATCATGCAAAGGATGCTGTAATGAAGCAATTATGCAAAATAAATGCAACATTTTAAGCGAATTGTATGCAAACAAGTAAACATGAACCAAACTACATGTCATGTAGAAAGGATGTAAGAAAATTATGCAATTCTCACGGCGTCTTACGCAGAGAAGGCTAAAAGCGACTACCGAGAATACCTGGAGTCTCAAGCACAACATCTCTCAGCGTATCATACATAGGAGAGGAAAGAGTAACACTTCTCAGCGTAGTACACGCGAGAGAAGAAAGATAAAATTTCTCAGCGTAGTACACGCAAGAGAAGAAGGAAAGGCAAAGAGAAACCTCATCAGCGTAGTACAAGCGAGAGAGGAAAGAGAAAAGCAAAGAGAAAAGCCTCTCAGCGTAGTACACGCGAGAGAGGAAAGAGAAAAGCCTCTCAGCGTAGTACACGTGAGAGAGGAAAGGGAAAAAGAGAAAAGCCTCTCAGCGTAGTACACGCGAGAGAGGAAAGAGGAAAGCAAAAAGAAACCTCTCAGCGTAGTACACGCGAGAGAGGAAAGAGAAAAGCAAAAAGAAACCTCTCAGTGTAGTACACGCGAGAGAGGAAAGAGGAAAGAGACAAGCCTCTTAGCGTAGTACACGCGAGAGAGGAAAGAGAAAAGCCTCTCAGCGTAGTACACGCGAGAGAGGAAAGAGAAAAGCAAAAAGAAACCTCTCAGCGTAGTACACGCGAGAGAGGAAAGAGAAAAGCCTCTCAGCGTAGTACACGCGAGAGAGGAAAGGGAAAAAGCGAAAAGAAACCTCTCAGCGTAGTACATGCGAGAGAGGAAAGAGAAAAGCGAAAAGAAACCTCTCAGCGTAGTACACGCGAGAGAGGAAAGAGAAAAGCAAAAAAAAACCTCTCAGCGTAGTACACGCGAGAGAGGAAAGAAAGGCAAAGAGAAACCTCTCAGCGTAGTACACGCGAGAGAGGAAAGAACAACAACGCAAGTAAAAAAGGCGCACAACAATGTAGGTGAAACATGCATGACAACGCAAGTGAAATGAGTGCATAACAATGTGACTGGGATGTGCATCATAATGCAAATGAAGTGGGTGCATAACAATGCAATTGGAACATGCATCATAATTCAAGTGGAACAAGTGTGCATACACATTCTGTGCACAATAATCAATGCATATTCGATGCAATCTCAATAGTGTGTTTGAAATAAAATGTTGAATAAGGAAATACACGCCTTAACGAGACCAATTCAAACGCAACCTCCGATTTACCTCTCGGAGGAGTCACAATAGATTCCAAAAGGATACGACTCGTGCATGCAAACTGACAATGAGCAACGCATCGGAGACATGAGTTGATACTTCCGCAGAAACATTTTGAGCTTGAGGTAGAGGCACACCCATACTTCGGAGCATTGACAAGGCTTGAAGGGGTACATCCCATGGAATTTGCTGGAGGTGAAACACACTCAGATGCTTCGATTTTCCCTCTTTTCTTTTGCTTTGCAGTCTGGAACCTATATAGCTTCAGATAGATCCTGATTTTACTGTTCTCACATGACCTGGGTTAAACCTTGCAGTTTTTGAAAGAACAAATTCCTTTTTTGCACAAATGTGGAGAATGGCACAGCACTCTGAGCACACAACAAATCATTTTTGAAATTGAGAAAATGAGTTCTCGACCGGGTATTGAGCCTACAACTGAACACAGCGAAAAAGACTCAACAACGGAAAACGATAGGTAACATCGAGACACGCTCGGAACGACTCAAAGCAAGAATCGAGGCAAACAAAACAAAAGACACGACACACAGACGTGTTACAATGACGAGAGACCTCTCAGTGCACGAGGAGCCAGTTTCTCCGGGTATTATTTCCCACCCTTTCTCATTTGTGATTCTCACATCACTCGGCCCTCAAGCTCTGTTTCTCACGAAAAAGCCCTTTTCTCACTTTTTCTCTCAACGCACATCTCTCTATTCTTCAATCTCTCATTTTCAATCCCTCCCCTGGGTGGTTGATGGATAAATAGAAAGTTACGGGGTCTTGCCCCTAGCATTCCGCCAGATTCTTCTTCTTGTTTACAACAGTGAGTTTCTCCCACAGAGGGGCTGTGCTACAACTGGGTGTGTAGCAAATCTGCAGCCGACATCGATCGACGATGCTCTGCTGGAGAGTTTGGACATGGTTAGATCTGTCCAGATGAGGGAGTGGAACATCCTGTCCCATTCCAATTTATGCTTCGCACTTGGCTTGATACCTCGTTGCTTGGAGGATGTTGAGAGCTTTCATCCCTTTTGTTGTTAACCTCAGTTGTGCCCTCTTCTGGCAGGTAGAGTGCCCTTTCTGGCAAGTATGGTGGCAACGGGGAAAAGACAGGACACCTGACTCAACTGTGCCCCTAGTTCATCATTTTGACCATTTTTTGTTTTGGTTTTCTACTAAAACAATTTTGACCAATATGAGAGTTAGATTAGCATGCTTGTTCAGTTTTTGATTTAAAATCATGCAAGTTAGGCTATGAGCACTGAAAATTTTCCTTTTTTGGGTCCAAGAAAATGGTCCAGTTTTGAAAAAATGGAATAATTTTCTAGAGAAAATCAGTCAACCTCAGTAAAAATTCCCAAAAACTGTTTTTGCAAACGGTCAACGCTTAACAAGCGTGGAACCTACTATTGAGACGCACAACCTCGAATCCATAACAATGGAAAATTGCCCCTTGTCTAAGGGGTATCGCATGGCAACGGAAAGTTGCCCCTTGTTTGAATGGCACCGCAGCGTATTGTAGACAGTCCTCAGAGTGATGATTACAACCGAACTCTCGGATACAGAGAAGGTGAGGATCATCAAAACCAATACATGGACATACTCGAATTTGAAGTGTTTTACGGCTGGACTTCAGAATGAAGTTGCCTACGTATCCCAAAGATGGGAATCAAGCCTTACGTAGTTCGGGGTTAAGGTACACTCGGGTATTTAACCTCTCCTTTTTATGCTCTAACTTTTGCCAAGGTGCCCAATGCGGGTTTTCAACCTTGCGAGTTATGTTTTTCTTTTTCCTTCTTTTTCTTTTCTTTTCTTTTGCATTTTCATTTATTTTCTTTCTTTTCTTTTGCTATTGTTTTTTTTTGTATTTTTCTTTTCTTCTTCACTTCTTTTTCATGTTTTTCTTTTTTTTTTCTTTTCTTTTTCTTTGCTCTAACTTTTGCCTGGGCCGCCCTTCCGGGTTTTCGGCCCAGCGAGCCTCTAAAAGGGTAAAAGGTGTAGCAAGCTATGCCAAGTGGTTTTGAGATTGAAGCCTCTCCGTATCCAGGAGAGCGACTGTTGTGTTGATTTGCAGAAAAATCCACCTTTGGCTCTTCGAGCACATCGGATATTTTTTGCCCCTAGTTCGAGGGGTGCTTCTGATCTAGCTTTGCAAGCTTCTTCTGATGAGGTCTAACCTTCTTGATCTGACTTTGGTGCCTCTTGTTCGAGGGTTGCTTCAAATCTGGCCGCACAGGCCTTACATTGTGGTCGACCGTTGAACATTCTGAATGCCAAGTTCAAGGTTTGAAAGCAAAGGGGTTGAGTCTCGAGGCCGAGAGCGATCCTAAGCTGCACAATCTCAAGAGCGATTCCACACATGTCTTCGCAGGACCGCGCAAAACATTTTTTGAAAGTTTTTAAGAA
The DNA here is from genome assembly GCA_025200525.1 of Camellia lanceoleosa. Lineage (NCBI taxonomy): Eukaryota > Viridiplantae > Streptophyta > Magnoliopsida > Ericales > Theaceae > Camellia > Camellia lanceoleosa. The sequence continues at coordinate 91,470,117 of CM045761.1, forward strand.
AGCGACAAATCGCTCGCGCTGAAAATAGTGTGAAACCAGTCTGGATCAAGCCAGGGTCCTTCTCAGTACTCACGTTAACAAACATGATTTCATTCATTAAGGGCTTAGCACGCCTCTCTTTCTCTCAGTTGATCAAATTTTGCAAAACCCGAGGAATTCCTCCCTCTTTGTTTTTACCGCAGTGTTCGAAAAGTTTTGAAAAACTCAGGTCATTACAATGACTTCAAGACACAGAAAAGACAGAGTTCTTAGTCAAATACTACCATCTCATTCAGAACTTCCGGCGTAACTAGCGCAAGGCAGAAGCGAACACAAGAATGTGAAAATTACTGCTGTTCATTCAAAGTCTGTTGGCACAACTGGCTCTCTGGCAGAAATAGACTCAAAACAAAACGAAAAGACAAACACAAAACAAAATGGTGATGTCCGAGGTAACACCCCCGAAATCACCCGACTCCAACACAACAAGACGGACTCGATACAACAAGACAGACCTGAAATAAAAAGACTGACTCAAAATAAAGAGACAGACTCAAATTAACACAACGAGACTGACACAATACCCAAGTCAGAATGTACAAAAACCAGCATTCGCAAATACTCAAAACAATGCGTGCCATACACCACATCTGAAATAAACTGAACGTCGCCCGCAGGTGGTTCATTCCCCGATCACAGTCACATTATCCCCCCACAGGTTCACTGATCAAGTTCCGATAGACTTTGCAAAGGCGATGCGGTGATGATCTTGTTGTCAATCAGATCTTGTATTTCATGGCGAAGACGGTAACAACTATCAGTGACGTGGCCAACTTGTTGATGGAAGGCACAATACTTGGCCGGATCATGGGAGGGGGGAAGTTTATCTGGCAGTGGCCGCAGCTCTAGGGGTTTTAGATCCCCCTTTCTACTCAGGACCCTCAAGGCCGTTGATAGAGATATGCATAGTGGGGTGAACACCCTCTGGCCCCGAGGTGGGTATTTGGCCATTTGTGAGCTAGTTTCGGATGCACCAGTGAATGGGGTGGTCATTTTTTGTGTGGTGGTGGTGACCATGCCCATGTCTGAAGTTATAGTAGCTGTGTCACCACTGGTGGTCGCATTCGAACTGTGGGTAAATGCCCTCCTAGGCTGCTCCTTCTCCTGGTCAACAAGGTCCTGCTTCATAGCGTCCTCGATCTGTACCCCTATCTCGTGTAGGTCTGCAAAGGTAGGAAAGGGTAAAACTATCATTTTTTGCATCATCCTGGGTTGGAGGTTGCGTACAACCATCCTTATCTGGTCTTTGTCAGAAGGCCTTGTAGTCATCATTGAGGCCTTTGATCTCCATCTCGTCACGAACTCTGAGAAACCCTCATTTAGTTCTTGGCGGGTGGCTTCGAGATCACGAGTTGTGACCTCGATCTGTGTGTTGTAGGAGTATTGAGCAATAAAGGCCTCAGCCAGCTCTTCCCAGTTCCGTTTCACAGAGTCCTTCAATTTTGCATGCCAGATTGCAGCTATCCCAGACATGGTTCGGCCAAAGAGAGACAACTTCTGAGCTGTGGTCAAACCCATTGGCTTCAAGATATCGGAAAACAGGTGGAGGTGCACCCTTGGGTCTCCAGAGCCGTCAAAGCGATCGATATGCGGCATTTTAAACTGCCCAAGAAGGTAATCAGATTTAATATACCCATCCTCTAAATCCGGGATGGGGTTCACTCCATGTGCTCGTCTGAACAACTCCTCCAGTTTATTGACCTTAAGTGCAGTTGGGTCAACCTTAAATTCAAAGGGCGTGTCCACTGGATTAGCCGGTGCTTTGGACAACTGAGGTGGGATTGGCAGTGGGACTGGCCATGTCGGAACATCCGTACTTTCCTGGACGTGAGCTGCCTCTCTGGGTATTGGAACCATAGGTGGGGGTGGAGCTGGGTGCGAAGCAGACGCTCCGTCTTGTTGGGGTTGCTGTTGCTGCTGAAGCTTGGTGAGTAAGCCCGCTTGTTGAGCCAGAACCTCTGCTTGGCGGGTGGTAAACTCTGCCCGACGAGCAGCATCCTGCTGCATGGCCTGCATGGCCTCTTGGAGTTGACGCACCTCCTCCTGCATATTAACTGAAAGCTGCGGATCCGAACAGAGGTGATGTGACTGGTGACTAACGGATCGGATGTCTGCCTTGCCTTAGCGAAGGAACACTGGTTGCCTTTGAACTGAATTTCTGACCTAACAAAGTCTATCAGCACAAGTCCGATGAACCTCAGGGATAGTGGAGCCTTCTGAAGCTATAGTTCCAGGACTACCCTAGCAAAAGAAAAAACCGACAGCATCTTAGCTCAATTTCACTAGAACGGATATAAGCATAGCAGAACGACTGTACTCATTACTGGTCACTGTTCCCCAAATCACTGCCCCAAAACTGAATCTGATACCCGCAGATATAACTGATTCTTAAAATCGACATCGGTGCCCTCGGTTCGATACCAGACTTGCAAACTGGTATATGCACTCCCTGTAGAGATACACTTTAAAAGCACATAGCAAGTAAAGAGAGCCAAAACACCCCTATGTTGGGGTAGGGTTTCCTTGTCCTATTTTTGTCAGCAGCTAGGGTTTCACTACGCACGCAGCGGTTTCAAACAACCTATATCGGGTAAGCAACCTGTCCTAGTTTGGAATGGTCACTATGGATTTCGATATGCACTAGGTCGAATGGTTAAAGAGGGTGCCCCGGTAAAACCGGGGTTTGTGTTCCCATACTGGTAGAGCCCGCAAGCAGTCAGCCTTATGGACATGCCTTGACAAGACAAGCCTCCGGCAAACCGCTCAGGAATAGAAGATGGCCAACACGGTGTCCTAGGCGCACCAATGCACATGCAATGCAAAGAAACACATAAGTGTAGTCAAAACAGGATATCACGAGTTCGAGTCAAGCTCTCTAAATCCCCAGCAGAGTCGCCAGAAACTGTAGACGCGCCCTTGGGCCTCACTCTACAGTTCGGACTCCCCTATTTTTTTTTGTTGCGGTTCTTAATCTGAACCAAAGAGTCCAACTCTGGCAAATCGTTTGAGAAAACAGATTTTTGAAAAGTAGTGCCAAACATGGACTGCTTTGCCAGATACAGAGTCGCCACCTAAATATTTTTAAAATGGGAAATTTAGGAAACCCTGACTCGGTGCCGAAGGCCACGTGTCCATCATCACCAAAGTTGTCTTGGCTCGGGAGCTTGGGTACGATCAGGGAAGGTCAGCTATGAGCACCCCCTTTCGCCCGGTCCGAAGACCAGCCTCTACTAACCGTGATATCCGATTTTGAAAACATTACATGCTCCTATTCCAATTATTAGCCTAGAATTACTATGTTATGCGCACAGCAAACAAGTATAGACTAGATCGCCTAATTTGGAAACAAACATTGCATATCCGTTCATTTTGAAAATGCTTTGGAATTTGCTACTCGCAAGTAGGCTAAAACACAGATTTCAATGAGTTTTCCCAACTCAAGCAATCCAATCTCCACCCACAGGCATTCAAACAGTTTATCTCATATAAGCACTTAGCCGCATGGTAAGCATACTGTTACGTTAACATCCACACGCATGCGATATGCTAAAGCATAAAATACTTACATCGTACTCCGTGCCAAAACAAGAAACTAGTTAGCAAACATGCATGACCTAGTTCATGTTAAATGGCTAATGCAACACAGGCGAAGATGCAATTTAGAGTAGGCTCGGCTAACCCTAAAATGGCATGTGAAATGCAATCATTCGATGCACATATTCAATTTGGAATTGAAAATACAATGCAGTTGTATGATGTACCGAGCCCGGTGCATGTCAACAAATGCATGGATGCACGCATGCATAGCATAAGGTATGCTAAAATAAACGTGCCCTAATCTACCATCATAAGCAGGTAAATAAAAAGGAAGAAAGAAATGGGGTTTGGAAGACATACACACACTCACCCACACTTATTACAAATATGCCCTCACACAGAGGGACCAAAAGAATATACAGTCCGAATAACAAATCGCTAAATTAATTATTACATAATTTCTAATCTAATCAAAATAAATGCAAAGAGAAGATGGCCGCAGCCCCCGCCTCGGGATGCGCGAATGATGCATGCTCGATCCGTCTTGCCCGGAAAATCCGCACCATACCACTGCTGCCTCTGTTTTCACTGTCCTGCCTCTCCAAAGACTGCCAAAGTCCTGGGACACGTTCCTTGCACACTGTAGAATACCATCGGCTGGAGGAAATGCCCACCGGCCATGAGGAATGTCCATCGGCTGCTGATGAAGCTATCGGCCATTCACAAATGGCTGGTCAAGATCAGATGTTGCCGGTCGGCAAAAACTTCCTCTGAAGAGCAGTTTGACAAAGAACAAAGGATGCGATTGCATGGCATGAAATTTCAAGCAAATGTGTGCGCCAACACATCCCTTATCATGATTTTGACTCAAAGGGGTATGTTCCTTGGTCCTCGGACCACCAATTGCGCATTTCGATGCATGATGGCCCAAGAAACCAAGTATGCACTTTGATTTCAAATGTCATGCAAACCAAACAAACACATAAAGCCCAACCTCTATCACTTGATCAAGAGGCAAGGCATGCATGCCAATGTAATGCAACCTAGGCATGTGATCTAGTATGCAACATGGGCATGCAAATGAACAATGTATGCTAGGCACGCAACCTAAACATATAAACAAACATGGTATGCAACAACATGCAATGATGGACTTAAAATAACATGGATAGCTCTCAAGCATGCCAAAATCAGTGGCCATTAAATGAAATGAGGTAACCGAAATGCACACAAACATGTCCAATGCATGGATCTATCCTAAGATACAACATGCAACTCTAACAAGGCATGGCAAATGATGAAACATAGCATATAACGGTGCATGTTTCAGATCTGAAATGGCATGCCCAATGACTCCAAAATGACTCCAAAGCATGCAAACATTTATGTAATGCATTATTAAGGACTTAAGCACTGAAGCTAGTGAGATGCAATACACTATAAGCATGCAAAGCGATGCTCGAATGAAGAAGACAGCCACAAAAAGTCCTCATGCAGCCCAAAATAATGCTAGAACATGTATGAAATGTAGCCAAAATAAGCTAGCATGCTTGGCTAAATTAGCATGTGATTTTGACTAGCTAGCATGATTTACATGGCAAGTGTATGATGCAAAGCCCAAAAAGGAAAAGTCCCTTCTACAACACTGATGAGGGACCAAAAATATGACTACTCACAGTATATGACAGCCCCCAAATCAATATGAAAACATGCTCAACATGCAATGCAAGATTAAGGCCACAAGAGGGCTATAACATGAAGTATACAAAAAATGCATCAAACGGCCAAAGACCCTTAATGAAATATGTCCAAGGGGTCAAAATATAAGCCATTCCAGTTCTGGTGATGGCCCAAAAACATAATCAAGACGGGCCAAGAAAGCATGCAAAAATGGGGGCCAAAGAGGGGTATAATGGTAAGCACAACATGGAGGCCCGCAAAAGTGGTGGTCCCTTATACAATGTTGTAGAGGGACTCAAAATAAGCCTACTCACAGTTCATGACACACTCCAAAAAAATTTACATATAGGCCAAACAAATCATGCAAATTTACGGTAAATAGGAGGGATTATGAAGTAAGTGCAAGATAGGGGGCCCAAAAATGGTTGAGCCCTTCTTCAATTTTGAAGAGGGGCTCAAAATAGGCCCACTTACAGTTTACATTATGCTCGAAAACAGATCACACATAGGCTAGAAATTTCAGGCAAAATAATGGCATACAAGATGGTATTGAAGCAAGTACCAAATGGAGCCCTTGAACAAACATAAATAATGGCTCAAGAGAGGCCTAGTTTCAGTTAGGGTCGGAGCCCAAAACAGTAAACAAATAGGCCTAAGAGATGAGGCAAGAAAATGCTACAAAAGAGGGAAATGGCAACTTACCCTTGAAGACCACTTCTTTTCTACCTCTTGGCTTGAGGAATGTTGCTTCTAAGCCTCTGAAAAGCTCCCCTTGCTGCTGGAAATGGAGTGGTGGTGGTGGTGCTTGGTGGTGATGAAGAAATGGCCAAGGATTTGAGAGGTTTTGAACTTGGAAGTGTAGAGAGAGAGGGATGTTTTAGAGTGAGAAGCTCCCAAGATTTTCTTTTTTTGTTCTAACCTTCAGCCATATGAGATATAAGGCCCTATATATGTCAAAATAAGAGCTTTTGGTCGAAATATCCCAATTGAAAATATCTGCTACAGTGTATTGATAAATATCTGTCAAAAATCTGACTTCTAGGCACTTTTGGCCGGCCGGCAATCTTTTGTGCCGGTCGGATAAATAGAGTGCCGATGGAAGGCTAATGAGGTCAAAAAGTGCCGGTGGAGATCTTGATTGAAGCCCCGGAAGTTATCTTTCCAATGGCACAAACCTTGCATTAAAATTCCTCCTGTGGAAAAAGTTATGCCCTTTTTGGTGAAGCCGCGCAGATTCGATCCAACCGGACTAATCCCCTATTTCAACCAACCATATCTCCCCCACCCGGACTTGGATTTGAGAGATTCTTGAGTGCAAAATGAAGCCCCGGAAGTCCTCTTTTCAACGATGGTGGCCTCATAGCTCAACTCCAAGTGTATAGACAGATGAGCTTGTTTTAGCGATGACCGCTCGTCTTTCTCCTACACGGATTCATGCTGAACTTCTCCCAAACTAGTTTTCTCCCCTCTTCTCCTCTTTTCTTCAACTTCAAACCCCTAAGTAAGATGTTTTGAAAGATTTTTCAAAGATTTCATCTCTCTTTCATTCATCTCCCCTTTGTCCTTGCTCGGTTTACCGAAAAGCACAACATTTACCGAAATGCGAGCGTCGGAACATCGTGAGAATTTTATTTAAAAAATGTTTTGAAAGAGAGGGTTTTAAGGTATAAAAACCATCAAAAATAATTTTGGCCCACAATGGGGTATGAAGTTGAGATTTGCCTCTCTCCTTGCCGAAGAAACTGAACCTGTGCACTGCACACCTTTCTCCAACAAGTAAACCATCAATAGTGCCCAAGTCTTGAGGGCAGTCAAAAATGGGGTGTCTACAAGTAGCTTCACCTTGCTTCTCGCCAAAATCATCCAAAATTCTTCTTAGCCAAATTGCTTGTCTAGTTGCCAATGATGCTAAAATATATTCGGCTTCGGCAGATGATTGTGCCACAGTTTGTTGTTTCTTGGATGACCATGAAATTACGCCCGATCCAAGAGAAAATGCATACCCAGAAGTGCTTCTCATATCATCAATACATCCGGCCCAATCACTATCACAAAATCCAATTAACTTTGCATCAACAAATTTCTCATAAAAAATTTCATAATCAAGTGTACCTTGAATGTATCTCAACACTCTTTTTGCAACCCCAAAATGAATTTGGCTTGGACTGTGCATGAACTGAGACAATAAACTTGTAGCATACATGATGTCCGATCTTGTAGCAGTTAAGTACAACAAATTTCCAACCAAACTTCTATAAAAAGATGCTTCAGCTTCTTTGCTTCCATCTTCCTTTGACAACTTTTCATTCACAATCAAGGGAGTAGCAACTGCTTTGCAATTCTTCATTTTAAATTTCTCAAGAAGTGGTTGAGCATACTTCTTTTGGCAAATAAAAACACCACCATTGTTTTGGTAGATTTCAATGCCTAAAAAATGATGCAATAGCCCCAAATCACTCATTTCATATTTCTTCATCATCTCCCTTTTAAAATCTTCAATCAATTTTTCATCACTACCGGTAAAAACCAAATCATCAACATAAAGTGAAACAATGAGAATACCGGTTGTACCTTGCCTCTTGATATACAAAGTTGGCTCACTTTTGCTTCTTTGAAAGCCCTTTTCATTGAAGTAAGCATCAATTTCACTATACCATGCCCGGGGTGCTTGCTTTAGGCCATATAAAGCCTTCTTCAACTTGTACACTTTATCTTCTTTGCCTTTGACAACAAAACCTTGAGGTTGATTAAGATACACCTCTTCTTCTAATTTTCCATTAAAGAATGCTGATTTTACATCAAGTTGGTGCAAGAACCAACCATTTTGAGCCGCTAAAGCAATGATAGCTCTAATTGTATCAAGTTGAGCCACATGAGCAAAAGTTTCTTGGAAATCAATTCCAGGTTGTTGTGAATACCCTTTTGCCACAAGTCTTGCTTTGTTCTTTTGAATAGAGCCATCTAGATTGAACTTTGTTTTGAAAATCCACATCACACTAATCATTTCTTTTTCTTTCGGTTTCTCCACTAACTCCCAAGTCTTGTTATTCTCAATCACATGAATTTCATCTTCCATTGCTTTCTTCCATGCTTCATCTTTAATTGCCTCTTCAAAATTTTCAGGTTCAACAATGCATAAATTACATCTTGCATACACATCACTAAGAATCCTTATATTTCTTGGAGTTGAACTTAGAGATGAAGAACTTGAACTTGAACTTGGAGAAGATTGTAAACTAGCAATTAGTGACACTCTTTGTGGAGATTCAAGAGTTGCAACATCTTCAACTTGTAGACTTTCTGATTCTTCATTGAAAGCAATGCTTTGATCTTGGACTTTCTTTTCCTTCCAATCAAAAGATGCCTTCTCATCAAAGAGAACATCTCTACAAATAATCACCTTATTTTGATCCAAACTGAAGAGTCTATAGCCTTTGGATTTTGAGCTATAACTGTAATATCCCTATTCTGTAGTATGATAATTGATCCTTAATATGAATATGATTATGTGTTTAATATGATTTTGTGTCCCATTATGTGAAAATATGTGGTTTTGAATTTCTATCTATTCACCGTAGAAATATCTGTTTGATTATCTGCTTTGGAAATTAAATTAAAGGCCTTATCAGTCACAGAATCCGAAATTGATTATGCCATTGTGATTGGCATAATTTTTAGAGCCTACGGTGAAATTTAATTTGGAAATTGATTCGGATCAGATTAAATTGATTTAATTAATCATAAAGTGCTCAATTGTCTATTATTAAATTAATGTGACTTAGTGGGGCACTATGTACTCAAACATCCTCTTTGTTATTCTACTTGGCTGATTCTAACTCAAGAAAAAGAGAGAGGGGTCGGCTAGAGAGAGAGAAAGAAGGAGAGTTGGGTGTTTGGCTCAATTTTGTGAAGATTGGAGGATTAAACTCAAGATTTTGCCATAGATTGGGAGAATTAAACCTCTAGGTACGTGAGTGCATGAATTGTAATTAGTAATTTTGTGAATTGAAGGTTGAAAAATGATTAAGAACATGAATTAAATTGTTTATGAGGAGATTGAGTTGTATGTGTTGAATTTAAAGTCAATAGATGCATGCATGTAGGAAATTACTATGAATTTCCATATTTGAACACAATGTGTATAATCTATGTTGAATCTTGTTTGAAATCCATGTACTTGATCATCTCTTCACCAATTAAGTTGATATGAATGAATATTTCTCACATGTAAGAGTAGATCATGGAGGTATGAGCTTTGCATGTTTGAATTTGATGTGTTGGTGATGAGTTTGGGTTAATTTGAGGCATGCATGTAAGTAATTCAAGAAATTGAGCTTTATTGTGTTATAATTTGGTGTTGGTATCATGTTAGTATATGTATATGTGAAATTTGAGCCATGGCATGCGAGAAATGTTGGTTAGAGTGTTGAATTCGAACTCAAAAACCATTCTGGAAAACCCAAAATTTTTGATGTTCGCTCGAGCGGGGGAACCGCCGCTCAAGCGGGGATTTCGAGCTCCCAGTATTTTCTTGCAGGCATGGTGTCCGCTCGAGCGGGAAAGTTCATGCTCGAGCGGGGAGCTATGTAGGATGAACTTTCGCTCGAGCGTCCGAGTTCACGCTCGAGCGTAAAAATGATGCAACTAGCACTTTTGTAGACCTAATGGGTCCGCTCGAGCGGGGAATCCCACGCTCGAGCGGGGTTCCTGTTTTCTGAAATTTTGAAAGTGTATTCTGCATTTCGTTTTCCATTCTCTTTCACTTGCAAGTACTCTTAGGCACGCATTAAGCATTGTAATTGAGTTAAAGAGATAAGAATGAAGCCTAAAGAGGAATATGTGAATTAAAGAATGGATTGAATCATTTGTGACCCATATGTGCTATATGATGTGTAGGGTCAAGCTCCAGGGCAAATCCACAAGCCGATCACTGTGAGTAATATCTTAACAAGATATTTGAAATATGTTGTTGTCTAATTGTTTACTTCTATGTAAGTTTTGTAAGTTCATTAATTTGAATGGTGGACACCGATTGACATAAATGATTGGGCCGAAGGCCGATTGACATGAATGATTGGGCCGAAGGCCGATTGACATAAATGATTGGGCCGAAGGCCGATTGACAAGAATGATCGGGCCAAAGGCCGATTGACATAAATGATTGGGCCGAAGGCCGATTGACATAAATGATTAGGCCGAAGGCCAATTGATACAAGTGATTGGGCCAAAGGCCGTCTGCTGTAACTGTTTTAAAGATTGCTTATGTATCTTCCTTATTTGATATTATTCGCTGGGCTTTCGCTCACACTCATTCATGTATATGTAAGTGAACCAAGGGATGTCCAGAACCAGCCTCGGTGAAATTGTGAGAAACAGTCAAAGTTTTGAGAAGTCAGCCCAAACGTCTCACGCACGAGACTATCTTTGCCTTTGTCCTTTGTTTATAGTTTTGTTATGTTGGTGAAAGCATTGGACTACTTTTGTATATAAGTCTTGGGTTTGACTGACTTAAACTTGTATGACCCTGTATGTTCAGTGTTCTGTGTTAGTACATATTTTGATGTGAGTTATTAACATATAAATGTTTGGAATGTTATGGTGTGCATATAAGCACAGCTCTATGGACAAAGTTTTAAATTTGCTTCCGTTTGGCCCCTTTACTCTGATGAGTTTTGTTTTATTTGGTTTAAGGCCGTAGGTAATCTCGTGATTACTGGCCGGTTATGGCCTTAACCCGTAGGGGCGGGTTTGGGTCATGACAATAACCCACAAAGATGCATTTCTTACTATTTTCATCAAGCTTGTGCCTCACTTCTTTTGGAACATGAGCATAACAAATACAACCAAACACCTTCAAGTGATTCACCGATGGTTTCCTTCCACTCCAAGCTTCAAATGGAGTTTTGTCCTTAAGAGCTTTTGTAGGACATCTATTCATCAAGTAAACTGCTGTATACACGACCTCACCCCAAAAAGTTTTGGGTAGCCTCTTCTTATGTAGCATAGACTTAGACATCTCCTCTATGGTTCTATTCTTTCTTTCTGCCACGCCATTTTGTTGTGGAGTGTACCCAACAGTCAATTGCATTTCCATTCCAATATCTTCACAAAATTTCATAAACTCATTTGAGTTGTATTCTCCGCCTCTATCACTTCTCAATACTTTCATCAAACAACCACTTTGTCTTTCAACAAGATTTTGAAATTTCTTGAAGATAGAGAAAATTTCACTCTTTTGTCTCATGAAATACACCCAAGTCATTCTAGTAAAATCATCAACAAAGATAATAAAGTATTTGTTACCTCCATGAATTGGTGTATCCATAGGTCCACACACATCGGTATGGACAAGCTCCAATGGTGCTTTAGCTCTCCATGCTTTCTCCTTTGGAAATGACTCTCGGTGATGCTTTCCAAGTGCACAACCTTCACAAATATGTTGCACTTCATGAATGGTTAGCAACCCAAAAACCATATTGTTTTGTTGTAGATGCTTCAAGCTTTGAAAATTCAAGTGCCCAAATCTTCTATGCCAAAGCCATGAATTATCAATCACATCCATCTTCAAAGCCGTATTTTTTCTATACCGGAAAATGAGAGGAAAACTTCTATTCTTCTCTATCTTGATTTTTGCTACAACTTGGCTTTTCCCCCATTTGTCAAAAATTTTGCAAAAATCGTCTTCAAAGTGAACAAGGTATCCATGCTCCATAAGTTGTCCAACACTTAGCAAATTTTGCTCCAAGTCTGGAACTAAGAGAACATCAGAAATGAATCTTGTACCCATCTTGGTTTCTATAGCAATAGTACCTTTTCCTTTTGTTTGGACTAAGGCACCATTCCCCATTTTTACTTGAGAACTGGAGGAAGCATCCATTTTCACAAAAATGCTTTCATCTCCTGTCATGTGATGCTACATCTGCTATCGAGAAACCATACATCCTTGGTTTGATCCGATGCCTTGTGACAAGCATAAAACATGTGCCCTTCATTTTCTTGCTCCTCGGAAAAATTAGCTTGTTGAGTGCTCTTGACTAGGCAATCCTTCTTGAGATGCCCAAATTTGTTGCAATTGTAACATTTTGGCTTTCCTCGAAACCAACAATCTTTATCAACATGATTGCTTCGGTTGCAAATTCCACACTTTTGTTGAGTGGACTCTTCATTTTCCTTTCTTTGAAAATTAGACCTTCCTCTTCCTCTTGCATTTCTTGCTCTTCCGGTTTCATTTCCTCTTCCTCTTCCCCTTTCTCTTCCTCTTCCTCTTCCTTGGGAATTAGAGGTACAAACATTGATTGAAAAGCATTTTCAATTGACTTTTCAGATTGCTTACTCAACCTTTGCTCAAATGCTTTAATTAAACCCATCAATTCTTCAATACTCAAATCAGCAAGATCTTTAGTTTCTTCAATGACATCAACAATGGGATTGTATTTCTCCGGCAAACTTATCAAAATTTTCTCAACAACTCTTTGATTAGTAATATTATCCCCATAAATTTTCATTTGGTTTACAAGTTCCATAACACTAGAAAAATAATCCTTCAACAATTCCATATCCCTCATCTTTAAATTTTCAAAATCTCTTTTCAGTGATTGAAATTTGATGGTTCTTACCTTCAAGTTGCCTCTATACTCTTTCGAAGAATATCCCATGCCTCCTTCGCTTTTGTTGCATTGATAATTCTTGGAAAGATTGCTTCAAACTCCTTGTTGAATAAAAGAGAGAGCCTTTGAATCCTTCTTCCTTTGCTTTTAATTGGTTCTTTCGAGGATTTGTCAAAGCTCCTTCATCTTCGTGTTCCTCGAACCCATTCTCAACAAGATCCCAAAGCTCGTGATAGACAAAAATAGTTCTCATTTTCACATACCAAAAATCAAAATTTTCACCATTAAAGATAGGAATGGATACATTTTGGTTGTTGGGATTCGGTGGACATCGGTTTGTTCTTCTTCGAGGCTTGTTTTCCCATATCCGATCTCTACGCCCAGCTTGTTCTTGACCCAACCAAAGCTCTGATACCACTTATGTTAGCTTTTGATAAAACTCTCTTTAGGATGAACTATATTTTGTACTGAATTTTTCTCAATTATTGATTCATATATTTTGCCCATAGGCTTACATCCTTTATATAGAGAAGGTTATACAAAAGTTTAATGAATAAGATCCATGAACCTAAACAACCTTACAATTAACTAGGTACATGAATATAATCTAAACAATGTACTTAATAAATATAAAATACATGAATATAAAAATACATGAATACAAAGAATGTATGTACTCAATGTATTCAATGCATGCAATGTATCCAATGTATCTAATGTAAATATGGCATTAATTTTAACAGACTTGGTCTTTGAACTCACGGTTGGTGAGGGTTCCAGATGTTGAGGTCACATCCAGTTTCATACCAAGGCAATTGGACATGCTTCTTATGGACTTAATCAGATCTGGGGGCAAGGTGAAGGAGATTGTGGAAAAGTCCAAAGAATTATTCACTCAACAATCTCTGACTTTGAGAGAATCCTCATTTCTCTGCAATGGACCTTCAATTTCTTTTCTGATGGGACCAGAATCAGACCAATTATGGAACCAAAAGGACGTACTTGTACCACTTTTCAGGAGGATTTTGGTGCCTTTTTGGGGGGTGTCATTGCCTATTTGAATACCTCTCGGGTTGAAGATGGTCTAGGGTTATTCTATTTGGGTCGTGATATTTGGCATTGAGAAGTTTGACCCAAAGAGCATCCTTTTCTTTTTGATATCTCCAATTAAACTTAGCCATTGAAACTCTATTAACCATGTTGGTTTGTCTAATGCCCAGACCTCCTACAAACATAGGCTTGGTGACTGTGTCCTAACGTATAGCATGAATTTTCCTAGTTTCAGAGGTGGTGCCCCAAAGGAAGTCTCTACTAAGCTTATCGAGGGTGTTGCAAATGGATTTGGCCAGAGCATTGCATTGCATGACATAACAGGGAATAGCAGCATTAACTTCTTTGATGAGGGTTTCATGGCCTGGCTTGGATAGAAGCTTACTCTTCCAATCTGCGAGTTTGGATTGGATTTTATCTATGAGGAATTGGAAAGAAGCTCTATTGGGTCTAGACTAATGGATAGGCAAGCCAAGATATTTCTCAATAGTATAGGATATTTAATAGATGTTGATTATGCTACAAATACAAGTGAGGTAATAAAATAGTAAAAACGAAGTAAGCACTATATCTTAAATATCCATAGCAACATATGGAGTGTACAAAGTTTTTAAAATTATATTGAACATAGTTTCACGGGTATAGTTACAAGCTGGTATTACAACTTGAGAGAAAGTGACAAAGAAAAATTAACAGCAGAAACTACCCCAGAAGGTATATTAAACTTATTTATAAAATATATTGAAGATGAATTTGTAAGAAAATAGTGAGATGAAGATAAAAGAAAACGAGAATGGGTTAGAAAACTAAGTAATATAAAAACATGAATATGTAGAAAATTATATATGCGAATATTCATAATTATTATGAAATAGGTAGAAATAAAATTCATTTAACTACATTTTTTCATAAATTACCATATCCTATAAATATTAATACAGAAGAAAAATATGAAAAATGGTTAAAAGAATTAGGAGATGCCACAAGTGACATCTTGGATCATAGAATTAGATATCTAAGAGAATAGGCAGGACAAGCATGCATGAAAATAAAACAAAGAAAAAAAATAAAAAAATAATAATATTTACATTGCTGGCAAACACCAAATGTAGGGGGATGTGAACCTTCAAGAAAGAAAAAAAATACAATAAGAAAAAGAAAATGGTTTATAAAAGGAAATTTTTAATAAAAAAAAAAGAGGAGAAAAATATAAAAGAAAGTAGAGAAAATTGTTGAAAAGTGCACTGTAAATAGGGTATAAGGCATTAGGTCTTATGGATATTTTTTTCTTAGTGAGAAGTTCACTCTTTGTAAAATATTATGATGAGAAGTCCATTTTATTATTTTGAAGGATATTTTGTTTTTAATTTTACCCCTTAATCTATCTGTTTAATTTTTTTGACTATTTATTTAAATATTTTATCTGTTTATTTTTTTGATTATCTGTTTAAATATTTTTGTTATCTATTTAATTTATTTTAACCAGTGTTATTAAAGGCGCGCCTAGGCCCAAGTCTTATCCAGGACCAAGGTTTGCGCCTTGTAGTATTCCAGGCTAGGCGACTTCGATAAGGCGTGCCTAGGCCCAAGTCCCATCCAAGTCCAAGGTTTGTGCCTTATAGTGAGACAACTATGATAAGGCACCTGATTGGCCCATGGGTTGCATCTTGAGGGCTATTTTTTTATTGTTGCTTTAATTGATTTTGTTTAAAACCTGACCATTGATTTAATATAGTACAGCTACAGAAGATCCCTATTCTTATTACAGATGTCAATACATTGGGCATTCAACCCCAAATCAATGATAGAAGAAAAATTAACCATAATTTCTAATATATAAAAAACACTAAATGTTTAACATTTCATTTTGTTTATGTTGAACTATAAATTATTTACTTATATTAAATTATATTTTCTTTTTCCGTACAAGATGCGCTTCACTTCGGTGAAACCTGCGCCTTGCCTTGCGGCTTAAGCCTAAGCCCCCAGGAGACCTTGGCGCCTTGGTGCGCTTATCGCCTTTAATAACACTGATTTTGACTATTTGTTCAAATTTCTCTTTTCTATTGAAACTATCCGTTAAATTTTTTTATCAGTTAAACTTAGATTTGAAGGCCATTTTTCCTATTTGTTGAAAATTCACAAACTTGAAATATTTTATCTTTTGAATTTTTATAATCTTTTTTTTTTTATTTGTTCAAATTCGCAAGCTTATTTCCACGAACTGTTGAAATTTTTTTCATCAATTCAAATCATTTTATGAAATAGAGTTAAACTCCAAATTTTGAACAGATCTAACAACAACACAATCAATGGTTTGGGAAACGGTTGAAAAAACGTGCGCCAAAATAGTGGAACAAAAAAAGCTTGTAGATCAGGTCAGATCTTGTTGAACAAACATGCAGATCTAACAACACAATCACAAAATTCTAAAAACACCGAGACATTCACCAAAACGAAAAAAATAAAATAAATAAGATGTGTGGTGAGATTCGATCACTGATGGTTCACGATCTATTCAGATTGGCGGTGACGGAGGTGGTGGTCAGTCAGCAGATTAGAAGAAGATGAAGAGGATAGTGAAGCGAGACAGACAGACAGATAGACACTGATGGCGTGTAAATGGGCTATACAATATATTTATTAGATGGGTAGTTTGGACATTTTACGTCAATATGTCCTTATGGATAAAATATTTTAAGATGTGAACTTTTGAACAAATAAAATCTAAATTTAGATTTATGGACCAAGTGCACAAGAAAGTATTATAAAAAAGCACTATAATTTCAATAAAAGAAGAAGATTTTTCAAAAAAAATAATTATTGTTCTAAGAAAAAAAGATTTGTAAATGTTGGGCATGTGGAGAAATATGTCTCTTTGCAAATCAATTTAGAAATAAAATAATAATAAAATAATAAAAGCCTCAGGAAACTTGAATTATGTTGTGTTAGACGAAGAAGAAGCATTAGAATTGGCTCAATAAAAATAATAAAGGAACAAGTATAAATGTATACATATTGGGAGTATACAAATACAAATTACACCATTGTTTGATAAAGGACATGATATATATATATATATGCATTTTTGTGTGATATTAGGCAACTAAATTTCAGAAGGTCGATAATTAGTGGAATAAAAAGTAATCTATGTGGGGGGGCCATAAGATTTTAATTGCAGACCAAGATATTATATTAGCTTAAAAGATGGATTCATAAATAGATTTTAAACATGAAAAATCTAAACTGTAAGAATTGATATACATGAAACCACATATCCATTAAGGATATTTTCAAAGATAATATATAAGCTAGATAACACCATAAATCCTAAAATGCAACTTAAAATTATAGAAGCAAATAAATTTGAACATATTAATAAAAAACCAATAGATTAAATTACGCCTAAAAGAATAAATTATAATGAAATTAAACTAGATAATAGATGGATAGCAAGTTTTAATAACCTTAAAAATATTATAAAAAGAAAAAAGGAGAACTTACGTACAGGTCCTAATAGGTGAACTAATTAACTAATAGGTCATGTGAGAATTAAAGACATTTTTCATCAAATACTATTAAAAAACGTCTCTAATTGTTAATTTTCAGTGACATTTTGAAAATTTTATCACAAAAAATGTCACTAATTATAAGTTTTAGTGACAGTTTAAAAAAATCGTCAAAAAAAAAGTCACTAATTTTAAACTTTCAGTGACAGTTTGAAAAATTAATTATAGAAAAATTTCATTAATTGTAAATTTTAGTGACAATTTATAAAAACTGTGATAAAAAAAGTCACTAATTATCAATTTTTAGTGACATGTAAAAAATTATTTTTAGCGATGATTTTACTAAGACTTATTTTCAATAGGACTTGATGGGAATTAAGTCCAACTATTAGGACCTACTGATAATTTACCTAAGAAAAAATATAATAAAAATTGATATACATGAAATATTAAAATAGAAAGTCCTGGCACTTCGGAAAATAATGACAAAATAGATAATACAATTATATCATCAAGAAGACACTATAGATAATTCTAGTATACAATCCAGTTGAAATTCAGTTTGTAAAAGAATAATAGGATATAGAACCACGAGTGTGCTACTATATGAAGATGAAGAAAATCTAACGGTTTGGGCAAAAGAAGATGAAGAAGAGGCACAAAAGGAATATGACACATTAAGTAAAAGATACAGCAAAAAGAATGAAAAAAATAAAATGTCATTAGCATGTACTAATGTTAATAGTATATATACATATATTATCACACCCTAAACCCGGGCATGACTAGTTGTGGCCCATAGGGACTTAGCCCAAGGCACACGTAAGCCTAAATATGAAGCCAAAATCACAAAGAATAAATATGACGATAGCCCAAAAATAAATAAATCAAAACCCAAACCAGTGACAAGTCACAAGTATAAATGGTAAAACTAGCCATAACCAACATCTAAAAATATATACTAAATGGGCTATGTGATCCCGCTTTTTTCACTTTCTTTGAGTATGTGGGGATCGAGCTACTCGATCAACTTCATGGGGTCCAAGGGCGGCGCCTCAGTGGGGTTGAGGCGGGGCCTCGAAAAAAAATGCAAAATGCATTAGAAGTTGCTTATGCCTTTCGATCGGCGGTTTATGCGCCGGCGAAGAATGTTTGGTTTCAGAAGTTCGACCTATCTGCAAAAGTACTGGGAAAGTGTATTTGACGCTCGAGCGAGGCTTTCCACACTCGAGCGGACCATGTTATATCAGTTCGTGAATCTGATATTTCAGATCACTTTTGTATATCTCTCTCTAAAAACCCTTTCCTCTCCCTTCTCTTTATATTTTCCTACGCCAAATAGGATCAAAACCTTGATTTCTCAAGATCCATTAGAGTTCTGCCATAAGTTCTTCATCAAAGTTGGGAAACTTCTCGAGGGCTTCGTTGTGTGCAGTGAAGATCGAGTTTCGACACCGTTCATTTTGGGAATTTCATCTCATTTCTTCTTCAAAACTTGAGTTAAGGATTTTCTTAGAGTTATATGTATGTTTTTGCAAGATCTAGATGATTTTCGAAACCATCCTTTGATTAGCTTTGAAAAATTGATTGTTGATTTCAAGAAGATGAGTGATTTTGAAAGAGGGTTTAATTTCTTTTCCTTTTAAAATAGAAATTGAATGTTTTGAACCATATTGATTGAAGAAAGATGATTTTGGGGAGATTCTTCTAAATATTTAGAGTTGAATGGTTTTGGTGAGAAAACCTAGAAATTGGGTCTTTTCTTTGAAAGATGTTGAAAATCCTTGGAAAATGTTGTCATATTTATTTTGTGTATCAAAATAAATGGATGTTTTGAAAATTGTTTATTTATATATAAATGACGATTTTTGTGAAAAAAAAAAATGAAAAATGTTGTTTATTTTGGAAATTGTTGTCAAAATGTTGATTTAGTCTTGAATTGACTAAATTGTTGAGATTGCTCGAAATGTGGGAATTACGTTATTCTCTTGAATGAATTGGATATAAAAGTATATATATATATTCATCTTGTGGAATTGTGTTGAAAAGAGGATTGAGAATTTTGATCACAATGGTATATTGTGTGGAACAATTAAATATAGAAGTAATGTTGCATTGCATTATTAAGCATACATTGGCATTTCAATTCATTGGACTATGTTAAGCTTTGGAAATTTGCATTGAGAAAAGAATGTTGGAAAATGGGTTTTCATGAAATGGTTTTGGGGTAAATATGGTGGTAAGTCTTGATAGGTGGTGTAGATGAAATTGTTTAAGTTGGCCTGAGTGTCCTTGGTGAAAGACTAGAAAGTCGCGTGGATAGGTGTCGAGCCTTCCGGTTAATACCGGTAAAAATGACAATTGGTAGTACTCGTATAGTCTACTTACAGACACCGACCTAGGGATTACTAGAGTTGTATTTACCGCCCCCTGTAATTAAATTGATAAATTTTGAATAGTTGAAGTTGCATAACATCATTGAGCATGATGGTTTTCAAAAGATGAATATGTGTTTTATTTTCAAAAAGGCATAGCATGGCAAGTGCATTCATCTCTTGAGACTTGTATAAAATGTATATGTTTTGTTAAGAATTTTCTATTGGGCTTTATGCTCACTCTACCGGATTTTTGTGTAGGAAAGACCGTGGTGAATCCGCCTAATTGAGGGCGTGAAAATGTGTGTGTTGAGAGCACTAAAGTTCTCATTTGCTGTGATCCTATTTGTAAGCCAAGGGCTATGTATGTGTGGGTTTGAATAACCATTTTGTATACCGGGCTTAAGCCTTGGAAGATTGTAAACCCTTGGGGGTGCTTATTTGGTTATGTACTTGTTGTTGAATCAATATAATATCGCATGAGGAACTATTATTATTATGTAATGCAAGTATGGGAAATTATATTTGGTTTTCCCTTAAAAGAGTCATGATTGTTGCATTATCATTTGGGCTAGAAATTTGGGGCGTTATAGGAACACAAACCGCCCATAAAATAAAATAATTCTAAATAAAATTCAACCACAATGTATGCACAAAACCAACGTAACAAGCTAAAACAAAAAATAATGACTGTCCTAAAGGTTTATGCAATTGAGTTCCTACTATGCCATGAGTCCACTCTAAATCCTTTTAACACCTGGAAGTGATAATGTAATGACCCAGAATTTCTCCTTCCGCTCGAGCGGGAGAGTTGGCGCTCAAGCGGGTCTCCAGGATGAGTTGTATTTCTGAGGCATGTGGACTCATTTTGACATCCTATTAGTGTATTTGGAGCGTCTTTATTTTATTTTGGGATTCTAGTTGAGGTGGTAATATGATGGTAATGTATGATTGAACCAAAGAATTTAATTCGGATAGTTATTTTACGAATAGCTGCCACTCTTTTTCCCTTTTCTTTTTCCACACTTTGAATTTGGATATGAGGTTAGAACCATTGGAAAGCTTATTTCCGGGGCTTCAATTTGGACACAAGAATGACCTAAACGGAGTCCGGATAGGAGAGTTACACCTATTTGAAGTTTTGGAATCTGTCTGGAACAGTCCGCTCGAGCGAGCATTTGGACGCTCGAGCGAGGGTTTCAGGACAGCAGCCTTAAAACGAGATTTTTGATCAGTTATTGATATTTTCTTTTCCCCTCTTCTTTTCCCTTCTCCTAAGTCCGAAACCCTAGCTCCAAACCCTTGAATTCCTTTACTTTGATCAACAACCCACCATGATTCTTGTATCAAGGATGAAGAACAAGAGGAGATGAACATTTTTTCAACCGATTGGAATTCGAGATTGCATAGGATTCTTCTCTAGGTTTGGTTTCTTGCTTGGTTCTTGAGGTAGGGATTCTCCTTGCTCTTTTCCAAATCTCCATCTATGGATAGACATGTGGTAATTTTTGTATTGCATGAAAACTATATCATGTTGGATTTTGTATAAATTCATGAGGTTGAACTTTGGGTTGGTTGTGGGTTTTAGATCCATGATTATTAGATGTGTTTTGGGGCTAATTGGGTGTTAATTAGCTAGTTGTTGTTGAAAGGAGAAACCCTAATATTTATTGATTTAATAATTTAATAGGGTTTGATCTTTGGGTAAATACTTGGGTATTTGATTTAATGGAAGCCATTATTGGTTATTTTAGATGATTGAGGCCTTTTGTTCAATAATGAGAAAGAGGAGGAAAACCCTAATTTAATGGTTATGATTTAATTTATAAAATTAAATTGGAATGACTTTGAAAAGAATGTGGTTGATTAAAATGAGTTTTTGGCTCTATTGCCTTTGGATTTGATTTTGTGGAAACAAAAGGGATGAAGTTGGTTTTGAAAATAAAAGGAGGTGGGATTGTTTTGTGGAATGGGAAAAGTACTTGGAATGGGTATGAATGTTGGATTGTTGTATCTTATACCACTATGCTAGTATTAGTGATAAGTTGATAATCTCATGATAATTGAGTATGTTTATAGATATACAATATACCTGCATCTAGAGGTTTTGTCCTTGGTCATCGGTGGAGGATGACACGGTTGCGTTGAACTGTTGTGTATGCATTACACTATTGATTGATTGTGTATATGACGTTGTGTTTATATGCATTACTTGTGTATGAGAGGAGATAGGGGATGTACTCCCGGTTTAGGGGAAGATGGGGGATGGACCTCTAAACCGGATTTGTTGGAGGGTTTAGGGGAAGAAAGGGGATGGACCTCTAAACCAGATTTGTTGGGAGGAGAAAGGGGATGGACTCCACTAGCATCACATATATGTGTGCTCATTGTTAATAGAAGTATTTCTATTTATTGTTGATATGATACATCACCACCATGTGTATCAGTTGGGAAGTATGGAAGTGAAAGTGGTTGTGATTGATACAATACCAGCATGTGTATTTGTTATGTTATAGAGAGGTTTAACTTAAGGTGTTTATTTATTTGATATGATACATCACCAAAATGTGTATCAGTTGGGAAGTATGGAAGTGAGTTGATTGTGATTGTTACGATACCAACATGTGTATTCGTTATGTTATCAGATATGTTTAACTTGATTTGTTATCCCTGTTGAATTTGGAAATATTGTTAATGAGAGATGGAACCCTTGTTAAGTTATTGGGCCAGGTTCTGAGCCATAATTGGAAGGTGGATTGTGCCATAGACTATGTGTCATAGGCAATGTAGACATTCGTGTCATGAAATTGTAATTAGATTATCTTGTGTTAATCATGTATTAGTTGCTACCCCTTGTCTTTTAGAAGTGTAAGGAGAATCAAACATTTTAAAAATATGTTATAGAATATGTGTGGAAATTGGAGAATAATAGTGGTCTTAGTGAATTTATTTCCTAAGTAATTGCTTGTGTGTAAAGGATTGGGAATGGGGTTAATGAAAGGAAAAAGGGAAAGATGAATCTTATAGTGTTGAATGATATAATTGTTTTTGAGAAAAGTTTATATATATTTATATATATATTTTGTCTAAATCGTCACATTACTATTCTAGTATGAGAATGAGTGTGCATGATCATAGCTATCTGTACTGTTGTTATTGTTGAGGATCAAGTTGAGATCCCTACTGGACTATATGTTCATCCCACGTTGTTGAATCTTTTTCAGGTGTTTAGCAGGATGTGCTACAAGATTTGGATCTTCTTGTTTGTGGGCCACGGGGCCTCTTTCTTGTTGGCGGAAAGCCATATGTGTAAAAGGGTTACACCCTTCAGTTGTTTATTTAAAAGTTGTAAGCCTAAGGGCAATTTATTAGTATGTTCATGTAACATTTACTTGCATACGAATGAGAGTACTGATATTCATTGCTATGGATTGAATGTATGAGTTTATTTCCGCATATTATTTCTGAAATTGAATTAAGTTAATGAACTTGGTAATGACCTCGAGTAATAAAAAGTGGGGCGTGACAGATAAACAACTAAGTCAATTGATAGCTCGGTGAGTAGCAACAAAGATAGTAAATATAGTTTTGAAGACAGGGTTCAATTCCAAAATAAGATATATATCACAGAAACTAAATTAACATACAGTTTTGATAAAGATAATCTATTTCAAAAAAGAAGGTTCTACAGTTTAACAGTTAAAATACTCATGTCTCTCAAGAACATGATAAATAACATTTTCCACTTAAAACAGATTACAACATGAACACCAATAATTTTCTAGATACCAAGAATAACAAGTAACATAAGAATAACAAGTAACATGCTACAAAATTCTCAAGGCAATAAGCTTGTTGAATCCAATATCGAACCAAGAGTCATCCTCAGGATGGCAACCCAAGCCTTTTCTCTAAGACGATCTGATTGAAGGTCACGTAGCCTAGCGCAGGTCTTTTCCTTACAATCGTTGAGCACTAGAATCATCTGGGCCCAACCTGAATCTATTCCCTAGTGGCCAAAGTCACCACACACATTGGCATAATTTCCCTGGACTAAAATATACAAATAGTCCCAATAATCAATACAATTCAATTTCGTAAAACATGGCAGTTCACCATTATAAACATGAGATCATAACAAATAATTTACAGTATGCCAAGTTTATACATGTTTCAGAAATAATTTAATTCCATTGATAATATAATAATTTATCAAAATAGTTTAGTCCTAAAACAACAAATTTAATTTTCTAACAATTCAAGGTAGGAGAACATTTATAAAAATATGTACCATGCAACTACTCACTTGAATTCCAAAATGTGTAGCCTTTAAACATAATGCGGAGAAGTAATCACTCCTACCTTGAATAAAATAATAATAATAGTATTTAGAAAGACCTATACTTAAACTCTATTATAGAATCAGAATCTAATAAAAAATAACCCCAAAAATGAAATCTAAACCTCGAAAAACCTTAGGTATGTATTTATCGAAATTAAAAACTCATCCATTAAATCCAAAAATCACTAAGGTGTACCAAAATCTTAGAACCCAACCTGACATGATCACAACCCACACAAGCCTATTACTTTCCAGCAACTGTTCAATTAGTTGACTCTAGCAACCCATTTCTAAGACCAGGGCATCAAATATATTTATATATTTTTTTCCTTGTTCGCACCACTTCTACACAATCTCTCGCACACACTACAAACTGTATATAATAATAATAATAATAGTATTATATGAATAACTGATTAAATGAATTAAATGTTCATTCCTCATCAACTTCAAATAAAATATTAATCATAACTTTAAAATATCAATAATTGAAACAGTGCTAACTCAATATTATAGACTTATGTAAACCTGCTCTTATAATATAAAAATAAATCTTTAATCAAAACCAAACCCACTTATTCATTGTCACAGTACCTCACAGCCAAATCCAAAACCCCACCACACTAACCTTGAAATCGCCAAATTAAACCACACAGATAAAGTTTCAACATGATATTGGAAGTAAGATGAACAAAGATTGAGTACCTGCTAGTCCAATTAGACTAAGTTAAGCAGCTGCTCCGTCTCTCTCTCTCCGTCTCTCTCTTCCTGCCTCACTCTTAAGGGTCACGACTACTATGAATAGGAACTCAAGGCTCCTGCTGTTGTTTTAAACCAAAAATAGAGTAGAGTTTGTGTTTATTTTATTTTATACTTGTGGTGGGCACACTGTCACGCCCCAAAATTTGGACAATTAAATATTAAATAAGGACTAAACCCTAATCAATATTCCATCATCTAAATCCTAAGGGTGAAACAAAATCTAAACGTTCTTGTCTCCATAAGATTTATGTAATTTCCATGCTCAAAAGATAATAAGGGATTAAAAAAAAATAATTAATAAATGCCAACCAAACTATTCATCATAGATTCATAACTATCCAATACCTCTAACATTAAAGTACCAACAAATAGTCAAAACAAACTTAAATAATATAACGTTGAAAAACAAACAACAATGCCAAATTGTCAAAAATACTATGGTCATAAAAAATAATAAATACATAAATTAATATTAACCCTAAACTCAAGAAAACCAAAAGAAGTCCAAAAGACATGTCCTACGATCATAGTTATTTCTTGTCACCACCATAGTCCCAACTAATCCTGCAAAGGAAGTTCGGTTGCGCTCAAATAGAATGCACCCGAGATGCCAAAAGACAAAAGCGGGCCATTATACAAGTATATTGCTGTGAGTATAAGATTTGACACCTATGTGTCCACCAGACACAAACAAAAATATATTTTTAATTCTTGTTACGAGATAAGACAAGTAGTTCCATCTGCACCGAGACGAATGGATAGTTTCCCAAGATACGGTGGCATTTAGTTTCTTGCCCGTACACAACGAAATATAAATTGAATATAAAATAAACAAAATAAAATAAAAATGTGGTGGGTCAGCCCTGCATAAAAAGTTAGTACGATCCACCATTCTGCAAAAAAAACAAAGTTAGTATAATTTAATCCTAAGTAACTTGCTGAAGAAATATAAAAATGCATCGTTTTATGCTTAAATAATTCGAATTGACTAAAACTTAAATAACAAAAGTTGTACAAAATCAAATTTTCTAAAAGGCAAAGTAAACGAATTTAGTAGAAACTAAACAGGTTGAGAAAAAAAAAAAAAAAAACTTGATAGAAGAACCTAGACAGAATTCAACGGAAAAATCTGAAGCTAAAAACAAACAGAAACAACCCTAAGATGATTTTGTTGAGAAAAGTTCAAAACATAAAAAGTGTTCAGAATAATGTTTTGCTTCAGTTTATGCAAAGCCAATAAAAATGAGCTCGTTTTGTGGGTTAAAACAACATCTAAAATCTGCAATACTAAAATAAATAAAAACTATTGTAACAAAGATCATCTAATTACAAGTTCTAATCGATCCTTTTAGTAAAAAGTTAAAACACAAAAGTTGTCTAGAATTATGTATATATGCCTCTGCCCAAATTTTATAATTTATTGAGGCTGTTTACTATTTTTCAACATGTACAAATCAAAACAATTCACATTACACCAATAAACTCATAATTAAATTCTTTGTACCTTAACTCCACCACTTCGGCCCTTCACTTTCGGCCTACACATATATCCCATGTGTCTCCCATATACCTAACACCACTCCGAAGCCAAACTTGCACAGGGATATCATCCCCGAGTTTGACCCACACTCCCTAGATGGTTAGCATATACGTACGCGCGTAAATCAAAGTACCCGTCTACTCATGAGAACGAGGCAACAATATATATACACAATCTCTCATCTACTCATTAGAACAAACATAACAATGCCAAGCCTAAGGCATTCAAATAAATCTCATAATCCTCACTTTTTTTCTTATACACTCTTTCTCACCATCACTCAAATAAAATAACAATCCATGGAGTCATGGTGGAGTATAAGGAATTTATCTATGAGTTCCTAGTTTATTTTAATTTCATATATCCATGAGTGTGATTACAACCATAAAATAAATACATATAAAAACCATAAACCTTGCATACACAACTAATTAAAATAATTGAAATCAATCCGTCATCTACGTGCAGATACAAAATCAAACCAACATCAAATAAATAAAAATAATAAATAAAAAAATAACGAATTAAACATAAATCAAAGGAAGTGGGTTTTGTACTCACTATTATTTTTTGATGATCAAAGAAATATTTGAAGAATTAATGAAGCTATCAAAACAAAACCCTAATCTTTTTTTTTTCCTCTTCTCTCTCCCGCCGCTCTCTCTATCACACCATACACAACACTCTCTTTTTTTCTTTGATTACTCTCTCTCTCTCTCTCTCTCTCTCTCTCTCTCTCTCACTGTCGCCTCTGTTTTTGTTTTTGTTTTTGTTCTTTTCTCTTTTTTTTTCAACACCTCTCCAAGTGGTTATAGCCTAATTGACAACATATTATATTATTTAAATACAACATAATTACAACATATATAAATATAAATATAAGATTAAATATATATATATATATATAACATGTTTTATGTATATAAAAAAAACAAAAATATCAATATATATAAATATTCAAATTAATTATATATAATTAAATAGCACATTAAATTAATTAAATATCACATTAAATTCTCATGTAATCACACAATTAATAAGGCCAAAAATAAAATAAAGTAATAATAATCATAATAATAATAAATAATGACTTACGAAAAATTAGGGTCGCTACAATATACACACCTCAAAAGAATCTCATCCCAAGATTCGATAAAAGAGAATACTGAACAAAAAGCTCCGGGTGCATACGCCGAACTTTCTCTTCTAACTCCCAGGTAATATCATTCTCATCCTCGCTCCATTACAGTTTCACCAAGTTCACTTTCTTGTGCCACAACTGTTTTACATCCCGATCTAGAATAGTAACCAGTCGCACCACATACGTTAGATCGTCACTAATCTCCAACACTTCTAGTGATACTACTTGGGAAAGGTCTTGTGCACACTTCCACAATAAAGATACGTGGAACACGTTGTGAATCATAGCTAAAGCAGGTGGTAGGACTAATTTGTAAGCCACATTACCAATCTTCTCAGTGATCTCACATGGTCCCACAAATCTAGGTGCCAACTTTCCCTTCTTTCCGAACCGCATGGTACCCTTCATTGGCGAGACCTTCAAAAACACGAAATCTCCAACATTCAACTAAACCTCCTCTCGTTTTCTATCAGCGTAACTTTTCTGACGACTTTGTGCAGTCTTAATATGTTCCCGAATAATGTTCACCTTCTCCGTAGTCTCTCTTACCAACTCTAGCCCTAACAATGGCGCATCTCCTACCTCTATCCAACAAGCAGGTGATCGACATGGCCTTCCATACAAAGCCTCAAAAGATGTCATCCCCATACTGGAGTGATAGTTATTATTATAAGCAAACTCCACGAATGTCAAGTGTTCTTCCCAACTACCACCAAGATTGAAGACACATGCTCTCAAGATATCTTCCAAAATCTGATTTACCCGCTCAGTTTACCCATCCGTTTGAGGATGATAAGCCATGCTCAGGTCTAACCTAGCACCCAAAGCATGTTGAAAGCTCTTCCAAAACCCTGCCATAAACAACGGATCACAATCCAAAACTATAGAAACTAGTGCGCCATGAAGTCACACCACCTCCCGAATATATAACCTAGCCAGTTTATCCGCAGTTCGATGAACACTAATTGGAATAAAATAAGCAGACTTGGTGAGTCGATCCACTATCACCCAAATAGATTCATTACCTCGTTTAGACCGCTGCAATCCATCCATGAAATCCATAGAGATGTACTCTCATTTCCAAGTAGGGATCTCGAGAAGTTGCAAAAGTCTAAACGGTCGTTGGTGTTCTGCCTTAACCTGTTGACACACATAACATCGGGAAACATACTCTCCTACGTCATTTTTCATACCTTCCCACCAAAACGTCCTCTTTAGGTCATGATACATCTTAGTCCCACCAGGGTGAATGGTATATCGGGACCTATGGGCATCATTCATAATCTCTTTTCTCAATTCAACAATGTTAGGTACACATAACTTGCTCTTGAATCGCAATCCCCCATCTGAGTCCACAGACCAATTAGTAGGACAATCATCGATCAAATCCACTATAAGGTCATCAAGCTTGCTGACGAGAAACCCATCTAAATTTTGCATCTGACGAACTTTACCCAGTAACGTCAGCTGCACGGTGAAACTACCAATGTATGCCCTCTCAACACTCTCTATTGGTTGAACATCATGCATCGAAATTAACTCCAAGGACTTCCATTCCTGAATCATCAAAGAAGCTATAATCCCATGTTGTCGACTAAGTGCATTTGCGACCACATTTCCTTTTCTTGGGTGGTAAAGGATCTCGAAATCATAACTACTGATGAATTCAACCCATCCTTGTTGCCTCATGTTCAACTTTTTTTGAGAAAAAAAGATATTTGAGGCTCTTGTGATCTGTGTATAACTCAAAGCGCTCCCCAAACAAGTAGTGTCGCCACACTTTCAACATAAAAACAACTGCTACCAGATCCAAGTCATGAGTAGGGTATCGTCTCTCATGAGGTTTTAACTGTCGAGAAGCATAAGATACAACCTTCTGATGTTACATCAACACACATCCTAACCCAGTTCCACTCACATCAGTAAACATGACTAACTTTCCCCTTGTACTAGTATAGTTAACACCGGTGTTGTAGTCAACCGTTGTTTTAACTCCTGGAAAGCTCTCTCACAATCATCTGTCCATAAGAACTTCACAATCTTGTAGGTCAACTTGGTCATAAGTATTGCAATAGTGGAAAACTTCTCTATAAATCTTCTGTAATAACCAGCTAGTCCTAAAAAACTCCTCACCTCTGAAGCATTTGTAGGTTGCTTCCATTCTTTGACTGCAACAACTTTCTCAAGATCTACCGCTATCCCCTAATTGGACACAACATGCCCCAAAAACCGAACTTCTTTCTCCCAAAAGTGACACTTACTGAACTTAGCGTATAACTACTGCTCCCTCAAAGTATGCAACACGACTTTCAAGTGTTTTCTGTGCTCTTCCTCATTCTTAAAATACATTAGGATATCATCTATGAAGATATTTACAAACTTATCTAGATACGATTGAAAAATTAAGTTCATTAAGTCCATGAAATAGACAGGAGCATTTGTCAAACCAAAAGGCATTACAGGAAATTTGTACAATCCATACCGAGTTCGAAAAGCAGTAAGCGGTATACTTTCCTCTGACACACCCATCTGATGGTAACCCGTTCTAAGATCAAACTGAGAGAACACGGCTGCCCCCTTCAACTAATCAAACAAGTCATCAATTCTAGGTAGGGGATACTTATTCTTGATAGTCACCTTGTTTAGCTCTCTGTAATCTATACACATGCGGAGAGTGCCATCTTCCTTGGAGACAAAAATCGTGGGTGCTCCCTACGGGGAGTTACTTGAACGAATGAACCCTTTCTGAAGCATCTCTTCCAGCTGCTTCTTCATCTCTACAAGCTCTAAGTGCCATTCTGTATGCCGCCTTAGAAATCGCTACAGTTCATGGCACTAGGTCAATGCGAAATTCTACTACCTGTCGAGGTGGAAGTCCAGGTATCTCCTCAAATATATCCTTAAACTCACGTACCACATCTACCTCACTAATATCCTACTTAGGGATTTCTACTGAGCATAGAAAACTCGTCATCACTGACTCTCCTCCATGGCTAGAAGTATGGGTAAGCCGTGTCATACCAGGAATATCTATATTCACAGTCTTTCCAGCACAATCTAGAGTTACAAAGTGTTTTCTTAGGCAATCCATACCCAAAATAATTACAAACCCCTCAAACCCTAACACAATTAGGTCTGTATACAAGACTCTGCCTGCAAAATCAATCTCAAAATCTTTACACATCTCATAAAGAGTAATTGCCCCTCCTAAAGGGCTCTCAACACGAATAGGTCTAGACAATGAGGTAGTTACAAGGTGTTCTTTTTCTACAAACTATCTAGATATGAAAGAATGAGAGGCGCCAATATCAAAAAGTTCTTTAATGGGTTCTTAAAAAAATTAAAGATACCTTCCAACCATCACCTTCAAGTTAAACACACAAAAATAATTCGTTCATAAATACTTAGAATAAACTAAACCAGCCAACCCATGCTTCCACAATTCGAGGATCACCTAAACTCTCACAAGTCTAGGGTAACCCAGGGCTCTGATACCAAACTGTCACGCCCCAAAATCTGGACAATTAAATATTAAATTAGGACTAAACCCCAATCAATATTCCATCATCCAAATCCTAAGGGTGAAACAAAATCTAAACATTCTTGTCTCCATAAGATTTAAGTAATTTCTATGCTCAAAAGATAACAAGGGATTAAAAAATAATAATAATAATAAATGTCAACCAAACTATTCATCATAGATTCATAACTATCCAATACCTCTAACATTAAAGTACCAACAAATAGTCAAAACAACTTAAATAATGTAACGTTGAAAAACAAACCAACATCAAATAAATATAAATAATAAATAATAAAAAAATAACGAATTAAACATAAATCAAGGAAAGTGGGTTTTGTACTCACTATTATTTTTCGATGATCAAATAAATGTTTGGAGAATTAATTAAGCGACCAAAACAAAACCCTAATGTTTTTTTCCTCTTCTCTCTCCCACCGCTCTCTCCCACCTCTCTCTCTCTCTTTTCGTTTTTGTTCTTTTCTCTTTTTTTTTTTCAACACCTCTCCAAGTGCTTATTACCTAATTGACAACATATTATATCATTTAAATACAACATAATTATAACATATATAAATATAAATATAAGATTAAATATATATATATATATAACAACTTTTATGTATATAAAAAAACAAAAATATCAATATATATAAATATTCAAATTAATTATATATAATTAAATAGAACATTAAATTAATTAAACATCACATTAAATTCTCATGTAATCACACAATTAATAAGGCCAAAAATAAAATAAAGTAATAATAATCATAATAATAATAAATAATGACTTACAAAAAATTAGGGTCGGTACACACACATAATGCGTCTGCAGGTCAAATAAATAGATAAATATACAATATATATATATATAAGTTATATGCAACTCAAATGGTAAGAGCCTTATTTAATATTTTTGTGATCTAGAGTTCAAGCCACACCTTCTTCTCTATTTTTTTTTTATAATAAATCTTGCCCCTAAATTAAAGGCTTTCACCATAAATTTATTGTAGGTTTAAAATTAATTAAAAGACCCTCCAAAAAATTAATTTGCACTTTAGAATTCACCATTAAAATACTTGAGATTGTAAAATTATTATTATTATTTAATTATTTACTTTATTTTTATATTCAGGTTCTCACATTCTTCCCTCCTAAAAGAAAAGTTTCGTCCTAAAAACTAACCTAAGTAAATCATGAGAATAGATGTGGGTATTTCTCGTGCATCTTGTCCTCACGTTCCCAATTCGCCTCTTCAACTAGATGATTACGCCACAATACCTTAACCAATTTAATGGCCTTTGTACATAACATTTTCTCTTTCGAATCCAAAATCTGAACAGGCATCTCCTCATACAAAAAAAATCCTCTCTAATCTGAAGTGGCTCATAATCTATCACATGTGACGGATTGTGCACATATTTCCTCAGCATAGACACGAGAAACACATTATGCACTCCTGCCAACCCAGGGGGTAAAGCAACACGGTACGCAACCTCACCAACCTTCTCTAATACCTCAAATGGTCCAATATATCTAGGACTCAACTTTCCTTTCTTACCAAACCTGATGACTTCTTTCCATGGTGATACTTTCAAGAATACAATATCTCCCACATGAAACTCTAAATCTCTTCACGATGATCAGCATTACTATTTTCTCTACTTTGAGCAGTAAATAATCTCTCTCTGATGGTGATAATTTTCTGTGTAGCATCCTCTACCAAATCAGGTCCCAACATTTGCTTCTCATTAACCTCATACCAACACAAAGGAGACATATACTTCCTCTCATACAAAGTCTCATAAGAAGCTACTCCCAAACTAAAATGATAACCATTATTATACGCAAACTCCATGAGTGGCAAATAATCATCCTAATTACCTCTCCACTCCAAAGCACAAGCCCTCAACATATCCTTAAGAGTTTGAATAGTCCTCTTTGATTGCCCATCTGTCTGAGGGTGATAAGCTGAACTAAAACTTAACTGAGTACCCATAGCTGACTGTAACGCACCCCAAAACTTAGACACAAAACAAGGGTTCCAATCTGACACTTTTGACACAGGTGCACCATGCAATCTAACAATCTCCTTCACATACAACTGTGCAAATCGATCTAGAGAATAGTTCATCCGTACTGCAATAAAATGTGTTGACTTGGTTAATCTATCAACAACTACCCAAACTGCATTGTGATTATAACTAGTACGAGCTAATCCACACACAAAGTCCATGGTAATATGATCCCACTTCCACTCTGGTATAGGTAAGGGTTGTAGTTTCCTTACGGGTTTCTGATATTCTACTTTAACTTGTTGACACACCAAATACTGAGCCACAAATTCTGCAATATCTCCCTTCATACCATTCCATCAAAAATGTTCATGAAAATCCCGATACATCTTAGTGTTTCCAGGATGAACGCTATAACTAGAATTATGTGCCTCCATCATAATCACCTTCCTCAAATCACCACTAGTAGGAACACAAATTCGGCTATGAAATCTAAGCAACCAATCATCACTAACCACAAAGTCTACATGTTTACCCTCTGTCATCTCTCCTTTAATACGCTTATAATGGGGGGGGGGTCAATCTCTTGAGCTAAATGAATCTATTCTCTCAAGGTCGGCTGAACTGTCAATTGACTACAATAAGCCCTATCATCTGGTGTAACAACCTCAAGCCTCAAACGTCTCATGTCTTCCACCAAACAACTCTCAATAAACAAAGCTGTTACATCTCCAACTATGACCTTCCTACTCAAGGCATCTGCCACCACATTTGCCTTCCCAGAATGATACAAAGTATTTACATCGTAATCTTTTAGCAACTCATCTTCTTTGCTTCAAATTTAGCTCATTCTGTGTGAAGATATACTTCAAACTCTTATGATTAGTGTAAATCTCACATGACTCTCCATACAAATAATGTTGCCATATTTTAAGAGTGAAAATCACTGCTGCTAACTCTAAGTCATGCGTAGGATAATTTCTCTCATGTACTTTCAACTGTCGTGACGCATGAGCAATCACCTTCCTATGCTACATGAGCACACATCCTAAACCTTGTCGTGAAACATCACTATAAATCACAAAACCACAGGCAAGGATTGGAGCTGATGTCAATCTCTGTTTAAACTCTTGGAAGCTACGCTCACAATTATCATTTCACTCAAACTTTACCGCTTTCCCGGTGAGATTGGTAAGTGGCAAAGCAATATAGGAGAATCCTTCCACAAACCGTCTATAATATCCAGCAAGCCCTAGAAAGCTGCGCACCTCTGTCACAGAAGTAGGTCGTGGCCAATCAACAATTGCTGCCACCTTCGTGCTATCCACAGATACCTCATCTTTACTCACCACATGACCCAAAAAGGATACACTGCTCAACCAGAATTCACACTTCTTAAATTTTTCATATAGTCTCTTCTCCTTAAGGGTCTACAGTACTACCTTCAAATGCTGCTCATGCTCCTCCTTACTCCTCAAATAAATTAGGATGTCATCAATAAACACTACTACAAATTTATCTAGCTGGGGTTTAAATACTCTATTCATCAAAACCATGAATGCGGCTGGTGCATTTGTGAGACCAAAAGGCATCTCCAAGAACTAATAATGCCCATAATAAGTTCTAAAAATGGTCTTAGGAACATCTTCATCCCTTACCTTCAACTGGTGATAGCCTGACCTCAATTCAATCTTAGAGAATACTTGATCTCCTTCCAACTGGCCAAATAGGTCATCAATGCGTGGCAAATGATACATATTCTTCACTATGACTTTGTTCAGTTCCTTATAATCAATACACAATCTCATACACCCATCATTCTTCTTTACAAACAACACATGTGCTCCTCAAGGTGAGATGCTAGGCCTAATAAAACCTTTGTCTAGCAACTCCTGTAACTGATTTTGTAACTCCCTCAACTCCAACGGTGCCATTCTATAGAGCGTTTTTGAGATAGGTGTTGTACTGGGGACCAAGTCAATCGAAAATTCTACCTCACGATTTGGAGGAAGACCAGGTAGATCCTCTGGAAATACATCAACAAATTCCATCATTATAGGCAACGCCTCTAACTTCTGCTCTAGTTGTTCAGTACTCACCATACAAGCTAAATAACCATGACACCCTTTTCTGAACGTTCAGCTAGCCTGAAAGGATGAAATAAAACAAATAGAAGACTCTTTCCTATCTCCTTGAAAGAAAAACTCATGTTGTCCCGACATAGCAAAAACTACCCTCTTCCTAAAATAATCAACAGAGGCATAATGCTTCATCAACAAATCCATCCCCAAAATCACATCAAAATCCTTCATCTCTATGGAAATCAAATCCACTGGAAAATTTCTACCATCCAAGTTTGCCTCACAAGATCTACAAACATCTCCCAAAACTACTGTTTCTCCTAGTGGAGTAGACATGGTAATACAAACATCTAAAGGCTAACAAGGAATAGACAATCTGTGTAGATAGCTAGGTGCCAACTCTTAACCTTCAAACTGAAATCAAGGAAGATTCAACACAAGTTTAAACAAAACTGACTCAACCAAACACTACTAAGGACTATGGGGACTCGGACCTTGTCTAAATGATGAAAGGCAAGATATGTAACTCGATAAACTACTGACTCGATACCACCCTTGTCACACCCCAAACCGGGCATGACTGGTCGTGGCCCACAAGGACTTAGCCCAAAGCAATCATAAGCCTAAACATGAACCCAAAATTACAAAGAATAAATGTGACAATAGCCTAGAAATAAACAAATCAAAACCCAAACTAGTGACAAGTCACAAGTATAAATGGTAAAACTAGCCATAACCAACTTCCAAAAATATATACTAAATGGAACACAAACCGCCCATAAAATAAAATAATTCTAAATAAAATCCAACCATAATGTGTGCACAAAACCGACATAATAAGCTAAAACAAAAAATAATGAATGTCCTAGAGGTCATGCAATTGAGTCTCCACTACGCCATGAGTCCACTCTAAGTCCTTCTAACACCTGGAAGTGATAAATAACTAAGTCAGTTGATAGCTCAGTGAGTAGCAACATGGATAGTAAATACAGTTTTGAAAACAGGGTTCAATTCCAAATAAGATATATATCACAGAAACTAGATTGACATACAGTTTTGATAAAGATAATCTGTTTAAAAAAGAAGATTCCACAGTTCAACAGTTAAAATACTCATATCTGTCAAGAATATGATAAATGACATTTTTCACTTAAAACATATTACAACATGAACACCAATAATTTTCTGGGTACGAAGAATAACAAGTAACATGCCACAAAATTCTCAAGGCAATAAACCTATTGGATCCAATATTGAACCAAGAGTCATCCTCGGGGTGGCAACCTGGGCCTTTTCTTTAAGACGATCTGATTGAAGGTTACCTAGCCTAGCCCAGGTCTTTTCCTTACAATTGTTGAGCACTAGAGTAATCACGGGCCAACTCAGATTTGTTTCTTAGCGGCCAGAGTCACTGCACACAGTGGAATAATTTCCCTAGACTAAAATATACAGATGGTCCCAATAACCAATACAATTCAGTTTCGCAAAACATGGTAGTTCACCATTATAAACATGAGACCATAACAAATAGTTTACAATATGCAAAGTTTACACATGTTTCAGAAATAATTTAATTCCATTGATAATATAATAATTTATCAAAACAGTTTAATCCTAAAACAACAAATTTAATTTTCTAACAGTTCAGGGTAAGGGAACATTTATAAAAATATATACCATGCACTCACTTGAATTCCAAAATGTGTAGCCTTTAAACATAATGCAAAGAAGTAATCACTCCTATCTTGAATAAAATAATAATAATAGTATATAGAAAGACCTATACTTAAACTCTATTAAAGAATCAGAATCTAATAAAAATAACCCCAAAAATGAAATCTACACCTCGAAAAACCTTAGTTATGTATTTCTTGAAATTAAAAACTCATCCATTAAAACCAAAAATCACTAAGGTGTACCAAAATCTTAGAACCCAACATCACATGATCACAACCCACACAAGCCTATTACTTTCCAGCAACCCTTCAATTAGTTGACTCTAGCAACCCATTACTAAGACTAGGGCATCAAATATATTTGTATTTTTTTTTCCTTATTCGCACCACTGCTACGCAATCTTTTGCACACACACTACAAACTGTATATATAATAATAATAATAGAATTTTATGAGTAATTAATTAAATCAAGGAAAAATTACTCATAAATCCCGTTTTGGGGAATGTTAGTCCATTTAATCGTACATGTTTCACTACAACAGAAATCACTTTTCACGACTAAAATTGAAGTTTTCGTCACTGAAAGTAGGCCAATCGGCGACTAAAATGGAATTAGTCGCCAAAATTGAGAACTTTTGCCGACTAAAATAGTTTAGTCGCAAAATCTAAGCTTTTTAGCGACTAAAAGGCAGTTTAGTCGCCAATTGTAGGGTTTTTAGCGACTGAATGTTGTTTAGTAGCCAAAAGTCACAGTTTTTGGCGACTAAAATAATTTTAGTCGCCGATTATATCTGTTTTGCCGACTACACACATTTTAGTCGCTGAATGTGCAGGTTTTTGGCTACAAAAAAAAAATTTAGTAGCTAAAAACTGTCAATTGCCGACTAAAACAGGTTTAGTAGCCAAAAGGGGACGTTTTTGGCAACTAAAACCAGATTTAGTCGCCAAAACTGATTTATTCTTAGACGGAACTTTATTTTTTTGCGACAAAAAATAATTAGTAGCCGAAATTTATAGCATTGGCGACTAAAATTTAATTTTAGTCGCCAAAAGTGGGCCAAATTTTTTTTTGATAAATCATTTATTTTTTACATAAATTATATTTAATAAAAATAATTTTATTTATAAATATTGTTTTGTATTAATACCGGACAATATATTATATAAATAATATATATTTCATATATATTCATGTGATGTGTAGTGGCATAGTGGAGGGAGTGTGGCTAAAGGTGTGAAATGTTGGAGGGCTGCGGTTCGAAACTCAGAAACAGCAAAAAAAAGTGGGAATTTTTTTTTTTTTTGACGAAACACCTTTGGCGACTAAAAGTTTAGTCGCCAAAAGTTCTTATTTTGGCGACTAAACGGTTTAGTCGGCGTTTGGTTGAGTATTCGCAACTAAACTATTAGTCGGTGAATGTGTGATTTTGAAAAGTGTAAAACACTATTGGCGACTAAATTATTTGTCGCCGAAGACGTCATTTTTGGCGACTAAAACAGGTTTAGTCGCCAATACCTCCCGCGACCATTTATTGGCGACAAAAGCAGCGACTAAAATTTTTTGTCGGGGAAACCAAAAACTCGACTTTTAGCGACTAAAAGTGGACCTTTGGCGACTAAAAATTTAGTCGCCAAAGGTGATTTTTCTTGTAGTGTTTTCTTATAAACCAAATAGTCCTTTTTATTTTTGGTAGGTGTTATTGTTTTTGGTTAGTGATATTAGAGTTTACTTGTATGCCCTTTTGGTTAAGAATTGATTTTGATGGTTGTTTTGATTGTGGGTAAGGTGTGGGATAACATTTCTATTTTTTTAGGGATTTGTTAGAGTGATTGGGGGGATTGTGATGTTATTGAAGTGGTGTGTCGGTTTTGATGTTCAATTACTTGGGATTCTCTGAAGAGGGTGTTCAACAAAATTTTGCATATTCAATTCATATTATTTTAATCATTTACGTTATTGGTTTCCATGTTAAATGTTCACAACATTGGTTGTGTTGATGTTGTTTGGGTAGTTGGCATTTGCCATGTGAACATGGTAATTGTTTGGTGCATGTGAATGTTTGATTCAATTATGATTTGGGAACAAGGTGGGGCTATTGCTAATGGGCAAAAGAGGTGGGGTTTTGTTGGTGGTGGTGGATGGGCTGGGTGTAATGTTGGAAGACAGTGCAACACATCAAAACCAAATCCAACATTACACCCAACCCAAAGGAGGGAAAATATTAAAAAAAAAAAAAAGCTATAGTAAGCTGTTGGGCATTTTGGACATTACAACATCACTAAAATCTCACATTTAACCTCTACCAACAAAAGGTTAAGTGTTAATTAAATGGATGTATATGTAATTAACGTTCAAATAGGACTTATCAGTCTACAAAATAAAAGGTAGGACCAAATGGTGCAACACATTAAAATTTGGGACTTATTGGTGCTTTACCCTTAAATCAATTAAATGTTCATTCCTCATCAACTTCAAATAAAATATTAATCATAACTTTAAAATATCAATAATTGAAACAGCGCTAACTCAATATTATAGACTCATGTAAATCTACTCTTATAATATAAAAGCAAATCCTTAATCAAAACGAAACCCACTTATTCATTGTCACAATACCTCACCGCCAAACCCAAAAACCCACCACACTAACCATGGAATCTCCAAATTAAACCACACAAATAAAGTTTCAGCATGATATTGGAAGTAAGATGAACAAAGATTGAGTATCTGCTAAGTTAAGCTGTTGCTCCCTCTCTCTCTCTGTCTCTTTCTTCCTGCCTCACTCTTAAGGGTCACGACTACTATGAATAGGAACTTAAGGTTGTTGCTGTTGTTTTGAACCAAAAAGAGAGTAGGGTTTGTGTTTATTTTATTTTATACTAGTTGTGGCATACATAATGCGTGTGCAGGTCAAATAAATAGATAATTATACAATATATATATATATATATAAGTTATATGCAACTCAAATGGTAAGAGCCTTATTTAATATTTTTGTGGCCTAGAGTTCAAGTCACACCCTCTTCTCTATTGTTTTTTTATTATAATAAATCTTACCTCTAAATTAAAGACTTTCACCATAAATTTATTTGTAGGTTTAAAATTAATTAAAAGACCCTCCAAATATTTAATTTGCACTTTAGGATTCACCATCAAAATATTTGAGATTGCAAAATTATTATTATTATTTAATTATTTACTTTATTTTTATATTCGAGTTCTCACATATATATCCATAGAAGTATGTATAAAAGGATTTAATAATTATGAACTATGTGTTTACTTGGATAGCGGATGCTCAATATGCTTTGGGAAAATGAAACTTTTTACCAAATTATATGCAGAAAAAGCAAATCCACCATAAATAGTTCGAATAGCTAACAATAGCAAAATGATCCATAATGACGCTAGATAAAAC
This sequence comes from Camellia lanceoleosa, assembly GCA_025200525.1. Lineage (NCBI taxonomy): Eukaryota > Viridiplantae > Streptophyta > Magnoliopsida > Ericales > Theaceae > Camellia > Camellia lanceoleosa. The sequence continues at coordinate 91,510,415 of CM045761.1, forward strand.
TTAGTTATAGAAATAAATTCAATTGCCTTTGTTATTCCCAAACTTTGGGGCAACCGATCAACCATTACATGATTTAATCACAAGAAACAACTTTCAATGATTATATAGTCCTTGTACTCAAACGTTCCATTAAGTTATTTTTATAATTAACAATAAACATGTTGAGGTTTTAAAACTAAAACAGTTGTCACACATAACAACATTGACTTCGTCCACATCAAGCTTGGTGATGAGGTAATCTCTCCAACTGATTGCGAAACTGCACTAAGTATTAAAGAACTTAGTATTTAGGAAGAAATTCAAAAAGATCAACAAGAAAGATGTAAAAATTTATATAGCGATGATCCCTTAAAATTTTGGCACAGAGATAAAAGTATAGCTAAAATAGACCTAATCAACCATAATAAATAATTAGAGTAAATCAAATGGTAATAAATTACAAAAAATTAAATGATAATACCAAAAGAGATGGTTATTTTATTCCAAATAAGTAAGTCCTTTTTAATAGAGTACAGGGTGCCTCTTGGTTCTCAAAAATGGATTGTAAAAGTGGATACTAGCAAATCAAAATAGATAACAACTTTTAGTGCACCACAAGGACACATGAATGGCTTGTAATGCCCTTTGAATTAAAAAATAAACCTTAAATATTCCAAAGAAGAATGGGTAATGTCTTTAAAGAAATAAATAATATTTGTCTTGTATGTATAGATGATATTTTAATCTTTTCTAGATCTATAAAACAACATAAATAGATATCAAAATAATAATTGACAAATGCGAAAAATGTGGAATAGTTGTAGGTGAAAAGAAATGTATATATGCTCAAAAAGAAATAGAGTTGTTAAGATTAGAAACAAAAGTAGGGTCAATAAAAATGCAAAGTTATGTTCTCGAAAAAAAATAATAAATTTTCAGATAAAATCATGAATAGAAAACAATTAGAAAGTTTTTAGGATGTTTCACTTATGTCTCAGATTTTATAAAAGATTTAGCTAAAATAAGAAAACCATTACAAAAGAAATTTATAAAGGATGAGAGTTGGACTTGGAACTCAGTCGACTTTGCTTTAGTAAAATTCTTAAAAGAAAAATGTAAAAATTTGCCTACCCTAACCCTTTCTAATGAAGAAGATGAACTAGTACTAGAAACAGATGCAATTAACAATCATTGGAGTGCAGTGTTAAAAATAAAAGAAAATAATCAGCTATGTAGGTATTGTAGTGGAAATTTGAACCAAGTCGAATGTAACTATCCTACAATGAAAAGACAACTATTAGCCATAATTAAAGAAATAAAAAAGTTTTTAATATTTTTGGCACTAAAACCATTTTTAATAAGTACTGATTGCAAATGCCTGCTAGGCTTCATCAATAAGAATTTATCTAACATGCAAGCACAAGGGAGACTTCTACGATTGCAACTCTGGTTGAAATAAATTACTTTTGATATAGAGCATATTAAAATGGTAATAAAAATAGTTTAGCAGTTAATCTAACTCAAGAACTTACAGATGACATTCACATCTACAAGACTCTCACCGCCAAAGAAATAAACACTCTTGGCAGAAACGCAAGAACTGTTGGACTTGGTGACACAAGATAGCACTGATATTATCAGAAAATTACGAACAACGGGGAAGAGTCGTTCCATAAACGAGCTCATTAGGACCGCTCATTCAGTCGCCGAAGCCTTACTAAGATTAGAAGTATTAAAGTTACTTCTCTAGCTCCCCTAGGATATACAAAATAAAATAAGAGAATGTACATACGTTAAGTTATTTCTGGAATGGTATAAGGAAAGTGTCATCCATTTGGGAACTCAGTGGTGCTACTTTAAAGGAAGGATAGCCATGTATAGTTATCAAATGTTAAAAATTTCACTCAATCTAGGCAAGGTTATTAGCCCAAAGGATCCTCTGGTTTAGACGTGGAAATTCAGAATAGTCAATAGATTTCACATTCCACCTCACCTTCAGAGTACCATGTTTTCTCAGTTCACAAAATTTCAAACAATTCATGTTCAAAGAATCTGTGAAGTCTACAAAGAATGCCCAAGTATAGCACCCATTACATTTACAACTGCACAAATAGAGGTAAATGATGGACGTCTAAATACGGCTCATTATCTGGTAAAGCTAAAAGGCAAGAATGACGCGACCCCTATAAATGTGATTGGTTCAATGATTGAGAAGAACCTTTTATAGTTGATCCAATAGAAGTAAGGGCAAGAGGATTTTTCTTAATATTCCAAGAAACTACAAAATTAGCAAGGGTTGGGTTTAAATTAGTTGTTATGGTAGAACCACCTTTGCAATAACACCATCATTGGCATAACGTTGTTCTAGGATTGCGTTATGAATCAGTAAATGATTACTTGGAACAAGTAGATTCTGGAACATATTTATCTGAAAGAGAATGTAAGGTTTTAGGAAAGTATCTAATGGAGCAAGATCTAGAATAACTGGATGCTATGTTTGAAGAATATGATGGTGATTATGATCTCAATGATGTCAGGTGATGAAGGAGTATGGAATTTGAAGAATGTAATGGATTGACAAAACTATGGACATGTTGGCAAAACTAAGGGCTATGTGGGCTACACCACCATATGACTACTCCACTAGCTTGTCTCTCGTTCATAAATAACATGTGGTCCGTGTGACTACACCACTTGCTTGCTTGTCTCTTGTTTTCTTTTATCAACAATAAAATATAGTATCTAAAATATTTTACATTTATAGATTAGGATGAAGTCCTAACTTGAAGTCCAGAAGTACCTATAAAAAGGCATTCAACGGGAGCAAAGGGGATACAGATTGCCTAGAATATACTTGAAACTAAGAAAGAAGTATGAACCTCGAGCCTTCTTAGAGAAAAAAATATTCTAGCTATCTAACAGTATATAGGCACCCTTTTTCCTTGTAAATTTTCTATTCAATAAACAAAAATCTTTTGTTTTTCAAAAAGTAGTGTGTTGCTTCTATATGTTAGGTTGTTGATCTTAGGTATCCTACATAACAAAAGAAACAGCTTCTAAAGTTACGATTTGAGGGAGGAAACGAAACAGAGATCTGTGTTGAGCCTGATCTAAGGAATAAAAGGTTAAGATTAGCCACTTCTATAAACTAGAAGTTTGCCAACGCCAGAGCCCGACATTGATTATGTTCAGGTAACAGTCAAAATCTTTAGATATTGTTCTTATTTTGGAAGCATAGTAAGCCTAAAATCAAAACATCTTAAAAATATAAGAACTAATAGGTTTTTTTTTTCTATTTTAATGAGTGTTTATCAGCATTTTTATGTTCAAGATCGATTGTTAGATCGTAATCAATTAGTAGTACTAATCACAAATTGTCAACAACGTCGTTATTTTCTACAAAATCTACTAAATATTGGGATTGCTAGAGATACAGAATTTACTAGAAAAAGAGTTGCTAGAATAACTCAAAAATTATATATTATCTACAACAACTAGACTTTAATACCTTAAATAAAAAAATGGGAGACTTACATATAGGTCCTATTAAGTAGACTTATTATCCAATAGATCCTATGATAATTAATGACATTTTTCATTATACTCTATTAAAAAAACGTCACTAATTGTTAATTTTTAGCGACAGGTTGAAAATTTTGTCATAAAAATGTCACTAATTACAAGTTTTAGCGACAGTTTAAAAAAATCATCACAAAAAAAAGTTACTAATTTTTTACTTTTAGCGACAGTTTGAAAAATTCGTCATAGAAAAATGTCACTAATTATAAGTTTTAGCAACAGTTTATAAAACTGTAACAAAAAAAAGTCACTAATTGTCAATTTTTAGCAACATATATAAAAAATCGTTACAAAAAATTATTTTTAACGACGATTATGCTATGACTTATTTTTAATAGGACTTCATGGAAATTAAGTCCAACTATTAGGACCTATTGGTAGTTTACCCTAAAAAATTATAAATAAAATAACAATTTTAAAAAATAATAATTAATTAGTTTCTACATCAATGCCGTGTTAGCCGAACCACATCATATAGGCCAATTTGGGCAACATAAAAATCAGTGAATCTTGCACCACTAATGAGATTAACTATTTAAAAATGGCTAGAGAAAAGTCTCTACAAGGAGGCTTAATTTTTAGGTCAATTTAGTAGTTTCAAAATTTTTTTAAAAAAAAATTATTACTGAAGACTCAATTTTTTTAAAGACCTGATAACATAATGTCTCTATTCTCACAATAACCAGAAAAAAAAATCATAATATCTTATTTTAATGTTTAGTCTAAGGTCATAGATAACATTCAATCGTTATTTATCTCCAGTTATGCTTTTTTTTAGGTTAATGCCAAAAGTCTTCCCATAAAATAAGAATGGAAATATGGATGGCAATCGGGCGGCCAGGGTGAGATGAGGACGGGTTTGTAGTGCTTTGCTATTGTTTTGAATTAAACTGGAGAGGTGGTAGGGGCAAGGTGGGGGTGGTAGGCTTAGTTTTATAGCATTTAAAATAACAATACGTCTAGGAAGTCTCCCTAATTTACTTAAAAATTTATCAATTATCTACATGGCAGCTGTCACGACCCAAACTTGCCCCTATAGGTTTTGCATCGTAATCGGCTAGTAATCATTGGATTACCAAAGGCCTTTGTACAAAATAATATATAATTAAGGGGCTAGCAGAAGAAACTATACAAAATACAATGTCTATAGAGCTGTACAGACATACATGAGACAGAAAACTTAAAGCTTTATACACATATGAGTGACGCTAAATAAACAACAATCTTACGTCACCTGATATACAGACAAAACAAAATGGGACTTAGCCCAATATACAGATAAATAGAAATTTGTTTAGATTTCAATAAAAGAAAACAAAGTCTTAAACTTAGTTCACAAAACTCGACCACTTCTCAAAAAGGGGAACCTCCTCAGGAGGCACAGTGGCTGGCAGATGGACAGAACTCCAGGAAATCAACTTTGAGCTTTGTCACACTTCTGTTCACCTACATACATAAATAATAGAATGAGCTGGAGCCCAGTGAATAAGAACAAAGTAAAGGGTTTAATGAATGTTGTCCATAACAGATATAGAAAATAGAATTCAGTTTATATTAGAAATGGATACATATTCTTGTTCAAAAATCAGTATTCATAACAGAAATGGATTCAGAATCATATTCATAATCAGAATTTACAATTAATTGTACGTGGTACATCCATTAGCACTAACAGAAATAGTTGACCCATAAAGGGATGGCCATAAAGGCATACAGTTGGCTCGCGTGCACGGAGATGGTAGAATTGCTCATGAGACATATAGTTGGCCCATAAATTGGATGTTTACAGAAGGATCCATAACAGTTGGCTCATGAGACGTACAGTTGACCTATAATTACGACATAACAGAACAGACAACATATGTCATCTGAAGCTAAGGGTGCCACAAATATATTTCAGAAACATTGGACAACAATTCATTCATGCAAGAAATAATATTTCGGAAAACAGATCATCTTATATCATTCAGAAAATACTTATAATTGAATATATCTTTATAAAGTTATTACTCACTTAGATGGGTTCAATAGCAGAACAGGTTAAGCAGATGGATCAAACAGCTCATGGCGCGTGACCTACACAAACTCATAGCGGATACACATTGAACATACATGTCACAGATATTAAATTTATTATTCCTTTTTATGATGTGTGGTCTTAGCTTTTATTCCGATTATTATGTCTTAATTATAGGGCTTACGAATGCCTAGGATGCAATGAGGATGCCAAAATATTCTTTGGAACACTTAGTCAAATTTTCAAAAACAGGGCAGTCCGCTTGAGTGCAACATCAGTGAAAATCCTAAGTGATTCATGATTTGATAAAGATTTAATTCCACCAATTCCCAATAATCCAAAACACACAATCTAAATCAACAAGCACTTACGAAAGTGGTTTAGATTGTTGTTTTAGAAAAACAATAAATCGACACACACTATTTTTACATGGAAAAACCACAATTGAAGCACCTCCAATTGTGATTAAAAAAACCACGGGCGAAACGCCACTAATCAATCCACTATTGAAGAAAGAAAGATTACAAAGATAACCAACAAATTACCAAACGCATCAAATTTGTCTTCAAACCTTTTGTAACTCTTTCACCACTGCCTTCATCTCGGAATTGATCAGTATGAGATTGAATCCACAACCTCTAATGTCGAATTAACGACCACACACAGTATCAAACTCCTTTGATGCTCCACGCTTGAATCTCCAGATTCCACCGAAGAAGAACACTCTTAATTATGAAGAAACAAACTCGTTGATGTATGTATCTTAGATCATAGGTTTCAAACCCTCTCAAATATATCAAGGAAAACTCACCAAAAACTTCAGAAGAAAACCTCAAACAAAACCCTAAGACCCCTAAACAAGATCTAGGAAAAGTAACCCTAAAATTGAACCAACACGTGAATATATAGAAACAGAGATCGCGTGGTCCGCTCGAGCGTGGAAATTGACGCTCGAGCGGGGACTCTATATTGCGTGTTCTATACAGGGTTCACGCTCCCAGCATTTTTGCAGATGTACCAGATGCTGTGAGAGTGAAAACCCCGCTCGAGCGTCACTTTCCCCGCTCGAGCAGGAAGACCAAAACCGAACAACTGGAAATTTGCAACTTGATTACACATTTAGTTTTTCCATGGATTTTGACAACAAGAGGGTCCTAACAATCTCCCCCTTTGTCAAATCTCAGACAAAACTACTCTAAAACAATTTTCCTAACAAAACCACCATAAAGGAAACAAAAAAACAAACACCAAAGCGCAAAAGTTTGCAACTCTTGAAACATGTCTTTGAACAATCCACTTGAAAACAAACCACACAAACCAACCAGAACTGTGGAACTACATAAATAACTCAATGTAAAATATCTGAGAAACATTGCATCCATCCATTAAAGAAACAAAAAAAAAAAACATAGTCCCAAAGTCATAACATAGTCCCAAAATCATAACACCCAATATGCATGTAACAAGAGTAAAGCGAACAAAAAAATATACTCCCCTTTTTTGTCCAGGAGTGATCAAAAACCAATTGAAACAATAGCCAAAAGCATATCTGAACTGTAATGATCATGGAGAGGGTGGCTATGACTGCATCCGAAGAAGAGACGGATCTGATCCAACTGAGAAGAAGACTAGGCCACAGACTCCTCAATGCGCCGTAAAGAAGCCTCCAACACAATGAATCGCGCATCGGCAGTCGTCTCGAGATCCGTGAACCGTGCCTCAAAAATATCCATCCGCCCCTCGAGTCGATCAAAACGCGAAGCAACAGACTGCTCAAAAGACTGAAGCTGGCCACGAATAGTGCGAACCGGAGGTGGCTGCTCCCTCTCACCAATAGCACCACCGGCAACAGCTGCATCAAACTCTGCCTCTTCTGCCATACCGAAGATCACCGTACTGCATGCAGACTCCACCCCAAAGAGAAAACCCCCTAATGTAAGATTGACTTTGAGAGACAGTCTTTTTGGTAAAAGGCCGGGTAGGTGAACCAAACTCATCCTCATCAAATGAAAGGACCTCAAATTGGCGAGAAGCCGGTTGATGAGGCACCCGTAAGGTAAACCAAGGTTGTTGCGCTCAAATGTGGCAACCATTTTCTGGATGATCAAAGTGGCAAGATCAATAGAGCGATGTTGAGCGAGACACTGGAGGATAAACCCTTGGTCTTGGTTGATTTCTAAACTGTGGGTGATGACGATAACATTGGCACATACAATGAGGTTAAGCAACCTAAACTGGGGTAGAAGCTCATTTTGTTTGATTAAGGAGCCGGAGGGCCAAGGACAAGAGGTACCACATAAATAAGCGGCAACCTCATTGAAATCACAAGTTGGACGCACAGGAAAATGATAGAAGATGGGGAAGACTTTACTAATCCCTAACAACTCTCGAATAAGATCAGTGGTAACAGTAATTGACTTTGACCTGACCCAAGTCTTGAAGGATGGACCAATATCATCAAGACTTTCCATGTTACAATAAAATTCACGGACCCAGCTAAGATTTTTGGGACCTGAGAAGGAAAGTACCCAATCCCCACCCAAGGGTTCAAAAAGGGAACGAATATGAATAGACTCAAATGTGTTAGGTTGAACATTGCGTTCGAGATGAACGGTTCGGGATGGATAAGACTCTCAAAACAACTTGGCTTTCTCAGTCGAGGGAAACCGGTCAGAGTTAAATGCAGGTCGTGGAGCAGTAGACTTCCTTCTCTTGAAAGTAGACATGACTAAACCAAGCAGAAGACAAAAAAACAAAACACACAACCCCCAACCCAAGACAAAATAAACCAAAAGACGAGAAACAAAACATTAGTAGCACAGTCAAATATATCAACATAAGTCAGGCAAATAAGGCTATTAAGCAAAATGATCAATGCGTAGTACAAAATGCAACAGAGATGAATCATGGTGAGCAAGGCAGCCAAATCCCAAAAAGAACAAATGGACTCAATGGAAAATAGTGAAACATGCAACAGTAAAAGATCTGAACCCATCTCAAAATGCCAAAGACTCAATAAAGCAGACCAAAAGACACACTATTTAAATAGACCCAAACATTACAAACATTAGGAAACAAAAGTGAAAGAAAACTACAAAAAAACATAAAAACAGAGGTGAAATCGAGGAGAGACATACCTGAGGTGTGCAAAAACACTAGAAACACCAAAGACGACACCGAGAAAGAACAATGGACAAAATCGCCAAGGTGCCCTAGGAGAGAGAATGAAACTGGGGGAAAAATGAACTGAAGAGACGAGGGAGAGAGATTTAAGCAAAGCCAGTCCGCTCGAGCGTGAGGTTGAATGCTCGAGCGGGAGATAAAGCACGCATGGATACGCTCGAGCTGGAAAACGGAAGCTCGAGCGCCAAAACAACCCTCACAAAACTGCAAAACACGGCACAAAATGCTACAAGACTGAAATCCACGCTCGAGCGTGATATTGGCAGCTCGAGCAGGAACAAAACATCACAAATTTTTTTTTATTAAAAATAAAAACAACTCAATCGAAAAAGGATGTCCTCGAAATAGCGGAGAGTACAATTGGAAGACTGTAACACTGAGATGAGAGTATCCATCAATCATCAATTCTGTAAACTTGTACAGTAAAAAAAATATGAGTCACAAGATCATGAACAAGTCAAATAGAATTTAATCAATGATCATAAACAACATGAGAATGCATAACTCAAAAACATACATGAGAGCTCACGAAAAGAATGTGTGTGTGTATGCAATCCTTGAGAGCCACAAAGCTAGAGTTAATCCTCGTAGTGATCGGATGGCTGGACCTCCATCATGAGTAACTGAACATCACAGAGAAAAATCAAACCACTAGGAATCACGGGGTATTTGTTGAGTAAGCGCAAAGGCTCCCTCTCAATCAATGAGTCCTCTTTTTTCTTTTTTCTTTTTTCAACTTTTGTTTCTTGTGGACACTCACTGGTGGCATGCATGCTCAAGAGTATGGAGACCAAACCAGAGAAGAATGAAATCAAAAAGGATGGCCTAGTTGGTGCCTCTAAGGTAGCCTTTTCCTAATACCTAGATCTCAATGAACTGAAGGAGAAACCATGGAAGTGAAAAATAATGGTAGATGGTTAAGAGACTCAACATCACCCATGATATACTAGTATTGGTCAATTCCTTTGTAAAAGTACAAGAAACACTGTTAGTGGTCCATAGAGAACTTTGATCACTTGTGCGGAAACCCCTACAACAGTTTATCTCAAGGATGTGTACAGAATGAGATCATAAAGTTAATGAGTATGGGCATTCAGAATGAGCTATGAACAAAGAAAAAATGAAATTTTGTAAGAAACATAAGCAATGTTCATATAATTTTAGATACAAAGATGACAGGAATCAATGACAATGAAATTATGACATCCAAGTATACAGAAAGCCAACCACTCACACCCACTTAAAAAAAAAAAAAAAAGAAACACCCTAGTTACTGAGCACCACAACCAAGGTCTTTCTAAGAAACTCAAACCGAAGAAGATCAAGGGGTTTTGTAAAAATATCAGCTTTTTGATGCTCAGTGGGTACATGTTCAAGAACAACAAGGCCTTCTTCCACTAACTCTCGAATAAAATGATGACGAATGTCAATGTGTTTGGTGCGAGAGTGTTGGACAAGATTTTTTGAAATGTTTATGGCCCTTGTGTTATCACAGAAAAGAGTGAGAGTGTTCTGATCTATCCCATAATCATGAAGCATTTGCTTCATCCACAACATTTGTGCACAGCAACTTCCTGCAGCAATGTACTCAGCTTCAGCAGTCGAAAGAGAGATGACATTTTGCTTTTTACTATGCCAGGCAACCAAATTATTCCCAAGGTAAAAACACCCCCCGGATGTACTCTTCCTATCATCAGCACACCCTGCCTAGTCGGTATCAGAAAAACCAGTAATTTCAACTGTAATATCAGTAGAAAACCAGACCCCATACCCCAATGTCCCATTAACATATTTAATGATGCGTTTGACCGCAAGAAGACGAGACTCTTTAGGACTGGCTTGGTAACGGGCACAAACACCTACACTGAAAGCAATATCAAGACGACTGGCAGTCAGGTAAAGAAGACTCCCTATCATACTCCTATAAAGGGTAGGATCAACATCAATACCAAAGGAATCTTTGGAAAGGTGAAGACTGGTGCTCATGGGAGTGCATGCATGTTTAGCAGACTCAAGACCAAACTTTGACACAAGATTTTTGGCATACTTAGTCTGAGAAACAAACATACCAGAAGGAGACTGTTTAATTTGTAGACCCAAAAAATAAGACAACTCTCCCATCATGCTCATCTCAAACTCATGTGTCATGCAATGCGCAAAATATTTCACAAGATGATCAACAGTGGATCCAAACACAATGTTATCCACATAAATTAGAGCAACAAGAATATGAGACTTAGTATGTTTCACAAATAAAGTCTTATCCACACTATCCCTTTGAAAGTCATTATCAAGAAGAAATGTAGTAAGTCTATCATACCAAGCCCAAGGGGCTTGTTTCAATCCATACAAAGCCTTGTCTAACTTGTAGACATGATTTGGACATTTAGGGTCCTCAAACCCTTTTGGCTGCTCAACATATGCCTCTTCTTTCAAGTACCCATTCAGAAAGGAACTTTTCACATCCATTTGAAACAATTTGAAACCAAGAAAACATGCAACACCAAATAAAATACGAATAGATTCGAGACATGCAACTGGGGCAAACGTCTCATCATAGTCAACACCCTCTACTTGTGTGTAGCCTTGAGAAACCAACCTGGCTTTATTTCTAACCACAGTACTATTCCCATCAGATTTATTTTTAAAGATCCACTTGGTACCTATCACATTCATGTCTCTAGGTCTGGGAACTAAAGTCCAAACGTTGTTACGTTCAAATTGACCTAATTCTTCATGCATAGCATTGACCCAACTATCATCTAGCAAGCCCTATTTAAAATTCTTAGGTTCAATTAATGAAACATAACACATGTGATACCTCATCCTGAATCTGTCTTCGGGTTTTCATTCGATCCGATACACTTCCAATCACCTGTTGAGCTGGGTGATTCAGTTTCACCCTTGTTGATGGTTTGAACTCAGGACTTGCGGTGACAGAAGCACCAGGAGTGATGTCTCTTTGTGCACTCTTTGGACTTTGACTTACCTGTGAGGATGGTGTTGTCTCAACTTCTTGTGCTTGGACCTCAGCTTCTCTTTGACTTTGTGGTTCAGTATCCAGGATTGGAGACTCACCATTGTCATCCTCATTTGTTGCTAGAGTAAGGGAACCTGTGTCATCTATAACCACATTGATTGATTCCATTAAAGAAGAAGTTCGCAGGTTATAGAATTGAAAAGCCCTACTAGTGGTTGAATACCCTAGAAAAATACCTTCATCACTTCGGGAGTCAAATTTGCCCAAAAGCTCTCTATCTTTGAAAATGTAACACTTACTCCCAAAATTTTTGAAGTATTTTACATTAGGTTTCAATCCCTTCCACAATTCATATGGAGTTTGTAAAGTGTCGGGCCTTAAATACATGTGATTTATGACATAAACAGCAGTATTTAAGGCTTCAGCCCAAAACTTTGGAGGAAGTTTCTTACTAAGGAGCATGACCCTAGCCATCTCTTGAACAACCCTGTTCTTCCTCTCAACTACTCCATTTTGTTGTAGAATAATAGGTGCAGAAAATTCATGCTTAATTCCATGCATATCACAAAAATCTGAAAACGAACTATTTTCAAACTCACAACCATGATCAGTTCGGATTCTTATGATATGCCCAATGGAAACACCATGTTCATTTTGGATTTTAAAAACTAAGGCCTGAAAAATATTAAACGTATCAGATTTTTCCCTTAAAAAATTTACCCACGAAAATCGAGTAAAATCATCAATAGTTAAAAAAAATGTATCTTTTACCTCCGATGCTTTCAGTACGAGTAGGTCCCATTAAGTCCATGTGAACCAATTCAAGAGGACATTTGGTTGTAAAGTTGTTCACCTTTTTATGAAGGGCACGGGTTTGTTTCCCAAGTTGACATGGTCCACACACATGATTCAGATTCTTACCCAATTTAGGTACTCCTCTCACAAGCTCTTTGTTGGCTATCATAGTTAGGTCTTTGAAATTTATGTGACCTAATCTTTGATGCCACAAATCAATGTTACTTATGATGGCTGAGTGACAAGTGAGATCATTATTAGTAACAATCCCATAGCAGTTATCAGATGTGTGAACCCCATGCAAGATAGTATTTCCCTTTTTATCCAAAATTTCACATTTATTTTTTGAAAACAATACTTCATGATGGGAATCACATATTTGACTAATGCTCAAAAGATTTGCTTTAAGACCATCAACAAGTAAAGCATTTTCAAGCTTGGGAAGACCAGCTACACTTATAGAGCCCCTACCAATGACTCTAGAAGTGCCACCATCTCCAAAGGTAACAATTCCACCTTCATATTTTTCAAGAGAGGTGAAATAGGATTTGTCACCTGACATGTGACGAGAGCACCCATTATCAAGATACCACATGTGTGAGTCGCATGCTTTTAGAGCAGTGTGAACAACTAGACAAGTCAAATCATCTTTTCTAACCCAAATCTTTTTGGTCTTAACAAAATTAGGTCTGGCAGTCTTGGTAAATGTCTTGGCGTTACGAACACCCTCATGAATCTTGGTATTCTTCCTAGACATGTAAGGTTGTCTCCTAACCCCAAAAGTATTCAAATTTCTACCCTTTTGAGACACCTTACCAAACAATTCAAAGCAATAAGGATGAATGTAGCCATACCTACCACAATGATGACAAATGAAAACCGATTTTACCTTCCTTTTGTTGATCTTACCCCCTTTAGGTGGATGAAGAAAGGGATCATCCTGGTCTACCTTCAACTTTCCCTTTGCTTGAGTCTTTAGGTCATGTGATGTAGAGGCTTGTCCCTTGTGAGCTATCGCATTACCATAGCCTAGCCCACTTTTGTCACAACCCATTTGTTGAGACCCAAGGATGTCTTCTAATGATTTGGAACCTTTGTTCCACATAGCAATTATGGCTCTAGTAATTCGGAGTTCTTTATCTTTCTGACAAACCATCTCTTCCAATGTAGCTTGTGACATCTTAAGACTTTCAAGCTTCTCTTCATATGTGGAATACACTTTCAGGAGTTCATTCCTTTCAGTTTCACAAGATAGGAGTTTCCCACATAGGTCTTGCCTGTCACTAAAGATCTTGATGACATTCTGCTTTGCTGTTACAAGTTATAGCGACCCCGGTCTTTTCCCATTTGATTATTGTATCCGGACTTATGTTCCGTGGATTCCGTTGTCATATTGTTGTCATTGTTGTCCTTTGATTCCTTGTTCTTTGGTTATAGGATGCTTTGGGCAGGTTGATTGCAGGTTGGTTGGGTTTAGAAACCAATACTTGATGTTCGATTTTGGCTCGCCGAGCGAGCTTCTTCGCTTGAGCGAGATCCTTCTTTTTGTCTGTTCGCTCGAGCGAGCCTTTCTTGGCTCGGCGAGGTTGCGTCGATGCTAGACTGAACGCGATGTTTGTTGGCTCGAGCGAGCTTCCTTCGCCGAGCGAGCCGGTTTGTCTTTGGCTCGAGCGAGCTTCTCTTCGCCGAGCGAGGTCTATTTCTTGTCTCGGCGACTGTGTCTTCCTTCAGCGAGCCTGGCCCAAAGATTTAAAGGCGGCAAATGATTTTAGGGCGATTTTCATTCTTTTTAATCCCAAACCCTAAAGTCCGACTTTTCTTCTTCTCTAAACACCTTTTCCCCTAGGTTTGATCTAGTTAGGGTGTGTTTCTACCCTAGTTCCTTTACAAATAAGATAGAGGAGAGTGAGGGCTTTCATTTAATCAGAACAATCTTGGATTTGGAGCACTTTGAGGTTTTGGGCATCATCTTCATCTTCTTCTTTTCGAGCTATATCTTCGAGGTAGGGATTTCCTACTCCATTTATATGTTTTAATCCTAAGTATTGGTATTTTGGTACGTGGGGGTAGTTTGGTTAATTTGGGAGAAACCCTAGGGTTTGTCATAGATTAATTTATATAACCAATTTAAGGGAAGATTGTGATATTGGGTAGATTCACGAGATTGGGGAATTTAGTGATTTAATGTTGTATTTGGTTAGTTTAAATACTTACCTTGAGGATGTTGAAATTACATGTGTTGCTGTAGTAATTTCTTGTTTAGAAATAATTGTTTTGGGCTATCGGTGGAGGATAGCCATGATTGTTGTAGACATTGCATGTGGATTAGGCAAATTGAAACTAATCATTTGGTTAAGTTGTTGAGTATAAAGGTTGGAATATTACATTGAATTTGGGTATTGATTTATTGTGTATATGACTTTATGCTTATGTGCATTACTTGTGCATGGGAGGAGATAGGGGATGTACTCCACGGTTTAGGGGAAGATGGGGGATGTACCTCTAAACCGGTTAATGATTATGGGAAGATAGGGGATGAACCCAGGGTTGCTGCTTATATGCGCGCCTATAGCAGAGATACAGCTCATATGCTTATCTAGTTGATATGATACATCACCAAAATGTGTATCAGTTGGGAAGTATGGAAGTGAATTTGATTGTGATTGATACAATACCAACGTGTGTATTTGTTATGTTATATGAGAGGTTTAACTTGATTTGTTATCCCTGTTGAATTGGAAAGATTGTTAATAAGAGATGAAATCCCCGTTGAGTTATTTGGGCCAGGTTCTGAGCCATAATTGGAAGGTGAATTATGCCATAGACAAAGTGTCATAGGCAATGTAGACATTTGTGTCATGAAATTGTAAATAGATTATTTTGTGTTAACCATGTATCAGATGCTACTGCTTTAGTTAATTCTTATGCTTGGTTTAGTATTTCTCTACTGGGCTGTGGCTCACCCTATATGGGAACTTCATTTTCAGGTTCAGGTGGTTCACTACCTCCAAAGACTTAGCTTGTGAGGATTTGGACTTGAAGACTTGTTGTATTTGGTTTAGTTGTTTATTTGAATTATGTAAACATTCAAGCCTAGGGCTTTATTTGTTTTGAGTTAGAACTCATGGAATTGTGTCCAAGTGTTGGCTTGGCAAGATGTAAGCCTGTAGGGCATTTATTTTGATGTTTTATTTCGTAATACTCTGATGATTGAAATAATATAATGTTTTCTGTTAATAAGGCATGTCATGTTTTATATTTAATGGGCTTAATTTTGAGGGCGTGACAACTTGGTATCAAAGCGTACCGGGTTCGAATATTTTGGGTACGTGGGAAGTGATTAGAATCACAATGGGTTCGTCTCGTTTGATAGAGACTTAGTGTAATGTTTATATGCATATGTGATAACATGTTTATGTGACTATGTGGGTATGGAATGTAGTTTCTAGGATGTTGATTGGACCCTTGAGCCTCTAAAAGTCTTGTTGGAAAGGCACCTGATCAATGTTGTTTCTAACCGGAACTTTAGTGACGCCTCGGGACTGTCATTATCCAGGAATGAAATTCATAGGTGCTTATGTGATTATGTGCTTACGTGGTATGATTTATTGTTGTTCAATGTATTAGGACGTGAGTTTTTAGTTTAGGCACATTTATTAGAGTGCTAACGATCCTTGTCACCTTTATTTGGATGTCAGGATGAGGAAGTTTGGATTTCCCTCCTTCCGCTCGGGAAGAATTGAGGAAACAGTTTGTGGAGTTACGCCAGGGTACTACACCTTTGGTACAGTTTGAAGCGTGGTTTGCTAACCTGTCAATGTTTGCTCCAGAGTTAGTGGAGACGAAGGAATTGCATTGTGCGGAGTTTGAGAGAAAGCTGTGTGACGACATCTGTGTAAGGATTGCGGGTTCTTGGCATAGAAGTTACAGTGTGCTTGTTAAGGCTGCGACTCATGTGGAGGCAGCGGTACTAGCTATGGGGCAGAATAGGGAAGAGACCATAGTTGGGGGTGTTGGTCAGACTAGGGAGAAGGTCATCTCGGTGACTCCCACAACTTATAGGTACTCTAAGCCAAGTAAGAAATGGAAGCAAAGGTATGCTCAGTCCCAGGTAGAGTCCTTACCTCCGCCAAGAGTTTCAGACTCCTCTATTGGAGGGCCTAGAGAGGTCCAGGATGTCTCTTGTTTCAGGTGTCGGCTTGCCCAACCGAGGAAGAGGGTGGGTTGACGATTCGACCAAGAGGGCACCACCAAAATCTTTTGGTCAGCCAGATTTTGGATCGACAGAGCGCACAGTGGGGAGGCAGTTGTTGGAATCCCCACCAGTTCAGGTTTTGCACCAGTCGTATATTCGGGCTCCACTTGCTTGCTGGGGGTGTAAACAATGAGGTCATCTTAAACGTTTCAGAATCAAATGGGACTTCTTTAAAGGTTTTGCAACCTAGTCGCCTGGGCCATTCAACCGGGCAAGAGCAAAGGTCGCTTTGGGGACTAGCAGGCCAGACTTTGCGAGCCTCAGTAGAGTCGAGTTCCAAAGCCCCAGATGGGGAAGTTTGTGGCTGTTTCAGGTGTGGACAGAAGGGACACGTCGGTAGTTCTTGTCCATGGCTTGGGAGCTCGTAGATTATCTTATGTTTGGGGGTGGCCAACTTTGGCGGTCTAGCAAGGGGCAGTAGTGGTGGTGATACCGTCGGGTTGATTTTATTTTGACTAATTCGTTTCGTCATTAGAGGATTATTGTTTTGTGATCATTAGGTTCGGTTGTGTAACCTATGTGTTTTGGGAATGTTGAAACATCTAAACTGTTTGGTTATCTATATATATATATATGCTTTGTTTGTTAATTTCCATGGATTGGGTGGATTTGGAGCTTGTAATAGCTCTATAGTTTTATTAATGTAATAAGCTGCTGTAAGGCCATAAAATTTTTGGTATTAATGCATCTTATGTGGGTGACTTGATTTGGGAAAGATAAGGGCTAAAGAGCCATGTTTTCATAAGTTGAGAACCACTGAGGGTTGCGTGTCTTAACCCAGACAATATTGGGGCGAGAACTGTTTTACTTGTCGAGTATGTGGAATTTTAGGGGTGTTACCCATTTAAATTTTGTGCGTGGTATAGATGTTGGTCTACTGTCGGGTGAACTCGAGAGGATGTGAAGGGTGCAATTAATACTAGTTGTAGTAAGTATTTAATACGGTGTTCTACGGGGAGCATAATGCATAATTTTGTTAGGGTTGGACTTGTACCTTCGTGGTAGGTAGTGTTGTCAAGATTGCATGAGTACAGTTTGGCCGTTTTGAGTAAGGGGATGTAAGTCCCTATATAAGGTAGTGGTTGTCGTATTGGGAGTGGTATGTTGTGAGTAAATGTCGTAATATATCTCTAAAAGGGTATAATTGATGTGTCTTAAATTTTAGATTTCTTTATTTGGATCGAATGTGATAAATTTGTATTTTAGCACTAGTCGGTCAGTGATGTTAAGGGTTGATTGGGTGTATAGTGGTTGAGGTGTGACCCGTGAGTCGAGTCACTGTTGGTAAGTCTTTTGCGAAGAAAGGTTTGAAATGTTAATGAGAAGGTTGAGGACTTTTACTCCTCTGGGAAGTTTGAATGGTGTGTCTTTGAAAGCCTTATTGGTGATATGTAACGGTGTCGGGGTTGGTTCATGGTGGTTGTCTAGTAATAGATTGGCTAGTGGTTTGGCTCGGGGTTGGGTGTCTGAATCGTACTCTCGGGGTGAGTGACAAGTAAGATTTGGAATGAAAGGTGGACCCTATAGGTCGTTAGCGGATGAAGATATGCTATTAGTTTGTTTCCGGTATGAACGGTGACTTGGTAGTGGTGAACATCTCAGTGTAGCAAACCCAGTTAGTTAACCCAGTACGGGAGGAAAGGAGTAAGCAAATTTTGTTATTCCAAGTTCGGTCGGGGTGGTGAGTGAAATCTCTAAATGAGGGAGTTTTGCACTGTGCGATGCACGCTAGTGTGTGGTTAGTATATGCTGTTTAGTTGATGAATAGAAGGAAATTAATCATAGGAAATTCCAAAAAAAAAAAATTCCCTAGTGAGGACTTAGTTTGGTTTTTGACTGAAACCGAGAGATTGGAGGTTTGGTAGGCTAGGTCACTTCGGAATGAGTGTCCGGCGCTCAGTTCGGATGGTGACGACACAGGTGAGGTGGTAAGGTTGTGAAGAGTAAGTGGGCCACCCTATTAGAATCATTTTGACTAGTTCGGTTCGTATTTGTGTGGTGTAAGACACGAGGGTGTGCAATGTTATCCTTTAGGTCGTGCGGTGTTGGGGTTGGAAAAACCACTGGGGTGAGTGAATTTTGGATCCGACAGGAATCCCTGGATCCATTAATGGGTGTTTGAGCATACGTTATATTTTCTGGTGTATTGTTGAACTGGGTGAACATTGTATATGTTGTAGTTTGTGGTAGTACTTGGGGTTTTGCCTTGAAAATGGGAATCTATTTAGCATTATACATGTTAAATGTGTTGTAGAAATGTAAGGGCATCATTAATATTGAATGTGTTATAAAATAGTGGACCATCCATGTTTATTGATTTGTAATCTTGTATTTAGATTATGTATTATAGTTGAACTTAAGAGCTTTATATATGTCTTAAGTTGGAAAACATTGAGAATGTTTGAGTTTGATGTTAACATTTTGAAACTTGCTTCATAATGGAAGTAGAATATAACATTTATATATTGAATGTGTTGTTTATATCATGGAATTGAATATGATATGGAAATTGTTAACATTGAAAGGAATAATGCATAATATTGATGCAGGTTGAAATATATGCTGATTTATACATATTGTGAGATGCCTCTTGATAAGAGATGAAGTGACCGGTTTTGGGTCGAGTTGTTGCTTATTATTGTGTTTATATCATTGGGGATTGATAAAAATTATTTTTACAAACTTATGCTTAATTTCGGGGACGAAATTCTTTTAAGGGGGGGAGGTTATAGCGACCCCGGTCTTTTCCCATTTGATTATTGTATCCGGACTTATGTTCCGTGGATTCCGTTGTCATATTATTGTCGTTGTTGTCCTTTGATTCCTTGGTCTTTGGTTATAGGATGCTTTGGGCAGGTTGATTGCAGGTTGGTTGGGTTTAGAAACCAATACTTGATGTTCAGTTTTTGGCTTGGTCGCTCGAGCGAGCTTCTCTTCGAGCTATTCCTTGTTTGGTGTGTGGTTAGCCCAAAGTGTGTTCAATAAGCTAGACGGCAAGGGCACTCCGGCAAGTAGTGACATCGGCTAATAATAAGGCTTCGGCAAGCAAAAGACAATGACCTCTGCTAGAAAGGACAACACTTGGCCTAGCTGTGCCACACCTCGGCCTAGATGTGCCACACCTCGGTCTAGGTCATACCAGTCCAGGAGCAAGATCACTTGGGTTCAAGGGTAACATCTCGGCCTAGATAATACACATCTCGGCCATGGTGGTGAACACCTCGGGCTAAATAGTGACATCTCGGCCAACATGTTAGGGCAGGGGTGGAGGCCAACCAGAAAAAGGGTTCCAAGGTAGTTTTAGGCTTAAGGTGACCTCGGCTTGGATTAGTCTAGGCTAACCACACACCAAACAAGGAATAGCCCTTGATGAGCATTCAATATCATTCCTTTTTTTGAGCTCAAAACCACCCAAGAAGTCCAAGAATAGCCCTCTGGTGCCTCAGCTCCAAGAGAAGGTGTGATGGTGGGTGTTTGTGCACAAAAGTGAGGCAAAACACACACAAAACACAAAAGATAGGAAGGTATAGATATAGGATAGATACAAATCCTAACCCTAAAACCAGAGCCCCTCTAAAAATGTTGTCAAACCCTAAAAGAGGGAGAGGAGGCCTCCTCTTATAGAGCTTCAATCTTGTAAGCTTACAAGACAAGCTAGCCAAGAGGGGAATCCCTCCATACACGTGTATGGAGGGGAGCCAAGTGCATGCCAGCTGCATGAAAATATCTGCAAAAGCATATGCACAGTAGTCAGCAGGCCAAAAATGCAATTGACCAAAAAAAGATAGCCGGTCGGCCATCTATAGTGCCAGCCGACCAAATATTTGGCCGGTGGCAACAAAACACAGTCGGTGGCCTCAAGCCATGGCCGGTGGTGTGTGGGGATGGCCCACAAGCCATTTCCTGCCCCTCCAAGGCAAAGCACAAGTGTTTGGTGCAAAACCAAACAAAAACAGTCGAGTCGAGAGATCCTGAGGCAAGGCGCGTATCCGAGACCTCCGGGAACTCAAGACGAACACAAACATGGATGATCACCGAGTGTTCAAGCGGTGACGTCCAAGTCTTGAGGACGGTCAAAAATGGGGTGTCTACACTTATCCTTAGCAATTATCAATATGAGACAGCATCTCACCACAGGACAATAATATTTTTAAAAGTTTTTTGTCGATTATAATGACATCTTTCACTCTCTACTTTACTTTTGTAAAGAAAAGTTGTGGTGTGATAGTCTATGTCGGATGAATCACTATGAATTTGATGACTAATGTGACGATGGGGCCCCCTCTGTGTACCCGGCATTATTTCCATACTTTAACTGATTCCTCTAGTTTCCAATCATTTTACTTTTTTGTGTATATAAATTAAGAGCCTTCATTGTTGAGGCACGTTCAATTTCCAATATTTGTTTTTCTCTTTTCTTGTAAAAACCTCTCTCAGTTTATGATATATAAATTATGTTTAGAAGAACTCTACTGTTTTGAGACGGCTACTATTTTGTAAGTATTTCGTTTTATGTCTGCAAATGTATTAGCTACTCTGTCTGATATATTAGTTTTTCATAAAGAACGTTTAGCTGTTTTAGAACAATTTAATTCTCTATATACTCAAGTTCAAGAGTGGATTAACGAGCTTTATCATTTGATAGCTCTTGCTGAACAAGCTTTACAAGAAGAGATTATTTAGCTAGTTGTTGACCAGTGACCACCCTCTCCGAATTAAATATCTATTTATGAGATCATATATGCACTAATCTAAACCTATTATACTGTTCATAAGAACAGTAATATTCCTAGTTCTGTGCTAAATAGGGACATGAATTATATGTTTGTAAGTGGGATGTCACTTCCATTCTTGGATTAAATTCTTATACAACATGTATCTTCTATAAGTCCCAACACCCTCACTCCACCTTCAACCCCTGAACCCCTTAATACACCACCCATAACCCTACACTCCTTGCAAGAATCAATCTTGTCTTCTCAGTGGCATTTCATCAAACTAGTTTCACCCAATCTCACTCTCACCTTAGTCTCAAGAGTCCTTTATAATCTCCATGTAAACCCAGACCTCATTCTCAAATTCATCGGCCAAATCGAACCTTACCGCCTCAACATTTAATACCATTGCATCGCCATTTCCATAACCTCTCGCCTTCCATTGCCCAAACAATCTCTGCAACTCATAAAGAACATAATTAACTTCCAGGTTTCGATGAATAGGGAGATTTTCGATGAGTTAGTGGGTGCCCAAGAGCGATTAGATATATCGAGCTCAATTGTATTTGATTTGTTAATTAGGGATTTTTGTGAATTGAAAAGAGCTGATGAGGCATTTAAGTGCTTTTATATGATAAAAGATAAGGGTATATTGCCCAAGATTGAAACTTGAATGATATGTTGAGTTTGTTTCTAAAATTGAACTGGACAGAGACAGTGTAGGTTTTGTATGCCAAGATGTTTAGGTTGAAGATTAATCCAACTGTGTACACTTTTAATATAATGATCAATGCATTGTGTAAAGAAGGGAAATTAAAGAAGGCTAAGGAATTTATTGGGTACATGAAGGGTTTAGGGTTTAAAGCAAATGTTGTTACTTACAATACCATCATTCATGGGTATTGTTGGAGGGGGAACCTTGAAGGGGCTCATCTGGTTTTTGAGGTAATGAAAGCTAAAGGGATCATGCCAGATTCGTATACATTTGGTTCGCTTATTAGTGGTATGTGTAAGGAGGGAAGGGTTGAGGAGGCATCTGTGTTTCTTGAGAAAATGATGAAAAATGGATTGTTTCCAACTGCTATGACATATAGCGCTTTGATTAATGGATATTGCAACAAAGGGAACTTGGAAAGGGCTTTTAGTTTTAGGGACGAGATGGTAAAGAAAGCCATAATGCCGACTGTGTTGACGTATAATTTGTTTATCCATGCACTATTTATGGAAGGTAGGGTCGTTGAAGCCAATGATATGATAAACAGGATGGAAGGAAAAGGAATGGCTCTAGATGCCATCACGTATAACATATTGATCAATGGGTATTGTAGGTCTAGCAATGCAAAGACAGCTTTTAACCTACATGATGACGTACTTAATAGAGGGATTCAGCCTACACGGGTTACTTACACATCTCTTATAGACATTTTGATCAAGCGGAATAGAATGAAGGAAGCATATAACTTATTTGTGAAGATAATGGACAAAGGTGTTTTGCTAGATGTTATAATGTTCAACGCATTGATTGATGGGCACTGTGCCAATGAGAATGTGGACCGTGCACTTTTCCTTTTAAAGGAGATGGATAGGATGAAGGTTCCTCCGAATGAAGTGACATACAACACTTTAATGCAGGATCATTGTAGAAAGGGTAAAGTTGAAGAAGCTCATGAACTTCTTGATGAAATGAAGAGAAGGGGGATTAAGCCAGATTACATCAGTTACAACACCCTCATTAGTGGGTACAGTAGGAGAGGTGATATAAAGGATGCCTTTAGAGTTCGAGATGAGATGTTAAGTATAGGGTTCAATCCAACCCTTCTCACATACTCACTTATAATGCACTAATATAAGGCTTATGCAAAAACCAAGAGGGAGATCATGCAGAAGTGCTTCTCAAAGAAATAGTTAGCAAAGGCAATCCCCTAATGACAGCACATATTTTACTTTTATTGAAGGGATATGCAAAGTTGAGAAGTTTATGGAAAGTAATGGTCTGTGATCAAGTTTGTTTGCCAATAATTCTACCTTTGGCAGAAAGAGATGTTCCAGAAGTGTTTTCGTCTGGAAGATTTTTGTATAGAAACTTTGAATACAAGCCAAAGGAAATCTTTTACCCAGATCTCACACCATTGGAAAATTCTGAAAGTAGACAAGGAAAACTTGAAAGAGTTTCATAAAAGCCTTACATCGGCTATGCACATGCTTTATTATATGGTTCTACAAGCTTCTTTTCATTTTTATGCTTTGTGGGAATGTTTGCGTCTACTCTGTACTTTAAAGATGTTTAAATTTTGAACATTTTATAGAGCATACGCACGCCTAAGAGCTAAGAGTGAATATCTGGAGAAAGAACAATGCTGAAAGGTTTTTACAAATTTTGCCTGTGGTAATTATTTTATGTTCATGCAACAGCTGCTGTGAGGCGATGCTATATATGTTTTGCAAGATAAGTACTAGTTGTTTGATAGATGATCCTTAAAGATTAAGGTTCCTTAAAAGAATTTCTATGTTGTTGGTAGCTTATTTTGGGCTAACCAGAGAAAATTAATATTTTGTTATGGCTGAACGATTAGTTCAACTGATGAGAAGACAGTTTACTAAGTTGCTATAAAGGTTTATTTGATGTGAAAATATTCTTAGCTTGCTAATGTTCTGGACTCAAAAACAAGTGATATCCACAAAAAATAGGGTTTTACATACTGTAAACTTAGTAGAGAGAGAGAGAAAGAGAAAAAGACTGAATGAAGTGCATATTGATTGTGTTCAGTGATTCACAAGGAGAAGATCACTCTCTTTTGTAGAGAGGAAAGTGTCGTACAGAGGATACGAAAAGCACCGAAAGCAGAAACAATAAGTAGACAACATCATTACTTTACATGTATACAATATGTGCTAATGTATGATAGCTATATATTACACTAACAGCGCCCCGCAAACTCAAGAAGGGTAAGCATCAACCAGCTTGAGTTTGGAAACGAGATCACTGAAGTGACCAGGAGGATGAGCTTTTGTGAAAATATTAGCAGGTTGATCAACAGAAGCAATAGGGAGAAGAAGAACAGTGCCACGGGTAACATGCTGGCGAATGAAATGACAATCAATCTTAATATGCTTGGTGCAATCATGGAAAACATCATTGTGAGCAATCTGAATGGCACTCTGATTGTCACAATAGAGAGAGGTAGCACCAGAAGAAGAAACACCCATATCAACAAGGAGCCATCGAAGCTAGAGAAGTTCCTGAGTAGTATTAGCAAGAGTGCATGTAGACCGCCCGAACTTCCTCCGTACGCCCCCCCTTTCGGAGAGGGCGTGGATTGGGGTTCATAGCTACTATAGTTTGGACTCCTATCACGGTTCTATATCTAATCTCACAAAGTGCAATGTAAGACTGATAAATCACCAAAGAGTCCAAATCCGGCAAATCATTTTGGAAAATCAGATTTTAAATCAAATAATGCCAAAATTGGACTGCTTTGCCAGATTACAGAGTCGCCACCTAAATATTTTATTTAAGAAAATTTAGGAAACCCTGACTCGTGCCTAAGGCCACGTGTCCGTCATCACCAAAGTTGCCTCGGCTCAGGAACTTAGGTACGAGGGGGGAAGGTCATGAAATGAGCACCCCCGCTCGCCCAATCAAAGGATCGGCCTCTACTAATCATGATATATTGTTTTGAAAACACATGTGTTGTTATTCCGGTTATTTAGCTAACTTACTATGTGATGCGCACAGCATACAAGTATAGACTAGATCGCCTGAATTGGAACAAAACAATTCAATGTTTGTCTTCGAAAATGGTTTGAATTTGCCACCCTCAAGTGGGCTTAGAAATGCGGATTTGCCACCGAACAAGGTGGGCTTAAAACATGATGATTTGCCACTCCAAGTGGGCTTAAAACTCACATTTTGATGAATTGTTCCAATTCAAGTAATGAAGCCTTCATCCATAGGCATTCAAACAGTTAATCACTTAAGCAAATAGCCTCATGGCAAGCATGCTATTATGGCAACACTCACACTCATGCAAGTATGCTGAAGCGTAAAACTTCTGAGTACTCCAAGCCAAAACAAAAACTAGTTAGAAATAATGCATGATCCTAACTATACAAGATGCCTAATGCAACACATGCAATAATGCAACTAAATAGGCTCGGCTATCTAAAATGGCATATGAATGCAACAATTGATATACGTATTCAAATAGGTATTGAAATACGATGCAGTTTGAATGATGCGCCGAGCCCGGTGCATGCAATACAAATGAATGATGCACGCATGCAAAGCATAAGGTATGCTAATTGAAATATGCCCTAAACTAACCATCAAAAGCTGATAAGTAAAAGGGCGAAAGAAGTGGGGTTGGAAGACATACACACACATACGCACGCTTATTACAACATTGTGCCCTCTCGCAGGAGGGTCTGAATGAATAAGCTAAGCTAATCTAAGCTAAGCTAAGCAACTAATCTAATTAAACTAATTGGACTAATTATTACAAACCAATAAAGAAATAGCTAAACTAAGCTACTTAATTATTACAACACTCAATTAACTAACAAATTAATCAAATTACAAATTCATGCTAACTAACAAGAAAATGCATTGAACAATGTCAGCCAACTCATGGAAATTAGGAGATGCATGCCTCGGCTCCCGTCCCGAAAACCTCTCCAAATGCTCTTTAGAGGCTCTATCTACAGGGTGTCCTTAAGAACTTGCTACTGAATCTTACCAAATCAAAGTTGGGGAGTGCACCAGTGGCCTGCCGGCCATGGGGGCTTGCTGCCAACCATCTGCTAGCCAACAATGAAAGGGTACCAGCCATCAGTGTGGCACTGCCGGCCACTAGTGTGCTGTGACACCAAGCTGCAACAGAGCACAAAATAGAGGAAAATGGAGGGTCTCCCAAGAACATGTATGTACTATGCCACTCCATATCACCTCAAAATATCAAGGGAGAGGCACCATTGGATCCAAAACCATCAATCAAGCATGCAATGCATGATGGCCAAAGATCCAACTTGCACACATTTCAATAAATGCCATGCAAACAAGACTCTAAATCCACTACCTCATCATAGATAATCAAAGGCAATGGAGACAAAGGGAATTGGTTCACTTTCATCACTTTGAGTATGAAGTGGACTAATCCACCGTGTGTTCAACATAACATCCGGTTGAACACGATGCGATGCAAACAACATGCTAATCTTGACATGTTAAGGTGGCATGCACAAGACTCTATCAAGTAAGCAATGCATGCAAGACATGTTAAGGAGCCAAGAGCACTAAAGCAAGTGAAGAACATTACACATGAGGCATACACTATCAATCTCAAATGGTCAAATCAGCTATGGACAGACCTAAGATACTCCAAAATAGTGGCCAAAACACACTAAAACTTAGGCACAAAAAGCAAGAAATGCATGCTCATATGATGGCTCGCAAACAACGCACAAAGTTTAAATTTCAAACACATTGAAAGAGTGATATCTATGGGAGCATGACAGAGGTACAAGTACTGAAATCATATGCCAAATGATGACGTATCATGCAAACAACACAAGTATAGCATGTTAGGGCCCTTAGAACTCAAAGCTAGTCAAGGGCATTACAGAAGAGGCATGCAATACATAGCCTAAACAATCAAACCAGCTCTAGACAGAGCTCAACCATGCCAAATCAAAGGCCAAAACATGCTAAAATGATAGTACAAAAGCTTAGACGAACATGCATACAAGTTGGCTTATAAGCAAGGCATAAGGCACATCTCTCAAAATGCATTGAAAGAGTAGAACATGTGAGAGTGTGACTACACTATACACACTGAAGTCATGTATGAAATGAGGTTAAGACATGCAAACACCACAAGTAAAGCATGCAAGAGGCTTTAAAACTCAAAGCTAGTCAAGGCATTCACACTACAACCATGCACTACAAGTCTCACATGGCCAAGACCACTCAAAATAGATCTAAGGCATGCTAAAATAATGGCAAGGACATGCTGAGATAGAGCTAACACAAGCTAGGATGATAGGCATAAAGCATGAAGCATGTTAGGCCAACAAGTAGGATTACACTACAAGTATAAGATGCAAGCAACCAATGACCAAACCAAACAAAAACAGAGTTATGGAAGGTCCAAAAAGTCACAAAATCATGCTTGAGCTAAGTCACAAAAGAGTAGAAAAGCATGCTCAAGTATGAGGCCAACAAGGCATGCAAGCAAGACAAAAGGGGAGGGGACCACCCTCTCCTATTTTGACCCTCAAAACCAACTTTTACCACTAAAATTTCTCTAAATTTTAGTGGTTAAAAGTCCAAGCAAGGGGGGATTCAAAAACTTAGAGTGTTGGCTCAAGAGGCTTAACAAGCCAAAAAGCAAAAGATGGGGACCACCCCCCTAACCACACAAGGCTCAAACTAACATTTTAAAGCCTTAAAAATAGAACTTTTTGGAGACTAAGACCAGCTTCAAAGTTGCATACAAAGATGGCAAAACAATGAACTAGAATAAAGCTTAAAAGAGGTAGTTTCTTACCCTTGTAGCACAACAAGCAAACAGCAAGCAAACTACCGACTTCTGAGCCAAAATCAACTCCAAAGAGCTCCAACAAGGTCTCTAAGAACCTCAAGCCTAAGGTGAAGGTGTTTGGCTAGGTGTTTTAGTGCAAAAGTGAAGAGAAAACACACTTTAAAGGCTAAAATATAGAGAGAGGGGATTCTGGAGAGAGAGGGGGAGGAAAATATCTCAGCTCAAAACTTTCCACCTCTTGCATGCATATAGAATATAGTGACCCCGGTCTTTTCCCATTTGATTATCATATTCGGACTTATGTTCCGTAGATTCTATTGTCTTATTATTGTTGTGGTTGTCCTTTAATTCTTTATTCTTGAGTTATAGGATGTTTTGGGCAGGTTGATTGCAGGTTGGTTGGGTTTAGAAACCAAGTGTTGATGTTCAGTTTTTGGCTTGTCCGCCGGAGGGGGGAGTTTGACGCCGGAGCGGGGACTTGTTGTTACTTGTCCGCTCGAGCGGGAGTTTTGGCGCTCGAGCGGTAAAAACACCCATCCAGTATTTCTTGTGCAGGTTGGACGCCGAGCGTGATTGTCCGCCGAGCGGAGTTCAGGTGCCGCCGAGCGGGAGGTGGACGCCGAGCGGGCGATCACATAAAAAGGGCGAGATCCGACTTTCGACCATTTTCATCTCCTCTTGATTCTAAAACCCTAAAACCGCTTTTCTCTCTCCATACACACCTTCTCTTAGGTTTGATCTACTTAGAGTGAGTTTCTAACCTAGATCCTTTATTAAAAAGGTAGAGGAGAGTGAGGGCTACATTTTAATCTGAAGAATTGTGGATTTGGAGCACTTGGATTTCGGGTCAATCTTCTCAATTTGGGTTCTCCTTTGAGGTAGGGATTCTCCTTGTTTCTTTTCAATACTCCATCTATAGATAGACATGTGGTAGTTTTTGTATTGCATAAAAACAGTATATCATGTTGGATTTATAAAAAAATCATGAGGTTGAACCTTGGGTTGACTGTTGGAGTTGGGTTTATTATCATTAGTTATGGTTTAGGCTAATTGGGGTGTTAATTAGCATGTTGTTGTTGAAAGGAGAGAAAACCCTAATTTTATTTGATTTAATAAATTAATAGAGGGGTTGTGATCGTTGGGCAAATACTTATGTATTTTGGGTCTTCAATGTGATCATTGTTGTTTGTTGTTAATAATTGAGCCTTTTAGGTCAATATTGAGAAAGAGGGAGGAAAACCCTAGTTTAATGATTATAACTTAATTTGCATAATTAAATTGGAGTGGCTTGGAAAAGAATGTAATGGGTTAAAATGAGTTATGGCCTTATTGTCCAGGGAATTGAATTTGTGAAGGCAAAAGGTATGAGAGTTGGATTATTGTAATGTGAGTGTTGAACACACATATGTGGTGGTTGTATCTTTAACTGCCATGTTAGTTTTGTTGTAGGGTTTGTGGTTTCATGATAATTGAATCTGTTTATAGATGTACAACATACCTGCATCTAGAGGTTTTGTCCTTGGTCATCGGTGGAGGATGACACGGTTGTGTTGAATTGTTGTGTATGCATTACACCATTGATTGTTTGTGTATATGACGTTGTGTTTATATGCATTACTTGTGTATGGGAGGAGATAGGATGTACCCACGTTTAGGGAAGATGGGGATGTACCTCTAAACCGTTAATGATTATGGGAAGATAGGGATGAACCTGTGGTTGTCGCTTATATGCGCGCCTATTGCGTAGATACAAATCATATGCTTATCTATTTGATATGATACATCACCAAAATGTGTATCAGTTGGGAAGTATGGAAGTGAATTTGATTGTGATTGATACAATACCAACTTGTGTATTTGTTATGTTATATGAGAGGTTTAACTTGATTTGTTATCCCTGTTGAATTGGAAAGATTGTTAATAAGAGATGAAACCCTTGTTGAAGTATTTGGCCAGGTTCTGAGCCATAAAAGGAAAGGTGAATTGTGCCATAGACTATGTGTCATAGGCAATGTAGACATTCGTGTCATGAAATTGTAAATGGATTATCTTGTGTTAATCATGTATCAGTTGCTACCCCTTGTCTTTTAGAAGTGTAAAGAGAATCAAACATTTTAGAAATATGTTCTAGAAAGGCACATCTGTTGTTTGTGTGGAAATTGGAGAATAGTAGTGGTCTTAGTGAATTTATTTCCTAAGAAATTGCTTATGTATAAAAGATTGGGAACGGGGTTAATGAAAGGAAAAAGGGAAAGATGAATCGCTTATAGCGTTGAATGAAATAGTTGTTTTTGAGAAAAGTTTATATATATATATATTGTCTAAACTGTCACATTATTATTCTAGTACGAGAAAGAGTGTTCATGATCATAGCTATCTGTACTGTTGTTATTGTTGAGGATCATGTTGAGATCCCTACTGGACTATATGTTCATCCCACGTTGTTGAATCTTTTTTTCAGCGCTTAGCGTGATGTGCTACAAGATCTGGATCCTCTTGTTTGTGGGCCACGGGGCCTCTTTGTTGTTAGCGGAAAGTCATATATGTAAAAGGGTTACACCCTTCATTTGTTTATTTAAAGGTTGTAAGCCCAAGGGCAATTTATTAAGCATGATCATATAACATTTACTTGCATACGAATGAGAGTACTGATATTCATTGCTATGAATTGAATGTATGAGTTTATTTCCGCATGTTATCTCTGAAATTGCATTAAGTTAATGAACTTGGTAATGACCTTTAGTAATAAAACGTGGGGCGTGACAACTTGGTATCAGAGCTACCAGGTTTGAATACCTTGAGCTCGTGGGAAGTGGTTTTACCATGTGGGTTTACTACGTAGTGAGGACGTTGCATATAGATACCATGAGAATTAGGACTTATGTGTTGCATTTATGTGAGCATGGGATTCAGTTTCTTGGATAGTATTCATAGCCGGTGAACCTGCTTTGAGGTCCTTTTGGAAACGCGCCTGATCAACGTGGTTTCTGATAGGAATTCCTTGAGAGTTCCGGGATGAGTGGCTATCTTTGTGGACTTGATTCGATTATGTGTTTACATGTTTAGATGTTTATATGCAGTAGAGATGTAAAGTTTGAGGCTAAGTGTGTCTTGTGACTTACCAGTAGTAGGGTGTGCCTCGGAGAAGGCTATTGTGTTGGCACTAAGTGTATTTTAATTGGTGCTTTATAGGATGTCTACACGAGGGAGTAGAGGTCGGTTGAGTAGTAGGAACGCCGGGAGAGGCACAGCAGTTCCTTTAGTACCTGCTGGCATCGATCTGTCGGGCGAGGATGTCGACGTGAGATTGTGAGAGCGAGGCAAGACGCCTCTAGCTCGCATTTAAGGGCGGCAGAGGGCACACTCTCAAGCTTACTAAGGAGTTCTTTTCATTCCGTCCACCGAATTTGTGGGGAGGCTAGACCGCTGGAAGATAATTGGTTAGAGCAGATTACTAAGACTCTTGATATGCTCAGAGTCGAAGATGAGGAGTTAAGGGTTTCTTTGGTGACTTTTCAGTTGAAGAGTGATGCGAGTTATTGGTGGAAGAAGACTAAGAATAATGTGGGTGGCACGTGGGTTGCTTTTACCGAGGCCTTTTTGGCCAAGTATTTCCCCCCTTCTGCTCGGGAAAGGTTGAGGGAACAGTTTTGGAGTTGCGTCAGGATGATACTCCTATGGCACAGTTTGTGATGCTATGTGATAGCTTGTCGAGGTTTGCTCCAGAGTTGGTGACAACAGAGGAGCGTCGTTGTTTCGAGTTCGAAAGGCGGTTGTGTTTCGATATTCGGGAGAAGGTAGCTGGATCCTTGTGGAAGGATTACTATACTTTAGTTGAGGCAATGCCCATGTGGAGGCCCCGATTGCTAGTGATGATGGGGTCTTGGGAGGTTCGTGTTTCGCACCGGCCTCGAGTAGAAGGTCCGCGGTTGTTTTGTTTATGGCTAATGGGCCATGGTAGACGTTTGTCCTTTTAGGGGCGACTAATTAGTTAGCCCTATAGTGTTACCTTGGAGAGGGACTTTTGTGATGTTGGCCGTGGTGTATCATGTATATTGATTTTTTTGTGGACTGTAATCGAGGATGCCGAGGCACCATGCTTATGTATCGCATTTATATGCATAGTGTTGTTTGTTTAATCCTCATGTATTGGGGAGTATGTATGAGATTTTAACTCTCTATTTATTTTGAGAAGTTGTTAAGGGGTCAAGGATCCTAGCGTTGTTGCTTGCTTGGCAATCAGATATTGCATTAACTATGTGTTGGTTTGTGAATCTTGTTCATGTTAGAGTTTGATTGTTGAGAACGGGAACCCGTGGACGATGTGTTAGATGTGATGGTTTCGAGAGTGTGTGGTGTTGGCAAGGTTATGTGGGATTTGTGTCTTGGGTTAGCGAATGGTACTTATTTATTGGTTTGTGTTTTGGGCTTTGCTAGTAGCTAGTTCATGGTGACCCCATCGGTGGTATGGGGTAGTGTTAGTGTGGTGATTGGTTATTAATTGTTAGAGATGGTTTGTGAGTGGATGCAAAAGATTCTTTAAAGGAAGAACAGTTTGTGTTCTAGAGTAACGAGAATAGCGTTGGTCGAATTATCCTTCTTGGTTGGGTTATTGTGATTAAGGTTGACCATGTCGGTCTTCGATCGAGGAGATGAGTAGGCTTACTATGCAGCCATGGGGAGGGAAATGGTAATACCCTTAGACGCAGTGTTGATGCGGTTTAAATTGAGGAGATCCAAAGGAGATTCCAAAATTTGGGGATTTATGTAGAGAACTCCGTGTTTGGGGTTAGTAATTTGAGTGGCACATCAGTGTGTGGATTACTGAGTGTGGAGTTTGTTGAGTTGATTTGTCAGCTTATTGGTATTGTGTTTTGAGTTGGCATTGATCACCTTGAGGATAGTTTTGATTGTTGTAGACCTTGCAAATGGCTTAGGTATAACTGAAAATAAGTCATTTATTTTGACTGTTGAATTAATACAGAACATTCATGTATTGATTATGTGTTGTATATGGCAAGTGTGTATTACATTGCATATGCATTTTGTTTTGGAGGAGATAGGGGATGTACTCCGCGGTTTAGGGGAAGATAGGGGATGGACCTCTAAACCGGATTTGTTGGGAGGAGATAGGGGATGGACTCCATTAGCATCACTTATGTGTGTGCTCATTGATAATAGAAATATTTCTATTTGTTGTTATTATGATATAGCTAATATGCTTATCTGTGGTGAAGTGAAAAATGCTTTATATGAGTTGTTATCTCATTTTATTGTTTGGCCAGGTGTATGTTATTAAACTGGTTAAGTAAAGGGAGGCGGGATGAAATTGCAAAACCATGAATTTCTTATGCCTTATGTGTTGGTAGCACTGTACTTATTTCTATTAACTATCATTATAGAAATGTTATGCTTCGTGTTGGTTTTGGTATCACTGTATGAGTGATAGCTGTTGCTAATAGTATGTTGAAAAGAATTGGAAAACAAAATTTTGTCCTAGTGTTTGGGCCACCTAAGGGTGTTGTTGAGAAATTGATTTAAATCAAGGATTTTGAGGAATTCTAAATGAATCTTTTTAGTAAATAAACAGTGGATGATTTTGTGTTTTGGATAACACTGTATTTGTGAAAAATATTTACAAACCGTTGAGCTCAAGACTTAAAATGAAAGATTTATTTTGAAATGTTGACATTGAAAATTTGACTATCTTTGAGAAATGTCTCTTGATCAAGAAAATGTTTTCTTATTATTTACTCATAAGATTTGCTTTAGTTAGCTTCTTGGGAATCTTGTTGTTGAATAGTGACTTGGCTTGAAGCACTAGTCGGTTGTTGTTTTGTTTCGGGGAAAGGTTTGGTTTGTTGAGATTTTCGTACCTTAAGTGTTGTCTTTTGGAACGTATCCCCTTAGTGAGTCTCTTCCTTGGTAAGAGTGGCTTGACGGTTTGTAGAAAGAACGGTTTCACTCCTAGTATTGGGGGAAATGTTGGTATTGAGTAATTAGTTGGCCTTGTGTTTTGGTGTATCCTTAATTTCGGGGACGAAATTCTTTTAAGGGGGGGAGGTTATAGCGACCTCGGTCTTTTCCCATTTGATTATCATATTCGGACTTATGTTCCGTAGATTCTATTGTCTTATTATTGTTGTGGTTGTCCTTTAATTCTTTATTCTTGAGTTATAGGATGTTTTGGGCAGGTTGATTGCAGGTTGGTTGGGTTTAGAAACCAAGTGTTGATGTTCAGTTTTTGGCTTGTCCGCTCGAGCGGGGAGTTTGACGCTCGAGCGGGGACTTGTTGTTACTTGTCCGCTCGAGCGGGAGTTTTGGCGCTCGAGCGGGAAAAACACCCATCCAGTATTTCTTGTGCAGGGTTGGACGCTCGAGCGTGGGATTGTCCGCTCGAGCGGGAGTCTGTGTGTGATCATATAACATTTACTTGCATACGAATGAGAGTACTGATATTCATTGCTATGAATTGAATGTATGAGTTTATTTCCGCATGTTATCTCTGAAATTGGATTAAGTTAATGAACTTGGTAATGACCTTTAGTAATAAAAAGTGGGGCGTGACATAGAAGACCTCTATATATAGGAGATACAAAGAGCCTTCAAACAAATCCAGCCTTCCACGTGCAAGCAGATGGTCTATCCTACAAACAGCTGGCTCTAAAATATCTAAAATATATTTGTTGAAATAATGTCGGCCATCAATATCATGCGGCAGCCATCATTGATATCGGCAATACTTATTAATGGTCGGTAGGAAGGATCCCATGGCCGGTAGCCCTTGATCAGGGCCGGCAGCCCTTGATCATAAACATCAATATGGAGAGACCAAAGCATGGTCCAAAAATGAGACAGAATGGAAATAGGGTTTGGAAGGATCAAACTTGGAGCATTCCGTCGCAAAAGTCGAGCGCTGAGCGAGCAATCAAACTTGTTGCTGGATGAACCTACAAGAACATCCAAGTCTTAAGGACGGTCAAAAATGGGGTGTCTACAGCGCGGTATTCAGCTTTGGTACTAGAGCGGGGAGTAAAGAATTGTTTCTCGCTGCGCCAAGTAAGAAGAGAATCCCCTAAGAAGAAACAAAAACCCATGGTGGAGCGTCGATCCGTAGCGTCCCCAACTCAATCAGCATCAGAAAAGGCACACAATTCAAGAGATGAGGAAGCAGAGTAGTGAAGGCCATGGAACAGAGTGCCTTTGAGGTAGCGAAGTATGCAGAGGAGAGCAGTATAATGTGAAGTGCGAGGAGTCGGCATGTACTAACTAACAAGGTGAACAGCATAGGCAATGTAAGGACGAGTCACAGTGAAATAGACAAGACTACCGACGAGCTGGCGATAAAGAGTAGCATCAAAGAGAAGATCCCCATCGAGAGGAGTGAGACGAATCTGAGGATCAACTAGAGTAGAGGTAGTCTTGCAATCTGTAAGCCTAGCACGAGCTAGAAGATCGGATGCATATTTGGCCTGGGACAAATAGGAACCAATAGAATCATGGGAGATTTCAAGGCTTAAGAAGTAGTTAATAGTACTAAGGTCCTTCATCTCAAACTGACGATGGAGAAAACATTTGAGGTGAAGAATACCAGCTGCATCATCACCAGTGATAATCATATCATCCACATAAAGAAGAAGAAGAAGAAGAAGAAGAAGAAGAAGAAGAAGAAGAAGAAGAAGAAGAAGAGTGGTGCCATGAGGAGTAGTCCGAACAAATAATGCAAAGTCATAGGAGCTAGAGGTGAACCCGAAGTCATGAATGGTAGAACTAAACTTAGCAAACCAAGCACAGTGGGCTTGCTTGAGACCATAGAGGGCACACTGTAGTTTGCAAACCTTATGAGGGGGATAAGTAGACCCAGGTAGAGGTTGCATGTAGACCTTCTCAAGAAGATTACCATTAAGGAAAGCATTTTTGACATCCATCTAAAAGAGCTCCCGGTGGCGAGCAGCAGCAATAGCAAGCAAACTGCGAACAGAGGTAAGTCGAGCAATAGGGAAGAAGGTCTCCTTATAATCAATGCCATATTCCCGGTTGAAACCCTTGGCAACAAGACTAGCTTTGTAGCACTCAATAGAGCCATCAGAATGAGTCTTGATTTTGTAGACCTATTTGTAACCAATTGCGCCTTGTGAGGAAGATCAACAACATCCCAAGTATGTGTTTTGTCCAAAGCCCGAGTTCATCACCATAGCTTGCTACCAAAGAAGATTAGTATAGGCCTCGCGATAGGAGGTAGACTCATATGTAGAAAGGTAGCAGACCCAACAATATAATCATGAAGATGAATAGGTGGTTAAGTTACCCAATGCGGCCGACCCGTGGGAGGATCGGTAGGAGAAAGAGCTGGTGAAGAAGGAGAAGACGAACTAGAAGGTACAATGAGAGGTGAACCATCAGGGAGAACAGTCTGGACAGGATCAGGGAGCAACAAGGGCGTCTTGATGAAGGAGGAACCTATATCAAAGTTATTAGAGAAGAGATCTATGAAATGAATAGTAAATATGACGGGAGTGGAGAGTGCGAGTAAGTGAAAGGAGGAGAGGGAGGAAAACATGTTGTGCTCCCAGAAGACGACATGGCAGGAGAGACAAAGACACTTAGAGAGAGAATCCCAACAGCAAAAGCCTTTATGTTCAATCCCATATCTAAGAAAGCAGCAAAGACGAGAACGAGGTTCAAGCTTAGTGTGTTTATGTGATTGAAGCAGAATAAAGTAGGCAGAGCTAAAAACCCGAAGATTGGTGTAGGGAGGGTGAGTGCCATGTAGACGTTCAAAGGGAGTTTGATAATGGATGATAGAGGTAGGAACACAATTGATAGTGTACACAGCAGTAAGGGCAGCCTCCCCCCACAAGTTATTAGGGCATAAAGAAGAAAGAAGGAGAGCGCGAGTAGTGTCAAGAATATGCTGATGTTTCCGTTCAGCACGTCCATTTTCTTGGGACGTGCCAGCATAGGAACGATGAGGCTGAGTACCATGACTTTGAAGAAAGGAAAGGAAAGGAAATCGGTATCCCGATATTCCATAGCATTGTTAGAGCGAAAAATTTTAATGGTTTTTGAAAATTTGGTGTGGACCATTTTGGCAAAGCGATAATAAAGATGTTTAAGTTCAGGCTGAGTTTTCATGAGAAAAAGCCAAGTAAATCGTGAATAATCATCAATAAAAATAATAAAATAATGAGATCTCCCCATGGTAGTAGTAGGGGACGGGCCCCAAATATCCGAATGTGTGAGATCAAAAGGAGCATGGGAAACAAAAGTACTTTTATTGAATAATAAAGAAGGTTGTTTTACAAGTTGACAGGGTATACAATCAAAGGTATTTGGAAGTACATGACCCAATTGACCACTAGAAACCAAAGATTTTAAGCGACTAATAGAAATATGTCCTAAGCGACAATGCCAAAGATGAAAAGGAGACAAAGAGGAAGCAGAAGCAGGAGTAGCGATCTGTGGGGAGCCAGGAACATGAAGTTGAATGAGTTCATAGAGACGTCCATGCTTACGGCCGATCCCAATATTATGTCCCGTCTGAGGGTCCTGCACCAAACAAATCAAGTAGCGTAAAATGTAACGGTTAGACCAAGCTCACATAATTGACTAATAGAGATAAGGTTTAAGGTTAGAGCAGGGATATGATAAACTTGAGGTAAAGATAACTGAGATGTGGAAACAGTATCGACATGACTAACAGAAATGAGAGAACCATCAGCAGTATGAATGGAGGGAAGATAAGTAGAGGGAGAGATGGAAGAGAATATAGTAGAGCTAGAAGTCATATGATTACAACAGGTGGAGTCAAAATAACAAGAAGAGTTACCTGGAGTCACAGACAAAGCAGTAGGAGGAGGTGTACCAAAGGTGGAGAGAAGCTGTTTGAACATGGCCTTAACATCAGTTTGAGAAAAAATAGGGGCAGACGGAGCAGGAGACTCAGAGAAATCCTCAGATGCAGCAGCAGCAGTGCGATTAAACTGTTGATGAGAGCTCCCCCTAGAAAAAGCCACCGCGAGAGGAGTGGTTAGTGGAAGATGACCAGGATGGATTGCGAAAACAATCCTGCTGTAGATGACCAGGACCAAGTTTGTTGCAATAGCAGCAGGATCGGACAAGGCAATGAACCAAAAGATGAGTAGAAGGAAGGCCCTGATTTTGAGAATAGATGCAAGCAGTGGTCCGTTAGGTCGGTGAGGGCCGTGACTGAGGAGTGACAAGAACAGAGTCCACAATATGAGTTTGGAGAGTACCAAGACAAGTCTCCTCAGATAATAGCTCAGAAATAGCATGTTCAATAGTGGGCAATGGAAGGCAATGAAGAAGAGAGGCATGCACGGGCTTAAAAAAGGGAGTGAGAGCCATGAGAAAGTGAACCAACTGCTATGAATTACGACAGGTAGTGAATAAAGCAGCATCTTCAAGGTGAGGCCATGCCGATTCTGAGAAAGCAAGCTGGTCCCAAACAGAATACATCTGAGAAAGAAAGTCATCAATAGACTGACTAGATTCTTGGCGCATGCGGTGAAGTTGACTCTGAAGTTGATACTGATGGGCAAGACTGGTAGTCTGGTATCAATCTCTCAAAAAATCCCAAAAGGATTTAGCAGGATTAGGAACAGAGTCAAGTTAAAAACGGCCAAACTGAAGACTAATAGAGGGAACAGAGGTATTCCGAAGCCAAGTAATGATCTGGTAGTTCTTACTGTCTCAATCTTCTAGTCGGTCTTCATATGTGGCTGTTTGTTCAGCGTCCGCTTTCATCGGTTTGGCCACATCCCTGGTGATAATACGCCAAAGTTTCCATCCTTTGAGGAAGGAAAACATAGCTTGGGCCCATAATACATAATTGGAACCATTAAGAAGAACAGAAATTGGATGGAAGGCATCATGGCGATCCATAATAAAAGTGTAGTTGGGGGTAAATAAAGAGGAACAGACCTGTAGAAGTAAAATTAGGTAAAACAAAGTGTACCAGTGAGTCCGGAAGGTCGAAAATAGCTGGGAAAGAGGGTTCCTGTGCAGAGATGACGTCAGCAGAGAAGAAATGATGTCAGCGGCGCACAATAGCAGGCTGGAGTGCGGCGCACAGTAACAGGAATGGCGTACGGCACACCGTAGCAGAACGGCACACGCGCGGCACACAGAAGCAAAATGGCGCACACAGGTGTACAATAGCAGAACGGCGCACAAGAGCAAAACGGTGCAAAATAGCAAATCGGCGCACGCTGGGCGCACAGTAGCAGGCCCGGCGCACACAAGCGCAGGGCTGACGTCAGATGCTGACTTGAGCAAGCAACGGAGGGCGCATGAGGGTGCGTATGAGAGTGGTGACGGAAGCTGAGACGCGTCGAACACAAAGGTGGCGCGTGACCACGCGTGACAGCGATTCTAGTGACGGGAGTTGGACCGTTAGAATCATGAGGTGATTCCGAAGAGGTTGGTGTAGTGCCACCATGTACAAGACTAAGCACCAAAAACAGAAAATCCCATAAGTGTAGAACTTCGCTCTAATACCATGTAAACTTGGTAGAGAGAGAGACTGAATAAAGTGTATATTGATTATGTTCAGTGATTCACAAGGAGAAGATCACTCACTTTTATAGAGAGGAAAGTGTTGCACAGAGGATGCGAAAAGCACCGAAAGTAGAAACAATAAGTAGACAACATCATTACTTTACATTTGCTTTACTTTACATGTATATAATATATGCTAATGTATGACAGTTATATATTACACTAACACATACTACCTCTCCTAGTTCCAGCCCTCAACATGAGCTTTGTGCGCCGGGAACAATTTTTCTTGGATAAAGAAGTGAGTTGGCAGATTAATTTGCAGAATATGGGTTGTCAAAGGTGACAGATACCTTTATTGTTATCTACTTCTTTTGAGTGTCTCATTTATAGTTGAACAAAGGTACCAAATAGAGGTATTTTTTTTTTTACTTTTTTATTATTATTTTTTATGGATAAATTATGCAAATAGTCCATATAGTTTACACAATGTGTCAATTTGGTCCCTATAGTTTCAATTTGCTCGATTTTGCCCCTTAATTTAACGAATTGTGTCATTTTAATCCAATAAATAACAGTTGTTAAGTTAATTTAACGGAAACTCAAACAATATGTCAATTTGATCCCTGTATTTTCCACAATGTATCAATTTGGTCCCTATCAAAATCGAGAAAATTATAACAGTAAGGACCAGATTGACATATCGTGTAAAGTATAGGGACCAAATTGACACATTGTTTGACCTTCCGTTAAATTAACTTAACAACTGTTATTTATTGGACTAAAATGACAAAATCCGTTAAATTAAGGGGCAAAATCGAGCAAATTGAAACTACAATGACCAAATTGACACATCGTGTAAGCTACAGGGACTATTTGCATAATTTACCCTTTTTATTTTATAATTTAAATACTTGCTCTTAACTTAAGTGCCCTTTTCTTTTCTTTTCTTTACTTTCCTTTTTCTTTTCTTTTTTTAGTTAATTCCCTGGCAGCTGGCTTTTGTAGAAATTTGTGTTATTTTGTTCATCCATTTTTTCTTTTCTTAACTTTGCAAATGCAGAATTTGAATTGTTACCCAAAAGACAACCTAAGAAGGAAGGTGAATTAAGTTTTTACAATTAAAAATTAATAATACCTTAATAAAAATTATGACTAGCATAATAGATAAATATAGTTAATGAAATAAAAATAATTAAAACTTCTAACAACTATGTCAGTTAATGATTTTAGCACAGTGAAAATGTGAAATATAGCTACAGCAATTTAAATAGAATAAAAAGATGAGGGAGAGAGGCAAACAAATTTATAGTGGTTCGGCTTCAACTCGGCCTACGTTCACTCCTCAAGCTTCACTTGAGAGTTTCCACTATGCTCTAGCTTCATAGGGGTGTTAGCAACCTCTTTGCGAATGGAGCAATCCTCTACGAATTTTAGACAGACTTTCTAAGTCAAGAACACTGAGTGTACTACACTCTTACAAGATTGAAAAGAATGTATTTTTGCTTTCACAGAAAATTACAAGAATTATCTCTCAAAGATAGATATATAAAATGAAGTTTTAATTTTTCAGAATCTCACACAGAAAGATGAGCTTAATGCTATAAGGCACAATGTATAATTTCTGAGAGAGAATGTAAACAAAAATTGAAGAACACTTCTCAGAGAATTTTTCAGAGAATAGATGTGAGTGATTATAGATCAAAGAATATTTTCTGGTTTTTTTTTTTTTTTTGTAACTTGTTTACATTAGAGGCTTTGGTATATATAATGAAACTTATAGTCGCTTATAGTCAGTATATTCATTTGAATTTATAGTCGCTATAGCCATTGTATTCATTTGAATTTATAGCCGTTGTACTCCATCATTACTAATTTGAATATCTTCTACTCCATCATTACTAGTTTGAATATCTTCCACTTGAACCTTTTGAATCGCTATTGTGCAGTAATTGTTTGAACCTTTGTTTTTGGCTATTTGAAATCCTGATTTAATCAAATATTAAACACATTCTAACAACATTTAAGATAAAGGTTTAGGTGAGAAATAATGGGACAAAATAAATTTTGATTCTATTTTTCTCTTTCAAATAAATTAAAAACATAATTAAATAAATCATCAAAATAAATTTTGGATTCTATTTTCTTTTTCAAATAAATTAAAATATAATTAAATAAATCATCAAAATAAATTTTGGATTCTATTTTTCTCTTTCAAATAAATTAAAATATAATTAAATAAATTATCAAAATGAATAAGTCTAACAATCTCTCCCTTTTTTATTATGGTACACAATGATATTTTGATTTGATTTGGGAGTGAGAAAGGCTTCCCCTCAAGTCATGCTCCCTAAATTTATTTCTAAATACATAGGTTAGCACATGTGTAATAAATAAACTTTAATCAACAACATGATATAAGATTAAGATATTAAACTATAAATACATAATATCATATTAGTTTGAAAATAATACCATAATACATAACATCATATAATTTCTCCCTCTGTGACATTACTAAAAGGAAATCATGAGTCAAAATCTAAAGAAGGAGGAGGAAAACGATAGGGATAAATGGCATCTATACAGTGCAAAAACATATATATACAGATATGCATATACATACAACTCTCCCGCGTCTCTCTTTTTCCTTCGATAAACGCGTTTGACACTCAGCCTCACTTTTGCGTCATTGGCCGACAAAAGCAAGCCTCGATTTGTACTCGCCTCGGCTCCCTCTCCCTCCTTGTCTTCTTCTCTTTTGCCTTCTTCTTAATCACACACTCTTTCATTTTCTTCTTTACCATTCTCTTCTATCTCTTCTTTACCACTCTCTTCTGTTTCTTCTTCCTCGTTGAGAAACAAAAAAACAAACTGAACGGAAGAGGCCAAACCTCAGTCTGTTCGCTTCTATTTCTCTGCAACTCATTTCTTTGACACCTCTCACCTTTAATCCATGGCTTCCTCATCCCGTCCCCTCACTCTGTTTCCGGACCTGAACAATCCCATAAGCTCTGCTGGACTAAGTGCCCCTACTCCTACTCTTCCTGTCATTCCTCTGCCAAACCTTCCTATGATGTCGATTGAGCAAATCATGGCAGCTCAATCGGACATAGAAGCCAATCACTACACACTGCAGTCATGTATGGAGACAGTGACTATGGTCACCAAATTGGCTCACCGACTGCAAAATAGGACAACTGAGGTACACCAGGTCAACGCCCAACTCTCTCTGCTCCAACGCATGTACAAGGATGCGCGAGCAGAGATTTGCGCGTTGAAGGCAGAGAACAAAGAGTTGAAACGGAAAGCCACCGTCATGGCCCAATTTGGAGCACCTTCGTACTTTGCTTTTGAGGACCAGCAGGGAGTCAACCCTCTCGGTGGTCCTGTAAGCACTGAGGCAGGGCCTTCAAGGGTCGATGACAAAAAAAGGAAGAGCTTTGCGGTAGAGCCAAGTAAATGAAGTCGGCGTGTGGCCGTCACCGGAGAAGAAAGAAGAAAAAGATCCCTCTCTTTTGTTTGTTCTCTCTCTTTTTTTTTTTTTTTTTTGAGTTTGTTGTTGTCGTTTTTTTTTTTTTTTTTTTTTTTTATGCTGGGTTTGTTTTCTTTTTCTTTTTCTTTATGTAAATATTTGTATTTTGATTTGTTTTGATTTTTATGTTTAAGTACCGAAAAATAAAATTAAAAAGCAAAAAAAAATAAGAAAATTAAGTCCAAACAAAAAATAATAATGAAAAAAAAATAAAAATAAAAGAAATTAAGCTTGATAGCAAAATAAAATAAATTA
The DNA here is from genome assembly GCA_025200525.1 of Camellia lanceoleosa. Lineage (NCBI taxonomy): Eukaryota > Viridiplantae > Streptophyta > Magnoliopsida > Ericales > Theaceae > Camellia > Camellia lanceoleosa. The sequence continues at coordinate 91,553,767 of CM045761.1, forward strand.
AAATAAAATAATATTAGCAGAAATTAAACTTAATGGGACGTTGGTGTTGCTGGAATGGTAATGCAAAAAAAATACCATGAGGGTTTAAAAAAAATCAATGTATGCAAAGTTAATTTTGCCTCAAGATGCAGAACTCAAAAAAAATTACACAGTTGAGAATAGCAAACTGTTAAGGAGAATAAATGCATGAAGGATTTGAGAGCATTCAACTAATATAAATATTTTCATATCAATGTGGCAATACACATATATCATTTTAACAAAAATTCAAGTTTCACAGTCATAACAAAACGTTTTAAGTAGAAATCGACATTCTAAGGTCGCCACGAATAAAATTGAAGAGATCCTCGCTTAGGGGTTTTGTGAAAATATTCACTAATTACTTGTCGGTGTTTACAAATTCAAGTACAATATCCCCTTTTTGAACATGATCTCTTAAAAAATGATGTCGAATTTCAATATGTTTTGTTCGTGAGTGTTGAACCGGATTTTTGCTTAAATTGATGAGACTAGTATTATCACAATGTAGCATCAAGTTTAGATAAATGCCATGGGTGCAATAAGGAGAAGATTCAAAGGTCAAGAATGAGACACACATGTTGTAGCAAGATAATATGGCAACAATGAATCAATGAGCTTATCCATTATGAAGAATTCATGTTATTTCAATCTATTTTCAAGCAAGAGCCAAGGAGATACCAAATTGTTAAAAGTATATATGAAACAGTTGAGCATGATCTAACAATCGATTTGAGTATGATCTAACAATCAATTCCTATCAAGAGCGTACAAATTTTATACAAGATAGTTAAAAAAAATATATGAGGTGCAAGCTCATAAGTGTGATATCAAAAATAGAATAGAATCTGAGGGGATTTTTTTTAAAAAATAATCTAGTTTAAATTATTCCCCTTGTTTCATTTGGCAAAATTAATAAGAGATATGATAAATGAAAGCTCATAACTGAAATGTTCTCCTCAATAATATCAAATAGGATGCCAAACATTACCAATAAGGATGCCAAAATGATACCAACATGCAATCTACCAAGGATACCAATATGCAATCTAGAAGACTTAACAATCATAGCTCAAGCATTATGTAGAATACCAAATATTGCTCATAATAGGTTAAACTCAATATAATCTCATGGCGCTAATGTAATTCCAAAAAATGAAGCATGTTCAAGGTATAACAATCCATATGCCAAGAAAAATCATAAATATCAATATATAGCACACATTTAAGCATAGGCATGATTCTTAGGCAAGAGCATCATCAAAGAGTATACATTGCAAATCATATGAAACATAATCAATCTTTTTCATATCAAAGTAATAACAGTATTAGCTCAAAGAATATAAGATAGAATATTTACCTCAAAAGCTTAAGATAGTGTAGGAGGCATACCCTTGATTCATGAGTTAGGAGCTTTTCAATCTTCAATTTTCTTTCATGAGGAGTTCATCTCAAAAGGGTTTGACAAGTATGTTAGCAAAATGATTTCTCCCCCTAAGTTGGTGTTACCCTTTTCTAATATGATTTTGTGTAAATATAGCATTCATAGAACAATCACTATTACTCAATAAAAATATAGCACAAATCACTTCTTATCACAAACTTAAAAGGTGAAAAATAATTCAATGATCAAACAAGAGTTTGGAATGCTATTTTTCAGAATTTTCAAGTTGTAGCACATAGCATAATATGCATAAGAAAACAGTGTTATGCTCTTTGTTTTCTTAAGAAATGATGCAATAATTTCATTTAATCACATAACATTATCAAGAGGCATTTTCATCAATTCAATCCACATGCTCAAGTGTGATAAAACATTTTACCTAATGTAGAACACAACATGAATGTTATAAACAATTAATTCAACAATTTATCAATCAAAAGCATTTCATGAGATGTATGCCAATATAATCCATATTCAAAAGATATTCAATAAGATAGATGCAATATCTCTACAAACGTATGATACTTCTTTTCATTTAGATATTGTTGATGGATCATAATTAAGGAATTTCATAACTCATTCAAATATTCCAATGTAAAGCGTATAAGCATAAAATTTTCATATTGAGCATATTCTTGTGATCACAAATGTAGAATTCAAAATATAGATAGTATACATCTCAAAAATATGCTATGACATCAAAATTGATTCTACAAAAATATGACTAAAAAAGGAATTAACATATTAATATAAAGTCATATATAATATGTGAAAAGTATGCTCACAAAAAAAAAAAAAAAAAATTATCACTTCTTATCTCTTTTTCATAGTAATGGATGACATGATATAAAATGTTAATGAATACATGAATCATTCATATTCTAATAGACATTTATCAAAATAATATAATTCTCATTTTTGAGTTCAATGAATGTTTGAAAGAAACTAGCAGAACATGACTTAGCAAACTTAGTACAATTAGGTTACATGGAAGCAATGATTAGACATAACCTATTGTACACAAATCACACCTTAAAGAATATAGAACTTTAAGCTTAAAAGTGTGTTAGGAGTTATACCTTCATTTACCTCTTTTGTTCATCTTAGTGATTTTCATTTCATCATTCTTCTTCTTGTAGGAGCTGATTTTGCTCTTTAGATTGAATACTCTTGTTGTGTATTTCCTCTCGAAGTCCTTAGTGTTCTTTGGATTCCATCTACAAAATATCTTGATTTGTTTCTTGGTACCCATACTTTCTTGGGTCCATGGGAATTAGTCTCAAGAACATTTAATCTCATAAAAGGTTTAGGAGGATCAAAACCAATGCCTACTTTGTCAAAAACACATCTTTTATTTCCAAGAAGCTTGTTGAGGTTTTCTTTTCCTTTTACAAAATTTTCAAGAGTTTTGTTTAAATTCTCAACATTGTTTTTCAAAATATTTTTCTCATTGACAATAGACATAAAGTCATTTTTCAAAGTAGCATTTTCCATTTTTAAAATACCCATATCATTTGAAAGAGAAATAACTAATTTGTTTAATTTAGAATTCTTAACACAAACATTTCTAAATATGTCATGTAATTCATTGAAAGCACTTTCAAGTTCTACATAATTAGAATCTACCTCATCTTGAGTAGATTCTTCTTCTCCAAGAGCCATAAGACACAAGTTGGCTACTCCATCATTTTCTCCCCAAATGACTTCCTTTTTGCTGTTAGCCATCATTGAAAGTTCATGAGCCATGAGTGAGCCAAGGAGTTCTTCAATGCCTAATTTTGTTAGATCTTTTGCTTCTTGGATAGCTATAACCTTAGCTTCTCATTCATTTGGCAAAGACCTAAGTATTTTTCTTACAAACTCACCATTAGTATAAGATTTACTAAGATATTTTAGAGCATTAATAATATTGGTAAATTTATAAAACATCTCAGAAATAGATTCAAATGATTCCATAGTAAAGAGCTCATAATTATGAATAAGCATGTCAATCCGAGACTCTTTTATTTTGCTAGTTCCTTTATAGGTAATTTCAAATTTATCCCAAATCTCTTTAGCAGTAATAGACCTAGAAATTCCATTGTACTCATTTGCATCTAGTCCACACACAAGAATAAGCTTGGCTTTAGCATTAGCTTAAAGGAGTTTATAATCACGCTCATCAAATTCATCCTCAAGTTTAGACACACTGATATGGTCTACTACCTTGGTAGGGATTTTAGGACCTTTAGTAATAATGAGCCACAAAGCATAATTGGTAGCTTGAAGATACAAAGTCATTTTTTCTTTTCAATGAATGTAATTACTACCATCAAAGAGATGTGGTCTATTGCTAGCATGTCCTACAGCAGAGTAAGTAGAATACATGGTTGCTATGGATCAAAAACTCAAGATTGTTAAATCTAAACAAGATCCCCAGGCTCTGACACCAATTGTTACCCAAAAGACAACCTAAGAAGGAGGGTGAATTAGGTTTTTACAATTAAAAATTAATAATACCCTAATAAAAATTATGACTAGCACAATAGATAAATATAGTTAATGAAATAAAAATAATTAAAACAAGTGTTCTAATAACTATGTCAGTTAATGATTTTAGTACAGTGAAAATGTGAAATATAACTACAACAATTTAAATAAAATAAAGAGATAAGGGAGAGAGAAGCAAACAAATTTATAGTGATTTGACTTCAACTCGGCCTACGTCCACTCCTCAAGCTTCACTTGAGATTTTCCACTATGCTCTAACTTCACAAGGGTGCTAGCAACCTCTTTACAAATGGAGCAATCCTCCACGAATTTTACACAGACTTTCTAAGTCAAGAACACTGAGTGTACTACACTCTTACAAGATTGAAAAGAATGTGTTTTGGATTTCACAGAAAACTACAAGAATTATCTCTCAAAGATAGAAATATAAAATGAAGATTTAATTTTTTTGTAAATCTCACACAGGAAAGATAAGATTAATGCTATAAGACTTAGTGTATAATTTCTGATAGATGATGTAAACAAAAATTCAAGAACACTTCTCAGAGAATTTTTCAAAGAATAAATGTGAGTGATTATAGATCAAAAAATATTTTCTGATTTTTTTTGTAACTTGTTTACATTAGAGGCTTTGGTATATATAATGAAACTTATAGCCGTTTATAGCGGTTGTATTCATTTGAATTTATAACCGTTGTACTCCATCATTACTAATTTGAATATATTCTACTCCATCATTACTAGTTTGAATATCTTCCACTTGAACCTTTTGAACCTTTTGAACTGCTGTTGTGCTAGGTTGTTTGAGCCTCTGTTTTGGACTATTTGAACTCTTGATTTAATCAAATATTAAATACATTCTAACAACGATTAGGATAAAAGTTTCAGTGAGAAATAATGGGACAAAATAAATTTTGATTCTATTTTTCTCTCTCAAATAAATTAAAACATAATTAAATAAATCATCAAAATAAATTTTGGATTCTATTTTTCTTTTTCAAATAAATTAAAATATAATTAAATAAATCATCAAAATAAATTTTGAATTCTATTTTTCTCTTTCAAATAATTTAAAACATAATTAAATAAATTACCAAAATAAATAAGTCTACCATGAATAATTCACAAAATCAGAACCTTTTAATGGCATCTGCTTTTATGTCATAGATAGCACTTCGAATTACTTTTCACATTTAAACATGCGTTTAATGTTTGTCTTTGTTAGGATTTTGACATTTAAAATTGAGCTCTTTGGTAGTTGGCATCGTGATTCTTCTTTGCAAGTTGCACACGATGCCTTTGGTGTCACGCATAACAAACTATTTTCATCAAGTAGGTTTTGTGAACAAGTTTTTGGAGTTTGTCTCAAACAGAAATCACAATTTTTCATGATCCATTTGTTTCGGAAGAAAATGTTTTTTGGAAAATATTTTTCTCATTTTCTAGCATTTGATACAACATGAAAAATGAGTTGATTTAAACACAAAAATAAATAAACAACGTTTTTGAAAAATGTTTCTGAACTAGCGTGGTAATGCTATCTAGCCTATCACCACACAACCACCACCTCCATCACTGCTGCCACCAGCACCACCCGGTTACCACTACCGCCACCCCACCACCACAACAACCACACCAACACTACCACTACCACAAACCACTAGCACATCATTTTCGAGTTCGCAACCAACACAAGAAATTATTTTTCATGGAAACAAAAGAGCAAAAAACATTGGTACCATCAACTTTGCACCATTTTTTTCCATGATGAATATAATGAACCTTCCGTGTAACATAGTCAACAAATACCGAAGGATGTGTTTGTAATTTGCCTACTTGGATGTTCAATTCTACCGGTTTTGTCTAAACAATTCATAAGTTAATGCTTGCAAGAAGTTTATAGCTTTAAAAGCGATATGCACACAGGGCATTACACCGTACATTATAGATTGAATATGCAAATATAAGTAGAGTGATGTTCAAATTCTTTAAAATGGTGCTTAGCAGTTGTATAGTGCGGAAGAGAGTCGTGGGGTGAGGCTGGCCTCCACTGGAGTTGCTTTTGGAGCAGTCATCCCCGGACTTTCAGTCATATTAACCTCCAAGTCTGAGACCGTTCCCAATTCGAAGCCATGAAGTAGCCTAGCCAATGTTAAGTGCAAGACCTGTAGTGCGAATGAGATCCTGTGGCATATCCTCCCGCCAGATCCAAATGGTATAAATTCAAAATGGTGACCCTTGACATCCAAATCTATCTCGATCCACAAGAAACCTCCTGTTGAAAATCTAAGGGTTGGACCACATGTTTGGGTCACGCAACTTCCAGAGGTTAACTAACAAAGGCGGCCGATGTGGAAGCCAGCCACAGTGCAGTCTTCCATGGCTTCACGTGGCACTGACAATGGCAGAGTAGGGTATAGCCGCAATGTTTCCTTAACAATGGCTTGTAAGTATACAAGATTTTTTATATCAGATTCATCCACTTGGCGGTTCTTGCCCACGTGGATGTCCAACTCATCTTGGGCTTTCTTTAATACGTGACGGTTGTTCAGTAGTAAGGAGATCGCCCACGTTAGAGCGACTCCTGTCGTATCATTCCCACCTAAAATCATACTCTGCAAACAAACATCACATAAATTCTTGGTGATGATTTGGTTAGAATTCACATAATGTACTAGCAGTGTTCATGTAGTCATAAGAACTAGTACCAGTAGTTGTTAAACTGATCATCCTCTTGTCACAACTTTTAATAAATCATGGACCTAGAGGGGAGCAAGATGGGGTGACACATGGGGATCGAACTATAAAGTTTAACAATTTGGAAAAAATATAAGAAAAAAAAATAGTTTCTCACAACTTGTGTCGATAGAATATTTTACAATTGTTATCTTTTGTAACTCAACACAAATATAAGAGAACATGTTTGTTTATATATGTTTTTCATGCTATTTTTCAGTTTATGTTGATAGAAATTGATGCTATAGTCTATATATATAAATATATTTTAAAATTTTTGTTAGTAGATATATGTTCGGCCCCATATGTTAAATCTAGTTCCTTCCATGTTAGTGTTTTATATGATTTATTGATTGTACCACATCTGTTGTCAGTGTCTTGATGTTTATTTACCCGTTTGTGGACAAGTCCAAGAACCCGTTTGTGGCGACACAATAATAAGGGTAAAAATTTTCCAAACAACATGATAATATGAACCGTACACAAAATTAATGGATATTAAGTTAATGTTGAACCTGTGTAATATGAAATTCATATGAATAGTAAGTTTAATAAAGAATTTGTTACCTATTTTAATGTTATTTCTACTAAGGATTGTCATAATAATTTTGAATCTCTTATATAACTACATTTAACTATTTTAAAAAATCTGTGAAATAAGATTTTAAGGTTAATATTGATTTTTCTTTTCTTTTAAATTTAAGATAATGTATTTTTTGTCTACTATTTTATAGGCAATCGAATAATACTAATAGTAATAATAATAATAATAATAATAATAATAATAATAATAATAATAATAATAGGATATAATTTTTGTTAATTAGGAAAATAGAATTAAGTTAAAATTAAATATTTTATGATTTTTTTCATTTGTTTGAGATTAGTTGCATGCAATTTAACTTGTGGAAAAGAAGAAAAAAATTCATACAGTTGGTATTTTTTAATCAATGGTGAAACTTTTTGAAATGTGAAAACGACACGAATCTGATACAGACCAAAAAATATTATGACACAATAACATGGAATAGCAAATAGGGTGAGTTAGTGTTGAATTAAATCTGACACAGATCCAAAATGATACGAAATGAACACAACTCCATGTCACTTGATCTCCACCCTTATCCAATAAGTATGACTTTGTATTTTTATTTGGGTCTATTTTGAAATGGTTTGCTACTTTCGAATCTTATTTATATTGGGTTATATTGAGAATTTAGGATTAAGGTTGATGTTATATATGAGTTTCAAAAACAGAGTTGAGAGAAAGAATTGGCTCATTTTGGTTTAAATTCTTTTTTCATTTGATGTTCATAGATGTAGGTTATTATCAAATAACCTAAATCTTTACATATTTATATTTAGGATTATTTTTCTCTTATATTCACATCTTAACATGATAGAACTTGTGCTCGTGGAGCCCATCACATATTCCGTTTCGATAATCTAAACTGTTCACTTTTTAAGATTTATTCAGTAGAATATTTATTCAAAAAATAAAAATGATCGAATATTGATGGCTATACATTTAAATCAATTTAGTATTACAAAAAATGGATAATTATTTTTAAAATTATATTTGTCATACATTTTTAAAAATTAATAAATATGATTTAAACATATAGTTGCTGACATTCAATCAACTTGATTTTTGTATGAATGTTCTATTAAACGAGTTTAAAAATATAAACAGTCCAAATCATTAAAATTAATTTTAAAATGACCTTTCTAATCCTAAACGTTTTTTCAAATTTAGATGATTCCTTCAAAAGAAACTCAACTCTTATATTTATTCTGTTTTATTTTATTTTATTTGTTTTTAGCAATCCTTGCCTTTTGGCATGACAATGTCTAGCAGCCAGACAACAGAAAGAAAGAAAAAAAATCCACCTCTGGCAGGATAAGTCTCACAATGTATGGTCCTAAGGCCCAAAAATATCTAAGTAAAAAACAAGGCTAAGAAGGTGATAGTTTCAAACTCTGCACGTAATTGTGAAATAAAAGAGGAAAGTGCCAAACATGTTGAAAACATCCTCTCTGTGCTCTGTTGAATTCTAGTGTTGATTGATTGTTTCTTTCGAGTCCAGATCTTCTCTAGCTCTCCCTCCGATCAACGGTCAAGATTTGATCACGTCATTCCTAGCAAAAGTTACGACTCAGATTAGCTAACAAAATAAATAAATAAATATATGGGTTAAATTATATTTATCTCCCCTGAGGTTTCGGACAAATATAGGGACCTCTCCTGTGATTTGAATAATTACAGTAATTTTTCCTACTTCACCTGACAATGTCAAGATTTCTCCAAAATTTGACAGTTGTTTATACACCTAACAGGCCCTACTAATGTCATCAAATATAAACACTAAAATGCCTATAATGCTCTCAAGTGCCCAATTCAAAAATTTCCCAAACAGTTGTTCTGTTGTAAAGAGGAAATTATCGCGGGATCCATTTTTCATGAACTCATATACCAGAAAATGTTTTTAAAAAATTATTTTTTTTAATTTTAAATATATAATTTTTATTTAAATATTTTATTTCATTTTGTAAATATTTTAATTTTTTAATTTTAATATTTTAAACTCAAAACACAATTTCACACTCAAATCGTAACCAAACATGTAATTCAAAACTCAATTCAAAAATTATTTTCAAACCTTATAACCAAACACATAACTCGAAACTTCATACTATTTTCAAAACTCTACACTCAAATCATAACAAAACACAAAATAGAAAATTTAAAATATTTAAAAATATATTTATAAAATAAAATAAAATATTTAAAATAAAAACTATATATTTAAAATAAAAATTATATATTTAAAATAAAAAATAATTTTTTTAATATTTAAAAAATATATTTAACATAAGTATTTTTTTTTTTTTTTATAGTTTGTGTTTGGTAATGAGTTTTAAAAATAACTTTTTGAATTGAGTTTGAACTCATATACTAGAAAATGTTTTAAAAAAATTATTTTTTTATTTTAAATATTTTATTTCATTTTGTAAATATTTTAATATTTTAAACTCAAAATACAACTTCACACTCAAATCATAACCAAACGCATAACTCAAAACTCAATTTAAAAATTATTTTCAAACCTCATAACCAAACATATAACTCGAAACTTTATACTATTTTCAAAACTGTACACTCAAATCATAACAAAGCACATAATAGAAAAATTAAAATATTTAAAAATATATTTATAAAATAAAATAAAATATTTAAAATAAAACTATATATTTAAAATAAAAATTATATATTTAAAATAAAAAATAATTTTTTTAATATTGAAAAAATATATTTAACCTAAGTTTGTATTTTTTTTTTTTTTTTAAAGTTTGTGTTTGGTTATGAGTTTTAAAAATAATTTTTGAATTGAGTTTTGAGTTGTATATTTGGTTAAGACTCTGAGTTTTGAAAAGATTTTTGAAAATTTTTAATTGGAATTGTGATTCTAAAAGAGAACCAAACATGTTTCTAAAAAAATATATATATATATTTTTTCAGAATATGTTTTTACTCAAAACTCAATTCAAAACTCTTTTCAAAACTCAAAATCAAACTTTTTCCAAAACTCTATTTTAAAAGAAAAAATTTAAAAAAAAATTATTTTATTTTTTAAAATTAATTTTGGAATCATGTTTGAGCGTGGAGTCATATTTTAAGTTATGAGTTTTGAAAAGAAAAAATTTGTTTGGTTATATGTTTTGAAATTTTTTGAAATTTATTTTTTTTTAAGGTAAATATTTTTTATTTATTTTAATTTGCATTATATTTCATACATTTATGTGTTGTATTTTTTAATATTTTAAATATTAAAAAAAATTTAAAATTTTAAAAATTTATTTTTTATTTTAAGAGTGTAATTTTTATTATAAATATTTTTAAATTATTTTATTTTATAGTTATGTTGGTCAGTCACGGACAGTGATGTTAGCTTGAACAAAGGGCTTTTTTTATCTTTTTGCAGGCAAAAACAAGGGTAATATGGTCATTTCTTATAAGATACTAACGTTGTTTGTGCAAAATAGACAGAATAGGGAAATCTTGACATTATCAAGTGAAGTAGGGGAGGTTACTGTAATTATTCCAACCACAGAAAAGATCTTTGTATTTGTCAGAAACCTCAGGGGAGGTAAATGTAATTTACCCTAAATAAATAAATAAAATTGAATTCAGCACAGCACATCAAAGACAAAACAAAGGTTTCCACGTAAAAGAGACAACAAACAGAAAAAGAGACACAAACAAAAAAGAAGAGAGGGAGAGGGAGGGTTGTCTGGCAACTACCGTCCGGCGATTGCCAATAATTTCAACACAAAAAATGACAAAAAAACAGTAGCAAAATAGCACCAAGACAGCAGCACTTTTTAGCACAAAATAACAAAGAATCAAGAATATTTTCAAGAAGAACAAGCAACATTAATTTCAGCACAAAAAATGATTAAAAACCAGCAACAAAATAGGGCTCTAATTCGCGGTCTCTGGAGCTCTGGTTCATGGCAGAAATCTTCGAAGTAAGGATGATGTGCTAAGGGAGAAGGAGACAAACAGAGGAAGAGAGAGAGAGATCCTCTGTTTTGCTGTGCTGAATTCAATTAGATTTCTTTTAGCTAATCTAAGCCGTAACTTTTGTTAAAGGTGACGTGGCCAAATCCTGACCGTTGACTGGAAGAAGGGCCGGAGAGAGAGGGGTTGGAGAGAATCTAGACTCGTTTCTTTCTCCCACTCAGATTAGTTGCTTTTATCATCACTAACTTGATTGTTTCGTTCTCCCACTTAGGTTCAGTTGCTTTTATCATCACCAAAACAATGATAACGATGGACTTCTTATAATTTATTTTTATTTTTTCTAGTTTGACCGCTTATAATTTATAAGAGTTTTTATCAAATTATTTAGTATAATTTTTATTTAATTTATCAAGTAAAAATGTAGCGATCTTAATTTTTTTCGTAAGCCTTTATTTATTTATTTGTTTATTATTATTATTATCTTATTTTATTTTTGATTTTATTAATTGTGTCGTTACATGAGAATTTACTGTGATATTTAATTAGTTTAATGTGGTATTTAATTATATATAATTAATCAGAATATTTATATTTATATATTCATATATACATAAAAAAAAAAAGAGGGTGTTACCTGTAGTGTTTTTATAAAATATATTTATATATGTTGTAGTTATTTAATAACATAAAATATATATTATATTTATTTCGATTATATTTATATTGTATTTGTATTATATAATATAATAGTCATTAAGTTATATAATAATATATTGGGTTATAAGTGTCATAGCCTCACAAAGAAAGAAAAGAAAGAGAGGAGCAACGGCAGCCCCTAGAGAGAGAGAGAGAGAGAGAGAGAGAGAGAAATTAATCAAAATCAAGGAGTGTTGTGTGAAGAATTTCCGAGAGATAGTGGAAAGAAAGGAAGAAAAAAATATTAGGGTTTTATTTTGGTGGATCTATTAGTTTTTTAAATATTTTTTTAATTTTTTAAAAAATATTGTGAGTACAAAATCCGTTTTTCTTGATTTATGTTTAATTCGTTATTTTTATATATTTATTTTTATTTATTTGATGTTGGTTGGATTTTGTATTTGTATGTAGATGATTGATTGATTTTAATTATTTTGATTAGTTGTGTATGTAAGATTTAAGGTTTTTATATGGATTTATTTTATGGTTGTAATTACACTCATAAATATATGAAATTAAAATAAACTTAGAACCATAGAAAAATTCCTTATACTCTATCATGACTCCATAGATTGTTGTTTTATTTGAGTGTTAGTGACAAAGAGTGTATAAAAAAAAAGGGGGGGGGGAGGATTATGAGATTTATTTGAATGCCTTAGACTTGGCATTATTATGTTTGTTCTCATAAGTGGATAAAAAGACTGTCTATGTATATATTGTTTGTAATGCCCTCAAAATAGTACATGTAAACCCAGCATTCATGACATCCATATACATAAGAGAATAAAACATATTTCCATTTATCAGAGTATTAAGTGCAAAAGTATTACATGTTGACAACAAAAGTAAATGCCCTACGGGCTTACAACTTTCCAAGCCAACACTTTGTTACAAAAAGAGAGTACTAACTCAAAACATCTCAAGCCCTTGCTTTGAATTTACATGTAACACCAAAATAACAACAAAAAAAAAAAAAAAAAAGATCAATAGAGTCTTCAACTCCCAAAACCTTCCAAGCTACGTCCTTGGAGGTGGCATGTCACCTGAACCTGAAAATGATGTCCCATAAAGGGTGAGTCAAAGCCCAGCAGAGATATACTAAACCAAGTATAAGCAATAACTAAAACATTAGCATTCGATAAATGGTTAACACTATAAACCAATTTTACAACACATTCCAGTTCCATGACAAATATATCTGTGTTTCATTCCACTTTTCTTTACTTAACCAATTCAAATTTATATACATGGCTCATTATCTAGCCAAACAATTAAATGAGACTACAACTCATATTATAGCACTTTCTTTATCCATAATTCAAATGAGACTACAACTCATATCAAAACATTTCAATACTTCAATTACCTACGTTATGCAAACGTAATTAAGATTTCGGGGCTTTCACCCTGAACACTCCGGCCAACTTAGTTATCAATAGAGTCCATCCCCTATCTCCTCCCAAACAGGTTTGAGAGTACATCTCTTATCTCTTCTCAAACCATGGAGAACATCCCCTATCTCCTCTCAAACAATATACATATACAATGTATTTGAACACTTATCATATACAATGATCAATCAATACATATATTTGATGTATTATTCCATCCGTCTTATTCAATGACAAATTCCGGGTGATTAGTTTCAGTGTTCCCTAATCAACATACAGTGTCTACAACAATCAAGACTATTCTCCACCGATAGCCCAAAGCAGTTATCTCTAAACAGATAATAAATTTATCAAATAGATAAAACATCAACATTTTCATAGGTGAGTGATTAACTAATCCAACTACACCATTCAATCCCACAACTTCCCAATTTCATGACTTTCAACTCAATTTCACATTTCCCCAAATTAATTATTCAACATAATTAGGACATTTTCCCCCTTTTTCAAATATCAACCCTAAGGTTCAATTTCATCAATTTAACAACAATACTTCCATTTTCCAAGGTCTCACATACACATGGGGTTTAACAATTGAAAACCCCTTTTTTATAATCTCAAATCAAACCCTAACTTTCCCAAAATTACCAAACAGCACCACCTAATCAAAATGACTAAAATTTATGTCAAAACTCATAAGATGGAGTAGGGTATCCCTGCCTCAAAAGAAGAGACCTAATGGAGAAGATGAAGAAAACTCGAGATGCTCCAAACCCAATGATTTTCTGATCAAAACGAAGGCCACGCCAAGCTCCACACTTTTTACAAAGGAACTAGGGTAGGAGACCACTAGAACTAGATGGATTTGTAGAGAGAAGGTATGTAGAGAGAGAGAAGGAGCAGCCGTTCGAGGGTTTGAGTAAAAGAGATGAAGAAAAAGTGAAGAAGAAGCTGCTGCTGCAAACTGATATATTCGAGCCTCGCTCGAGCGAATGAGTGGTTGCTCGAGCGACCAGACACAAAGAAACCTCGCTCGAGCGCAGAAAGCCTCGCTCGAGCCAATAACACGGCTTCGTGTCTGCAACCCGTATACGCCGAGCAAGGAAAAGCTCGTTCAAGCGAAAAACCCAAAACATAGTCTCGCCGCCGAGCGAAGGAAAGCTCGCTTGAGCGAAGAAACACAACCTTCGGGTAGACGCAAACACACGCTCGAGTGAAGGAACCCTGGCTCGAGCGAAGGAGCTAAAACATAGAGCTCGCTCGAGCGAAGACACCAAAAACTGGGCAGTAACCTTTTGTTTCTAATCACAACCAACCTGTTACAAACCTGCCCAACGCATCCTAAAACTCATATACAAAGAATTAAAGGACGGAACGAGACATATACAACAATACTCAGTCATGGAACCCGAGTCCGGAATACTGTACATAAAGGGAAAAAACCCAGGATCGTTATATTGTTGCCTCGTTCTCATGAGTAGATGAGTGCTTTGATTTACGCGCGTACGTATATGCTAACCATTCGGAGAGTGTGAGTCAAACACGGGATGATATCTCCGTGCAAGTTTGGCTTCGGAGCGGTGTTAGGTATACAGGAGGCACATGGGATATATGTGTAGGCCAGAAGTGAATGGCCAAAGTTAGGGGTGTCTGCGGTGTAGTCTGGGACGGTTTATGTTCGATTTGGACCCGCCCGCATCTATGCGGTTTAGAAAAAAGTCAACCCGCAACTGCCTACAATGCGGTTTGCGATTTGTGCGGATAGGGTTCCCGGATGTACGGGCGATTGCGGGCGGTTTGCGGATTGAACTTTTTTTTCAAAAATTTATTTTTAAACCTTTTTTTTTCCTCCCATTTTGTCTATCTTTATTTTGGACCTTTTTTCTCATATTTTCTAAAATGCTCCAACATTAATAATTAATGAATTAAAACTTATAAAATAAAAAACACAACAAATTCAATTCATAACCTAAACAAATCATTCAAAATTTACATTCTATCATTAACTTGCATTCATCCTACATTCATCTTTCATAACCCAAATAAAAAAATCCTACATTGAAAATTCAACATTCATCATTCTTAACCCCCCAAAAAAAAAAAGAAAAAAAAAAGTAATTCTTCATTAACTTGCTGTAGACACCCCATTTTTGGCCGACCTTAAGACTCAGGCGTCGCCGGCTGAGCGCTCGGTGATATTTCATGTTGTGCTCACCTGCCTCCCGGACTTCCGGGTTTTTGCCTTGCCTCGGTTTGCGAACTGTGCTCGATTTTCTCTGTTTTCTTCCTAAGGGAGGAGAAGTCTTGTAGACTATCTCTCAATGGTCATAGCTATTTTTCGTGGTCACAGCCATTTTGCCCATTTCGAGCCGCTTGCCAGGTCTTTGCCTCGACCGACCGCCTAACCATCTCCGATTCCTCCGGTTTTTGGCATACATCTTATTTACTCCTTTCAAGGGACACTGGGTCTCAGATACCACTTCGTGGCGAATGCCACTTTTGGTGCGGCTTTGCTTTCGGATCCCGAATCTGCGTGTTCTGGCCCCCGAGCATTCATTTTGCATCGATTTTCGTTCATTTTTGGCAGGTACCTCTGTTTCATCATTACGAAGGACACTGAAGGGTGGGAGGATAGTAATTGTCTCAGAAACCAGTTATCTCCTTCTGGAGCCCTCCGACGCCCGTTTTTCTCACTTCCGGGCTAATGTTGAACACCCTAAGGCCATTTTCTTCCAGCCCAAACCACATATTTGTGTTGTACACGCCTGGGAGGATCCTAAAAACACATGGCCGGCCAGAAATTCTCATTTTCATTTTTGAGCCTCTTCTTCAATTGGATTGTTGTCTCTCCTATTTCAGAGTTGCCAAATTCCAACCATAGGGTGTTGTAGAGGAGACCTGGGAGGACCCTAAAAAGTGGTGGCCGGCCAGAAATTTTTGTGTTCCATTTTTACCCCTTGGCCGGCCATGGAGGTAGCCGGCCACCTCCACCAAAGTGGTGCCGGCCATGCTCCTGGGATGTGTGCATGTCACCAGATAATTGCTTTCTCCAAAAATATCTTTGAAATCCGGGGATATTTCGGAGGGAAGCACTTGGGTGCATTTCCCTCCTCTTTTACACCCTCTTTTAGGTACATATAAGGAGCTGGCCAACTCCTTTGCTAGGGTTACAAAAACTTCCTAGAAGAGCTCTTTTGCATTTGCCTACATCTTGCTACCCAAAAACCTCCAAAATCTTCAAGTCTTGGCTCCATTTGTTCATCAACACCAAGCCTCACCATCACCACTTCCATTCCAGCAGCAAGGGAAGGTTTTTCAGAGGCTAAGAAGCAACAAATTTGAGCCAAGAAGAAACTAAAGTATTGTCTTCAAGGGTAAGTCACCATTTTCCCTTTTTGACCCTATTTTTGCTTCATTTTTCTACCCTATTTTCTTATGGTTTTGGGCTCCGACCCCTACTGATTTTAGGCTTATTTTGAGCCCCTCTACAACATTTTAGAAGGACTCAACCTTGTTTGGTGCTTCTACATACCACTTGCTTCAATATCCACCTTATATGCCATAATCTTGCATGCTATTTTTAGCTTATGTTTATTTGTTTTTGGAGCATGACATAAACTGTGAATGTGCTTATTTTGAGGTCCTCTACAATATTGTATAAGGGCTCAACCTTGTTTGGTACTTCCATGCATGACCTCTCTTTATAGCCCCTGTTTGGTCCATATCTTGCATGATTTTTTAGGCCTATCTTGCTTCTGTTTTTGGCCATGATCAGAACTCGAAATAGTCTTAAAATGACCCACTCTTCCTGTTTTGTTAAGGGTCTTAGGCTTTTTGGAGAATTCTTGGTATACCTCTCTTTATAGCCCTCTTTTGGTCCATATTTTGCATGCTATGCTTGCCATATTTGTACACTGTTTTGAGGGCTTCCATAATCTGTAAATGTTCATATTTTTGGACCCTATTCAATGTTTTAGAACTGTGTTTTTCAGTTTGAGCATTGTATATATCACTTGCTTCATATTCCCACCTTTTTTCCCCATTTTTGCATGCTATTTTTTCCATATTTGTGATTGTTTTTTGGCAATGCTTTGTACTGAAAAAATGCTAGTTTAGGGACTTCCTAGCATCTGTCTTTACACTTCATGTCCATATTGTGCATGTTTGGCATAGCTGCAAGTCATTTCGGGTACTTAGCATAGCATTTCGGGCATTGGGTGTAATTTTGCTATAATTCGGGGGCTGTTTTGCATCATTTTGGCTGCTGAATTTTGCATTTTCCATATGCCATATGTCACATTGCATTTCGTATATCATTTCATGCCTTAGGGCCATTGCCTCGGTATGCGTGCCCACGGGCACGCATTTCGAGGCACTTCATTTTTTATCCGACGACAGCCTATGTGAGTGCGGCTGAGGCTCTCTCATGTTGATATAAGCCCATCATTGCATTTCGCATGTCATTCCGTATTGCCTCCGTTTGCGTGCCCGCGGGCACGCATTTCGAGACACTTCATTTTTTATCCGACGGCATCTTATGTGAGTGCGGCCGAGGCTCTCTCATGTTAGTGTAAGTCCAATTTGCATTGCGTATGCTGTTTCATGCTTTAGGATCATTGCCTCGGTTCGCGTGCCCGCGGGCACGCATTTCGAGGCATCTCATTTTTCATCTCTACGGCCTCTTATGTGAGTGAAGCTGAGGCTCATTCATGTTAGTATAAGCCCATTTTGCATTCTGTATGTCATCGTAGTCCCATTGTATTCCGTATGCCATCGCCTCGGTTTGCGCGCCCGTGTGCACGCATTTCGAGGCACTTCATTTTTCATCTCCCGGCCTCCTGTATGAGTGTGGTTGAGGCTCTCTCATGTTGGCGTAAGTCCATTTTGCATCGCATATCTCATTTTAGTCTCATCGCATTCCGTATGCCACTTTCTCGATTTGCGTGCCCGTGGACACGCATTTCGAGACATCTCATTTTAGTCTCATTGTATATCATATTTCATGTCATTTCATGCCTTTATGCCACTGCCTCGGTTCGTGTGCCTGCGGGCACGCATTTCGAGACATCTCATTTTTCATCTCTACGGCCTCTTATGTGAGTGTGGCTGAGGTCCACTCATGTTAGTGTAAGTCCATTTGCATCGCGTATGCCATTTTATGCCTTAGGATCATTTTCTCAGTTTGCGTGCCCGCGTGCACGCATTTCGAGACATCTTATTTTCATAGCATTGTGCATGCTAGGATTGTATTTTAGTCGCATTCATGCATATCATGCATATTGCATTGTGTTCGGGATAGGAGTTAGCCCGGGCACGGAAAACGAGGCACGTTTCGTACTCCGAGTGACGGAACGGGTCTCAATTCCCAAGTCACCGACACTCCGGATTATCCATGATGGAGTTAGGTTTTGTTATAGCATTCATCTGCATTCACCCCATATTGAGTTGTGCAATCCGATTCCTCGGCCATCATGCATCGGTATGCGTGATTGTTGGCACGAGAATCGAGGCATGCATATATTTGTGAAATACATTACTATGCCCCTTTCCTGCTCTCTGTTGCAGCAAAATCAAGAATCGGCAACTTTTCAGAGTCTGGCGCGCATTTCGAGAACATGTGCAAACAGAGGCTAATCGGGGCATCCCAGTGGATTTCCGCGCAAGGCAACCCAACATACAACATACATCAGAAGCAAGGCGCCCCGGCTTGCATGCCGCTTTTTCTTATTTAGCCTGTTAATTAATTAGAAATCTGTAATATTCTTTCGTTTCGGACTGTATTATTTATTTGGACCCTCTGCGCGAGGGCAAAATTGTAATAAGTGTGGGTGAGTGTGATGTATGTCTTCCAATCTCACGTCTTTCTTCCCTTTTATTTACCTGCTTACGATGGTTAGATATAGGGCATATTTCAATTAGCATACAGTATGACAGCATGTTTGCATCATTCATCTATTTTGCACGCACCGGGCTCGGCTCATCATACAAACTGCATTTATATTTCAATTCCAAATTGAATACTTGATAGTTGTAGCATTCCATATGCCATGTTTAGAATAGCCGAGCCTGCTATAGTTGCATCTTTGCATGTGTCGCATTAGGCAATTTCAGATACTTAGGATCATGCATGTTTCCTAATCAGTTTTCTGTTTTGGCTTGGAGTACTCGGTGAGTTTTATGCTTTAGCATCCTTGCATGCGTGTGAGTGTTGCCATGATAGCATGCTTACCATGAGGCTATGTGCTTATGTGATATAACTGCCTGAATGCCTGTGGGTGGAGGTTGTGTTACTTGGAGTGGGACAATTCATCAAATGTTTGTTTTAAGCCCACTAGATAGTGGCAAAATCATGTTTTTCTAAGCCCACCCGAGAGTGGCAAATCCACGTCTTAGCCTACCTGCGGGTAGCACCATCAAACCATTTTCAAACAAACAAACATGAAATGTTTTGTTCCAATTCAGGCGATTCAGTCTATACTTGTATGCTGTGCACATCACATAGTAACCTAGGCTAATAACCGGAATAAGAACTCGCAATGTTTTCAAAATCAGATATCATGGTTAGTAGAGGCCGGTCTTTGACCGGGCGAGCGGGGGTGCTCACGAAGTGACCTTCCCCAATCGTACCCAAGTTCCCGAGCCGAGGCAACTTTGGTGATGACGGACACGTGGCCTTTGGCACCGAGTCAGGGTTTCCTAAATTTCCCATTTTAAAATATTTAGGTGGCGACTCAGATCCGGGCGGCGATCCATGTTTGGCACTTCTTTCAAAAAATCTGCTTTTCAAAACGATTTTGGATTTGGACTCTTCGGTTTAAGATTGAGAACCGTGACATTTGAGTCCTTCGAATCAGTAGTGACCCAATATCGAACCGTAACGGGGATTCGCACTCCTTTCCCCGGGACGCGTTCGGGGACGTCTACAGTTTCTGGCGACTCTGCAGGGGATTTAGAGAACTTAACTCGAATTCATGATATCTGGTTTTGACTACACTTATGTGATTCTTTGCATTGTATTTGCATTGGTGCCTAGGACACCGTGGTTTGCCATCTGCTATTCTCGAGCGGTTTGCTGAGGCTTGTCTTGTCAAGGCATGTCCGTAAGGTCGACTCTGAACTCGCCAAGATGGGAACACAAACCCCGGTTTACCGGCACCTTTTGACCATTCGACCTAGTGCATATTCGATCCATAGTGACCATTCCAAACTAGGACAAAGTTGCTTACCCATTTATAGGTTGTTTGAAACCGCCAAGGCGTAGTAAAACCCTATCTCGACAAAATAGGACAGGAAACCCTACCCCAACATAGGGTGTTTTCAGCTCTCACTTATCTCATTATGTGCTTGTTAGAGTGCGTCTCACAGGAATGTATGTATCGCTTAAGTTTGAGCATCAGCTTCGCGGCATCGCTTTTGAGATAGGATATCACGCTTTGGCATCACCGATTATTTGAGAATCGCTTGTTCATGGATATCGGATTCAGCTTTTGGGGAACAAAGGATACAGAACAAAGGATCGCTTATTGAGGACAGTGTATTTTCAGCTTATCAAACTGCGTGTTGCATGCCCAACTGTGTGTTGTTTGTATTTAAATTAAGCTTGTATGCTGCCCGTTTTTCTGGTTATTTATTTCCTTTTCGCTTTATTATCTTTTTGCTAGGGCAGTTTTTAGCACGATTGCTTCCGAACCACTAGATACTCCCCAAGCACTTTGGACACGAGGTCGCCGACTCAACCGATCCGAGGATCTTGTTGACGGACATCCAAAGGTTCCACTCTCTACCCCGCTATCGAAGAAGGCCGAGGAGGCGCGGTGTCGAACAGGATTACCAGATAGAGGGTCGCTTTGACAAGAACAACAAAGTTGAAATTTCCGGTTCCGCCATAGAAGTACATTTACCGTCATTCGATGGAACCGCAGAATACATCGTGATGGAGGCGATGATGCGCCAGATGCACGACAAAGATGAAAGATGCAAGATGATGCCATCCGCCAAGCGGAATTTTCCAAACAAAGAAGTCGCTAGCCATGGCCCAAAGAGCCAATCGATCACTAGGTCAGAATAAAGAATGCAAAGATCTCGCTTCACATCAAATTCCTCCTCCACCGCCAGCTCCACTACCCGAGCATCATCTATCGTCGAATACTCACGAATCCTCGTAATGTCCTCCCAAACACTCGTAATACCTTACCGATGTCCTAACACTCAAGAGGACACGGGTCTTCCAATCTGGCCGCTTCGCTTCTACCGCAGAATCGCCCAAGAATCTTACACCCAACCACCGACTCTCCTTTTGAGTTCGAGGTAGATCGACTCAAGCCGAGTAAGCCGAAAAGCTTTTTAAGAAATCGCAGGGGTGAAGGCCATCCTGACATCGAAGATGGCTATATCGACGCGCGTGACTTTGCTTGGACAGATTTAAGATGCCCCAGATCGACCGCTTTGATGGGTCCGGGGACCCCATGGTCCATCTCCGCTATTTTCAGATATCTTGAGGCCAATGGGCCTAACCGCACTACGAAACTCTCCGCTTTGGCGAACCTCGTCAGAGTGGCCGCCAACCGGTATGCAAAGTTGGATAATGATGTTAAGAGGAATCGATGAGATGGCTGAGGCCTTCGTTGCACAATACTCATATAATACACAGATCGAGATTACAACACGTGATCTCGAAACCACGAGGCAAGAACAAAAGGAGTCTTTCTTTGACTTTGTAACCCGGTGGAGAGCGAAGGCATCAATGATGACCTTAAGACCAACAGATAAAGATCAAATCCGGATGATTGTGCGCAATCTCCAACCGAGACTTATGTAGAAGATGATTGTAGTTCCCTTCCACACCTTCGCAGATCTGCACGATATGGGGGTGCAAATCGAGGATGCAATGAAGCAAGGTCTGATCGATCAGGACCAAGAGCAACCCCGAAGGACATTCAACCGTAATAACACTGCAGGCCCGAGTGGCGCTGCGAACACAAGGACTTCAGAGGTCGGTATGGTCACCACCACTCCCCCTCCCCATCCAAGGCCTGCGGCGGCCACACCCTTTTCCAGCACATCCGGAAGCAACACCCAAAACAACAGATTCCAACCCCGGGGCCAAAGAACCTTCACTCCACTATACATGCCCCTGTCCAAGGCTCTGGGGGTGTTAATCAGGAAGAAGCATCTAATGCCCCTAGAACCGAGGCCACTACCAAATCCACTCCCCCCTTCCCACAACCCAGCCAAGTACTGTGCGTACCACCAGCAGCATGGCCATGACACAGATCAATGTTTCCAGCTGCATCACGAGATTCAAGACCTCGTCGACAAGAATATCATTGTGCCTCCCGAAAGACCCAACGTCACAACTAATCCACTCCCCGTACATAACCAAGATCCACCACCCAAAAGAGTCAACTTCATCCAAACTGGGGTCGCTTCTTACGATCCTAGTATCTATATTACTCCCTCTCACCTACCCAAGCCGGAGGTGATCCTTCCTGATTGCACTGACTTGTGCATGTTGGACACCTTCACAACCCAATCTGAGCCAGAGGTGGTGACCTCCGAAGATGGAATGGGGCAGGTTTCAGAGGAGAGCAGAATTGGTGAGTCTGAGATAGGACAGTCCGGGAATCTAGCTGAGAGAGCTTATGATCCGAGCGGATACATCCTATCAGTGGGCCGGTCTGAGCCGAGTGTGAGGCTGCCAGAAAAAGCTGAATTGTGCATGATTCGGGGGGACGGACTAGAGCAAGGGGCAGATGGTCTGACAACGGTGGAAGAAGATTTTGCTAACCTCCAGTTCTTCAACGACCAAGAAGCCAGGGATGCAACAATCAATTGGTTTGAATATGGGGAGTCGGCTGAGGTTGTCGGATGGTTAGATGATCAGCCAGATGTTGCGGAAATTCAGTCAGAGCAAGGCCCGGCAGGGGCAGGGGTATCAATGATGACCGGAAGGGCCGAAAGTCAGAATGAACCGCCGGAGAGCGCCGGTGCAAAGAATTTCGCTCGGGATCAAGAGATTGTGAAAACCGAACAACAAACCCTACTGGCAAAGGAGGAGCAAGAGAAGAGATGGGATTCTGAGAGAATCCGGAAAGCCAAGAACCATGAGGAGGTTGAAAGTGCTGCGAGCACAAGAGCAGGACATGCTGTGAGCATATGGGATGAAAGTACTGAGAGTACGAACTTGCCAGAACCGGATAGGTGTCTGTTGAATGCTAGCGGGATGTGGTGGGAAGACGAAGACTTATGTCTTGCCCACACAGATGAAGATTGGGCAGGTACTCAACCAGATGATACTTGGTACCTCGATGAGGTGGACCACATGACCAGGAGTGGGCGGTATTTCAAGCCCCCACACCTTGACCAACTTGAAGCATCTGGGAAAGATAAAGAGACAGAAAAGCAGAGGGAGAAGCAGATTGAAGAAGAAGCTGTGCTCAAGTAGTTAAAGAAAATACAGGCAGACATCTCCATCTGGGGACTGCTTATGGCTTCAAGGGTGCAAAGACAGGCTGTCCTATCTGCTATGGACAAGGCCAAACTCTCCATCGAAACTACGCCAGAGCAGCTGGTTGGGCTGGTTTTTCCGGGAGGAGGTTCCCCGGCATTAACCTTTACAGACAAGGAATTGCACCGAGGCGTGAATCATAACAAACCCTCTACATCTCCGGAGTGTAGAGATAAGTGGATACCGGTGGTACTTGTCGATACCGGTTCGCTATCAATGTTCCGCCTTGTCGAACGCGGCATATGCAATCGGGTTAAAACCCGTAGATTTCATACCAACCACTCAGGTGATCAGAGCTTATGATAATACCAGTAGGGAAGTGATGGGGACTGTTAAGGTTCAGACTCAGGTTGGTCCAGGACAACACAACATTGAATTTCATGTCTTGGACGTTCCCGCGACCTTCAACTTGCTCTTGGGGCGGCCGTGGTTGCACCAAGTGAAACCAGTCTCTTCCACTCTACACCAGATGTTGAAATACCCTCACGGGAAGGGGGTCGCAATTGTTTTCGGAAATTCATCCATCCATCCGCCGCCAGAGGTGTCTACGCCAGTTTTGGAAATTGAGCACGGCACGGAGGATGTGTTCTTGTCAAGGTTCACTTTGGCGGAGGCCCGGGTAGTGCAGAATATTATGGCTGTGAATGAAGGTGTGTACGTCAGTGCTCAATCCGTCTACCTCATGAACAAGCTACAACATATTCCCGGAATGGGATTAGGAAGAAGCGGCAGGAAAGGAGTCGCAGCATTGGTCGGCGTGATAACCCACATACCTTTGGGTGGGTTATTCGCCCACCAAAGAGGACGATGAGGAAAGGAAAGGAAATGGCCGGCAGAGAGCGGCAGCCGAAGCCTTTTGATTTAATGCACAGGCCCATCCAGGGTACCCTGAACGGACGTTTCATCCGGGAGGGGGAGGACTTCCCATTTTGCGGCTTCCCAGAGCCATGGTTAAACGCGGAGAAGAAGCGCGTACCAGGTTTCGAAATCTTCTTCGACCTGCAACTATCCGGGGATGATGTTGCCCGAAAGCGCATGCACCCAACAAATGAGGTTGAGCAGAATAAGGCAGGTGATCCTGAGAATACAGAATTGGAAATGGGGGTAGCACTGGCATGTCTCCTCTCTGGTCCTCCGATCGACCAAGAGTGCTTGGGGGATAGCTTCGTGGTTTCCATGATTGGGGATGAAATGGTTGCGAGCCGACCAGCAGCTATCTTGGATGCATCAATCGCACCCTCTCTCACTTGGCAGTACGAGGAGGGATTTTTTTCCAGCAAGATTCGGTGGTGAGCCGGAATCTGATTCCACCGAGTCCTGTGAGTCGGAATCAGGTTCCAGCTCGACTGAGTCTGAGTCTGGTACTCCTGGGGATGTTAACCCGGATGCCACAGTCCTGTCCAGGTCGTCTTTTTCCTTTTCATTTGAGTCTGTTGTAACCGATGAATTGGACGATTTGGATGCACCTAATGAGAATGAGCTATCTGTGGTTGCCGAGTACTTTTCTGTGCCCTTAATTTATTGCATTAATTCAGACTTTCAAAATTTTGATCAAAACGACGAGGACGAAGTTCCTCCGGTTTTACAACGTTTAATTGAGCAAGAGCAAGAGAGATTTGTTAAACCATTAATGGATGAAATCATCACCGTGAACATTGGTACTGAGGAGGACCCGCGGCTGGTCCAGATTGGGTCCACGTTGTCTTCGGAGGAACGCGAGCGCTTAGTCGCTTTATTAAAAGATTTCAAAGATGTTTTCGCGTGGTCCTACGAAGACATGCCTGGAATCGATCCTGAGATTGTACAGCATCGGATCCCCCTTGACCCTGAGGCCCGACCTGTCAAGCAGAAACTCAGAAGGATCCGCCCGGACTGGGCTCTTAAGATTAAGGAGGAGGTCACCAAGCAAATTGACGCAGGCTTCCTGCTGGTATCTGAGTATCCGACTTGGTTGGCCAACATTGTCCCGGTGCCGAAAAAAGATGGCAGGATCTAGGTGTGTGTAGACTTCAGGGATTTGAACAAAGCTAGTCCGAAGGACGACTTTCCCTTACCGCACATCGATGAGTTGGTAGATTTCACGGCAGGGCATGCATTGCTCTCATTCATGGATGGCTTCTCAGGGTACAACCAGATAGTGATGGCGCCCGGAAGACGAGAAAAATCGCATTCACCACCCCGTGGGGAACATACTGCTACCGGGTAATGCCGTTTGGGTTGAAGAACGCTGGAGCTACTTATCAACGGGCCGCGACCACAATACTACATGATATGATCCACAAAGAGGTTGAGGTGTATGTGGACGACATGATTTTCAAGTCCAAAGAAAGAGAGAGCCACTACACCGCCTTGCACAAGTTTTTCCAAAGGATCAGGGAATTCCGGTTGTGGCTAAACCCTCAGAAATGTACATTCGGTGTTACAGCGGGAAAGATGCTAGGGTTTCTGATTACACAAAGAGGCATCGAGGTCGACCCTTCCAAAATCAAGGCCATCTTAGAAATGCCACCACCAAGGACTGAAAAGGAGGTGCGAGGCTTTCTGGGTAAAGTGCAATTCATAAGACGGTTTATTTCAAAACTAACCTTGACTTGTGAACCACTTTTTGGCCTCCTCAAGAAAGGAAAGAAGTTCCAATGGGATGGCCGATGCCAAGCTGCATTTGAACAGATTAAAGAATATCTACAGAACCCACCCGTTTTATCGCCACCAGAACCAGGGAAACCGTTGATTTTGTATCTGTCAGTGACTGAAACTACAATAGGCTGCATGCTTGCACAAGAATCAGAAGACAAGGCAGAAAGAGCCATCTACTATTTAAGCAAAAAGATACTGGAGTATGAGACCCGATGTACACCACTGGAAAAGGCTTGCTTAGCTCTGGTGTGGGCCACCAGGAAGCTGCGGCACTACCGGTTAGCTCACTCTGTAATATTGGTTTCACGACTTGATCCCATCAAATATCTCTTCGAGAAACCAGCACTTACAGGTAGGCTAGCTCGTTGGTTGCTTTTGCTCTCCGAATTTGATCTCACGTACGTGACACGCAAGTCAGTAAAAGGAAGAGCAGTGGCAGAGTTCCTTGCCGACCACCCGGTTGAGGGGGATGAAGCAGTTGAATATTTGTTCTCGGATGAATCGATTCTGCATATCGATGAAGAAACTTGGACGATGTACTTTGACGGAGCATCAAATCAACATGGGTGTGGGATAGGAGTGTTGCTGATAGCACCCGATGACTCCCGCATCCCTCTAGCCTTCAAGCTCCAGTTCAAAGTCTCGAATAATGAAGCAGAATATGAGGCGTGTATTGCTGGTTTAGAAGCAGCCCTGGAACTAGGGGCAAAACGATTGGACGTCATTGGGGATTCGAACCTTGTTGTGTCTCAGGCTAAAGGAGACTGGAAAGTAAAAGAGGAAAAGATGATGATGTACCACCAAACCTTGGATTTGCTGATTCCTCGGTTTGAAAAGCTAAGTTTTACTCATCTACTAAGAGAGAACAACAGGTTCGCAGATTCGCTAGCAACTCTATCATCTATGATAGACATCCCGTGTGGAGTCGAATCGTCCATCATCATCGACTGAAATTTGCACCGCCTATGAGTCGATTGCAGCCATAGATGAAGTTCGTGACGAACACCCTGGTATTACGACATACGGAACTTCTTGGAGACGAAACATACCGTCGGGGTAAATGCCAAAGACAAGAGGGCAATCGGAAGAATGGCGATCGATTCATCATCTGTGGGGGTAAAGCAGTATAAACGGGGTCATCTAGGGATGCATAAACTGTGCGTTGATGCTGAAGAATCAGGCCGTCTGATGGAAGCCATCCACGGGGGTGAATGTGGTGCACACATGAATGGGGTAATGTTGGCGCGGAAGATCCTTAGACAAGGTTATTACTGGTCCATCATGGAGGAGGATTGAATTGGCTTCGTCCGGCGATGTCATAAGTGTCAAATTCATGCAAATCGCATGAACATCCCGTCAAAAGCGTACAACATGACTTCGCCATGGCCGTTTTACGTGCAGGGAATTGATGTAATCGAGTCATACGCAAAGGGGTCGAATGGGCATGAGTTCATTTTGGTAGCGATAGATTATTTCACAAAGTGGGTTGAGGCCCAATCTTACGCAGTGTTGAAGGCTTCGCATGTAGCGAAATTTATCAGAAACAATATTATCTGTCACTACGGAGTCCCAAATGAAATCGTTTCAGACAATGGTTCCCACTTCAAAAAGGAGGTGATCGATTTGTTGGAGAAATACAATGTGGCTTTTCATAAGTCATCTACTTACCGGCCGCAAACCAACGGAGCAGTTGAAGCCGCCAACAAGAACATCAAGCGCATACTACAGAAGATGGTGGACACCTATCGGGACTGGCCAGATAAGCTGCCGTTCGCTCTGTGGGGCTACAGGACTTCGATCAGAACTTCTACTGGGACGACTCCGTACTCATTGGTTTATGGGATGGAGGCCGTTCTGCCTATTGAGATTGAGGTCCCATCATTACGAGTATTGGCTGAGTGCGGATAGTCAAGCGGATTAGCGACAAAAGCAGTTGAGGAACTCATGCTTTTCGATGAAAGAAGGCTGAAAGCACTGTACCACATCCAAGGTTATCAACGCAGAATCGCCGGGCTTTTAACAAGAAGGTAAAGTCCAGGAATTTAAAAGAAGGAGATTTGATACTCAAAGACAACCAAGCTCCCATCCACGACCCAAGGGGCAAGTTCGCACCAATTGACCGGGTCCTACATTATCAAGTCAATCTGGTCCAGTGGAGCTGTGGTTCTGATGGATTTAGATGGCTTAGAGTTTTCTCAACCGATCAACATGGACAAGTTGAAGAAATATTATCCCTGAGAGGCTCGCTGGGCGAAAACCGAAAGGGCGACCTAGGCAAAATTCAGAGCATAGAAAATTTGAAATTATAAAAGCCGAGCTCATAGGTTGAAAACCCGCAAAGGGCGGCCTTGGCAAAAGTTAGAGCGCAAAAGGAGAGTAAAAATACCCGAGCGAACCCGAGCCTGAACTACGTAAGGCTTGATTCCCATCTATGGGATACGTAGGCAGCTTCATCCTGAAGTTCAGCCCCAATCTTTTCCCCGATCAACTTTGTCCATTTGATCATCTCAGTCATCTCTATTCATCAGCATTTATCGTGATCTCCGGTACAGTGCTATTCAGACTAGGGGCAACTTTCCGTTGCAATAGAGTGTTGCGGCACCATCCAGACTAGGGGCAACTTTCCGTTGCTATGAATCGCCGTGGCACCATTCAGACCAGGGGCAACTTTCCAGTTGCTAGGATCTGGGGTTGTGCATCTCAGTGACAGATCTCAGGCGTGTCCAATTCTGATCCATATCGAAAATAGTTTTGAAAAGTTTTAATGAAAGTTGGCTTTGTTCAAATTAATCTTTTCACAACTAAGACCTTTTTTGGACCAAAAACGGAGAATTTTCAGTACCGCAACCTTCAATTTCATTGATTTCAAAACAGAATTCTCTCGCTCTTGCATACAATTGAAGTTGCTTTTTATTACATTAAATCTAAAACTTGAAAAGACTAATAAAGCAATAAATGGGGCATAGTCAAGTCAGGTGTCCCTGCGCCCCCTGCCAGAGCTAGTTGAAGCCTCCGATGCCAACCTAGGCCCAACCTGTGCTTCTTCATTGAGCCAATCCCAAAGACTCATCGGATAAAGTGCAACCGAAAATAGGCGGGGGACGACTCTCTAGCCCTCGGTCAAGTATGTCGGGCAAGGTGCGACTCGAGCAGGAAAGTGGTGGGTACTCAATCCTCCGGAGGGCAAGTCGATCATGGCCAAACCGACGCAGAATGCGGAATGGGAAATAAAATCTGTGATGAGTCAAGCCGACCAACCGGATCCCAAGATATCTGAAACATGCTATGCTCATGGGAAGGTTAAGCCAAGACGACGCCAAACAATGCGTTCAGCCGACAAGTTGCACATCCATTCAAACCACCATCCCTCATCAAGGGCGTCAATCAGGCGTTGTCGAAAGAAGTAGCCGCGGGCTGAGTAAGCAGGGCAAGAATCCACAACTTGCAATTTATCCATCAACCATATCTGGGGAGGGATGAAAAATGAGAGAATAAAGAATAGAGAGATGTGCGATGAGAGAAAAGTAAGACAAGGGTTTTGTGAGAAAAAATCGAGCCCGAGGGCCGAGTGATGTGAGCAAATACATATGTGAGCTTGGGTGGGAAACATTACCTGCAGCAGTAGTGGACTCTCTGCAAACCTGGTTGTCTCTTGGCGGTAGAAGGCATCCAAACCTAGCAGCGTCTCGGCCAATGTCATGGCAATACAGCTCTTTCCTTCCCTCAAGCCTTGAGCGACTTCAATTAAACGGATGCTAGCCCCTCCGGAGCCTGAGACAAACATAAAATGAGATAACACGCACAAGCAGAGGGCATGTTGTCAGAAACCTTGCCAATGATGGTTGCTGCGGTCACCGGCATCAGAGAATCGGTAAATCAGACTCGGGACATCCAACATGCCATTATCAATCAGAGATCGAGCATCATGCGCGTTGAGACCGCACATCCGCCCTAAAGCTTGGGCATGGCCAAAACGAGACTGAGGCAAGATCTCTTCTGAGCATTCAGACTCCATCAAAGCTTGAAAATCTTCAAAAGTAGGACATACCTCTTGCCCTCCGAAGCTGAAGACATGCGTCACCGGGTTCCAAAACCTTGCCGCGGCATGAAGGAAAGAAAAGTGCAGTGGAGTCCGCCTTAACGTAAATAGTGCATTCAAGCCGAAACCCCGGAAGTTCAACTTTTCCGAGCCATCTAGAGAAGAAATCCAAGAGGTGAGGTTTTCTGCGAGAAATGCCTCCATTTTCTTTGTGAGAAACGGTGATGAAATGAATAAGTTCCAAGGCTGAGGCTTTTATAGGGGAGAAAACACTATTCATGGGGACACGTGTCAAAAATCTGATGGCTGCTGAGAAAAGTGGCCGGCCGGCTACCTTTTCTGGCCGGCCAGCCATCTTCTTTTTCATAAAATGGCCGGCAGTCTCCCCTCCCCAATATAACTGGCCGGCCATGCTCCTGGGCCTGCCTTTAGTCCTGTATCACCCTCCGGAGGAAAGTTCAAGGCATTTTCCAAGCATCGGGAGTGTCAAAAGCCTCCATTTCCCTCGGATTCGGACGCGTTCCGTTGCCCAGATTGTCTGAAGTACGTGTTGTTTTGATTATCGAGTTGTTGTTTTGCTTATCGAGTTGTTGTTTTGATTATTGAGTTGTGGTTTTGATTATCAAGTTGTTTGTCAAGCTGTCGTGTTTTGTTTTGTTTACGAGTCCTTACTCTCTGTGTAAACAATTTTTGTTAAGTCTTGTTTTTCGAGTCGTCAACATTGTTGTACTTTGCTTATCGAGTTGTAAACTTGTTAAGATTTTGTCTTCTCTTAATGAGTTAATTTGTTTAAGTTGTCGCGTCAGTTCACTACCTGACCAGGTCAATACAGTGCACATTTCCATTCAATTCCATTTTTGTGCAAATGATGCGATGCGATGCTGACATTTAAAAAAATACAACACTTGTTTTTCGAAAAGCTGTTTCATTCCATCATGTTTTACAACCAAGCAAAGGTACAAGTTTTACTGAAAATAAAACTGCCTAACCATTGTGCAAAGTGTTACAAACTACTAGTAAAAAGGTGAATAAAGCAGGGAGCAACATCAGTGTCCTCGGGATCGGGAATAAGGGGCACTCCTTGTCCTCTTCTGTGGGATAACCTCCGCACCATCATCATCATCAGGGTCAGAGCTGCCATCCTCAGGATCCTCCTCAGCCTCGCCTCCACTCCCGGAACCAAGATCGGAACCCCCCTCCTCCTCCTCCTCATCATCATCAGGCTCCACCTCTATGATATGAGCCCTACGTCTTCGAGACGGCCTGGATGGCCCAACTTCTCGGGAAGGCCTAGATGGTCCGACTCCCCCAGCTCCTCGGAAAGGCCCAGATGGCCTATCTCCTCGGGATGGTCCAAATGATCTACCTCCCTGAGGAGGTCCAGGTGGCCCACCCCGCGGCGGAACATACATAGGAGGCATCTGCAAATTCAAAGTTCAATACATCAGTTCAAATATGAAAATCGGATGTAAACACAGTATGTGGTGTGTGTGTCAGATGTGCTCTACACAAGTAGCCTATCAATGCAGTAATATGTTCAAGGTCAGCATGTCATCAGAAGTATGATAAATGCAAGAGAGCTAAAGAGTACCTGAAAGCCCATGATAGACATCTGTGCCTCCCTACGCAGGACCATCCCCTCAAGTAAGGCTATCATCTCGAGCATCTGGTTCATGTACTCCCGAGGTGGCTGCAGATACAAGCTCAAATCATCAATAAATAAGCAATTGCCAAAATATCTGTGTGATAAATGGAAAATGATGGAACGTACCGATGGCGAGTCAGGGTCACTGACATATCTGTGGCCAGGTACCGGAGGCTCAATCGGAATTGGAATCGGAGAGGTAGCCCCGTATTGCCATCCCATCAACTCGGTCGGCATATCTGGCCACCCAGGATGATCAAAAGTCGGAGGAATAGGGGGAATCGATCCACCCCACCTTCGATGTACCAAATTACCGAGGAAGGAATGTTCAGAGCACGTGCCTGACTCGAAGAAGGCATGCTAGTAGGCCTCATCGAAGGAGTACGCACCCCCATCAAGGGAGGCATCAGATATGTGTGGCGATAGGTGGCGTAGTCCCCCTCCTCAAGATATAGCAGGGCATCAGTGCCCAGCATAGCACTAACAACCTCCTGGGCAGAAAGTCTATCAGCAGTCCGCATAGTAACTGGGGGCGCTGAGGGGGGATCCTGAGAGATATAGCCCCACACCTGACGCAAGAAGCGCTCCCCCAAAAACCATGCTCTACCGACGGGTCCCTCAAATAACATTCTGTACTGGGAGCTGCCCGATCCTCCGGGGTACTGATATCGGAGACCATCTCCCAAGGGCACCCAGGGCTGCCACGTGATCTGCGGGTAATCAGTGCATAAACCAATCAGAAATCAGGAATGTATAAGACAGGGCAAAAATGAAAATAGAAGGGACTGTGAGTTCTGAAATACCTCTGTCGACCGCACAGTGTCAAAATATTGTCGCAGATAAGGAAGAGACTCCCGCGGCCTCGCCCGATGCTCGCCTTCGAATACCAATGAATATGGGGTCACGGGGAACCCTGCCACCGCCATCTCTGGGCCCAATGCGGGGAAGTACACATAAACCCACAGCTGTGGAACATAATGCAAAGTGTGATGTATAGAATGCTGAGGGCAAAATACAGAATATGGAGTGCGCTGTGTGTGTGCAATGTACGAGTAATGAGAAGCTGAAATGTAAATCAAGAGGACAGAAAGTACCTCCCAGGCTCGCCAGTAGCCACCCAATAAGTCGCCCTGCCCGCGGGAGGTCACGCTCATATAACAGTACAGGGTAGCCAAGCCGCCACCCCTGGTCAGACGCTCGACCAGGACAGTCTACTAGGGCGCCAATGATATAGCCCAACTGTGTTCCTCTCACAAGAAACAGCGTAGTCCCGAAGAGGAACATCAAGAAACCGCGGGCATACTGCTCCACCTCCTCAGGAGTTTCGAGCTCCATCCTCCGAAAATGGGTAGAGAACCAGGTGTATCTGACTCTCCTCGAATCTCTCTCAATGGGTGGGCGAGCCCCCAACAAATACATCCATGCGGCCTCCCACGTGTCCATATCCTCATCGTAGGGAATAGACCAGCCTCCCACATCAAGGCCGGTCAACACAGCGAAGTCTAGAGGGGTCATGGTCAGATCTCCGGTAGCGGAAAAATGGAAAGAATTGGTGGTGTCCCACCATCTCTCCGCCAAGGCTGCCATCATCACCCTCCTAGCAGGACAGCGTGATAACCCTAGGCAGAAAGTCCCAAGCCCGTCGAGTCTACCAGATCCCTGACAGCCTCCGGAAGCACTACATACCAATCTCTAGCTGCGGTGGAGCCATATCCCTGCACCGTCCGAGAATCGACCTACATTCAGAATGAATACACGCTTCAGAACGAAATGAAAGATGCTGTGTGTGTGAAGAACGAAATGAAAGATGCTGTGTGTGTGCAGAACGAAATGAAAGATGCTGTGTGTGTGCAAATGAAATGAAAGATGCTGTGTGCAAATGTTATTTGGGCTGCGTGTTCAAATTTCAAAAAAATCAGAGTCGTGCGGTTTACATTTCTCTATCTCGATTAAATTTGTGTGTTTACTTCAAATCTGGGCTGCGTGTTCAGTAAATTTGTGCTTTGGGCTGCGTGTTCAAATCCTAATCAGTGGGCTGTGTGTTCACTTCAAACTGGGTCGTGTTCAAGAATTTGTGTTTTGGGTGCGTGTTCAAATCCTAATCGATGTTCACTTCAAATCTGGGTGCGTGTTGAAGAATTTGTGTTTTGGGTCGTGTTCAAATCCTAATCAAGGGTCATGTGTTCACTTCAAATGGGTCGTGTTTAAGAAATCGAGTTTGGGACTGTGTTCTACTCTACTCTCAATCAAGCAATGTGTTCACTTCAAATTTGGGTCGTGTTTAGATAATTTGTGTTTTGGGTCGTGTTCAAATCCTAATCGATTTTGTGTGTTCACTTCAAATCTGGGCTCGTGTTCAAGAATCGAGTTTAGGATCTGTGTTCTACTCAATCGAGTGGGTCAGGTGTTCACTTCAACTGGGTCAGATTCAAGAAATCGAGTTTGGGGATGTGTTCTACTCTCAATCGATAAGCAGGTGTGTGTTCACTTCAAATCTTGGCTGCGTGTTCAGTAAATCAGAGTTTGGGACTGTGTGTTCTACTCTCAATCAGTGTGGGCTGCGTGTTCGCCATCAACTTGAATTGTGTGTTCAGTAAATCAGAGTTTGGGACTGTGTGTTCTACTCTCTACTCTCAATCAGTGTGGGCTGCGTGTTCGCCATCAACTTGAATTGTGTGTTCAGAAAATCAGTGTTTGAGCCGTGTGTTCAATTCTTAACTAATGTGTACCATGCATTCACAATCAATTAGTGAGCCAAGTGTTCAGAAATTCAAGTGTTTAACTAACACGTTCAAGATGCAAATAAAGTGCTGTGTCATAGACTAAACTGTGTATTCAAACATGGCAAAAGCACGGAATGTATGAAAAATACAGAAAGCGAAGTAAAATACCTCTCGTGCCCCATGGGAGAGATGATGTTCAGGCTCTCGTAGAAGCAGATCTTCGGGTGCTCGATCATTAAAGCCCGTAAAATGACGAAAAGTGGCTCGTGGAAGTACGTGCACTGCTGGGGCGTACCTCCCGGGGATAAATGGGCGAACCCTCGGAGGCAATGACATGACATCGAAGTCGTCTCCGGCACCTGGAGCACCTCTACCGTGAGGAAATTGGCCGGCCATTTCCGAAAATCTGCAAAAAGGAGCAAAAATGAGCGAAATGAGCCAAAATTGGAAAAAGTCAACAAAAGTCAAACCCCGGGAAATGAAAAAGTCAACAAAAGTCAACTCCCGAGAAAATTTTCCAAATGTTGAGACAAACTTACCCCAAGTGGTGAAAATGAGAAAAGAAGCTCCGAAATCAAAATTTAATCGGTCCAAAGTGCTTGAAACTGAAAGATTTCGCAAAAACAACTTGCGTGGGAGGCTGAAAAGCGCGTATAAAGTGCAGATCTGAAAGAAAAAATGGTTTGGGAAGCAAGAGGAAAGAATTTCGCATCTGATGGTGTGAGCTCGAAGTGAAATGGATAAGGAAATATAAAGAAATGGGCAAAATGACAAAATTACCCCCGGATTCTGGACAGATGGCCGGCCGGCCCCCTTTTCTAGCCGGCCGGCCCTTCACTTTTTGCAGAACTGGCCGGCAGCCTCCTTCTCCAAAAATACCTGGCCGGCGGTATTCCGCCCTTGCTCCCCTAGCTCTCTGCAAATTTTGAGGAAGATTGGAGTTCCCGGGACCCGAAAAAGTTCAAGAAAAGTGCACCTCCGGTCGCGAAATCGTTCCGCTGGAACGCCAGCTTCAACTCCTGACATATGCCTCATCATTTCTCACCAGAATCAAGGTGTATCCTTTTTGAGCATGTTGTTACTTCTTCGGGAGGTGAACCGAGGTCTGTTGAAGTCGCGCTCGCCAAAACGCGCGTTTTATGCTCGGTGTTTCGCAACAAACTTGTATCCTGATTTATGCTTGTTTTGCATTGTCATGCTCATAACTTGCATTTTCATGAACATACTTGCATTGTTGTGCACGTTTTCTTGTATTACCATGCCTCTGTGCTTGAGTTTGCGTTGTCACGCATTCTCCTTTCTCGCATTGCGATGCATTCACTCGCCGACACTGCGTGTGTCAAACTTTCGATATCGCATTGAATATATGTTGGCAACATATTGTGCTTGTTGAAATTCTCTCTTTTGCAGACACGATATTGTATGTACGGTTCATTCGAGGTTGGTGCGACCAGACGAATCGCGCAGGTATTGTATCTTCTCCGAGTGAGACGCAACGAGAATCAAATCATTCTCCGCACTCTTAACTGCATGAAATGTAGTTGTTGCTTTGCATTCTTGCTTAAAAGCATTGCATCTATTTGCGAATACTTGCTTCATTCTGACTTCTTTGCATTTGCACGCACATCGAAGTTACATCCGGCTTCTTGCATACCACTTGCATTTTGCCCCCGCCTGAGGCACGCCATGCACATTGCTTATCTTGTATGATTGTCTAAGTCTTGGCCTTGTCAAAATGGGTCGTCTCAGGCTTTGACATTCACTCCGTCATTGTTATGACTTCCGAGTTCTCAAAGAGGGGCAATCAGAGACACCCCATTTTGACCAACCTTAAGACTCAGCGTCGCCGAGCCGGGTGATATTTCATGTTGTGCTCACCCGAAGTTTGAGTTGCGCGCACACCGCCTCCGGACTTAGGGCTTTTTCAGGCCTTGCCTCGGTTTGCGAACCAGGCTCAGTTTTCTCTGTTTTTCTTCCTAAGGGGAGGGAGAAGTCTCGTAGACTATCTCTCAATGGCCGCAGGCTATTTTTCGTGATCACAGGCCATTTTGCCTATTTCGGAGCCCGGTTCCCGGTTTTCGGAGCCGTCAGGTCGTGTGCCTCGGTTCGGGACCGCCTAACCATCTCCGATTCCTCTGGTTTTTGGCATACATCTTATTTACTCCCTTTCAAGGGACACTGGGGTCTCAGATACCCACTTCGTGGCCGAATGCCACTTTGCGTCTCGGTTGCTTTGATCCCGAATCGCTGTTTCGCCCCGAGCATTCATTTTGCATCGATTTTCGTTCATTTTTGGCAGGTACCTCTGTTTCATCATTACGAAGGACACTGAAGGGTGGGAGGATAGTAATTGTCTCAGCAACCAGTTATCTCCTTCCGGAGCCCTCCGACGCCCGTTTTTCTCACTTCCGGGCTAATGTTGAACACCCTAAGGCCATTTCCTTCCAGCCCAAACCACATATTTGTGTTGTACACGCCTAGGAGGATCCTCAAAACACATGGCTGGCCAGAAATTCTCATTTTCATTTTTGAGCCTCTTCTTCAATTGGATTGTTGTCTCTCCTGTTTCAGGATTGCCAAATTCCAACCATAGGGTGTTGTAGAGGAAACCTGGGAGGACCCTAAAAAATGGTGGCCGGCCAGAAATTTTTGTGTTCCATTTTTACCCCTTGGCCGGCCGGCCATGGAGGTAGCCGGCCGGCCACCTCCACCAAAGTGGGTGCCTACCATGCTCCTGGGATGTGTGCATGGCATTTGATAACTGTTTCTCCAAAAATATCTTTGAAATCCGGGGATATTTCGAAGGGAAGCACTTTGGTGCATTTCCCTCCTCTTTTACACCCTCTTTTAGGTACATATAAGGAGCTGGCCAACTCCTTTGCTAGGGTTACAAAAACTTCCTAGAAGAGCTCTTTTGCATTTGCCTACATCTTGCTACCCAAAAACCTCCAAAATCTTCAAGTCTTGGCTCCATTTGTTCATCAACACCAAACCTCACCATCACCACTTCCATTCCAGCAGCAAGGGAAGGTTTTTCAGAGGCTAAGAAGCAACAAATTTGAGCCAAGAAGCAACTAAAGTACTGTCTTCAAGGGTAAGTCACCATTTCCCCTTTTTGACCCTATTTTTGCTTCATTTTTATACCCTATTTTCTTATGGTTTTGGGCTCTGACCCCTACTTATTTTAGGCTTATTTTGAGCCCCTCTACAACATTGTAGAAGGGCTCAACCTTGTTTGGTGCTTCTACATACCACTTGCTTCAATATCCGCCTTATATGCCATAATCTTGCATGCTATTTTTAGCTTATGTGTATTTGTTTTTGGAGCATTCCATAAACTGTGAATGTTCTTATTTTGAGGTCCTCTACAATATTGTATAAGGGCTCAACCTTTTTTGGTGCTTCCATGCATGACCTCTCTTTATAGCCCCTGTTTGGTCCATATCTTGCATGATTTTTTAGGCCTATCTTGCTTCTGTTTTTGGCCATGATCAGAACTGGAAATAGTCTTAAAATGACCCACTCTTCCTGTTTTGTTAAGGATCTTAGGCTGTTTGGAGAATTCTTGGTATACCTCTCTTTATAGCCCTCTTTTGGTCCATATTTTGCATGCTATGCTTGCCATATTTGTACACTGTTTTGAGGGCTTCCATAAGATGTAAATGTTCATATATTTGGACCCTATTCAATGTTGTAGAACTGTGTTTTTCAGTTTGAGCATTGTATATATCACTTGCTTCATATTCCCACCTTTTTTCCCCATTTTTGCATGCTGTTTTTGCCATATTTGTGATTGTTGTTTGGCAATTCTTTGTACTGGAAAAATGCTAGTTTAGGGACTTCCTAGCATCTGTCTTTACATTTCATGTCCATATTGTGCATGTTTGGCATAGCTGCAAGTCATTTCGGGTACTTAGCATAGCATTTCGGGCATTGGGTGTAATTTTGCTATAATTCGGGGGCTGTTTTGCATCATTTTGGCTGCTGAATTTTTCATTTTCCATATTCCATATGTCACATTGCATTTCGTATATCATTTCATGCCTTAGGGCCATTGCCTCGGTATGCGTGCCCGTGAGGCACTTCATTTTTTATCCGACGGCAGCCTATGTGAGTGCGGCTGAGGCTCTCTCATGTTGATATAAGCCCATCATTGCATTTCGCGTGTCATTCTGTATTGCCTCAATTTGCGTGCCCGCGGGCACGCATTTCGAGGCACTTCACTTTTTATCCGACGGCATCTTATGTGAGTGCGGCCGAGGCTCTCTCATGTTAGTGTAAGCCCAATTTGCATTGCGTATGCTGTTTCATGCTTTAGAATCATTGCCTCGGTTCGCGTGCCCGCGGGCACGCATTTCGAGGCATCTCATTTTTCATCTCTACGGCCTCTTATGTGAGTAAGGCTGAGGCTCATTCATGTTAGTATAAGCCCATTTTGCATTATGTATGTCATCGTAGTCCCATTGCATTCCGTATGCCATCGCCTCGGTTTGCGCGCCGGTGTGCACGCATTTCGAGGCACTTCATTTTTCATCTCCCGGCCTCCTGTATGAGTGTGGTTGAGGCTCTCTCATGTTGGCGTAAGTCCATTTTGCATCGTATATCTCATTTTAGTCTCATCGCATTCCGCATGCCACTTTCTCGGTTTGCGTGCCCGTGGGCACGCATTTCGAGACATCTCATTTTAGTCTCATTGTATATCATATTTCATGTCATTTCATGCCTTTATGCCATTGCCTCGGTTCACGTGCCCGCGGGAACGCATTTCGAGACATCTCATTTTTCATCTCTACGGCCTCTTATGTGAGTGTGGCTGAGGTCCACTCATGTTAGTGTAAGTCCATTTGCATCGCGTATGCCATTTTATGCCTTAGGATCATTTTCTCGGTTTGCGTGCCCGCGTGCACGCATTTCAAGGCATCTCATTTTCATAGCATTGTGCATGCTAGGATTGTATTTTAGTCGCATTCATGCATATCATGCATATTGCATTGTGTTCGGGTTAGGAGTTAGCGGGAAAGCGAACACGTTTCGTACTCCGAGTGACGGAACGGGTCTCAATTCCCAAGTCACCGACACTCCGGATTATCCATGATGGAGTTAGGTTTTGTTATAGCATTCATCTGCATTCACCCCATATTGAGTTGTGCAATCCGATTCCTCGGCCATCATGCATCGGTATGCGTGATTGGTGGCACGAGAATCGAGGCATGCATATATTTGTGAAATACATTGCTATGCCCCTTTCCTGCTCTCTGTTGCAGCAAAATCAAGAATCGGCAACTATTCAGAGTCTGGCGCGCATTTCGAGAACAGGTGCAAACAGAGGCTAATCGGGGCATCCCAGTGGATTTCCGCGCAAGGCAACCCAACATACAACATACATCAGAAGCAAGGCAGTCCCTGGCTTGCATGCCAGTTTTACCGTTTTCTTATTTAGCCTGTTAATTAATTAGAAATCTGTAATATTCTTTCGTTTCGGACTGTATTATTTATTTGGACCCTCTGCGCGAGGGCAAAATTGTAATAAGTGTGGGTGAGTGTGATGTATGTCTTCCAATCTCACGTCTTTCTTCCCTTTTATTTACCTGCTTACGATGGTTAGATATAGGGCATATTTCAATTAGCATACAGTATGACAGCATGTTTGCATCATTCATCTGTTTTGCACGCACCGGGCTCGGCTCATCATACAAACTGCATTTGTATTTCAATTCCAAATTGAATACTTGATAGTTGTAGCATTCCATATGCCATGTTTAGAATAGCCGAGCCTGCTATAGTTGCATCTTTGCATGTGTCGCATTAGGCAATTCTGTATACTTAGGATCATGCATGTTTCCTAATCAGTTTTCTGTTTTGGCTTGGAGTACTCGGTGAGTTTTATGCTTTAGCATCCTTGCATGCGTGTGAGTGTTGCCATGATAGCATGCTTACCATGAGGCTATGTGCTTATGTGATATAACTGCCTGAATGTCTGTGGGTGGAGGTTGTGTTACTTGGAGTGGGACAATTCATCAAATGTTTGTTTTAAGCCCACTAGATAGTGGCAAAATCATGTTTTTCTAAGCCCACCTGAGAGTGGCAAATCCACGTCTTAGCCTACCTGCGGGTAGCACCATCAAACCATTTTCAAACAAACAAACATGAAATGTTTTGTTCCAATTCAAGCGATTCAGTCTATACTTGTATGCTGTGTGCATCACATAGTAACCTAGGCTAATAACCGGAATAAGAACTCGCAATGTTTTCAAAATCACATATCATGGTTAGTAGAGGCCGGTCTTTGACCGGGCGAGCAGGGGTGCTCACGAAGTGACCTTCCCCAATCGTACCCAAGTTCCCGAGCCGAGGCAACTTTGGTGATGACGGACACGTGGCCTTTGGCACCGAGTCAGGGTTTCCTAAATTTCCCATTTTAAAATATTTAGGTGGCAACTCTGTATCTGGCGAAGCAGTCCATGTTTGGCACTTCTTTCAAAAAATCTGTTTTCAAAACGATTTGCCGGATTTGGACTCTTCGGTTTAAGATTGAGAACCGTGACATTTGAGTCCTTCGAACTGTAGTGACCCAATATCGAACCAGAACGGGGGGGATTCGCACTCCTCTCCCCGGGATGCGTTCGGGGACGTCTACACTTGCATTCATCCAAAATGCAAAAAAAATAAAAATTCATTAACTTACATTCATCCAAAACCAAAACGCAATTAAAAAAAAAAAATTATTTTCAAACTTCATTCAATACAAACCCATGAAATAAAATTAAAACATTTCTAAGATATCAAACTTCATCTTCATGAATCACATCCAATTCAACTTTCACAAATTCCAATTCCAATTCCAATTCTAATTCCATGCATTTGGTTGATGAACCCTACACAAAAACAAATTGAAAAAATATAAACTTTAAACTTCAATTATAGTAAGAAATGAAAAGATAAACAAATGTCTATATATTGCATCTCAATATAGTAAGAAAATGTGTTGAGTATATGAAAAAATTACCAATGAGCAAATGGCTATTAGACATCAATTATAGCATCAACATTATAAGTTGAAGTTGAAGATGAGCTTGACTCCAAAGTACCTAATTAGAAGTCAACAAGAGAAGATTAATAAAACTTACATTAGAAAATGAATAATACAAATAAAAATAAAGATAAATAAATTCTTATTTACCTGAGTCATATTGCTCAAATTCTTCCACATCATCCATCGCCTTTCGAAGAGAAATTGGAAGGTTGCTTCGAAGCCAATTTTGAGTACATACAAGAGCTTCAACCATAGAAGGCGAGAGTGAACTACGAAATGGGTCAAGAATATGCCCTCCCGTACTAAAAGCCGACTCCGATACAACGGTAGAAATTGGTATGGCCAACACATCCCTTGCAAGTTGTGATAACACCCTATATTTGGTTGCATTCACCTTCCAATAATCCAAAATCTCAAATGTTTGATTCTTTGCAAAATGTTCAACCTCGGATAAATATTGTTCCAATTCTGACTTAGATCCACTAGTGCATCGCCCCTCCAAATA
The DNA here is from genome assembly GCA_025200525.1 of Camellia lanceoleosa. Classification (NCBI taxonomy): domain Eukaryota; kingdom Viridiplantae; phylum Streptophyta; class Magnoliopsida; order Ericales; family Theaceae; genus Camellia; species Camellia lanceoleosa. The sequence continues at coordinate 91,596,156 of CM045761.1, forward strand.
GGAATTAAATTGGGAGTCAACTAAAGAATAGGGATCATCATCATCATCATCTTCCACCATATTCACAACTTCACTCACACTTGGAAGTTTCTCATTTGAAGGATAAAGTGTGACATAATGGCTATACAAATGACTCAAGCAACTCTTAACCTTGTCTACCATCTCTTCCACCTTCCTATTATCTCCAAGAAATAAATTGGAAAAAATAAACTCCAAGTATGTCATTTTTTTGGTAGGATCAAGAACCACCGCAACATACAACAACAAATTGATTTTACTTCTATCCCCCCAATACTTGCTAGACTTTAGCTTCATAGTATTTGCTATTGTGCTCAAAGTATCATCCTCCTCCAAAATTAATTGGTTAATTTTTCTTTCAATAACAAACATCTCTTCGTAAAAAGCATTGGAAGTAACAAAGAGAGACCCCGAAAATTTCTTAGTTGCAACATAAAATAATTTTAGAAACCTCAAAAAAATTCTACACTTTTTCCAATCCAACTCATTCGGACTTCTTCTTATGCCACCATCAACATCCTTGAAATAAGGTTCAAAGTTGGAATCCACAAACTTCAATCGCTTAAAATCCTTCTCAAACTTTTGGCGACCTCTAACATCAAATAGGTAGAGTTCCACCTAGTTGGTACATCTAGGCATACAAAAGCTTTTGAATCAAGTTTGAGTGTAGCACACTTCTTAAAAACATCATGCCTATGAGGAGAAGACCTCACATATCTCACCGCAAGTCTAATGTTGGCAATAGAATCATCCATTTCTTTCAACCCATCACTCACAACGAGATTAAGAATATATGCACAACAACGCATATGAATAAACTCATGTTGCAAAATAGTCCCTTTCCAATCTTTGGTTATTGTTTTCAAATATTGAATGGTAAGATTATTAGAACTAGCATTATCAACTATTAAGGTGAATATGCTATCAATGTTCCACTCAATCAAACACGACTCAATTTTTCGACGCAATGTTTCTCCTTTGTGATCCTCAACTTGTTTAAAATTTATGATTCTTTTTTGAAGTTTCCAGTTATCATCAATGAAATGAGCAGTCAAACACATGTAATACAAATTCTGAATAGATGTCCAAGTGTCCGTAGTAAAGCAAATACTACGACCCTTTATGGCCTTCTTTAACTTATCCCTTTCATTCTTGAATATATTGAGCACTTCTCTAGATATGGTTTGACGAGAGGGAATTGGTGTGACTTTGGGTTGCATGACATTATATAATCTTCTAAACCCAACACCCTCCACAAATCTAAATGGCAACTCATCAATGACCACCATCTTCGCAAGAGCCCTTTTACAAGTATCAAAATTAAAAATTGTTGCTACAACCTCAACACCCTCTTCATTTTGTCTCGGTTTAAGATTTAATGTTTGTTGACCATCTGTATCCCTATTTGGATATTCTTTACAATTGGGCGTATGACTCCTCAAATTACTAGTCCTATGAAGTCCAGAGTTAGTTATATATTCTTTCTTACAATATTTACATACGACTCTACGCTTCCCATCGGTCTCTACAACCTTGTCAAAATGATCCCAAATTGTGGATGGTGCTCTTCCCCCTCCACCCCCACTCTTTCTATTTGGGGGTCTAGGAGGCTTAGGTTCAAGTTTAGGTTCAGGTTCGACAAAGAGAGGATTCATTTGAGAATTAAAGGATTCCGGAGGTACAAGATTGATTGCGGGAGATTGAATACTATCCTCTATTTAAATTGGATTACAAAAATACAGTCACAGAATCAATTTTACAAACACAGATTCAATTTTAATAACAGATTGAATTCCAAAATTATATAGACAGAATCAGTTAGTTTGAATGTAAACAGACAGATTCAATGTAAACATATTGAATTCAGAATTAAATAACATACAGATTATACCCATTTTTTCTGAATTCCACCTAGTTGGTCAATCTGAATTCCAAAAATTAAATAACATACAGATTCAGATTTAATTGCAGATTTAACACAATTAATAACATATTCAATTTCATATTTAATTTTAATAATAGATTCAGATTTACATTCCAAATAGATTCAGATTTAGATTCAGATTCAAATTTAGATTTGGTAACAGATTCAGATTAATAACAGATTCAATTTCAGATTTAATTTTACTAACATATTCAAATTTAATTTTAATAATAGATTCATATTTAATTTAATTTTAATAACAAATTGAATTCAAAATTCCTGAAAATATAAAACTGTAAGAGTAGTAATTAACCCAAAACTTGAAAATATCATAGCATATTCATTAACCAAGACTGAGCAATGCAATACTGAAGTTGAATAAGGAGATATGTTGACTAAGATCAAACAAAACAAACACAGAGGCCAAAACAAATTCAAGAACAAATTTGTATGGGAACTGTTACAGATTCAATTCCAAAACAAATTTAAGAACAAATTTAATTTCATTCCAAAACAAACAGATCAAATTTAAGAACAAATTTCTTAAGAACAAATTTAATTCCAAAACAAACACACAGATTACAGATTCAATTTCAAAAAAATATCAGATCTGTTAGTCAAAAAAAAAATCAGATTTATTTCCAAAGAAATACACAAATTCGATCAGTGCAGAAATGAGAGATCATGGGGAGAGAGAGAGAGAGAGAGAGGCTTACCTGTGAGTCGATCGGTGCAGAGATGCAAAACCAGAGAGTGAGACTGATGAGATGAGAGAGTAAGGGAGACAGATCAGATCAGAGAGATATCTGATATATATATAAATATATGTTGTAAAAAAAATCAACGATCGAGGTGAGAGAGAGAGAAAGACAGAGATTGAGAGAGAAAGAGAGAGAGAGAGAGTTTACTTGTGAGTAGATCGGCGGTGCGATGATCGGTGTGATGAGATGAACAACGAGAGAGTGAGAGAGTAATCGATGCAGAAGATGAAGATGAACAACGAAACGAGAGAGTAAGAGAGAGATGATGAGTTGAGATGAAATTTGAGAGAGGGAGATGATTAGGGTTTTTGTTTTGTTTGTTATAGATGATGTGAGTGAGATAGTGAGATGGACGGTTAGATTTGAAAGAGCGAAAAAAAAATTAATTAATAATTTAATCCGGGCGGGTGCAGTTCAAACCCGCAACCCGCCCGCAACTCGAAATTTATATAAAATTCAAACCACACCCTACCTTAATGTGTTTGCGAAACCGCCCATACGCGTGCGGTTCGGATCGGGTAGGGCGGTTTGGGCGGGTCGGATAACCCTATGCCCAACCCTAGTCGAAGTGGTGGAGTTAAGGTACAAAGAATTTAATTATGAGTTTATTAGTATAATGTGAATTGTATTGATTTGTACATCTTGAAAAATAGTAAACAAATTTGATAAATTATAAAATTTAAGCAGAGGCATGTATACGTGATTCTAGACAACTTTTGTGTTTTAACTTTTTATTAAAAAGATCGATTAGAATTTGTAATCGGATAATCTTAGTTCCAATAGTTTTTATTCATTTTAGCATGGCAGACTTTAGATGCTGTTTTAACCTACGAAACGAGTTCATTTTTATTGGTTTCAAAGAAACTGAAGTAAAACATTATTTTGAACACTTTTCGTGTTTTGAACTTTTTCGAAAAAATTCATCTTACAGCAGTTTATTTTCGTTTTCAGTTTTAGATTTTTTTCGATCCAATTTCGGTAAGGATTTTCTATTAAGTTTTTCTCTCAACCTGTTCAGTTTCTATTAAATTCATTCACGCTGTCTTTTAGGAAATTTGATTTTGTGCAACTTTTGTTCTTTGAGTTTTGATCAATTCGAATTATTTAAGTATGAAACTGTGCATTTTTATACTTCTTCAGCAAGTTACTTAGGATTAAATTATACTAACTTTATTTTTTTTGCAAAATGGTGGGTCTTACTAACTTTTTTATGTAGGGTCGACTCACCATATTTTTATTTTTATTTTTATTTTGTTTATTTTATACTCAATTTATATTTCGTTGTATACGGGCAAAAAACTAAATGCCACCATATCTCGAGAAACTATCCATTCGTCTCGGTGCAGATGGAACGATTTGTCTTGCCCTGTAACAAAAATTAAAAGTATTTTTATTTGTGTCTGGTGGACACGTGGGTTTTAAATCTTGTACTCATACCAGTATACCTATATATTGACCCGTTTTGTCTCTTGGCAACTCAGGTGCATTTTGTTTAAGCTCAGTCGAACTTCCCTTGCAGGATTAGTTGGGGCTACAGTGATGACATGGAGTAACTCTAGTTTTTGGACATATCTCTTGGATTTCTTTTGTTTTCTTCAGTTTAGGGTTGATATTAGTTTATGTATTTATTATTTTTTTATGACTTTAGTATTGAGATAATTTGGCATGGTTTGTACCGTACATTATTTAAGTTATTTTAAATATTTATTGTTACTTTAATATTAGAGGTATTGGTTAGTTATGAAATTATGGTGAATTGTTTAGTTGGTATTTAGTTTTTTTGTTTCACCTTAAAATTTTGATGATGGAATATTGATTGGGGTTTAGTCCTAATTTAATATTTAATTATTTGAATTTTGAGGCGTGAAAAACAATAATTTTGTGACGCCCCCAAAATAATAACAGAAAACCCATCCATTCATACATACATTGCTACAAGGGATAAACATCTTTACATGTTAATCAACAGAATTAAACGCCCCATGGGCTTACATCTTTCCAAGCTAACACTTGGTTACAAACAGAAGAGTACTAACTCAAATACATGAAAAAGCCCTTGGCTTGAAATTATATGTAATTAAAACAAAATACAGTCAGAACCACAATCATCTGCCTACCTCTAGCCTCTCAAGCGATATCCTTGGAGGTGGCATGCTCCCTGTACCTGAAAATGGTGTCCCATATAGGGTGAGCCACAGCCCAGTAGAAATACACTAAACCAACTATGAACAATGCCTAAAACATTAGCAATCAACAGATGGCCTACACTTATACATTCTGAGACAACACTTACATTCTTTTACCATTTCAAGACAACCCAGCTTAAGTACCAATTCACTTTCCATTTCTTTTTCAACAAGAGTTTGAAAACTGGCTCGATGTCTGGCCAAAACCTTTTCGCGTTATATCACTAACACATAAACCACTTTCATTCTTTACTTATGACACACATGTTGGTGTTGTATCAACTTAACATAGAAACATTTTCTATACTTCACAATTGATAACGATATACATTTTAGTGGTATATCAAATCAATCCATACACTTCAGTACTTCCCAAAAGCGATAATGATATACATTTTAGTGCTATATCATATCAACAAACAACACTTCAACACATCTCCATGGAAAAGCATATGAGCTATTTCCAATATTTCTCCATGGACAAGCATATAAGCTACATCCAATATTTTCCATGGACAAGCATATAAGCTACATCCAATATTTTCCAATGGCCTAGAGGTACATCCCCCATCTTCCCCTAGCCATCAGATTAACCGGTTTAGAGGTACATCCCCCATCTTCCCCTAAACCGTGGAGTACATCCCCTATCTCCTCCCATACACAAACACAAACAGTGCATATACACACATAACCACATACGCATTCAATCAATACATAAAGTTAATGTATTCGATCACTCGTCATACTCTATGACATTTCCACTCGATTAGGTTTAGTTTGCCTAATCAGCATGCATTGTCTATAACAATCAACACTACCCTCCACCGGTAGCCAAAGCAGTTATTTCTAAACAGGAAATAAATGCACAAATGGATAATATAACTATATTTCAATCAGGTGAGTAATACACGATTCAACTACACCCTTTAACCCCGTACATTCTCAATTTCCACATATTCAATCCAATTCCTCATTCTCTTTAATTAATTATATACATTAATTAATTACACAAATTAGGCAAATTACCATAATTCACAAAACAACCCTAAGGCTCCATTTTCATTTACAATCCGTCATTTACTCCCTTTCCTATGCCAAACATGCATACAGGCTCATTTCTAAACAAAACCCCAACTTTTGTAAAATTGCACAAAAGGCCCCAAAGTTTCTCAAAAATTACGCAACAACCCCCAACATATCCAAATGCTAAAATTTAAAGACAAAGACCATAAGGAGGAGTAGGATATCCCTACCTCAAAAGATGAGCTCCAAAGAAGAAGGACCCAAAACCAAAATGCTCCAAACACCAAACTATTCGGATCAAAATGACGCCCTCGACGATCAACACCCTTTTTGTGAAGACAAAAGGTGAACAACACACTCTAGCTAGATCAACACTTAGAGAGAAGTTATGGTTTTTGAGTGAGAAGCTCTAAAAATGGCGTTTTAGTAAAGTAGGAGAAAGAAGATAAGTCAAAAAGTGATTTAAAATGCGATCCCACTCGGTTATCTGACAGTCCGCTCGGCGTAAGACACTCGCTTCGGCGTAAAGACATAAAGCGAGTTCCTTCGGCGCAACATTGTCGCTCGAGCTCCAAGACAGAACACAAAGTTCGTCCGCTCGGCGTAGATCGGCCAGCTCGGCAGTCTCCCTCCCGAACTCTCACCAAAAACATCTTTATGCGCTCGGCGCACAAAGACCCGCTCGAGCGCATAAACCACATCTTGCAGAAGTTTTGCAGGTGCACGAAATACTGAAAGGGTGCATTCTCCGCTCGAGCGCCAAAACCTCCGCTCCAGCGTACAAGCAACAACAATCCATCGCTCGGCGGACGGTCAAAACCTGGGCAACTAGACTTGGTTCTTAAGCTTAACCAACCTGTGACAAACCTGCCCAAAACATCCTGTAACTCAAAAACAAAGCAAGAAAGGACGTAAATAAGACACTACTCAATTACCAACATCCACGGACACATGTCCGGACCACTATACAACAAGGGGTAAACCCGGGACCGTTATAAATTTAAATAAATTTTAAAAAATAATTTTTTAAAACTAGATAAGGGGTGTTTGTGCTTTTAATTTTTACTTTTAAATTTATAATAAATTACACTAAATAAGAAGGATAAGGAGAAGGAAAATGTCTCGTAGCTCAAATTTTGTGGCTCAAAAGTAGCTCAAATGGCCAAAACGACGTCGTTTTGGCCATTTTTATGTTGTTCTGTACTCAAAACGACGTCGTTTTGACTATTTGAGCCGCTTTTGAGCCACAAAATTTGAGCTACGTAGCATTGTCGGAGAAGAGAACGAGGAAAAGATTGCAGATGAGATTACAATAATTCTTCGTCCCCCGCAAGGCGAAATTGATTGAAAACCATACACGTCACGCCGCGTCATCAAGCTCAATCATCATCAAGTTTTAAATATTATAAATCTATCCTTATAAATTGAAAAAATTATAAAAAAATAAAAATATTAGAAAAAATTATATTTGTGTAGAATCTTATAAACAATAATTATATACATTTTTTTTACAACTCTTAAAGCTGGAATAAAAAATAATTTAAATTATATTTTTGAATTAGAAAGTAAGTTAAATTAGACTAAACTTTCTTTTGACTATTACTTTCGGATAATGTATAATAAATTATAGTCAGAAAATTGATAGTATTAAAGAAAAAATATTCTTAAAAAAAATAAATATAGTGAACAAGTAGAATCTGATAGCTTAAATAATAATACTTCTATACAAATAATAATAAAACAAAATAATACCTTAATTAAGTTATTAAAACAAATTAGCGAAAGTCTTAGAAATAATCAATTATAAATAATAAAAAAAATAATCAATTATAAATAATAAACGAAATCAGACATTTAACACAAGATCTAGAAAAATAAGTAGTTATTGTAGGCGAAAAATAAAAATATTTAGATTCATATCCTTACCGTATAAAGTAAATAATCCAAAAAATCATTCAAATTAGTTTCATCGAAATTCAAAAAAATAATGGAGTTAAGTAAATATAATCTAGAATAGTTAGAAGAAATTATTGAAAGAAAATGATAATGTAATAAAATATAAAATTATTAGAAATAGTGAACAACTAGATAAAATAGATGAAGAGATAATAGAAGAAATAAATAATAATAGAATAGAACTAGAAGAAAATGTATAAACAATTAGGAATAATCAATTTGGAGAAATGAAATGCATTCCCCTTGAAGACTTAGAACAAGTAATGGGAAGTAATGACGCAGAAAAAGAAAAAGAAAAAGAAAAAGAAATTAATATCCTAGAATACTTCAAAGAAACTAATAATTTTAATTTTCTTTGAAATGGCAGTGGTAAATCAAGAATGAAGTAGTTCATCTGCTTCAACTAATCCAAATCATCTAGATTTTAGGAACTTCACCAAACAACAAGTGAAAGATGGTGCTATAAATTATGATTGCATAAGAAGAAAGGAATATTATAGTTATCTAAATAGAGGATCATATGCTAGAGGAACACCTAATTATGCAAACTTTACACCTAGAAAAGAAGTATTTTTAAGAGAAGTATTACTAAAACCAATAAGTAATACAAGATGTTTATTTAATTATTTTTTGTGAAATGGAACTGCATTAAAAGTTAAATAAGGCAATAAAAGGTTCTGGGATGGCAAATCCCACTAGCATCATTAAACAGATGCGTTACAATACATTGAGGACAAGTAGTGTAAATTTGTAATCCATCTGCAGATTGAGAACCAAAATTTGCTAGAGCATCTGCACATCCATTAGCTTCACGATATATATGATCACTCAGCAAGAACCTGCAATCATTAATGACGTTACTCAGGTGATGATTGTTGTTTCCTCTGCCCATAATCAGTTGCTGAGCTAACAGAGATCTGTTTCAACAATAACATTGGAAAGACCCATATCAAAAGCAATTTTCAGTCCATCTCTAATGCCCCATAGCTCAGCTATGATGCTCGAGTTGATGCCAATATTTCTAGAAAAACCAGCAACACATCTGCCGGAGTTGTCTCTAATCATTCCACCACAGCTAGCCTGACCTGGGTTGCCCTTTGCAGCCCCATCGGTATTGAGTTTGAGAAAGCCAGGATCTGGGGGTTTCCAAACAATGTTTTGGGTAGTTTTGGTCTTGGTGTGCCAATTAAGGTTCGAGAGGTGTTGTCATTCAATGGCAAGGGCAGTGGTGTGGTCAGGATTGAAATGGATTGGGTTGGTAGGGGTGAAAATGAAGGAATTTCTGGATTGCCAAATTTCCCAACAGACCGAAGGGAATAACTTAGACCAACAGGTGGCATTGTGAGTTTCTTTTGATTGACAGTTGAGTTTCAGCCAGTTCTCAAGATTGAGATCAAAAGAAGAGGTTAGAGAGGAGGGAATGCCAATGGAGTTCCAGAGACTTTGAGCTGAAGGGCAGTTCCATAGCACATAGACAGTTGTTTCAGGAGCTGAACCACAAAGGTTGCAAGTAGGATCAGGAATTATTTGTCTAGTGAAAAGAGGTGTTCTTGTTCTACGCTAGTGGTGAAGAGATTGTCAATTGACGTGGCGACTGCAATGGTACGCATTATTTTCCCAACCCCACAGACAATTGGGAAAAGGAGGGCTAGCTATCAAGTTTTTGAGGAGGTAGGCTGATTTGGTCTGAACTCACCAATTGGTGAGGGTTCGAGATGTTGAGGTCACATCCAGTTTCATACCAAGGCAATTGGACATGCTTCTTATGGACCTAATCAGATCTGGGGCAAGGTGAAGGAGATTGTGCAAAAGTCCCAAGAATTATTCACTCAACAATCTCGATTTTGAGAGAATCCTCATTTCTCTGCAATGGACCTTCAATTGCTTTTCTGATAGGACCAGAATCAGACCAATTATGGAACCAAAGGCGCACTTGTACCACTTTTCAGGAGGATTTTGGTGCCTTTTTGGAGTGTGTCATTGCCTATTTGGATACCCCTCCATGTTGAAGATGGTCTAGGGGTTATTCTAGTTGGGTGGTGGTATTTGGCACTGTGAAGTTTGACCCAAAGAGCATCCTTTTCTTTTTGATATCTCCAATTAAACTTAGTCATTGAAACTCTATTAACCAAGTTGGTTTGTCCAATGCCTAGATCTCCTACAAACATATTTACTTAAATTATATATTTTTTTCCATACAAGATGCGCCTCACTTCGGTGAAGCCTGCGCCTTGCCTTGCCGCTTAAGCCTAAGCCCTAGGAGACCTTGGTGCCTTAGTGCGCTTATCGCCTTTAATAACACTGATTTTGACTATTTGTTCAAATTTCTCTTTTCTGTTGAAACTATCCGCTAAATTTTTTTATCGGTTATACTTAGATTTGAAGGCCATTTTTCCTATTTGTTGAAAATTCACAAACTTGAAATATTTTATCTTTTGAATTTTTATAATCTATTTTTTTTTATTTGTTCAAATTCGCAAGCTTATTTCCACGAACTGTTGAAATTTTTTTTCATCAATTCAAAACATTTTATGAAATAGAGTTAAACGCCGAATTTTGAACAGATCTAACAACAACACAATCAATGGTTTCGGAAATAGTTGAAAAAAAGTGCGCCAAAACGGTGGAACAAAAAAAGCTTGTAGATCAGGTCAGATCTTGTTTAACAAACATGCAGATCTAACAACACAATTACAAAATTCTAAAAACACCGAGACATTCACCAAAACGGAAACAAAAAATAAATAAATAAATAAGATGGGTGATGAGATCCGATCACTGACGGTTCACGATCTGTTCAGATTGGCGGTGGCAGAGGTGGTGGTCAGTCAGCAGATCAGAAGAAGATGAAGAGGATAGTGAAGCAAGACAAACACACAGACAGACACACTGATGGTGTGTAAATGGGCTATACAATATATTTATTAGATGGGTAGTTTGGACATTTTACATCAATATGTCCTTATGGATAAAATATTTTAGGATGTGAACTTTTGAACAAATAAAATCTAAATTTAGATTTATGGACCAAGTGCACAAGAAAGTGTTATAAAAAAATTATATAATTTCAATAAAAGAAGAAGATTTTTCAGAAAAAATAATTATTGTTTTGAGAAAAAAAGATTTGTAAATGTTGGGCATGTGAAGAAATAGATCACTTTGCAAATCAATTTAGAAATAAAAATAAACTTGAATTATGTTGTGTTACAAGAAGAAGAGGCATTAGAATTGGCTCAATAAAAATAATAAAGGAACAAGTATAAATATATACATATTGGCAGTATATAAATACAAATTACACCATTGTTTGATAAAGGACATGATATATATATATATATATGCATTTTTGTGTGATATTAGGCAACAAAATTTCGAAAAGACCATAATTAGTGGAATAAAAAATAATCTATGTGGGGGACCATTAGATTTTATTACAGACAAAGATATTATATTAGTTTAAAAGATGGATTCATAAATAGATTTTAAACCTTCAAAATCTAAACTGTAAGAATTGATATACATGAAACCACATACCCATTAAGGATATTTTGAAAGATAATACATAAGCTAGATAACACCATAAATCCTAAAATGCAACTTAAAATTATAGAAGCAAATAAATTTAAACCTATTAATAAAATACCAATAGATTAAATTACACCTAAAAGAATAAATTCTAATGAAATTAAACTAGATAATAGATGGATAGCAAGTTTTAATAACCTTAAAAATATTATAAAAAGAAAAATGGGAACTTACATATAGATTCTAATAGGTGAATTTATTAACTAATAGGTCCTGTGAGAATTAAAGACATTTTTCATCAAATACTATTAAAAAACGTCTCTAATTGTTAATTTTCAATATGATTTGAAAATTTTATCACAAAAAATATCACTAATTATAAGTTTTATTGACAGTTTAAAATAATCGTAAAAAAAAAGTCACTAATTTTCAATTTTCAACGACAGTTTGAAAAATTCATTATAGAAAAATGTCATTAATTGTAAGTTTTAGTGACAATTTATAAAAGCCGTAACCAAAAAAAGTCACTAATTGTCAATTTTTAGTGACATGTAAAAAATTATTTTTAGCGACGATTTTACTAAGACTTATTTTTAATAGGACTTGATAGGAATTAAGTTTAACTATTAAGACACACTGATAGTTTACCCAAGAAAAAATATAATAAAAATTGATAATACATGAAATATTAAAATAGAAAGACCTAGCACTTTGGAAAATAATGATGAAATAGATAATATAAGTATATCACCAGGAAGACACTATAGATAATTCTAGTATACAATCCGGTTGAAATTCAGTTAGTAAGAGAATAATAGGATATAGAACCACGAGTGTGCCAGTATATGAAGATGAAGAAAATCTAATGGTTTGGGCAAAAGAAGATGAAGAAGAGGCACAAAAGAAATATGACACATTCGTAAAAAGATACAGCAAAAAGAATGAAAAAAAATAAAATGTCATTAGCATATACTAATGTTAATAGTATATCTATATATATATATATATTATCACACCCCAAACCCGGGCATGACCAGTTGTGGCCCATAGGGACTTAGCCCAAGGCATATGTAAGCCTAAACCTGAAGCCAAAATCACAAAGAATAAATATGACGATAGCCCAGAAATAAAAAAATCAAAACCCAAACCAGTGACAAGTCACAAGTTTAACTGGTAAAACCAGCCATAACCAACTTCCAAAAATATATACTAAATGGAACATAAACTGCCTATAAAATAAAATAAAAAAAATTCTAAATAAAATCCAACCACAATGTATGCACAAAACCAACATAACAAGCTAAAACAAAAAATAATAAATTTCCTAGAGGTTCATACAATTGAGTTCCCGTTACACCATGAGTCCACTCTAAGTTCTTCTAACACCTAGAAGTGATAAACAACTAAGTTAGCTGATAACTCAGTGAGTAGCAATATGGATAGTAAATACAGTTTTGAAAACAGGATTCAATTCCAAAATAAGATATATATCATAGAAACTAGATTGACATACAGTTTTGATAAAGATAATCTATTTCAAAAGAAGATTCTACGTTAACGGTTAAAATACTCATGTCTCTCAAGAACATGATAAATGACATTTTCACTTAAAAGCAGAGATGACAACATGAACACCAATAATTTTCTCGGGTACCAAGAATAACAATGACATGCCACAAAATTCTCAAGGTAATAAGGCGTTGGATCCAATATCGAACTAAGAGTCATTCTCAAGGTGGCAACTTGGGCCTTTTCTCTAAAACAATTTGATTGAATGTCACTTAGCCTAGCCCAGATCTTTTCCTTACAATCATTGAGCACTAAAGTTATCACAGCTCCACCTGGATCTGTTCCCTAGTAGCCAGAGTCACCGCAAACAATGGAATCATTTTGTTGGACTAAAATATCTGAGATAGTTTCAATAATCAGTACAATTCAATTTCGCAAAACATGGCAGTTTACTATTATAAACATGAGACCATAACAAATAGTTTATAGCATGCCAAGTTTATACATGTTTCAGAAATAATTTAATTCGATCGATAATATAATAATTTATTAAAACAATTTAGTCCTGAAATAACAAATTAATTTTCTAACAATTCAAGGTAGGAAAATATTTATAAAAATATGTACCATACAACTACTCACTTGAATTCCAAAATGTGTAGCCTTTAAACATAATGCGAAGAAGTAATCACGCATATTTGAATAAAATAATAATAATAGTATGTAGAAAGACCCATACTTAAACTCTATTATAGAATCAGAATCTAATAAAAATAACCCCAAAATTGAAATCTACACCTCGAAAAACCTTAGGTATGTATTTCTCAAAATTAAAAACTCATCCGTTAAATCCAAAAATCACTAAGGTGTGCCAAAATCTTAGAACCCAACCTCACATGATCACAACCCACACAAGCCTATTACTTTCCGGCAACCCGTTAGTTACTTGACTCTAGCAACCCATCACTACGGCCAGGGCATCAAATATATTTATATATTTTTTTTCCTTATTCGCACCTCTTCTACACAATCTCTCGCACACACTACAAACTATATATAATAATAATAATAGTATTATATGAATAACTGATTAAATTAATTAAATGTTCATTCCTTATCAACTTCAAATAAAATATTAATCACAATTTTAAAATATCAATAATTGAAACAGTGCTAACTCAATATTATAGACTTATGTAAATCTGCTCCTATAATATAAAAACAAATCCTTAATCAAAACTAAACCCACTTATTCATTGTCACAATACTTCACAGCCAAACCCCAAAACCCACCACACTAACTATGAAATCTCCAAATTAAACCACACAGATAAAGTTTCAACATGATATTGGAAGTAAGATGAAGATTGAGTACCTGCTAGTCCAATTAGACTAAGTTAAGCGACTGCTCCCCCTCTCTCTTCGTCTCTCTCTTCCTACCTCACTCTTAAGGGTCATGACTGCTATGAATAGGAACTCAAGGCTGCTACTGTTGTTTTGAACCAAAAAGAGAGTAGGGTTTGTGTTTATTTTATTTTATGCTAGTGCTGGGCACACTGTCACACCCTAAAATTTGGACAATTAAATATTAAATTAGGACTAAATCCCAATCAATATTCTATCATCTAAATCCTAGGGGTGAAACAAAATCTAAACATTCTCGTCTCCATAAAATTTAAGTAATTTCTATGCTCAAAAGACAACAAGGGATTAAAAAAAAAATTAATAAATGCCAACCAAACTACTCATCAAAGATTCATAACTATCCAATATCTTCAACATTAAAGTACCAACAAATAGTCAAAACAACTTAAATAATGTAACGTTGAAAAACAAACCACAATGCCAAATTGTCAAAAATACTAAGGTCATAAAAAATAATAAATACATAAACTAATATCAACACTAAGCTCAAGAAAACCAAAAGAAGTCCAAAAGACATGTTCTACGATCATAGTTATTTCTTGTCACCATCATAGTCCCAACTAATCCTACAAAGGAAGCTCGGCTGCGCTCAAATAGAATGCACCCAAGATGCCAAAAGACAAAACATGTCAGTTTACAAGTATACTGGCATGAGTACAAGATTTGACACCCATGTGTCCACCAGACACAAACAAAAATATATTTAATTCTTGTTACGGGACAAGACAAGTAGTTCCATCCACGCCGAGATGAATGGATAATTTCTCGAGATACGGTGGCATTTAGTTTCTTACCTGTACACAACAAAATAAAAATAAAAATATGGTGAGTCAGCCCTGCGTAAAAAGTTAGTAAGACCCAATATTCTACAAAAAAAAATAAAATAAAGTTAGTATAATTTAATCCCAAGTAACTTGCTGAAGAAATATAAAAATGCACCGTTTCAAGCTTAAATAATTCAAATTGACCAAAACATAAAGAACAAAAGTTGCATAGAATCAAATTTTCTAAAAGGCAAAGCAAAAAAATTTTGTAAAAACTGAACAGGTTGAGAAAAAAAAATTGATAGAAGAACCTAGACAGAATTCAACCGAAAAATCTAAAGCTGAAAACAAACAGAAACTGCACTAAGATGATTTTTTTGGAACAAGTTCAAAACACCAAAAGTGTTCAGAACAATATTTTACTTCAGTTTACGTGAAACCAATAAAAATGAGCTCGTTTCGTAGGTTAAAACAACATCTAAAATCTGCAATACTAAAATAAATAAAAACTATTGTAACAAAGATCATCCAATTACAAGTTCTAATCGATATTTTTAGTAAAAAGTTAAAACACAAAAATTGTCTAGAATTATGTATATATGCCTCTACCCAAATTTCGTAATTTATTGAGGTTGTTTATTATTTTTCAACATGTCCAAGTCAAAACAATTCACACTATACCAATAAACTCATAGTTAAATTCTTTGTTCCTTAATTCTACCACTTCGGCCCTTCACTTCCGGCCTACACATATATCCCATGTGCCTCTCGTATACCTAACATCGCTCCGAAGCCAAACTTGCATGGGGATATTGTCCCGAGTTTAACCCACACTTCCCGAATGGTTAGCATATATGTACGTGCGTAAATCAAAGCACTCGTCTACTCATGAGAGCGAGACAACAATATATATATATATACACAATCTCTCATCTACTCATCAGAACAAATATAACAATGCCAAGCCTAAGGCGTTCAAATAAATCTCATAATCCTCACATTTTTTTCTTATACACTCGTTCTCACCATCACTCAAATAAAACAACAATCCATGGAGTCATGGTGGAGTATAAAGAATTTATTTATGAGTTCCTAGTTTATTTTAATTTCATATATCCATGAGTGTGATTACAACCATAAAATAAATATACATAAAAATCCTAAACCTTACATACACAACTAATTAAAATAATTGAAATCAATCCATCATCTACATGCAAATACAAAATCAAACCAACATCAAATAAAAAAAAAATATTGAATTAAACATAAATAAAAGGAAGTGGGTTTTGTACTCACTATTATTTTTCGATGATCAAAGAAATATTTGAAGAATTAATTAAGCTACCAAAACAAAACCCTAATCTTCTTTTTTTCCTTTACTCTCTCATGCCGCTCTCTCTCTATCACGCCACACATAGCACTCTTTTTTTCTTTGATTACTCACACACACACACACACACTGTGTCTCTCTCTCTCTCTCTCTCTCTCTCTCTCTCTCACTGCTGCCTGTAGACCGCCCCCGAGAACTCCCGGCTCCACACTATGAGGGCGCGAATCCGTTTTGTTCTGAGCTACTACAGTTCGGACTCAATGTCATGGTTCTTAATCTGATCTCACAAAGTGCAATGTAAGATTGATAAATCACTAAAGAGTCCAAATCCGGCAAATCGTTTTGGAAAACTGATTTTAATAAAGAAGTGCCAAACATGGACTGCTTTGCCAGAGACAGAGTCGCCACCTAAATATTTTATTTTGAGGGAATTTAGGAAACCCTGACTCGTGCCTAAGGCCACGTGTCTGTCATCACTAAAGTTGCCTCGGTTTGGGAACTTGGGTATGAGAGGGGAAGGTCAAGCAATGAGCACTTCACGCTTAGATCAAAGATCGGCCTGTACTAAGCATGATATTTTGTTTTTGAAAACACATGTGTTCTTATTCCGGTTATTAACCTATAATTACTATGTGATGCGCACAGCATACAAGTATAGACTAGATCGTCTAATTTGGAACAAAACATTGCATGTTCGTTTGTGAAAATGATTTGAAGTTTGCAACTCGCAAGTAGGCTAAGACGTATATTTTGATGAATTGTTTCAATTCAAGCAATCCAACCTTCACTCATAGGCATTCAGGCAATTAATCAAATAAACAGTTAGCCGCATGGCAAGGATGCTAACATGGCAACACTGACACACATGCAGTATGCTAAAGTGTAAACACTCACAGTGTACTCCGAGCCAAAACAGAGAACTAGTTAGAAATCATGCATGATCCTAGTTCATGTTAAAATAGCTAATGCAACACATGCAAAATGCAACTAAGATAGGCTCAGCTATTCTAAGATGTCATGTGAATGTGACAATTCGATACATGTATTCAACTTGGAATTGAAATACAATGCAGTTTGTATGATGCACCGAGCCCAGTGCATGCAAGACAGATGAATGGATGTAAGCATGTGAGCATAAGGTATGCTAATTAAAACATTCCCTAAAACTAACCATCGTAAGCGGTTAAGTAAAAGGGAGAAAGAAATAGAGGTTCGAAAACATGCATCACACACATGCACGTTTTTTACAACAGTTGGCCCTCTCGACGAAGGGTCCGAATAAGAAGCTAACTAGCTAATCTAAGCTAATTAAACTAATTATTACAAAAAATGCTAATTAACTATTCCTAGTTAACTAACTATTACAAAACAAATAAGCAGCTAAACGCATTAACTACTTAAATACAGAACCAAAGCATAAACTAGCTAATGAAAGCAGTAAAACAGGAGCCTCGAGGCGATAAGTGTATGCATGCTCGGTTGCCTCGTTTGGAAATCCGTTGCGATGCCCCAACTTGCCTCTGTTTGCAATTGTTCTCAGAACCTTGCACCAAGCTCCACAAAGCTTCAACTCCACCATGGGAACCTGTAGGAACATGGCCGACCACCTAGGGGTGTTTCCAGCCACTGGCCGACCACTTTCCATTGCTGCAAACCAGAAAAAGTGGTCGGCCAACTAGTTGTTCTGGTCGGCCGACCAGTTTTGCTGCACTTCTCCACTTTGCTGCAATAGAGAGCAAGTAATGGCATGGCAATGTATTTGCAATGTATGTGTGCACATCCACCATTCCTATCATTTCATAAGCTCAAGGGAGTGCAGTTCTCGACCCTCGGGCCACCAATCACGCATCTTGATGCATGACGGCCGAGAGGCGAAGTTGCACAATTCAATATGAAATGAATGCACACATAATCACATAAAGCCTAGAACTCTATCATATATGATCAAGAGCGTCAGTGACTAGGAATTAAGGCACGTTTCATCACTTCAAGTATGAAACGCCCTTCATTTCCCGTATTTGGACTAACACCTATTCCAAACAAAATGCAACAAATAACATGGCATACATAATGCAATGCAACAGCAAGCATGCAAACATGCAATGCAACTCAAGCATGCAAACATGCAATGCTAGGGACAAGTATGCAACAACATGCAATGCAACATGGCATACTCAATGCAATGTGATTATGGCATACACAATGCGAACAAGAACATGGCATACACAATGCAAACAATAACATAACATGCACGATGCGATGTAACATGGCATACACAATGCTCAATGGACTTAAACCAAATGTGGGCAGACCTCAGCTATGCCCAAAACAATGGCCATAATGCTAAGAAATGAAGGCATGCAAGCATATACAAGCATGCACATGCAATGGTCTATCAACTAGGCCTAAGTACATAACTCTCAAGAGTGCTCAAGAAGTGATAGACATGGGAGTGTGACAACACTAAAGGCTCTGAAATAAGGTATGAAATGATTCCAAATCATTCAAACAATAGGCACAAGGCATGCTAGAGTCTTTAAGGCATAAGGCTAGCAAAGAGAAACACATAGGAGGCATGCAAAACATGGCACAAATGCATGAACCAGCCATGGACAGAGCTTAATTAGGTCTAAACAAAGACCAAAACATGCTAAGATGGGGGCTCAAAGGCCTAGGCAAGATGTCATACATGCTAGGCCACAAATAAGGCAACAAAGCATAACACTCAAAGGCACTTAAAGAGTGAATGAAATGGGAATATAGCAATGTTACATGCTCTGAAATGTCATGGTAAATGATGTCAAATCATGTACACAACACAAATGAAGCATGCTATAGTACCCAAAGCTTGAAGCTAGCATATGCATTTGTACTACAACTATGCAAAACATGAAGCATATGGTCAAGGAAACCTAAAATAGTCCTAGAACATGTCAAAATGAGTCTAAAACATGTATGGAAGGAAGCCACAATAAGCTAGCATGAAGGGCATAAGGCATGATGCATACAAGGCAAATAAGGTGGATTGCACTACACCTATCAAGACCAAGCATGAGATGGCTTCGCCAACAAAAATCAGAGTTATATCATGGCAAAATAACCCCAAAAACACACTGAAATGATAGCTCATAAGCTTAGGCATGAAGGCATACGCAATGATTCATGTTAAGACATAAAGGGCAAACCCTCCAACGCATTGAATGAGTGACAAATGCAAGTGTATGACCACACTACATGGATTGAAATCACATATGAAATGATGCCAAATCATTCAAATAGGTCAAGCAATGCATGTTAGTGGACTTGATACACAAAGCTAACAAGCTAGAATGCACTATAGCTATACAAAGCATGACATGCATGACCAAAACAACACAAATCAGAGCTTAAGCATGCTAAAACATGGACAAAAGCTTCTTAGAGTTAAGCCAAAAGCATGCTAGAATGATGGTCTAAAGCATGATACACATGAGGCTAGTTCATGGAATTGCACTACAAGTGCACGAAGCATGCAAGGGCCAACCAAACCAAACCTTAACAGAGGTATGACATGGAAAAACAACACCAAGAACATGCTGAAATGGACTCAAAACAAGCTAGAAAGACATGCTACTTCACGAAGCACACAAGACTAGTTTGTGAGAAATACACTACAAGTGTATAAGGCATGCATGAGGTGACAAAACCAAGTCAAAATAGTGGTATGCCATGCTGAAATAAGCCTAAATACATGCTAAGATATGGCCAACATAAGCTTAACAAACATGCTCAAACATAAGGCAAGTATGGCAAGTATTCAAGACACAAGGAAAGAGGATGACCCTCTCTTATTTGGGACCCCAAAACCACCTTTCCACCACTAAAAATCTTCTGGATTTCAGTGGTAGAAAGGTCATGCAAGGACTAGAACAAGAGCCAAAAGGGATGGCTCAAAACAAGGCCTAAGAGGTGGTAGACCACCCCCAACACAAAAGTGACCTTAAACAAACATTTTAAGACTAAAAAACAGAACTTTTTGCAGTAGGAAGTTAAGTCTAAAACACCATGAAAATAGGTCTAAAAGCTTAAGCAAAACAAAGGATTAAAGGGCTAGTTGACTCACCCTTGTAGAACACCTTCAAAACCACAACTCCAGCAGCTTTTTGAACTCAAACCAACCCAAAAACTCCAAAACAAACCTTAAGAAGCCTCAGCAACAAAAGGATGGTGTTTGAGTGTGTGTTTGTGTGTTAAAGTGTGGTAAAACTACACTTTTAAGGCACAAAATGAAGAACAAGAGCAAAATAGAGACAAAAGTGTATCGATATCTTCCAAGCCCAAAAAACTGAACCTGGAGGAGGAGGGGGGAGGTTCTCTCTTATAGAGAACCAAGCTCAAGCTTGTTAGACAACCTTTGGCCTCAAAGCCATCCCTCCATACACGTGTATGGAGGATGGCTTCTGTGCCTTCCAGCTGGCATAGCTGTACTAAAAATATCTCCAAAAAGGTGATGAAAAGTAGCCGACCACTTAAAGTGGTCGGCCAACTACTTGAAGTGGTCGGCTGACCACCACAAGTGGTCTCCCAAGACAAAAACTGGTCGGCCATGGTGGGAGAGAGTCCACAGCATGAAAACAATGCAGTAGTGTGGTGGCCGACCAGAAAAAGGTGGCCCAAAGACCAAGAAAACCAGTTTCCCGACCAGAAAACTGGCTGGTGGGAAGAAAAGTGGTCTCCAAGGGGAAGAACTGGTCTCCCACCCTTGTATACCACCTTCCAAACAAGGAAAACAAGGTTTGTACTAAAAAAAAAACCAAAAAGAATGCAAAACGAAAGTTCAGGAGTTAAGGCGCGCGGCCGGGAGACTCGAAAACTAGTCTACGAGCATCGAAAGTGGTCTACGACCACAAAAGTGGTCTCCCAGACCACAGTGTCCCTCTAGGCAGAGACAATAAGGTGTGGTTCAAAAACCATGCCAAACGGAGAACGTTAAGCGGTCCCGAGTCAAGGCGCACGACCGAAGGCTCCGAAAACAAGAAACTAGTCTCCAAACGAGGAAAGTGGTCTACGACCACAAAAACGTGGTCTACAGACCACTCCCTCCCTCTAGGGAAGAGAAACAAGGCTTGGTCCGTAAACCGAGCCAAGCACAAAGAGTTCAAAGGCTCGGAGGCAAGACATCCAGCCGAAAACTCCGGAAACTCGAAACAAGCGCAACATGCACCATCACCGAGCGCTCAACCGATGATGTCTGAGTCTTAAGGTCGGTCAAAAATGGGGTGTCTACACCGCCTCTGTTTTTGTTTTTGTTTTTGTTCTTTTCTCTTTTTTTTTTCAACACCTCTCCAAGTGCTTATAACCTAATTGACAACATATTATATTATTTAAATACAACATAATTACAACATATATAAATAAAAATATAAATATAAAATTAAATATCTATATATAACATGTTTTATGTATATAAAAAAACAAAAATATCAATATATATAAATATTCAAATTAATTATATATAATTAAATAGCACATTAAATTAATTAAATATCACATTAAATTCTCATGTAATCACACAATTAATAAGGCCAAAAATAAAATAAAGTAATAATAATCATAATAATAATTAATAATGACTTACGAAAAATTAGGGTCGCTACAATATACACACCTCAAAAGAATCTCATCCCAAGATTCGATAAAAGAGAATACTGAACAAAAAGCTCCGGGTGCATACGCCAAACTTTCTCTTCTAACTCCCAGGTAATATCGTTCTCATCCTTGCTCCATTACAGTTTCACCAAGTTCACTTTCTTGTGCCACAACTGCTTTACATCCCGATCTAGAATAGTAACCAGTCGCACCACATACGTTAGATCGTCACTAATCTCCAACACTTCTAGTGATATTACTTGGGAAAGGTCTTGTGCACACTTCCGCAATAAAGATACGTGGAACACGTTGTGAATCATAGCTAAAACAGGTGGTAAGGCTAATTTTTAAGCCACATTACCAATCTTCTCAGTGATCTTATATGGTCCCACAAATCTAGGTGCCAACTTTCCCTTCTTTCCGAACCGCATGATACAATTCATCGGCGAGACCTTCAAAAACACGAAATCTCCAACATTCAATTCAACCCCCTTACGTTTTCTATCAGTGTAACTCTTCTAACGACTTTGTGCAGTCTTAATACGTTCCCGAATAATGTTCACCTTCTCCGTGGTCTCTCTCACCAACTCTAGCCCTAACAATGGCGCATTTCCTACCTCCATCCAACAAGTAGGTGATCGACATGGCCTTCCATACAAAGCCTCAAAAGGTGCCATCCCGATACTGGAGTGATAGTTATTATTATAAGCAAACTCAACCAATAACAAGTGTTCTTCCCAACTACCACCAAGATCGGGGACACAAGCTCTTAATATATCTTCCAAGATTTGATTTACCCACTCAGTTTGCCCATCAGTCTAAGGATGATAAGTCGTGCTTAGGTCTAACCTAGCACCCAAAGCATGTTGAAAACTCTTCCAAAACTCTGCCACAAACAACGGATCACAATCCGAAACTATAGAAACTAGTGCGCCATGAAATCACACCACCTCCCGAATATATAACCTAGCTAGTTTATCTGTAGTTCAATGAACACTGATTAGAATAAAATGATTAGACTTGGTGAGTCGATCCACTATCACCCAAATAGATTCATTACCTTGCTTAGACTGCTGCAATCCATCTACAAAATCCATAGAGATGTACTCCCATTTCCAAGTAAGGATCTCGAGAGGCTGCAAAAGTTCAAACGGTCGTTGGTGTTTTGCCTTAACCTGTTGACACACATAACATCGAGAAACATACTCTCCTACATCATTTTTCATACCTTCGCACCAAAACGTCCTCTTTAGGTCATGATACATGTTAGTCCCACTAGGGTGAATGGTATATCGGGACCTATGGGCATCATTCATAATCTCTTTCCTCAATTCAACAATGTTAGGTACACATAACTTGCCCTTGAATCGCAATCCCCCATCTGAGTCCACAGACCAATCAATAGAACAATCATCGATCAAATCCACTACAAGGTCATCGAGCTTGCTGACGAGAAACCCATCTAAATTCTGTATCTGACGAACTTTACCCAATAGTGTCAATTGCACAATCAAACTATCAATCTATGCCCTCTCAACACTCTTTATTAATTGAACATCATGCATCGAAATTAACGCCAAGGACTTCCATTCCTGAATCATCAAAGAAGCTATAATCCCATGTTGTCGACTAAGTGTATCTGCGACCACATTTCCTTTTCCTAGGTGGTAAAGGATCTCGAAATCATAACTGTTGATGAATTCAACCCATCTTTGTTGCCTCATGTTCAACTCTTTTTAAGAAAAAAGATATTTTAGGCTCTTGTGATCTGTGTATAACTCAAAGCGCTCCCCAAACAAGTAGTGTCGCCACACTTTCAACTCAAAAACAACTGTTACCAGCTCCAAGTCATGAGTAGGGTATCGTCTCTCAAGAGGTTTTAACTGTTGAGAAGCATAAGATACAACCTTCTGATGCAGCATCAACACACATCCTAACCCAATTCCACTCACATCAGTAAACATGACTAACTTTTCCCCTTGTACTCGTATAGTTAACACTGATGTTGTAGTCAATTGTTGTTTTAACTCTTGGAAAGTTCTCTCACAATCATCTGTCTATAAGAACTTCACATTCTTACGGGTCAACTTGGTCATAGGTACTGCACTATTGGAAAACTTCTCTATAAATCTTCTATAATAACCAGCTAGTCCTAAAAAACTCCTCGCCTCTGAAGGATTTGTAGGCTGCTTCCATTCTTTGACTGCAACAACTTTCTCAAGATCTACCGTTATCCCCTGATTGGACACAACATGCCCCCAAAAACCAAACTTCTTTCTCCCAAAAGTGACACTTACTGAACTTAGCGTATAACTGCTGCTGTCTCAAAGTCTGAAACACGACTTTCAAGTGTTCTCTATGCTCTTCCTCATTCTTAGAATAAATCAGGATATCATTTATGAAGATAATCACAAACTTATCTAGATACAATTGAAAAATTCTGTTCATCAAGTCCATGTAATAGGCAGGAGCATTTGCAAACCAAAATGCATTATAGGAAATTCGTACAATCCATACTGAGTCCAAAAAGCAGTAAGCGGTATACTTTCCTCTGACACACCCATCTGATGGTAACCTATTCTGAGATCAAACTAAGAGAACACGGCTACCCCCTTCAATTAATCAAACAAGTCATCAATTCTAGGTAAGGGATATTTATTCTTGATAGTCACCTTGTTTAGCTCTCTGTAATCTATGCACATGCGAAGAGTGCCATCTTTCTTGGAGACAAAAATCATGGGTGCTCTCCACGGGGAGTTACTTGAAGGAATGAACCCTTTCTAAAGCATCTCTTCCAGCTGCTTCTTCATTTCCACAAGCTCTTTAGGCGCCATTTTGTATCCCACCTTAGAAATCGGTGCAGTTCCCTACACTAGGTCAATGCAAAATTCTACTACCCGTCGAGATAGAAGTCCAGGTATCTCTTCAAATATATCCTTAAACTCACGTGCCATATCTACCTCACTAATATCCTACTTAGGGATTTCTACCAAGCACCTGAAAACTTCGTCATCCGACTCTCCTCCATCGCTAGAAGTGTGGGTAAGCCGTGGCATACTAGAAATATCTATATTCACTGTCCTTCCAACACAATCTAGAGTTACAAAGTGTTTTCTTAGGCAATCCATACCCAAAATAATTACAAACCCCTCAAACCCTAACACAATTAGGTCTGTATACAAGACTCTGCCTACAAAATCAATCTCAAAATCTTTACACATCTCATAAAGAGTAACTGCCCCTCCGAAAGGGCTCTCAACATGAATAGGTCTAGACAATGAGGTAGTTACAATGTGTTCTCTTTTTACAAACTGTCTAGATATGAAAGAATGAGAGGCGCCATTATCAAAAAGTTCTCTAATGGGTTCTTAAAAAAATTGAAGATACCTAGCAACCATAACCTTCAAGTTAAACACAGAAAAATAATTCGTTCATAAATACTTAGAATAAACTCAACCACCAAACTAAACTAGCCAACCCATGCTTCTACAATCCGAGGATCACCTAAACTCTCACAAGTCTAGGGTAACCTGGGGCTCTAATACCAAACTGTCACGCCCCAAAATTTGGACAATTAAATATTAAATTAAGGCTAAACCCCAATCAATATTCCATCATCCAAATCCTAGGGGTGAAACAAAATCTAAACGTTCTCGTCTCCATAAGATTTAAGTAATTTCCATGCTCAAAAGATAACAAGGGATTAAAAAAAATAATAATTAATAAACTCCAACCAAACTATTCATCATAGATTAATAACTATTCAATACCTTCAACATTAAAGTACCAACAAATAATCAAAACAACTTAAATAATATAACGTTGAGAAACAAACCAACATCAAATAAATAAAAATAAAAATAAACAACGAATTAAACATAAATCAAGGGAAGTGAGTTTTGTAGTCACTGTTATTTTTTGATGATCAAATAAATATTTGGAAAATTAATTAAGCTACCAAAACAAAACCCTAATTTTTTTTTATCTTCTTCTCTCTCCCGCCACTCTCTCTCTCTATCACGCCACACACAACACTCTTTTTTCTTTGATTACTCTCTCTCTCTCTCTCTCTCTCTCTCTCTCTCTCTCTCTCTCTCTCTGTCACCTCTATTTTTGTTTTTGTTCTTTTCTCTTTTTTTTTTTCAACCTCTCCAACTGCTTATAACCTAATTGATAACATATTATATTATTTAAATACAACATAATTACAACATATATAAATATAAATATAAGATTAAATGTATATATATACATATAACACCATTTATGTATATAAAAAAAACAAAAATATCAATATATATAAATATTCAAATTAATTATATATAATTAAATAGAACATTAAATTAATAAAACATCACATTAAATTATCATGTAATCACACAATTAATAAGGCCAAAAATAAAATAAAGTAATAATAATCATAATAATAATAAAAATGACTTACGAAAAATTAGGGTCGCTACACACAGATAATGCGTGTGCAGGTCAAATAAATAGATAAATATACAATATATATATATATATATATAAGTTATATGCAACTCAAATGGTAAGAGCCTTATTTAATATTTTTGTGATCTAGAGTTCAAGTCACACTTTCTTCTCTATTTTTTATTTATTTTTATTTTTTTTATAATAAATTTTGCCTCTAAATTAAAGACTTTCTCCATAAATTTATCGTAGATTTAAATTAATTAAAAGACCCTCCAAATATTTAATTTGTACTTTAGGATTCACCATTAAAATACTTGAGATGGTAAAATTATTATTATTATTTAATTATTTACTTTATTTTTATATTCAGGTTCTCACATTCTCCCCTTTTAAAAGAAAAGTTTTGTCCTCGAAACTAACCTGAGTAAATCAGGAGAATAGATGTGGGTACTTCTCGCGCATCTTGTCCTCACGTTCCCAAGTCGCCTCTTCAACTAGATGATTACGCCACAGTACCTTAACCAATTTAATGGCCTTTGTACGTAACATTTTCTCTTTCAAATCCAAAATCTAAACAGGCATCTCCTCATATGAAAAAAATCCTCTCTAATCTGAAGTGGCTCATAATCTATCACATGCAACAGACTGTGCACATATTTCCTCAGCATAGACATGAGAAACACATTATGCACTCCTGCCAACCTAGGGGGTAAAGCAACACGGTACGCAACCTTACCAACCTTCTCCAATACCTCAAATGGTCCAATATATCTAGGACTCAACTTTAATTTCTTTCCAAACCTGATGAATCCTTTCCATGGTAAATCTTTTCACGATGATCAGCATAACTTTTTTGTCTACTTTGAGTAGTCAATAATCGCTCTCTAATGGTGATAATTTTTTGTGTAGCATCCTCCACCAATTTAGGTCCTAACATTTGCCTCTCATCAACCTCATATCAACACAAAGGAGACCTACACTTCCTCTCATACAAAGTCCCATAATGAGCTACTTCCAAACTAAAATGATAACTATTATTATACACAAACTTCATAAGCGGCAAATAATCATCCTAATTACCTCTCTACTCTAAAGCACAAGCCTTCAACATATCCTTAAGGGTTTGAATAGTCCTCTCTGATTGCCCATTTGTCTGAGGTGATAAGCCGAACTAAAATTTAACTGAGTACCCATAACTGATTGTAACGCACCTCAAAACTTAGACACAAAACGAGGGTTCTGATCTGACACTATTGACACAGGTGCACCATGCAATTTAACAATCTCCTTCACATACAACTGTGCAAATCAAGCTAGAGAATAGTTCATCCGTACTGCAATAAAATGTGTTGACTTGGTTAATCTATCAACAACTACACAAACTGCATTGTGATTACTACTAGTACCAGGTAATCCGCACACGAAGTCCATGGTAATATGATCCCACTTCCACTCTGGTATAGGTAAGGGTTGTAATTTCCTCACGGGTTTATGATGTTTTGCTTTAACTTGTTGACATACCAAACACTGAGCCACATATTCTGCAATATCTCCCTTCATACCATTCCACCAAAAATATTCATGAAAATCCCGATACATCTTAGTGTTTCCCGGATGAATGTTATAACTAGAACTATTTGCCTCCGTCATAATCACCTTCCTCAAATCACCACTAGCAGGAACACAAATTCGACTACGAAATCTAAGCAACCAATCATCACTAACTACAAAGTCTACATGCTTACTCTCTGTCATCTCTTTTTTAATATGCTTATACTGGGGGGTCAATCTCTTGAGCTAAACGAATTCGTTCTCTCAAGGTCGGCTGAACTGTCAATTGACTACAATAAGCCCTAATCACCAGGCGTAACAACCTCAAGCCTCAAACGTCTCATGTCTTCCACCAAACAACTCTCAATAAACAAAGTTGTTACATCTCCAACTGTGACCTTTCTACTCAAGGCATCTGCCACCACATTTGCCTTCCCAGAATGATACAAAGTATTCACATCGTAATCTTTTAGCAACTCAAGCCATCTTCTTTGCTTCAAATTTAGCTCCTTCTGTGTGAAGATATACTTCAAACTCTTATGATCAGTGTAAATCTCACATGACTCTCCATACAAATAATGTTTCCAGATCTTTAAAGTGAAAATCACTACTGCTAACTCTAAGTCGTGCGTAGGATAATTTCTCTCATGTACTTTCAGCTGTCGTGACACATAAGCAATCACCTTCCTATGCTACATGAGCACACATCCTAAACCTTGTCGTGAAACATCACTATAAATCACAAAACCACAGGCAAGGATTAGAGCTGATGTCAATCTCTGTTTAAACTCTTGGAAGCTACGCTCACAATCATCATTCCACTCAAACTTTACCCCTTTCCTGGTGAGATTGGTAAGTGGCAAAGCAATAGAGGAGAATCCTTCCACAAACCGTCTGTAATATCCAGCAAACCCTAGAAAGCTACGTATCTCTATCACAGAAGTAGGTCGTGGCCAATCAACAATTGCTACCACCTTTGTGCTATCCATAGATACCTCATCTTTACTCACCACATGACCCAAAAAGGATACACTGCTCAACTAGAATTCACACATCTTAAATTTTACATATAGTCCCTTCTCCCTAAGGGTCTGCAGTACTATCCTCAAATGCTGCTCATGCTCCTCCTTACTTCTCGAATAAATTAGGATGTCATCAATAAACACTACTACAAATTTATCCAGTTGGGGTTTAAATACTCTATTCATCAAATCTATGAATGCGACTAGTGCATTTGTGACATCAAAAGGCATCACCAAGAACTGATAATGCCTATAATAGGTTCTAAAAGTGGTCTTAGAAACATCTTCATCCCTTACCTTCAACTGGTGATAGCCTGACCACAATTCAATTTTAGAGAATACTTGAGCTCCTTGCAACTAGCTAAATAGGTCATCAATGAGTGGCAAAGGATACCTATTCTTTACTGTGACTTTGTTCAGTTCCCCATAATCAATACACAATCTCATATACCTATCATTCTTCTTCACAAACAACACAGGTGCTCCTCAAGGTGAGACGCTAGGCCTAATAAAACATTTGTCTAGCAACTCCTATAACTGAGTCTGTAACTCCCTCAACTCCAGCAATGCCATTCTA
Organism: Camellia lanceoleosa; assembly: GCA_025200525.1. Lineage (NCBI taxonomy): Eukaryota > Viridiplantae > Streptophyta > Magnoliopsida > Ericales > Theaceae > Camellia > Camellia lanceoleosa. The sequence goes on from CM045761.1 coordinate 91,625,792, forward strand.
TAGAGCACTTTTGTAATGCCCCAAATATCTACCCTAAATGATAAGACAACAATCATGACTCTTTCAAGGAAAACCGAATATAAATCTCCAAACTTACATTACATGATACAATAGTTCTTCATGCAACAATACATTAATCCAACAACAAGTAAATAAACAAATAAGTACCCCCAAGGGTTTACAAGTTTCCAAGGCTTGAGCCTGGTTACACAAAATGGTTATTCAAACCCACACAAACACAGCCCTTGGCTTACACACAGAGTCATAGCAAAATGAGAGCATTGTACTCCCAACACACATACTTCCATGCCCTTAGTTGGATGGGATCACTACATCTTTTCCTGCACAAAAATCCTATAGGGTGAGCGTAAAGCCCAGTAGGAAATTCTTCACAAAGTATATACATTTTATACAAGTTTCAAGAGATGAAATGCACATGCCATGCTATACTCTTTTTGAAGATAAATCACATTTTCATCTTTTGAAAACCATCATATTCAATGATATCATGCAATTTCAATTGTTCAAAACTTAACAATTTATTTCAAGGGCGGTAAATACAACTCTAGTAATCCCTAGGCCGGTGTCTGCAAGTAGACTATACAAGTACTATCAAATTGTCATTTTTATCGGTATTAACCAGAAGGCTCGACACCTATTCGCGCGGGTCTTCGGTCTTTCACCCCAGACACTCAGGACAACTTATTCAATATCATCTACACCACCTATCAAGACTTACCAACGTATTTACCCCAAAACCATTCCATGAAAACTTGGTTCTCAACATTCTTTTCTCAATGCAAGTTTTCAAATCAACTTTCAAAGTTTAATGTAATCAAATGAATTAATATGCTAATTTCACAAGATGAATATAAATACTTTTATTCCAATTCATCGTTCAGGGAATAACACAAATCCCTCTTCTCAAGTATCTTCAACAATTAGTTATTTCAAAACTATTTCAACGTTTTGAACAATAATTTCCAAAATGAACAACAATTCTCATATTCCTTGAAATTTATCATTTATATAAATATAAATAAGAAATTTTCCAAACATCCATTTATTTTGACACACAAAATAAATATAACAATATCATTCATTGATTTTTAGTCTCCTTAAGAAAAAATTCCCAAATTCTAGGTTTTCTTACCAAAACTATCCAACTGAATTCTTTTGAAAGAAAACTTTCCAAAATCATCTTTTCTTCAATCAATAAAGATCAAAACCCATAAGATCATTTTAAAAAAACAAGAGACAAACCCACTTTCAAAATCGTTCAACTTCTTAAATCAACAATCAATTTTCAAAGCTATTGAAAGATGATTTCAAAAGTCATATAGATCTTGCAAAAATATATATATATATATAACTCTAAGAAAATCCCTACATCAAGTTTTGAAGAAGAAATGGGATGAAACCTCCAAAATCAACGGTGTCGAAACTCTATCTTCACCTCACAAAACGAAGCCCTCGAGAAGTTAACCAACTTTGATGAAAAGCTTACGGTAGAACTCTAATGGATCTTGAGAAATCAAGGTTTTGATCCAATTTGGCGTACAGGAATGCAGAGAGAAGGGAGAGGAAAGGGTTTTTAGAGAGAGATATAAAAAAGTGATCTAAAATATTAGATTCACGAACTGATATAACATGGTCAGCTCGAGCGTGGAAAGCCCCGCTCGAGCGTCAAATACACTTTCCTAGTACTTTTGCAGACAAGTCAAACTTTTGAAACCAAACATTCTCCACTCGAGCGCATAAACGGTCGCTCAAGCGGACAAGCAACTTCTAATGGATTTTGCCTTTTTGCTTCAGGGGCACTACCCCTCAACCTCACCAGTCTTGCCTAGGACACCTAAGGCGCTGTCCCCTAGACCCCAATCGATCAAAAATCGATCCCTAACATACTCAATGAAGTGGCAAAACTGGGATCGCTACAACCTTCCCCCCTTAAAGAATTTTGTCCCTAAAATTTTAGATCAAACTACCCAAACAAAGGATTTCTAGCGATCAAAACCATGCTATTTCATTTTCAAATCACAATATTAACTCTCAACCAAATTCCACCATTTTCACCATGGTTATCTCATTAACAACAACCTCCCAAATACACATAAACATGAAATTTCCCAAAAACTAATGACAACTCTAAACAACCTTATGCTTAAAACAACAACGCACATATCAACATGTGACTAACAACTTTAAATACGTTTCCCTCAACACTACGGAATATTATAAAGAAAAGCAACTTAAGCATTTTCAAATAAATCTGGATATTTGGAGCGGACTTCCGCCTCCCATTCCTACGTTGCTTCTTCAACCCCATGGTATCTCCACAACACCTTTACCAGCGGTATAGTTTTGCCCCGTAGTACTTGCTCCTGGGTATCTAATATTTGAACCGGTCGTTCTTTGTAGAAGGCATCCTCATCTACCTCCAAGTTAGCCCAATCCAGCACATGAAAAGGGTCGGGTTCATACTTCCTAAGCATAGCTACATGAAATACGTTGTAAACTCCCGAAAGTTGTGGTGTTAAAGCTAACCAGTATGCCACTTCCCCAATTCGCTCTAAGATCTCAAAAGGCCTAATGAACCTTGGAGATAATTTACCACTTTTACCAAATTTCATCAAACCCTGCCTTGGTGAGATTTTTAGAAACACATGGTCACCAACTTCAAAAGATATAAGTCGTCTCCTCTTATCGGCATAACTCTTTTGTCGGCTTTGGGCCGTAGCTAACCTCTTCCGAACGAGAACAACTTTCTCGGTTATCTTTCTAACAATTTTTGGACCCAGTAACGGTGCATCACCCACTTCAGCCCAACAAACCAGTGATCTACAAGGTCAGCCATACAAGGCCTCAAATGGTGCCATCCCAATACTAGCTTGGTAACTATTGTTGTAAGCAAACTCAATCAATGGTAAGTGTTTTTCCCAAGGCCCCTTAAAATCAAGGACACAAGCTTTAAGCATGTCTTTCGAAATCTGAATGGTACGTTCTGACTGTCCATCGGTTTGAGGATGATAAGCGGTGCTAAGAGTCAACTTAGTTCCCAATGCTTCTTGAAGGCTTTGCCATAATTGGGCAGTAAAACGAGGATCCCTATCTGACACAATAGTCACAGGGACTCCATGAAGTCGAACTATCTCTCTAATCTACAACTCTGCCAAGCGTTCAACTGAGTCGCTGGTACACATCGGAATGAAATGGGTAGACTTAGTCAACTTATCAACAATCACCCAAACGGTGTCATTGCCTCGTTGTGTTCTAGGAAGCCCAACTACAAAATCCATGGTAACACGCTCCCATTCCCACTCGACTATCGATAAGGTTTGTAACAAACCTGCTGGTCTTTGGTGTTCGACCTTCACTTGTTGACAAGTAAGGCACTTCAATACAAATAAAGCGACATCCCGTTTCATACCCCTCCACCAAAACTGACGACTAAGATCATGATACATTTTAGTGCCTCTCGGGTGTACTGCAAGGCGTGAGTGATGGAACTCCCAAAGTACTTCCTCTCTACAAGATTCTGGTACAAACAAACGGTCTAGGTAACGTACACTCAGATCCGAGTGAACGTTCAAACCTTTCTCTTCCTTTCCATTGGAAATCTTAACACGAATTTGATTCCACATCACAGTCTCCTCGTTGTGCCTCTATGACCTTACTAATCAAGGTAGGTTGAGCAGTCAAAGTAAACAAGGTAGCACTCTCCCTGGACTCACCCAAGTGCAAATCAAACTTGCCAATTTCACCTAGCATAACCCATTCTCGAATGGCCACACTTGCCAAACTACTCATAGATTTCCGACTCAAAGCATCAGCCACCACATTGGCCTTCCCTGAACGATAGTGTAACTCAAAGTCATAATTCTCCATAAATTCCATCCACCTCCGTTGGCACAAATTCAAGTCCTTTTGAGAAAATAAATATTTTAGAGTCTTATGATCAGAGAAGACTTCAAACTTCTCACTATACAAGTAATGCCTCCAAACTTTCAAGGCAAAAATCACCGTCGCTAATTCTAAATCACGAGTGGGGTAATTTTCTCATAAGTTTTCAATTGTTGTGAACCGTAGGCCACAACTTTTCCCTCTTGCATCAAGATATAACCAAGTCCATCCCTAGACGCATCACAATAGACAGTGTAATTCAAACCCCTTTCCGAAATTATCAAAACCGGTGCGGTAGTCAATCTAGTCTTAAGCTCTTAGAATGACTTTTCACACGCCTCACTCCACACAAATTTGATACCCTTTCTACTCAACCTAGTCAAAGGTGCAGCTAGTCTAGAGAAGTCCCTTACAAAATGTCAATAATACCCTGCTAATCCCAAGAAACTCCAGATTTCAAAAACATTCTTGGGTTGCTCCCAATCTTGTACGGCATCTATCTTTGAGGAGTCCACAGCCACTTCCTCTCTAGACACTACATACCCCAAAAACTTCACCTCTGTTAACCAAAACTCGTATTTTTCAAATTTGGCATACAATTGGTGTTCACTAAGTAAACCCAACACTACCCACAAGTGAGTCTCATGTTCCTCTTCAGAGGTTGAATAAATCAAGATGTCGTTCACAAAGACAACCACAAAACGGTCCAAGTATTCCCGAAAAATTCTGTTCATCAAATCCATAAAGGAAGTCGGTGCATTGGTCAACCCAAAAGGCATTACAAGGAATTCATAGTGGCTATAACGAGTACGAAAGGCCGTCTTCTGAATGTCCTCCTCTCGGACTCTCAATTGATGGTACCCCGACCTCAAATATATTTTTGAGAAGCAACGAGACCTTCTAAGTTGGTCAAACAAATCATCTATTATGGGTAGAGGATACTTGTTCTTAACTATAACTCTATTCAACTTGCACTAATCAATACATAACCGCAACGATCCATCATTCTTCTTCGCAAAGAGAGCCGATGCTCCCCAAGGTGATGTACTAGGACAAACGAAGCCCTTATTTAAAAGCTCTTGGAGTTGAATCTTCAACTCATGTAATTCGGCGGATGCAAATCTATACGGTGACATGGAAATCGGTGCCGTGCCAGGCACTAATTCAATGGAGAACTCGATCTCCCAGTGAAGTGGTAAACTAGTAAGATCTTTTGGAAAGACATCCGGGTATTCACAAACTACCCTTGGTAACTCAACACGAGCCCCATCACTCTTACTATCCAAGAGAGTTGTAAGAAGGCCACTAAGTTTGCTCTTATTATGAGGGTCAACAACTGGCGACAAGGCTCTATCAACTCGGTTCCCCAGAAAATAGAAACGATCACCGCTCGAAGTGCACACCGTAACTCTCTAACAGTAACAATCAATCACATCTTGGTAAGAACACAATCAGTCCATGCCTAAAATGACATCAAAACTTAACATATCTAGCAACACAAAAGCAAACGGAAGTTGACGCTCGGCAACTTCTATTTCACATTCACGACAACCCCGATCTAAATCAACTGTACCCCCAACAGGTGACTCTACTCTGAGTTGAAGCACTAACCATGCTACCTCTAATCCCAATGCAGAAGCAAATGCAGTAGATATAAAGAAATGAGACGCACCCGTGTCTATCAATACATTAGCCAAAGAATTACACACAACAAAAATACCTCTCACAACTAAGGATTCTGGCAACTGCTCTGGCATGGTAACAACATAAACACGCCCTTGTGGCTACTGATTAACTTGCTCCCCTCTCGGAGCATAGGCATGTTGTACTGAATGAGCCAAAGCGGCTCCCAGATTAACTCGCGAAGCTTGGACTGATTGAGCCTGTTGGTGGCTCTGAGTCTGCCTCGACCCTGATATGCCAGATGCGCCTTCCAACTGTGGGCAAGTTCTCTTCATATGCCCTGGCTGACCACACTGATAACAATTAAACCCTTGACCTTTATTCTGAGACTGAGACTGACTTTGAGATCTGTTAGGTGGTGGTAATATTAACTGCCCTCCTCATTTCTATGGGCATGAGAAAGCTTTGTGACTCGGTTGGCCACACTTGAAACACGAGAAGTTATTTGATGCACTTTTTTCCAGACCCACACTAGGCAAAGGAAAAGTGGAACTAGACTGCTGTGGTTGGGACTGGGATGGATAGGTGTTCCTACTCTTCTTGTTCTGCCTATAGTCTCCTTGAGACTCTTGGCCCCTAGACCTCAAATTCCGAAGCCTCTCCTCCTCGGCTTGTATGGAAATTTCTACATGTGTTGCCGTCTCCACAAGACAGTCCTATTCCTAAATCATATTTCCGACAAGCTTGAACAAAGTTTTTGTTTTCAATTTCTTTTCAAATTTAATGCAACGGCGCTCTTCCGTTGCCACCAACTCTAGTGCAAATCTGGACAAACTAGAGAAGATCGCCTCAAACTCGGCCACGGGTATGTCGAGTTGTTTGAGGTCTTTAAACTCTTGCCTCAATCTCTCCCTAACAGTGGGAGGTATGTACTTATCTTGGAAAGCCACTGCAAAGGCTTCCCATGTCGGCTCCACTCTACTCTTGGCATATTTCCACCATTGACCCGCATCTCCCTTAAGGTAGTAACTCGCTAGAGTCACTCTTAGTTCACTATCTTCGATGTGAAGCATCTCAAATGTCTTCACAATTTGTTCGAGCCACTCATCTGCTTTCTTGGGCTCGAGACAACCACGGAACTCATCCGGTTTGACCTGCAAGAACTCTCTAGTAAGGAAACTTGCCCTTGACTCCACAGTGTTCTCTCGGGCTTGATTCTCCACCCTCAACAAGTTCATAGACTCTCTTAAAGCCCTTGCCATTTCTCGAGCTAGGGCCCCCATTACGGTTTGACCCGCTTGTCCGGGGATTCCCGCCTGCCCCACTTGTTCAGCCACATTAGTTTGGCCGGACTCTTCCTCTTGCATCGGAACCTCATGGACCGGTACCTCATGCACACCTCGACGAGCCCTCCCATGTCTCCTGCCTCTACCACCATGAGTTAGACCTCTTCCTGACATCCTATAAATGACAATAGAATTAATTTAGCACACTAACCCACACATGCCCGCAATTTGCCTTACATGTTTGATCACAATAACTCTATATATCCCTCTACCATATAACAATTAAATTTCACTCCACATAAGCACTTAGTCATGTAAACACATACGGATTATACTCTTATGATGAGATTCGTCCCACGAAAAACCAAGAATTCTTAGTAGAATGAGCATTGATCAAGTACCCTTCTAATAAGGACTCAAGGAATTTAACAGGCACAAACAACATCCCAAAAGTCCAATCCCATACCCATTTAGTCACATAAGTATGTTATCACATAGTTAATAAATGCATAACACTACCTAAGCATGCTAAATGAACCCATTGTGGTTAAACAACCATTGCCCACGAGCTCCAAGTATTCAAACCCAGTAGCTCTGATACCAAGTTGTAATGCCCCAAATTTCTAGCCCAAATGATAAGACAACAATCATGGCTCTTTTAAAAAAAATCGAATATAAATCTTCAAACTTACATTACATGGTACAATAGTTCTTCATTCAATAATACATTAATCCAACAACAAGTAAATAAACAAATAAGTACACCTAAGGGTTTACAAGTTTTCAAGGCTTGAGCCTGGTTACACAAAATGGTTATTCAAACCTACACAAACACAGCCCTTGGCTTACACACAGAGTCACAGCAAAATGAGAGCATTGTACTCCCAACACACATACTTCCACGCCCCTAGTTGGATGGGATTACTACATCTTTTCCTGCACAAAAATCCCGTAGGATGAGCATAAAGCCCAGTAGGAAATTCTTAACAAAGTATATACATTTTATACAAGTCTCAAGAGATGAAATGCACATGCCATGCTATGCCATTTTTGAAGATAAATCACATTTTCATCTTTTGAAAACCATCATGTTCAATGATATCATGCAATTTCGATTGTTCAAAACTTAACAATTTATTTCAAGGGTGGTAAATACAACTCTAGTAATCCCTAGGCCGGTGTCTGCAAGTAGACTATACAAGTACTACCAAATTGTCATTTTTATCGGTATTAACCGGAAGGCTCGACACCTATCCGCGCGGGTCTTCGGTCTTTCACCCCGGACACTCAGGTCAATTTATTCAATATCATCTACACCACCTATCAAGACTTACCAACGTATTTACCCCAAAACCATTCCATGAAAACTTGGTTCTCAACATTCTTTTCTCAATGCAAGTTTTCAAATCAACTTTCAAAGTTTAATGTAATCAAATGAATTGATATGCCAATTTCACAAGATGAATATAAATACTTTTATTACAATTCATCATTCAAGGAATAACACAATTCCCTCTTCTCAAGTATCTTCGACAATTAGTTATTTCAAAACTATTTCAACGTTTTGAACAATAAATTCCAAAATGAACAACAATTCTCATATTTCTTGAAATTCATCATTTATATAAATATAAATAAGAAATTTTCCAAACCTCCATTTATTTTGACACACAAAATAAATATAACAATATCATTCATTGATTTTCAGTCTCTTTAAGAAAAAATTCCCAAATTCTAGGTTTTTTTTACCAAAACTATACAACTGAAATCTTTTGCAAGAAAACTTTCCGAAATCATCTTTTCTTCAATCAATAAAGATCAAAACCCATAAGATCATTTTTAAAAAAACAAGTGACAAACCCACTTGCAAAATCGTTTAACTTCTTGAATCAACAATCAATTTTCAAAGCTATTGAAAGATGATTTCGAAAGTCATATAAATCCTGCAAATATATATATAACTCTAAGAAAATCCCTACATCAAGTTTTGAAAAAGAAATGAGATGAAACCTCCAAAATCTACGGTGTTGAAACTCGATCTTCATCTCACAAAACGAAGCCCTCGAGAAGTTAACCAACTTTGATGAAGAGCTTATGGTAGAACTCTAATGGATCTTGAGAAATCAAGGTTTTGATCCAATTTGGCATAGGGAAATGTAGAGAGAATGGAGAGGAAATGGTTTTTAGAGAAAGATATACAAAAGTGATCTGAAATATTAGATTCACGAACTGATATAACATGGTCCGCTTGAGCGTGGAAAGCCCCGCTCGAGCGTCAAATACACTTTCCCAGTACTTTTGCAAACAAGTCAAACTTTTGGAACCAAACATTCTCTGCTCGAGCGCATAAACGGCCGCTCGAGCGGACAAGCAACTTCTAATGTATTTTACATTTTTGCTTCAAGGCCATAGCTCAACCCACTTGATCTTTGCTCTAGGAGCCACCAAGTATTGCTCACTGAGTTGACCAGGCAGCTTGAACCCTGACATACTCAATGAAGTGGCAAAACTAGGATTGCTACAGCTTTAGAGATAGGTGTTGTATTTGGGACCAAGTCAATGGAAAATTCTACCTCACGATTTAAAGGAAGACCAGGTAGATCCTCTAGAAAAACATCAACAAATTCCCTCACTTCAGGCAACTCCTCTAACTTCTGCTCTAGTTGTTCGATACTCACCACACAAGCTAAATAACCACGACACCCTTTTTTGAACATTCGGTTAGCCTGAAAGGAAGAAATAAAAATCTCCTTGAAAGAAAAACTCATGTTATCCCAACATAGCAAAAACTACCCTCTTCCTTAAAAAATCAACAAAGGCATGATGCTTCATCAACAAATCCATCCCCAAAATCACGTCAAAATCCTTTATCTCTAAGGAAATCAAATCCACTGGAAAAATCCTACCATCCAAGTTTACCTCACAAGATCTACAAACATCTGCCAATACTACTGTTTCTCCTAGTGGAGTGGACACGGTAATACAAACATCCAAAGGCTAACAAGGAATAAACAATCTGTGTAGATAGCTAGGTGCCAACTCTTAACCTTAAAACTGAAATCAAGGAAGATTCAACACAAGTTTAAACAAAACTGACTCAACCAGACACTACTAAGGACTATAGGGACTTGGACCTTCTCTAAATGATGAAAGGCAAGATATGTAACTCGATAAACTACAGCTCTGATACCACCCTTGTTACACCCCAAACCCGAGCATGACCAGTCGTGTTCCAGAGAGACTTAGCCCAAGGCAATCGTAAACCTAAACATGAACCCAAAATTACAAAGAATAAATGTGACAATAGCCCAGAAATAAATATATCAAAACCCAAACTAGTGACAAGTCACAAGTATAAATGGTAAAACCAGCCACAACCAACTTCCAAAAATATATTCTAAATGGAACACAAACCGCCCATAAAATAAAATAACTCTAAATAAAATCCAACCACAATGTGTGCACAAAACCGATGTAATAAGCTAAAACAAAAATAATGAATGACCTAGAGGTCCATGGAATTGAGGCTCTACTACGCCATGAGTCCACTCTAAGTCCTTCTAACACCTGGAAGTGATAAATAACTAAGTCAGTTAATAGCCCAGTGAGTAGCAACATGGATAGTAAATACAGTTTTGAAAGCAGGGTTCAATTCCAAATAAGATATATGTCACAGAAACTAGATTGGCATATAGTTTTGATAAAGATAATCTGTTTAAAAAAGAAGGTTCTATAGTTCAACTGTTAAAATACTCATGTCTCTCAAGAACATGATAAATGACATTTTCCACTTAAAACATATTACAACATGAACACCAATAATTTTCTGGGTACCAAGAATAACAAGTAACATGCCATAAAATTCTCATGGCAATAAACCCATTAGATCCAACATTGAACCAAGAGTCATCCTCGGCGTGGCAACCCGAGCCTTTTCTTTAAGACGATCCGATTGAAGGTCACCTAGCCTAGCCCAGGTCTTTTCCTTACAATCGTTGAGCACTAGAGTCATCACGGCCCAACATAGATCTGTTCCTTAGTGGCCAGAGTCACCGCACACAGTGGAATAATTTCCCTGGACTAAAATATACAAATGGTCCCAATAACCAATACAATTTAGTTTCACAAAACATGGTAGTTCACCACTATAAACATGAGACCACAACAAACAATTGACAGTATGGCAAGTTTACACATGTTTCAGAAATAATTTAATTCCATTGATAATATAATAATTTATCAAAACAGTTTAGGGTAAGGGAACATTTATAAAAATATGTATCATGCAACTACTCACCTGAATTCCAAAAATGTGTAGCCCTTAAACATAATGCGAAGAAGTAATCACTCCTATCTTGAATAAAATAATAATATTAATAGTATTTAGAAAGACCTACACTTAAACTCTATTATAGAATCTAAATCTAATAAAAATAACCCCAAAAATGAAATCTACACCTTGAAAAACCTTAGGTATGTATTTCTCGAAATTAAAAGCTCATCCATTAAATCCAAAAATCACTAAGGTATACCAAAATCTTAGAACCTAACCTCACATGATCGCAACCCACACAAGCCTATTACTTTCCAGCAACCCTTCAATTAGTTGACTCTAGCAACCCATTACTAAGACTAGGGCATCAAATATATTTATATTTTTTTTAGTAGTAGTAGTAGTAGTAGTAGTAGTAGTAGTAGTAGTATTTTATGAGTAGCTGATTAAATCAAGGAAAAATTACTTAGAAATCTCGTTTTGGGAAATTTTAGTCCATTTAGTCTTACATGTTTTCTTATAAACCAAATAGCCTTTTTTTATTTTTGGTAGGTGTTATTGTATGAGTAGCTGATTAAATCAAGGAAAAATTACTTAGAAATCCCGTTTTGGGAAATTTTAGTCCATTTAGTCTTACATGTTTTCTTATAAACCAAATAGCCTTTTTTATTTTTGGTAGGTGTTATTGTTTTTGGTTAGCGATATTAGAGTTTACCTGTATGCCCTTTTGGTTGAGATTTGATTTTGATGGTTGTTTTGATTGTGGGTAAGGCGTTGTTTTGATTTTAAGGGATTTGTTGGAGTGATTGGGGGGATTGTGATGTTATTGAAGTGGTGTGTCGGCTTTGATGTTCAATTACTTGGGATTCTCTGAAGAGGGTGTTCAACAAAATTTTGTACATTCAATTCATATTATTTTAATCATTTACGTTATTGGTTGCCACGTAAAATGTTCACCACATTGGTTGTGTTGATGTTGTTTGGGTAGTTGGCATTTGCTATGCGAACATGGTAAATGTTTGGTGCATGTGAATGTTTGATTCAATTATGATTTGGGAACAGGGTGGGGCTATTGCTGATGGGCAAAAGAGGTGGGTTTTTGTTGGTGGTGGTGGGCGGGCTGGGTGTAACGTTGGAACACAGTGCAACACATCAAAACCAAATCCAACGTTACACCCAACCCAAATGACGGAAAATATATATATAAAAAAAAAAGCTATAGTAAGTTGTTGGGCATTTTGGACATTACAACATCACTAAAATCTCACATTTATCCTCTTCCAACAAAAGGTTACGTGTTAATTAAATGGGTGTATATGTAATTAACGTTCAAACATGACTTATCAGTCTACAAAATAAAAAGTAGGACCAAATGGTGCAACACATTAACATTTGGGACTTATTGGTGCTTTACCCTTAAATCAATTAAATGTTCATTCCTCATCAACTTCAAATAAAATAGTAATCATAACTTTAAAATATCAATAATTGAAACAGTGCTAACTTAATATTATAGACTTATGTAAATCTGCTCTTATAATATAAAAACAAATCCTTAATCAAAACCAAACCCACTTATTCATTGTCACAATACCTCACAGCCAAACCCCAAAACCCACTACACTAACCATGAAATCTCCAAATTAAGCCACACAGATAAAGTTTCAGCATGATACTGGAAGTAAGATGAACAAAGATTGAGTACTTGCTAAGTTAAGCTATTGCTCCCTTTCTCTCTCCGTCTCTTTCTTCCTGCCTCACTCTTAAGGGTCATAGCTGCTATGAATAGGAACTCAAGGCTGCTCTTGTTGTTTTGAACCAAAAAGAGAGTAGGGTTTGTGTTTATTTTATTTTATATTAGTGGTGGGCACACATAATGCGTATGCAGGTCAAATAAATAAATAAATATACAATATATATATATATATATATAAGTTAATTATATGCAACTAAAATGGTAAGAGCCTTGTTTAATATTTTTGTGGCCTAGAGTTCAAGTCACACCCTCTTCTCTATTTTTTTTTTTTATTATAATAAATCTTGCCTCTAAATTAAAGACTTTCACCATAAATTTATTGGAGGTTTAAAACTAATTAAAAGACCCTCTAAATATTTAATTTTCACTTTAGGATTCACCATCAAAATATTTGAGATTGTAAAATTATTATTATTTAATTATTTAATTTATTTTTATATTCAGGTTCTCACATATATATCCATAGAAGTATGTATAGAAGGATTTAATAATTATGAACTATGTGTTTACTTAGATAGCGAATGCTCAGTATGCTTTGGGAAAATGAAACTTTTTACCAAAGTATATGTGGAAAAAGTAAAATCCACCATAAATAGTTCGAATAGCTAACAATAGCATAATGATCCATAATGACACTAGATAAAACTTAGTTATAGAAATAAATTCAATTGCCTTTGTTATTCCCAAACTCTGGGGCAACCGATCAACCATTACATGATTTAATCACAAGAAACAACTTTCAATGATTATATAGTCCTTGTACTCAAATAATGTTGCATTATGTTATTTTTACAATTAACAATAAACTAGTCGAGGTTTTAAAACTAAAACAGCTGTTACACATAACAACATTGACTTCATTCGCATCAAGCTTGGTGACGAGGTAATCTCTCCAACTGATCACAAAACTGCACTAAGTATTAAATAACTTAGTATTTAGGAAGAAATTCAAAAAGATCAACAAGAAAGATGTAAAAATTTATATAGCGACAATCCCTTAAAATTTTGACACAGATATAAAAGTATAGCTAAAATAGACCTAATCAACCATAATAAATAATTAGAGTAAATCAAATGGTATACACTTATAATGATAAGAATTCAGAACAGAGATAGAAGACATTAAAGGAACATGATTAATTAGAGATAGTAACAGCCCACATAGTAGTCTAGCATTTATGATTAGAAATTATGCTGAGATTAAAAAAGAAAAGCTAGAATGGTAATAAATAACAAAAAATTAAATGATAATACCAAAAGAGGTGGTTATTTTATTCCAAATAAGTAAGTCCTTTTTAATAGAATACAGGGAGCCTCTTGGTTCTCAAAAATGGATTGTAAAAGTGGACACTAGCAAATCAAAATAGATAACAACTTTTAGTGCACCACAAGGACACTATGAATGGCTTGTAATGCCCTTTGAATTAAAAAATACACCTCAAATATTCCAAAGAAGAATGGGTAATGTCTTTAAAGAACTAAATAATATTTGACTTGTATATATAGATGATATTTTAATCTTTTCTAGATCTATAGAACAACATAAATAGATATCAAAATAATAATTGACAAATGCAAAAAATATGGAATAGTTTTAGGTGAAAAGAAATGTCTATATGCTCAAAAAGAAATAGAGCTTTTAAGATTAGAAATAAAAGTAGGGTCAATAAAAATGCAAAGTTATGTTCTAAAAATAATAATAAATTTTCAGATAAAATCGCGAATAGAAAACAATTAGAAAGTTTTTAGGATGTTTCACTTATGTCTCAGATTTTATAAAAGATTTAGCTAAAATAAGAAAATCATTACAAAAGAAATTTATAAAGGATGAGAGTTGGACTCAGCTGACTCTGCTTTAGTAAAATTCTTAAAAGAAAAATGTAAAAATTTGCCTACCCTAACCCTTCCTAATGAAGAAGATGAACTAGTACTAGAAACAGATGTAATTAACAATCATTGGAGTGTTGTGTTAAAAATAAAATAAAATAATCAGCTATGTAGGTATTGTAATGGAAGTTTGAACCAAGCCGAATGTAACTATCCTACAATGAAAAGACAACTATTAGCCATAATTAAAGAAATAGAAAAGTTTTTAATATTTTTGGCACTAAACCAATTTTAATAAGTACTGATTGCAAATGCCTGCTAGGCTTCGTAAATAAGAATTTATCTAACATGCAAGCATAAGGGAGACTTGTACGATAACAACTCTGGTTAAAAGAAATTACTTTTGATATAGAGCATATTAATGGTAATAAAAACAATTTAGTAGATAATCTAACTCAAGAACTTGCAGATGACATTCACATCCACAAGACTCGCACCGCCGAAGAAATAAACACTCTTGGCAGAAATGCAAGAAGTGCTGGACTTGGTGATGCAAGATAGCACTGATATTATCGGAAAATTACGAACAACAGGGAAGAGTCGTTCCATAAAGAAGCTCATTAGGATGCCCATTCAGTTGCCAAAGCCTTACTAAGATTAGAAGTATTAAAGTTACTTCTCTAGCTCCCCTAGGATATACAAAATAAAATAAGAGAATGTACATACATTAAGTTATTTTTGGAATGGTACAAGGAAAGTGTCATCCATCTAGGAACTCGGTGGTGCTACTTTAAAGGAAGGATAGCCATGTACAGTTATTGAATGTTAAAAATTTCACTCAATCTAGGCAAGGTTATTAGCCCAAAGGATCCTCTGGTTTAGATGTGGAAATTCGGAATAGTCAATACATTTCACATTCCACCTCACCTTCACAGTACCATGTTTTCTCAGTTCACAAACTTTCAAACAATTCATGTTCAAAGAATCTATGAAGCCTACAAAGAATGCCCAAGCATAGCACCCATTACATTTACAACTGCACAAACGGAGGTAAATGATGGACATCTAAATATGGCTCATTATTTGATAAAGCTAAAAGACAAGAATACGCGATCCCTATAAATGTGATTGGTTCAAAGATTGAGAAGAACGTTTTATAGTTGATCCAATAGAAGTAAGGGCAAGAGGATTTTTCTTAATATTCCAAGAAACTACAAAATTAGCAAAATTTGGGTTTAAATTAGTTGTTATGGTAGAACCACCTTTGCAATAACACCATCATTGGTATAAAAAATAGTTGTTCTAGGATTGCCTGATGAATCAGTATATGATTACTTGGAACAAGTAGATTCTGGAACTTATTTATTTGAAAGAGGATGTAAGGTTTTAGGAAAGTATCTAATGGAGCAAGATCTAGAATAATTGGATGCTATGTTTGAAGAATATGATGGTGATTATGATCTCAATGATGTCAGGTGATGGAGGAGTATGGAATTTGAAGAATGTAATGGATTGACAAAACTATGGACATGTTGGCAAAACTAAGGGTATGACTACTCCACCAGTTGTCTCGTTCATAAATAACATGTGGTCACCATGTGGCTATACCACTTGCTTGTTTGTTTGTTGTTTGTCTTTTATCAACAATAAAATATAGTATCTAAAATATTTTACATTTATAGATTAGGATGAAGTCGAACTTGAAGTCCATAAGTGCCTATAAAAAGGCCTTCAACGAGCAAAGGGGATACAAATTGCCTAGAATATACTTGAAACTAAGAAAGAAGTATGAACCTCGGGCCTTCTTAGAGCAAACAATATTCTAGCAATCTAACAGTCTGTAGGCACTCTTTTTCATTGTAAATTTTCTGTTCAATAAACAAAATCTTTTCTTTTTCAAAAAGAAGTGTGTTGCTTCTATATGTTAGGTTGTTGATCTTAGGTATCCTACATAACAAAAGAAATAGCTTCTAAAGTTACGATCTAAGGGAGGAAATGAAATAGATCTGTGTTGAGCTTGATCTAAGGAATGAAAGGCTAAGATCAGCTACCTCTATAAACTAGAAGTTTGCCAACGCCAGAGCCCAACATCGATTATGTTTAGGTAACGGTCAAAATCTTTAGATATTGTTCTTATTTTGGAAGCATAGTAAGCCTAAAATCAAAACATCTTAAACATATAGAACTTTTTTTTTTTTAATGAGTGTTTATCCGCATTTTTATGTTCAAGATCGATTGTTAGATCGTAATCAATTAGTAGTACTAATCACAAACTGTCAACAACGTCGTTATTTTCTACAAAATCTACTAAATCTTTGGGAATGCTAGAGATACAGAATTTACAAGAAAAAGAGTTGATAGAATAACTCAACAATTATATATTATCTACAACAACTAGACTTAATAGCTTAAATAAAAAAATTATAAATAAAATAACAATTTTAAAAAATAATAATTCATTAATTTCCACATCAATGCCGTGTTAGACGAACCACATTATAGAGGTCAATTAAGACAACATAAAAATCGGTGAATCTTGCACCACTAATGAGATTAACTATTTAAAAGTGGCTAGAGAAAAGTCTCTACAAAGAGGCTTAATTTTTAGGTCAATTTAATAGTTTCAAAAAAAAAAGAATTTAAAAAAAAATATATTACTGAAGACTCAAATTTTTTAAAGACCTGATAACATAATATCTTTATTCTCACAATAACCAAAAAAAAAAAAATCATAATATCTTATTTTAATGTTTAGTCTAAGGTCATAGATAACATTCAATCGTTATTTATCTCCAATTATGCTTTGTTTAGGTTAATGCCAAAAGTTTTTCCATAAAATAAGAACGGAAATATGGATGGCCATCGAGCAACCAGGGTGAAATGAGGACAGGTTTGTAGTGCTTTGTTACTGTTTTGAATTAAATTGGGGAGGTGGTAGGGGCAAGGTGGGGGCGATAGGTTTAGTTTTATAGCGTTTAAAATAGCAGTACGTCTAGAAAGTCTCCCCAATTTACTTAAAATTTTATCAATTATCTACATGGCAGCTGTCATGACCCAAACCCGTCCCTATAGGTTTAGCGTCGTAACCGGCCAGTAATCCTTGGATTACCAAATGCCTTTGTACAAAATAACATATAATTAAGGGGCTAGCGGAAGAAACTATACAAAATACAAAGCTTAAAGCAGAAAACAATCTTGCGTCACGATATCTTGACAAAACAGAATGGGACTTAGCCCAATATACAGATAAATAGAAATTTGTTTAGATTTCAATAAAAGAAAACAAAGTCTTAAATTTAGTTCACAAAACTCGACCACTTCTCAAAAAGGGGAACCTCCTCGGGAGGCACTGCTTGGTGCAGACCAGACGAACTCCGAAATCAACTTTGAGCTTGGTCACATGTCCGATCACCTACATACATAAATAATAGATGAGTTGGAGTCAATGAATAATAAAAAATAAAAGGTTTAATGAATGTTGTCCATAAGATATAGAAAATAGAATTTAGTTTATATTAGAAATGGATTCATATTCTTGTTTAGAAATCGTATTCATAAGAAATGGATTGAGAATCATATTCATAATCAAAATTTACAATTAATCATCGTGGTACATCCATTAGCACTAACGAAACAATTAACCCATAAAGGGATGGCCATAAAGGCATACTGATTGGCTTGTGTGCACGGAGATGGTACAATTAGCTCATGAGATATACAATTGGCCCATAAATTGGGCGTATACAAAAGGATCCATAATAGTTGGCTCATGAGATGTACGTTGGCCTATAATTAGGACATAATGAAGCAGACAACAGATGTCATCTGAAGCTAAGGGTGCCACAAATATATTTCAGAAACATTGGACCATAATTCATTCATGCAGGAAATAATATTTTAGAAAACAGATCGTCTTATATCATTCAGAAAATACTTATAATTGAATATATCTTTATAAAGTTATTACTCACTCAGATGGGTCCAATAGCAAAATAGGTTAAGTAGACGGATCAGATAGCTTATGGCGCGTAACCTACACAAACTCATAGCGGATACACATTGAACACACGTGCCATAGATATTAAATTTATTATTCCTTTTCATGATGTGTGGTCCTAGCTCTTATCCCCATTATTATGTCTTAATTAGGGCTTAGGAATGCCTAGAATGCAATGAGGATGCCAAAATGTGCTTTTGAACACTTAGTCAAATTTTCAAAAATAGGCGGTTAAGCAGGCGCAACATCGATTTAGCAAGCGATTTGTAAGGTCTGCAAAAGTACTACTTCCATGATTTTTCCACTTGATGGACACTTGACGGTCACTCAAGCCAAAGACTGAGTAAATAGGGTCTCTGTTCGAGTGCAACTTCCTACGCTGGGGCGGTCTACAAAAGTCTATAAAACTTTTGGAAGCTCTTATTTTATGCTCAAGCGCAACTTCAGTCGCTCGAGTAAAGGGTAAAAAATAAGGGTGGTCGCTCGAGCATAGGTTCTGCCGCTCGAGCCAATCCCCAAACTCTACATAAGTACTGGGAGCTTGCATTCTCTGCTTGAGCGCAAACTCCACGCTCGGCGGAGGGTGAAAATTATGGAATTTCCACATTGTAGTTCTAAGTTCAAAACTCGATTTTAAACCTTCAAAACACATCTTTTTGAGCCAAAACTTAGTAAAACATTGAGAAACTTGTAGTACATGATGAATTATAAACCATTTTGCAAAATCAAGCCCAAAAGCTTTGCCAATTGTACAAAACTAAACTTGAAATGTAAAAAACATAACATGCATGAGTTGACATGAACTTTAACCTTCCAAAACAAGATCAAACAAGGTAAAATGGTATGAAACTTGATGAATTTCCAAAACCAAGCTATAATCAATGCATGCATGTGAGAATTGTTCAAAATCAAACTCTAAATGTAAGGGAATTTGCATGCATGTATGGTTGTCTTCTTAATTCTTCTTCTTTAACTCAATTAGTCTAACTCCCTTGAATTCATGCATGAAACAACCCCATTACATAACTAAAAGGGTGAATTCCTACCTTAAACCTTGAATTCTCAAGTGTAGAAGCTTAATCTTCCAAGTTCTCTCCAATTTGCTTCACTTTTCTAGCAATTCCCCTTAATTGTGCTCAAGTCTCCTTTTCCCCCTCTCTCTCACATTTTGTTGAAGAAGATGATGATCAAATGGATTCTAGAGGCTATATTGATCTTATATAGGCCCATTTAGTTTAGGTTAATAAAGTAGGATTAAGTTAAGTCATGCTAACTTATTTAATCTAATTTATTCTAATTATTTGGTTCCGAATCGAATTCCAATTACACCTACCATAACGTTCTAAAAATTTCAAACAACATATAAACCAAGTCAATTTGTGATCAAATGTCAATAAGGCCTTCAATTTGCAAAATAGAATAGAAACACAGACAGATATTTCTACCACAGACAAATACAAACACAAATAACACAATTCACATGCAATTAACTCATAATTTCCTCTTAATTACATATTAGGCATTCTTAATCAAAGATTAAAGAAAATTACAGGTCGGGGTTATTACAGCAGCTCACCTTAATGTGGAGGCTATTTTCATTTAAAAGAAAAAATATATATACAATAACCCAACCTTAACATAATTCAATTAATTAAGTTATCAATCTATATTACTGATATAGAGAGAATAAATTCATATGAATCTAAATAAATGATTATTAATAAAACTCACGTACATAATAAAAAAAGAAAGAAAAACCTCACATAATTAAGTTATCAAAATTAGGTTATCAATATGTATTATCGATTTCAAAAG
Organism: Camellia lanceoleosa; assembly: GCA_025200525.1. Classification (NCBI taxonomy): domain Eukaryota; kingdom Viridiplantae; phylum Streptophyta; class Magnoliopsida; order Ericales; family Theaceae; genus Camellia; species Camellia lanceoleosa. Next base: position 91,646,272 of record CM045761.1, read on the forward strand.
CCGCACATAAATAAGTGATTATTAAGAAAATATTGAAGAACAAATTTGTATGGATCTACCAAAACTTAGAAATAGTTATTTTTCTTAAACAAGAATTAATTATAGAACTGGATACAATTTTCTCACATGTGTTGAGATTCACAAAAAGATGGAACCCAACCCATGTAAAGGGTTGTGTTGGATATCGTGATCGAACTATGTGTTCTAAGACTTTTTTTAGAACTTGTGCTAAAACCCTAAGTTGCAAAGTTGTGTAAAAAAAAAATAATAATTTACGAAAAGAATAAATCCATCTTTAAATATCAAAAATTTTTTTTTTTTTTTTTGTCTTTTCTTTTGATTAAAAAATCAATGAACCTGTATCAAGGTATCTGATTTAATTTGTTTATCTGAGTTTCCAAAAAAAAAAAAAATTCTAAAAAATCTAAAATATTTCATAAATTAGTTTGGTAAAATAAATTTAAAAAAACTCATTATTTTTATATGATTTTCCCTTTTTTGTTAAAAAATAATTTTTAAAATTTTTAAAATGTGTTTTTTAGTTTTTTTTTTTTTTTGTCACTAGTTTCTAATTTTTGGGGAAAAAAATAGAACATAAATTCTAAAATTTCAACCAAATAGAATTATGTACATATATATGTATTTGGAGCACATATTTATTTTATTTTACTCGCATCTTATGAGTTCTGGGATCATAGAAATAAGATCTGCTCTAAATGGAGCAGAATTATTACCTGCATCTTATGCAGGATCCTCATTCGGATTAGCTAGCAATGCTGAATTAATTGAATTTGAAGAAATTCAAGAAAAACTGGATAAATGGACCATCCCTAAGGTGGCTATAGGAAATATTTATAAAATCGGAACTTTTGATTTTAAAAAACCATAATTAAAACCATAGAATCAAATATTCGTCTGAAGCATGATGATGAAAGTCATAATCTTTTCAAAGTCGTAGATTTATTACCATATTATAAAAAATATGTTTATATTCATATTGGGCTTGTGCAAATAGCTTTGAAGCCTATGACTCTTTTAGAAAAAAAAACAAATACTTGTTTGACCCTCAGTCTTAGAGATGGGAGATGTTTAGACTGGCATGACTCTCTTATGGGAATGGTTGAGACAAATTTATCTCAAGGACCTGTATGTTTTGATGTTTATCTGCATCTTACTATAGCCCTTGAAGACGCTAACATTTTAGATGTGTTAAATGTTGGAATTCTTAGTAAGAGAAACTAGACCTATATCCTTAATATATAGGATTTATTTTAAAGTTCTTAGTACCCATTCTCTATATGTTAGAAAAAAAGAGTGCTATCGGAGAAACTGTTTTACTTGAAACAAATATGTATGTTTCAAATTTTAATTCCTAGAAAAATAAAATGGAATCAAATTGAATTTCCCCAGCATTGGAAACTCCAACAGGTAGTTTCACCAACCCCAATTCTTCACCATGACATTGAAGATGTTGTTCAGAATAAAGATTGTGATATTTATCTGTCTTTCAGAAAACCTAGGCCTCAAATTCTAGGAAGAAGTACATCCAGTGCTAGCATACCTAGAAGTTTACTAGATGAGGTTGATTTACCTCAAACATCACGAAATTTTGTATCTTCGCAAGATCTGAATGAATCCTTTGTTAGAAGTCTCCATATATTTGAAAATAGGATCCCACATGGGGTTTATACAATAGAAAGGCCAGTTCTAGTATCGGAACATAGTAAAAGCCCTACGCCTAGTGAAATGAATTTTCAAATATAAATTTTTATGGATTTTTCTAAAGAAAGTGAAACTTGTAGAATGATTAATCAGGAATTTCAGAATCCCCAATATCAACAATTTAGAGAATTGTATTTCACAAGATATACCAAAAATCATCAACAACTTTATAAAAATCAGTATTATTTCCATCTTAATGCTTATCAAAAGATCATTCCTTTTATTGAATGGTTTCATGAATTTGTTGCTATCATAGAAATTCTTCCAGAAGCTAACATCAATACTTTGGATAATTTTTATATGACCTGGACTACTATTGAAGGCGAACCTTTTCATCTCTTCACCCTCCTACTAAATCCGTTGAAGTAGTATCCAATAATAGTACCAATTCAAAAACCCTTTCTATTTCACCTATGACCTAATTCAAGATGATCTTTCACATATTCTTCAATTTGAAAACCTTGTAGAACCGAGCAAGATTCTATCAATAAAACTTACTTTACACATGATAAACAAGATTATTCTAAATTAGGGCATGATCAGTATTATTACCCTCATCCTACTCCTTAGGATATTCTTTATGAAGAAGACTTTCTCCATGATCAAAAATCTTATCATGGTAAAAGTATTTATTTCTGGAATATTGATGGTAAATCTGAATATCAAATTTTGTAACAGTGCATGAAATGCACATGTACAGTTCTGTTTGTCGTCAGAATGGCAACAATAATAGCCAAATCGCTCGCTTCATTACCCTTTGGTTTCACTGGTATCCTTACATAATGGTGGGATCTTTCACATATTCTTCAATTTCAGAAAACCTTCTAGAACCAGAGCAAGATTCTATCAATAAAACTTACTTTACTCATGATAAACAAGCTTATTCTAAATTAGGGCCTGATCGGTATTATTACCCTCATCCTACTCCTTAGGATATTCTTTATGAAGAAGACTTTCTCCATGATCAAAAATCTTATCATGGTAAAAGTATTTATTTCTGGAATATTGATGGTAAATCTGAATATCAAATTTTGTAACAGTGCATGAAATGCACATGTACAGTTCTGTTTGTCGCCAGAATGGCAACACTAATAGCCAAATCGCTCGCTTCATTACCACTGGTTTCACTGGTATCCTTACATAATGGTGGGATAATTTCCCACACCAGCTCAATAGATAGAAATATTACAATCTGTTAAACAAGAAACTAATCCTTTGACTAATACCTCGCAGCAGGTTGAGGATGCAGTATATACTCTTTCTCAAACCATTTTAATGCATTTTATGGGGCCAAGAGTTGTCACTTCTGACCATGGTTGAACTCTCCTCCAAAATCTTTGTTGCCCTTCTCTTACGTACTTTCGTTGGTATGCAGATGTCTTTCTTATGAAAGTCATGCAACATATTGATGCTAATAGCGAGCACTAGAAAGCCAGGTTTATTGATGGCCTAGCAACATTATTTGCCCAAAAAATTTGTAAGAAACTTAAGGATCAAAATCATTTATTACAATTATACTTATGGCCAACTCATAGCCATAATTATCGAAGAAGGTTTATTTCTTTGCAATGATCTTAAATTACAATATCAAATGAAAAGAGAAAACTTAATAGACATAAATAAATTAGGTGAATTTTATGACCAATTTGCCTATGAGATCAAAATTCCTTACCCGAAGAAAAATAAAAGAATATAAATTCAATTATAAAAAGAAAAAGAAGTATTATCATAAAAAAAAATCTTCAAATCAGTATACCAAAGGCAAGCAAGCCACTATTTATGCAAAAACATCTTTCCAAAAGAAAGATAAGACCTCAGAAAATGTTACAAGTGTGATAAAATTGGCCACTATGCTAACAAATGCAGAACTAAGCAAAAAATTTAAAAACAAAAAATTAAATATTGATGAAGGCTTAAAAGCTCAACTTTATAAGCTTATGATAAATTCTTCTAATTCGGAACACATTTATGGCCAAGATAGTGATAATTTGGCAGAATTATATTCTGATAGTGATACCTCTTCTGAAGAAGAACCTGAACAAGGTAGTTGCAGTAATGGTTGTTGTAATATTAATAACATCAGTGTTGAATCTAATTACTGAAGGCTATTGTTGAAATGAATGGACTATCAACTAGCACCAGTATAAATGTTCTTACTGATGAACAAAAATTTGTAATAGATCTAATTGATCAAATCAAAGATCCAGAACTAAAACTTAAAATGCTTGAAGTATGTTATCATAAAACACAAGAGAATTCTTCCGAAGATAATATGCAACCCACTTATTATTTTCTTAAGGAGGTAGTCCAACTCTGAGACCCCTAAATTTTGTAAATCCTAGTAAGCCCCTTACTTTTGAATTATTATAATAAAAGCCCTTAGTTCCCTGTTTATTCGCAAAATTAAAAACGTATCACAGATGAACCCGTACAAACCTTGATTTAACCCAGAACTTAGAAATCATTTCTAATACGCTAATACTGATTAATTGAATCCCTAAATATGGAATTACCATTTAAAAACCCTAGGTTTTCTCAGTTTGTATAGCGTTTTGATCGCCTTTTTATTCAAAACAAGAAATCCAAACCGAATTAGATTCTCTAACCCCAATTTAATTCTACACTAAAATAAATGTCCCAATTCATAAATTAAACCCAAAGCCCTCACATTTTTATTAGATCACAAATTGACCCCAAACAAGTACCATTATATATATATATATACACTTGTACCCTAAAATCTATTTTATACGCTATATTTTACAATTTCCAACATTTATACACAAGAAGAAAAAAAAACAAAAAAAAAAAAGGTCCCTCAAATCACCATCATGTGGCCAGCCTATACATATATAGATGCAATGAGTGCACTTTTTGAGACATACTTGCATAAATTAAGGAAAATCTTTGACCTAGGTACAAACTTATATTTATAAATGTGAATATGCATTGTACTTGTAATAGGATGGTTTGATTAAGATAAAACCCTAACAAGATCATGCTTAGGTGCTCAATTAAGGCCTCTAATCATCCACTATTCCATTGAATTCAAACTAAATCCAAAATATCCAATCTAATTCCAACTAATGGGCATTTTGGATATTTTGCACTAATTTTATTATAAAAACAACCCTCCCTTAACATTTTACATACCAAAACACACACACACACAAACACTTCATTCGGCTGAGAAGGAGAGAAGAGAAGAGAGTGAGCTTGGTGGAGAAAGAAGAGAAAGGAAAAGTCTTGCAAGCTAACCAACCAAGCCTCAAGTAAGCCACATCACAACTCTCTCTTTTATTTTTATTTTTCAAATACATGCTATAAGAGATTTAAAACCACATTTTCAAAGTTGATGAATTGGGCTTTAAACCTTCTTCTATTCATATTTTCTCTTAATAGATGCAAAGCTACCTTTTCCTTTCCATATCTCACATTATTTCCAAAGTCATACCACCACTCTAAAAATTGGAGTTATTGACACATTATTTAGTATGTTTTCATCACAAAATAAGTGAAAAATTTCCCTTAGTTGGCCTCTTTTCTCACCAATCTTTTTATTTTGAGTATTGTGCATGAAAAACCTGTTTTACAGCCAACTTTTGAAAATTCTATAAAAATGTAAAAAATATCCTAGACTTTGGTTTTATGTCAAAATCTTTCTCAAGGAGTTTGTAGACTCGACTTTCTTCGCGCACCCCCCTTTCAAAGAGGGCGCGAATTGGTCCTACAGTTCGGACTCTTGTCACGGTTCTGAATCTAATCTCACCAAGTGCAATGTGAGACTGATAAACACTAAAGAGTCCTATAGCGGTCCCGGGTTTAACCCTTGTTGTATAGTGGTCCGGACATGTGTCCGTGGATGTTGGTAATTGAGTATTGTCTTATTTACGTCCTTTCTTGCTTTGTTTTTGAGTTACAGGATGTGTTGGGCAGGTTTGTCACAGGTTGGTTAAGCTTAAGAACCAAGTCTAGTTGCCCAGGTTTTGACTGGTCCGCTCGAGCGGACATGTTTACGCTCGAGCGGATGGGTTGTTGTTGCTTGTACGCTCGAGCGGAGTTTTTGGCGCTCGAGCGGAGAATGCACCCTTCGATTTCGTGCACCGCAAAACTTCGCAAGTGTGGTTTATGCGCTTGGCGGGTCTTTGTCTTCGGCGCCTGATATATTTTGGTGAGAGTTACGGGAAGGGAACTGCGCTCAGCGGCTGGGATCTACGCCGGCGGACGAACTTTGTGTCTGTGTCTTGGAGCTCGAGCGGACAAGGTTGCGCTCGAGCGGAACCCGTTTTATGTGTCTTTACGCTCGAGCGGAGTGTCTTACGCTCGAGCGGACCTGTCGTATAACTGAGTGGGGCTGGGCATTTTAAATCACTTTTTGACTTATCTTCTTTCTCCTACTTTACCAAAACGCCATTTTTAGAGCTTCTCACTCAAAAACCATAACTTCTCTCTAAGTATTGATCTAGCTAGAGTGTGTTGTTCACCTTTTGTCTTCACAAGAAGGGTGTTGATCGTCAAGGGCGTCATTTTGATCCGAATAGTTTGGTGTTTGGAGCATTTTGGTTTTGGGTCCTTCTCCTTTGGAGCTCATCTTTTGAGGTAGGGACATCCTACTCCTCTTTATGAGTCTTGTCTTTAAATTTTAGCATTTTGATATGTTGGTAGTTGTTGTGTAAATTTTGGAAAACTTTGGGCCATTGTGTAATTTTATAAAAGTTTGGGGTTTTGTCTATAATAAACCTAGAAGCATGTTTGGTATAGAAACATGGAATTAATGTTGAAACATTACTGAAATTGGAACCTAAGGGTTGTTATGTTATGAATTATAACGATGGATAGAATACATTGATTTTATGTATTGTTGTGTGATGTGTATAATTGTTGTTTATATACATTGTGTTGTGTTGGAGGAGATAGGGGATGTACTCCGCGGTTTAGGGGAAGATAGGGGATGGACCTCTAAACCGGATGTTATTGGGAGGAGATAGGGGATGAACTCCGTAGATAGAGCATGTATGCTTATCTAGAAATGTATTGACAGTGCGTATATGCTTGTCTTTGGAAATATGAATATATTGTTATGTTTATATTGGTGGAGGTGAATTGTGTTGGCATGAGTGCTTGTCTGTTGTGAGATGTTTGAGCCAAGGTTATGATATGGCAAGTGAAAAGGAAATATAGACTTAAACGTCTTGGAATTGTATTATGTTATGAAAGAATGTAAAAGAGTTGGCCATCTATCAACTGTTAATCTTTTAGTCATTATTCATAACTGGTTTAGTATTTTTCTACTGGGCTGTGGCTCACCCTATATGGGAACATCATTTCCAGGTACAAGTAGTATGCCACCTCCAAGGACTTAGCTTGGAAGGCTAGTGGCGGACGGACTTTTTGGTTGTCTTTCCTTTTGTAACATTACATGTAAATTCAAGCCAAGGGCTTAATGTGTAAATGAGTTAGCACTCTACTTTCTTGTAACCAAGTGTTAACTTGGAAAGCTGTAAGCCCTTAGGGCATTTGCTTTTGTTGTTAACATGTAATACTATTTGTAATAGAACTCTGCTGAATGGAAGGACGTGGATCTTTTATATATCATGGCATGTCAATATTGTTGGGTTTAATGTCATTATTTGCGAGGGCGTTACAACTTGGTATCAGAGCGTACCGGGTTCGAATACTTTGGGTACGTGGGAAGTGATTAGGATCACAATGGGTTTGTCTCGCTTGATAGAGACTTAGGTGTACTGTTATATGTTTATGTGATAACATGCCTATGTGATTATTTGGGTATGGGATTTAGTTTCTAGGATGTTGACTGGGTCTTTGGGTTTCTGGGAGTCTTGTTGGAAAGGCACTTGATCAATGCCGTTTCTAACCGGTACTCTAGTAACGCCTTGGGACTATCATCATCCGGAAATGAAATTCGTAAGTGCTATGTGTGTTTATGTGCTTATGTGGAATGAATTACAGTTATCCATGCATTAGGGCGTGAGTGTTTAGTTTTGGCACGTTTATAAATGTGCTAACGTTACATGTTACCTTTATTAGGATGTCGGGGCGAGCAAGAGGTGGTAGCGTGGTAGGCCTAGGAGGCGAGAAGTGCCATTCTGGGATGAGGTTCGCGATTCAGGAGGGTTGGTCAGCCAATGTGGCCGAGCAGTGGGTCGGCGAGCTATGGGTGCCTTGGCCGGAGATAGCAGGGCGTTGGGTATTCTCGGAGGCGAAATCGAGCAACCGAGGCGGGACCTTCTTTCTTGAAGAGGGAGTTCTTAGGTCTAACGGAGGAGTTTGTTGGAGATCCTAAGGAGCCATTGAAGGCGACGAGTGGCTAGAACAAATGAGTAAACCGTTCAAATGCTAGGCATTGAGGACGGAGCATTGAAAGTGACCTTGGCATCCTTCGGTGAAGGAGATCTTGGTCAATGGTGGAAGTATGAGAAAGTTCGTGTGGGTGGTACTTGGGAGGCGTTTGTGAATACTTTCAGAGAGGTTTTATCCTTGATGGCTAGAGAGGCGAGGATCGGTTTACCAAGCTTAAGCGGGAGGGTTTGTGCGTGGCGAGTTTGAGGCTACATTTACTAGCTTGTCGGTTTGCACTGAACTTGTGGCGACAGAGGCGCCGTTGCTACTCTGAGTTTGAGCGGAAGTTGAGGTGGGACCTCAAGTTGAAAGTTAGTGGACCTTACATTAGTCTGAGGCATTTGGTGGATCTTTGCGGCTCATATGGGGTGATGATGCAGGAGGAGAAGAGGAGAAACATGGGGGCTCCAAGAGGGGCCAAGAGGAGGAGTGATGGCGGGAGGCGGAGGGGTTATAACCCTCGGCCGTCCCGAGTGGTTGGCGGTCGACTTTCCCAATCTGAGTGTAGGCTCGGGAGGCGATCGGGGAGAGTTCACTGCTACAAGTGTGGCGGCCGGGTCACAAGGCTTGATTTGCCCTTGAAGGCGAGGTCGGAGCCTTCTTCGTCGGCTAGGCATGAGCCAGAGTTCGGGTAGGGGCCAGCCCTTGTCGTGTTACCAGTGTGGACAGCCGGGCACATGAAGAGGTATTGCCCACGGTTGAGTGCCACTTCAGGCGTCTGGTTCTAGACAGACGCAGGATTCAACCAGCTCGATCTGTCGCGGGCCTCGAGGCCAATCCGGGGCTTCGTCGTCCCGGTCGGTCTGTGATCCTATGCTCGAGAGGCGGCAGGTGGATCGAGGGCCTCTGGTAGCGTGTATCTTGATTACAGAGGACCTAATCTGGCTCCATCGGTAGTGAGAGGTACCTTTTGTTTTGCAATTCGGTTGCTAGTGTGTTGATTGATCTGGGTCGTCTCATTCTTTTGTATCTGCTACATTTGCATCGTGTTGGAATTGGAGTTAGCGTGTTGGCATCTCCTATTTGTGTAGTGTCACCTATTGGGGGTGAGTTGATTTTGAAACAGGTGTAGAGGTTGTGACATAGAAGTTGACGATCATAGGCTTAGTTCCTTTTTGTAGTTATGCCCATGAAGGGCTTTGATGTTATTTTGGGCATGGTGGTTATCGTCATACCGAGTGTTATTGATTGCTACCGCCAGAGGGTTACTTGTTGTACCGTGAGCGAGTGTTTTCATTTCTTGGGAGACCGGGTTGGTAGTATTGTGCCACGGTATGGTCCATGAGGGAAATGAGCTTAGTGGTCTACTTGCTAGCTTTGAGAGTGGTGAGTGTGATGAGACTCAGATTGTGTTGCCAAGAGTAGTTTGTGAGTACTCGGATGTCTTTCGAGGACCTTGTCGATTTGCCACCTCACCGAGCGATTAAGTTCTCTATCGCTTTAGTGTCCAAGACGCCCGATTTCTATGGCACCTTACCGTTTTGCTCGGCGAAGTTGGTTGAGTGGAAAGTTCAACCCCAGGGACTGCTAGATAAGGGTTTTGTACGCCCTAGTGTTTCACCGTGGGGAGCACCGGCACTCTTTGCTAAAAAGAAAGGTGGTGCCTTGAGATTGTGTATTGACTAGAAAGTTGAATCGGCTCTGATCAAGAATAAGTACCCTATGCCCGTATAGATGATTTGTTTGACCGGTTGAAGGGTTCGTTGTTTCTCTAAGATAGATTTGAGATCGGGTTACCACCGGTTAAAGTCGAGGAGGAGGATATTCCAAAGACGGCATTAAAATGCAGCGGTATGGCCATTATGAATTCTAGTAATGCCATTTGGGCTTACTGCTTCCGGCGATCTTTATGGACTTGATGAACCGGATCTTAGAATTCTTGGATCGTTTGTAGTCGTGTTCGTAGACGACATTCTTATCTATTCACCTTCAGAGGAGGAGCACGAGGAGCACTTGAGAGTGGTGCTTGAGTTACTTAGAGCCCATAAGCTGTATGCTAAGTTCGGGAAGTGTGAGTTTTGGCTAGAAGAGGTGAAGTTCTTAGGCCATGTGGTTTCTGGGGAAGGGGTGTCTGTTGATACATCCAAGATTGAGGCAAAGGCAAGATTGGGCCTGACCTAAGAGTGTGTTTGAGATTCGCATTTTAGGATTAGTAGGTATTACCGTCGGTTTGTGAAAGATTTCTCGAGTTAGCTTCACTGTTGACTAGATTGACTCGGAGAGTCACTTTGTATGGGGTGAGACTTGTGAGAAGTCGTTTGAATTGAAGGTTAGATTGACCACCTCCGTCTTGATTATTCCGGAGAGGATTGGGTTATGCACTATTGTGATGCCTCACGAGAGGGTTTGGGTTGTGTGTTAATGCAAGAGGGGAAAGTAGTAGCCTATGGCTCACGCCTTGAAAATTCACGAGAAGAATTACCCCACGATGATCTAGAATTAGCGGTTGTGATCTTTGCCTTAAAAACTGGAGGCACTACCTTTACGGTGAGAGATTCGAGGTGTTCTCGGATCATAAGAGTCTCAATATCTGTTTCACGTAAAGACTTGAACTTGAGGCAGGAGGTGGATGGAGTTTATTGAGGATTACGACTTCGAGTTGCATTATCATCCCGAAAGGCCAATGTTGTGGCCGATGCCCTTAGCGTAAAAAATCCGTTAGTAATGTAGCTTGTATAGCTATCCGGAGTGGGGATGTTGGGGCAATTGGAGAATTTGATTTGCTTCGCTTAATCCGGAAGCCGCCCTTGTTTTTCGTTGTTGCGCAACCTACACTAGTGACTAGAGTGTTAGAGGCACAGAGGTGACCTTGAGGTAGAATCACTCAGAGAAGATCTCCAATGGGAAGGTTGAGAAGGGTTTGACGGTGTATCCCGACCGAGTGTGAGATACCGAGACCGCTTGCTTGTACCGAGGCTTGCCGAGAGGAGGTACTCAGAGTTTCATCATTCGCGCTTTGCGGTGCATCCGGAGGTACTAAGATGTATCGGGATTTGGGTCGCCAGCTTTGGTGGCGGGGTATGAAGAGAGATGTGGCGATTTGGTTCTAAGTGCCTTACTTGTCGCCAAGTGAAGGCCGAGCATCGAGGCCGGGTTTGTTACAACCCTTGCCTATTGCCGAGTGGAAGTGGGAGCATGTCACTATGGACTTCGTTGTAGGTCTTCCGAGGACTCGGCCGGGTAGTGACGCTTATTTGGGTGGTTGTAGACCGTTGACCAAGTCGGCGATTTCATTCCGATGCGCAGAGATTCATGAGATCATCTTGCCGACTTATATATTCGGACATAGTAAGGTTGCACGGGTCCCAAAGGACGATTGTCTCGAGATAGAGATCCTCGCTTTATCGCTAGGTTGTGGCGTAGTTTGCAGAGTGCTTTAGGTACTAAGTTGACCTTTAGTACTGACTTATCATCCTCGGGACCGATGGGCGATGGGCACTATCTCAGATCCTTGAGGATATGCTTCGAGGTTGTGTCCTTGATTTCATGGGGACGTGGAGAGGCACTTACTGTTGGTAGAGTTTGCCTACAACAACAGTTTCGATCTAGTATCGGTATGGCACCGTTTGAGGCCTTGTATGGCCGACCTTGTAGGTCTCCGCTTGTTGGGCCGAGGTGGGTGACACACCTTGTTGGGTCCGAGTTGGTTAGGGAGACGACGGAGAAAGTTGAGCTTATCCGTAGGAGGCTTGTTACACCAGTCGTCGAAGTCCTATCTTGACCGTAGGAGGAGACCGTTGAGTTTGAGGTGGGTGATCACGTCTTTTCAAGATATCACCTAGGCGGGGTTTGTTGAGATTTGGGAAGAGGGAAGTTATCCCTCGGTTTATTGGTCCTTTTGAGATCCTTGACAGGGTTGTCGGGGTGGCTTATCGTTTCGCTTTGCCCCCACAGTTGGGCGGAGTTCATGACGTGTTTCATGTGAGTATGCTTCGGAAGTATGAGCCGGATCCATCACACGTGTTGGATTGGACCGACTTGGAGGTAGATGAGGATGCCTCGTATGAGGAGAGACCGGTTCAGGTCTTGGATAGGCGGGATCAAATCCTGCGTGGCAAGACCATCCCTTTGGTTAAGGTTTTGTGGAAACATCACGGAGTGGAGGAGGCCACTTGGGAACGTGAGTTGGGAGTCTGCGAGAAATATCCGGACTTATTTGTTGATGTGTAATCAAGTGTTGCAATTGTGTAATTGTAATGAACTTTAAGAACATTTGAAATATCTTAAGTTGTAAAACATGGTGCGTGTTTTAGTTAATGTAAATGTTGTAGAACTTGCCTTGTTATGGGAGTTGATTATAATATTGCATATGTTGGCCATATTATAGAAATGGAATTGTATCATGATTATTGCATATGATATGAATTATAAACCATCTATGTGGGAAATGGTTGAAATGGAAAGAAAATGCATGTTGAAATGTATATATTGTTAAATGCCTCTTGATGAGAGATGGAATGACCGGTAATGGGTCGAATTGTGTAATGTTGTGGTATAACATTGTTTAAAGGAGAGGAAAACTTGCCTTTCAAAACTTGTTTTTAATTTCGGGGACGAAATTCTTTAAGGGGGGGAGGTTATAGCGGTCCCGGGTTTACCCCTTGTTGTATAGTGGTCCGGACATGTGTCCGTGGATGTTGGTAATTGAGTATTGTCTTATTTACGTCCTTTCTTGCTTTGTTTTTGAGTTACAGGATGTGTTGGGCAGGTTTGTCACAGGTTGGTTAAGCTTAAGAACCAAGTCTAGTTGCCTGTGTTTGATCGTCCGCCGAGCGACATGTTTACGCTCGAGCGGATGGGTTGTTGTTGCTTGTACGCCGGCGAGTTTTGGCGCCGAGCGAGAATGCACCCTTTCAGTATTTCGTGCACCTGCAAAACTTCTGCAAGTGTGGTTTATGCGCCGAAGGGTCTTTAGCGCCGGCGCATGATGTTTTTGGTGAGAGTTCTGGGAGGGGGAGACCTGCGCTCGAGCGGGCTGGGATCTACGCTCGAGCGGATAACTTTGTGTTCATGTCTTGGAGCTCGAGCGACAAGGTTGCACTCGAGCGGAACCCGTTTATGTGTCTTTACGCCGGCGGAGTGTCTTACGCCGAGCGGACTGTCAGATAACCGAAAGTGGGCATTTTAAATCACTTTTGACTTATCTTCTTTCTCCTACTTTACCAAAACGCCATTTTAGAGCTTCTCACCAAAAACCATAACTTCTCTCTAAGTATTGATCTAGCTAGAGTGTGTTGTTCACCTTTTGTCTTCACAAGAAGGGTGTTGATCGTCAAGCGCGTCATTTTGATCCGAATAGTTTGGTGTTTGGAGCATTTTGGTTTTGGGTCCTTCTCCTTTGGAGCTCATCTTTTGAGGTAGGGACATCCTACTCCTCTTTATGAGTCTTGTCTTTAAATTTTAGCATTTTGATATGTTGGTAGTTGTTGTGTAAATTTTGGAAAACTTTGGGCCATTGTGTAATTTTATAAAAGTTTGGGGTTTTGTCTATAATAAACCTAGAAGCATGTTTGGTATAGAAACATGGAATTAATGTTGAAACATTAGTGAAATTGGAACCTAAGGGTTGTTATGTTATGAATTATAACGATGGATAGAATACATTGATTTTATGTATTGTTGTGTGATGTGTATAATTGTTGTTTATATACATTGTGTTGTGTTGGAGGAGATAGGGATGTACTCATGGTTTAGGGAAGATAGGGATGGACCTCTAAACCGGATGTTATTGGGAGGAGATAGGATGAACTCAGAGATAGAGCATGTATGCTTATCTAGAAATGTATTGACAGAGCGTATATGCTTGTCTTTGGAAGTATGAATATGACTGTTATGTTTATATTTGTTGAAGTGAAATGTGTTGGCATGAGTGCTTGTCTCATGTGAGATGTTTGAGCCAAGGTTATGATATGGCAAGTGAAAAGGAAATATAGACTTAAACGTCTTGGAATTGTATTATGTTATGAAAGAATGTAAAAGAGTTGGCCATCTATCAACTGTTAATCTTTTAGTCATTATTCATAACTGGTTTAGTATTTTTCTACTGGGATGTGGCTCACCCTATATGGGAACATCATTTCCAGGTACAAGTAGTATGCCACCTCCAAGGACTTAGCTTGGAAGGCTAGTGGCGGACGGACTTTTTGGTTGTCTTTCCTTTTGTAACATTACATGTAAATTCAAGCCAAGGGCTTAATGTGTAAATGAGTTAGCACTCTACTTTCTTGTAACCAAGTGTTAACTTGAAAGTCAGAAGCCCTTAGGGCATTTGCTTTTGTTGTTAACATGTAATACTATTTGTAATAGAACTCTGCTGAATGGAAGGACGTGGATCTTTTATATATCATGGCATGTCAATATTGTTGGGTTTAATGTCATTATTTGCGAGGGCGTTACAAGTCCAATCTGACAAATCATTTTGGAAAATCAGATTTTTAAATCAAATAATGCCAAATTGCACTACTTTGCCAGATTACAGAGTAGCCACCTAAATATTTTATTTTAGGAAACTTAGGAAACCCTGACTCATGCCAAAGGCCACGTGTCCGTCATCACCAAAGTTGCCTCGGCTCGGGAACTTGGGTACGAGAGGGGAAGGTCCTGAAATGAGCACCCCCAATCGCCCGATCAAAGATCGGCCTTTACTAAGCATGATATGTTGTTTTATAAACATATGTGTTCTTATTCCGGTTATTAGCTAACTTTACTATGTGACGCACACAAAGCAAGTATAGACTAAAATCGCAAGATTTGGAACAGCTCAGTTCATGTTTGTTTTCGAAAATGGTTTGAAAGTGCCACTCACAAGTGGGCTAAAGCACGGATTTGCCACCCTCAAGTGGGCTTAAAACATGATTTGCCACTTTGCAAAGTGGGCTTAAAACTCACATTTATTGAATTGTTCCAATTCAAGCAACAAAGCCTTCATCCACAGGCATTCATGCAGTTAATCACATAAGCAAATAACATCATGGCAAGCATGCTAAAACATGGCATTATGGCAATCACACTCATGCAAGGTATGCTAAAGTATAAAAGCTTACCGAGTACTCTAAGCCAAAACAAAAGCTAGTTAGCAATATGTATGATCCTAACTATACAAAATGCCTAATACAACACATGCAATAATGCAACTAATAGGCTCGGCTATCTAAGATTGCATATGAATGCAACAATTTGACACACGTATTCAAATAAGTATTGAAATACAATGCAGTTTGAATGATGTACCGAGCCTCAGTTCATGCAAGACAAATGAATGGATGCAAACATGCAAGCATAAGGTATGCTAAACACAACGTGCCCTAATCTAACTATCGAAAGTGGATAAATAAAAGGGAGAAAGACGTGGGGTTGGAAGACATGCACACACGCACGCACACTTATTACAACATTGCACTCTCGCGAAAGAGGGTCCGAATCAATAAGCTAACTAGCTATGCTAAGCTAAGCAACTTATTACAAATTAACTAATTAACTAACTTAGGAAATTAATTATTACAAAATTGAATAACTAGCTATGCTAAGCTAATTAAAGTATTACAGACCAAATTAAACAAATTAATTACAACACATGTAATAACTAGCTAATAAAGCAATAAAGTGGCCTCGTAAGCGAGGGAGACGTGCATGCTCATTCAGCTCCCTCTCAAAAATCCACCGCCTTACCTTTGGATGCCTCTATTTGCACTTTGCTTTGATCTCTGAACATTGCACCAATTTCTAGGTACCGCTTTCTAACACAGAACATTTTGAACAACTTTTCACTTTGGTGGCGATCGAACTCTGTAGGTGGCTAGCTGCCATTACACAGTTTGGGTCGGCCGCTATTTGTGGTTGTCGGCCACCACTTCCTTGGAATTCTCTTTTTTGCTGCAATGGAGAGCAAATAGAGGCAAAGCAGTGTATTCTTCAAGGAATGTGTGTACTGCCACCTCCTTATCATTTCTCAAGCTCAAAGGAGTATGGCACTTAGCTCACAAGCCACCAATCAAGCATTTTCATGCATGATGGCCAAAGAACCAAGCTTGTACAAGCTTAGTGAATACACACATAAGACTCAAAGTGCCACCACCCTATCATGCATGATCAAGGGTGACAACGACCAAGAAATGTGACACGTTTCATCACTTTGAGTACGAAACGACCCACACTTCTTTGTGTTTGGATTAACGTCCGATCCAAACACATGCAATGCAACACGAATGCTTATCTTGTTCATGTTTTACTTTGCTCATTTTGTTTACACATTTTACATTACCGATTCATCCTTTAACCGATTAAGTCCAATGTGAAAGTCCTCTAATTGGAGAAGGATCAACCAAGGATGGTTTAAGACATGAGAGAGCTCGTGCCTTTGGCTAGGAGGAACCCTCAAAAGAGAGTTAAATCCATTGAGCATAAGCTTTATCTCAAGCTTAAACGCAACCCTAAGGCCAACCAACCCTCAAAGCAAATTAAAAGTGAAGAAATGAGGGAGGTTGCAGAATTTCAGTGCTGAAGTGGCATGACAAATAATGCTAAAACATGCAAGCAACACATGCACAACATGTTAAGGGCCAAAAGCATAAAACTAGTGAAGAGCATTACACTAGAGGCATGCATTATCAAGCTCAAATGACTAAACCAACTCTAGACAGAGCTTAAACATGCCAAAACAATGGTCTAAACATGCTGAGATAGAAGCTCAAAAGGCAACAAAATCATGCGCACATGTTGGCTCGCAAGCAAGGCATAACGCACAACTCTCAAAAGCAATGAAAGAATGGTATATGTGAAAGTGTGACAGAGGTGTATGCACTGAAATTACATACTAAAGGATGCTATGGCATGCAAACAACACAAGCAAAGGATGTTAGAGGCCTTGAAACACAAAGCTAGCGTGGCCAACTACACTATGGCTATACAAGCAAAGCATATATGACCAAGACCACCCAAAACAGAGTTAAAGCATGCTAAACCAGTAGCAAAAATGTGCTGGAGTTATGCTAACACAAGCTAGAATGATAAACTAACTCATTAGGCATGCTAGGCTAGTCAGCATGATTACACTACAAGTGCAAGAAGCAAACAAGAAGTGATCCAACCAGCCAAAAACAGAGCTAAAGCAGGTCAAAATACAGCCCAAATCATGCTTGAACTAAGCCACAAAAAGTTAGAAATACTTGCACATATGTTAAGCCATTAATACATGCAAACAAGATACAAAGAGGGGAGGCCACCCCCTCCTATTTTGGACCTCAAAACCAACTTTCTACCACTGAAATTACCCTGGAATTCAGTGGTTAAAAGGCCAAGAAAATATTTTTTTAAAAGCTTTAAAAGATGGCACAAAGCTTAGCAAACAAGCTACAAAAGAGGGTGAATCACCCCTAACTCCAAAAAGGCCTTAAACCATCATTTTTAAACATTAAAAAACAAAGGTTTTTGTAGTTGAAAAGTAGGCCAAAAACAGCAAGCGAAGGTGACCAAACAAGCCACTAAAACAAAGCTTTAAAAGGGTAAGGCTTTACCCTTGAAGCACAGCAACAAACAGGTCTTCTTCTGAGCCAAAACCAGCTTTAGGAGCTCCAAACAAGCCTTAAGGAACCTCAACTCCAAGATAGGGATGTTTGATCGAGGGTCTCTTTGCAAATATGTAGAGAAAACTCATTTTTAAGCATAAAATATATATATATAGAGAGAGAGAGTTCTAGAGAGAGATACAGAATTTTTGCTCACAAAATTTCTGAACCCCCAAAATAGGGGAGGGACCTCCCCTTATATAGAAAAACAAGCCAAAAGCTTGGCTTCATCCTTCTATATACATGTATGGAGGATACACTCAGTGATCAACAGCTGGCACAGCTGGTACACAAAATATCTGAAAAAGGAGAAAAATGGCCGTCCATTATCGGTAGTAATCGCCACACATGTAGCTGATCGGTCATCAATGTGGCCGATTGTATAAATACCATGAGGGACCTCGATGTTACAGTTCGGACTCAATTTGTGTCACGGTTCTTAATCTTGAACCAAAGAGTCCAAATCCGGCAAATTGTTTTGAGAAAACAGATTTTTGAAAAGAAGTGCCAAACATGGACTGCTTTGCCAGATACAGAGTCGCCACCTAAATATTTTATTTTGGGAAATTTAGGAAACCCTAACTCGGTGCCAAAGGCCACGTGTCCGTCATCACCAAAGTTGTCTTGGCTTGGGAGCTTGGGTACGATCGGAGAAGGTCAGCTATGAGCACCCCCTTTCACCCAGTCCGAAGACCGGCCTCTACTAACCGTGATATCTAATTTTGAAAATGCTACGTGTTCTTATTCCAATTATTAGCCTAGAATTACTATGTTATGCGCACAACAAACAAGTATAGACTAGATTGCCTGATTTGGAAATAAACATTGCATATCCGTTTACTTTGAAAGCGCTTTGGAATTTGCTACTCGCAAGTAGGCTAAAACACGGATTTCAACGAGTTTTTCCAACTCAAGCAATCGAACCTCCACCCACAGGCATTCAAACAGTTTTATCTCATATAAGCATTTAGCCACATGGTAATTATGCCGTTATGTTAACATTCACACGCATGCGATATGCTAAAGCATAAATACTTACATCGTACTCCGTGCCAAAACAATAAACTAATTAGCAAACATGCATGCCCTAATTCATGTTAAAGTGACTAATGTATCGCATATAGAATGTGATTAGGATAGGCTCGGCTAACCCTAAAATGGCATGTGAAATACAATCATTCGGCGCACGTATTCAAGTTAGTTTTGAAGATACAATGCGATTTGTATGATGTACCGAGCCTGGTGCATGTAAGACAAATGTATGGATGCACGCATGCATTGCATAAGGTATGCTAATTTTAAATATGCCCTAATCTACCATCGTAAGCAGGTAAATAAAAGGGAAGAAAGAAGTGGGGGTTAGAAGACATGCACACCACTCACACACGCTTATTACAGATTCGCCCCCGCTCGGAGGGACCAAATAAATATACAAATTAATTAACTACGCAAGCTAATTAAATATTACAAATTAATTAAATTAACTAAACAAATTAATTAATCTAATTAAAACAGTAAAGCCCTCGGGAAGCGGGTCAGATGCAGCGCATGCTCGGGACTTGCTCGGAATCGCACCGCCATGCATAGTCTGCCTCTGTTTTCCCTGCTTTGCTTCTCTGAAGACTGCCAAAGTCTCAAGGATGCCTCTCTGGATACTGAGAATCACCACCGGCTAAGTGGAATGACCACCGGCACTAGGATGTGGCCATCGGCACAAAATGAACCCATCGGCTGATGAATTACTGCTGGCCGGCATAAAATGTTGCCGGTCGGCAAACAATGCCTGCAGAACCTGCAACTCACAGCAGCAGAGGGCAAAACTTGCATGGCAATACAAATTCAAACAATGTATGAACCAATCATGCCCCCTATCATGTTTGCGACTCAAAGCGGTATGTGCCTCGATTCTCGGGCCACCAATCATGCATTTCCATGCATGATGGCCTAAAGAATCAAGTGTGCACTTCAATTTCAAATGAAATGCAAACCAAACAAATAAAGGGGCCCAATTCCCATCACCAAATCAAGGGACAAGGCATGCATGTCTATGTGTGCAATCCTAAGCATGTCAACTAGTATGCAACATGGGATGCAAACAAGAATGCTAGTATGCAAACACACATACAAGGCAAGCGTGCGAACCAAGCAAAGGGGTGGACTTAAACATGACTTAGGCAACTCCAAATAGGCCCAAAATCAGTAGCCAAAACCAAGGAAATGAAGGCCAAAATGCACACACACATGCAAGCACTCATGGTCCAATACTTAAAGCATAATGGGGCAACTTTTAAACACATTTAAAAGGGCACAAATATGAACAATTAGCATGCGAGTTAAGCTCTGAAATCATGTTAGAAGAGGTGCCAAACCAACTCACACAAGACAAACAAAAGCATGCAAATGGCCCAAGTATTCGAGGCAAGCCAAGAGGCATTGAACTACACTTGACAAGACCTAGCATGGCAAGACTTAAGCAACTAAAATCAGAGTTTTAGCACACAAAATCAAGCCCAAAGGACCACTTGGATGGCATCTAAATGGTTTAAATTCAAAGGCATGCACAAATACTCTTTCAAGAAGCATATAACACATGCTCAAGAGGCAACAAAGAGGCAACCAAGGCGAGCATACGAGCATGTCTTAGGACTGAAATAACATGAAAAATGACTCCAATCCACTAAATTAAAGCAAACAAAGCATGCTATACACTTACATGCTTGGCCAACAAGCCCAAAAATGTAAAGAGGCTATATAACGCATGCTAGGGTCGACTCAAATAACCTAAGACAGACCTAAAGCATGGCAAAATAAGCACAAAAGCTTCACAAATCTAAGCCTAAAACATGTTAAAACAAAGGCACACAACCTAAGGCATGTTAAGGGATCAAGGAGGCATTACATGGCAACTATACTAAACGTGCATGGAGTACCAAAACTAACTTAATACAAAGTTATAACATGGAAATATAAGCATAAAATACAGCCATGGCATGCTCAACACACACTCAAACATAAGTTCCCTTAAGAGACCAAAAATGGTCCCTTTCAAGGACAACAAGGAGAGGGGGTGGCCCTCCCCTTTTGGAGACTTCAAGGCATCATCCCCACCACTGAAATCCCTCAAGATTTCAGTGGTGAAGAGGCCCAAACACTAAAGTCTCGAAACTTGCACAAAATGGCACAAAACAAGGGCCTTACAAGGCCTAAGAGGGGTCAAACTTCCCCAAAGCACAAAACACTCTTAATAAACTATCAAGAGGGCCTAAAAACAGAACTTTTTTATGTTATACACTAAACACAAAAACAGCTCTAAGATAGGTAGAAATAGGATGCAAAAATGGGGAATAAAAAGGAAGTTTCTTACCCTTGAAGACCACCTTCACAAATGATGCTCCAACAGCCCTTCTTGGCTTGAATCCACCTCTAAAACACTCAAACAAGCCTCCAAGGGTCTCAAGTCCAAGAGATGGTGTGTTAGTGTGTGTGTGTGAGCAAAAATGGCACAAAACACACACTTATAGAGATAGAAAATATATCTAACCCTAACCCTAGAACTCAAGCTTTACAAAAGCTGTCTAAAATGTCTCACCCTCATGTCAAGAGAAGAAGCTCTCCTATGTATGCAATTCCCTCTTGTAAAGCTTACAAAACAAGCCATCCAAGAGGGAAATCCCTCCATACACGTGTATGGAGGGGAATGGGGTGGGTGCCAGCTATCACAGTTGGCAAGAAATATCTACAAAAAGGAGATGAGCAAAGGGTCGCCGCTCAAAATTGTCATTTTGACAAAATGGAGTGCCGACCGGCAACAAAGAGTGCCGACCGGCAACAAAGAGTGCCGACCGGCAAAATACATTGCCGGTGGCAACAAAAACCAGCCGGTGGCCTCTAGCCACTGCCGATGGTGTGTGGGGATACCTCACAAGGCATTTCCTGCCCCTCCAAGGCAAAACACAAGTGTTTGGTGCAAAACTAGACACAAAACAGTCGAGTTCGGGGATCCTGAGGCAAGGCGCGTAGCCGAGAACTCCGGGAACTCCAAACAAACACAAACATGGATAATCACCGAGTGTTCAAGCGATGACGTCCAAGTCTTGAGGATGGTCAAAAATGGGGTGTCTACACCGATCGGCCACCATTAATGGTTGGCAAGCACAAGCCATGGCCGATGGACACTGGGGATGGCCGACAAGCCATCCTCTCATCCAGATTCAAAGCAACAAGCTCTTGGTCCACAACCAAGCACAAAACAGACAAGTTGAGAGGCTCCAAGGCAAGGCGCTCAGCCGAGACCTTCAAAGACTCAAAACGAACACTAGCGTGCACAATCACCAGGTATTCAAACGATGACGTGCAAGTCTTAAGGACGGTCAAAAATGAGGTGTCTACAGTTGCCCCTCTTTGACAGAACTCGGAAGTCATGAAATGATGGGAGTGAATGTCAAAGCCCTGAGACGACCCATGTTTGACAAGGCCGAAGACTTAGACAAACAAGCAATCAAAACAAAGAACGGTTGCACCCACAGGCTGGGGGTAAATGCAAATGACATGCACAATGCAAAACATAACTTATGATCATGCAATGAGACTGCAACAAAACATCTAGATGCAAATACTATGCAAAGAAATGTTCTGACAATCTTGTACATAAGCAAGTTAATACGAACCAAACCACATTTCATGCAAAAAGGATGTAAGAAAATTATGCAAGCTTAACTACGCATCACACAGGAAAGATAAAGAACCACAACTGTCGGGCGCACCCGGGGCGGCAAACAAGATTCCAACGCGTGGCACACGCAAGGATAGAAGTAGTCTTGAACCCAAGGATACATCCTAAGGTTAGAGCCACAGAGAAAACATAATAGGAATTGAAATGCATCTAAATATTATACAATCAAAGCAAAGAGTGGTATAAGCATTGGAATCCGACCAGATGCATTTAACCAAAGCATCCTAACGCGCCACGCACGAGAGAGAAAAGGGAGCGGTGCAAACACCGAAAGGTGGTATAAACACCAGAGCACATTCCAATGTTTCTAACCAAAAGGGGGTGGTATAAACATTAGGCACACAACCCAAATGCTTCTAACCAAAGGGGCGGTATAAGCATCGGACACACGTCCCAAACACTTCTAACCGAAAGGGTGTCGGTGTAAACATTGGGTGTACCCAAATGTTTCTAACCAACGAGGAGGTATAAGCGTCGGACACACATCCCAAATGCTTCTAACTGGAGGGGTGTCAATGTAAACATTGGGCATACCCAAATGTTTCTAACCAACGAGAAGGTATAAGCGTCGGAGACACAACCCAAATGCTTCTAACTAGAAGGGGTATAAGTGTCGGGCACACGATCCAAACACTTCTAACCAAAAGAGAGGTATAAGCACCGAGCGTACCCGAGTGTTTTTAACCAAAGCAAGTTATAAGCATCGAGTACACAGTCCAAACGCTTCTAACCAAAAGGGAGATATAAACACCAAGCGTACCCGAGTGTTTTTAACCAAAGCAAGGTATAAGCGTCGGGCACATAGTCCAAACGCTTCTAACCAAAGCGAGGTATAAGCGTCAGGCACACAACCCAAGCGCTTCTAACCAAAGCAAGGTATAAACACCGGGCGTACCTGAGTGTTTCTAACCAACGAGACGTCGGTGTAAGCATCAGGCGTACCCGATTACTTCTAACCAAAACAAGAAATGGTGTAAACACCAGGCATACCCAAATGTTTCTAACCAATGAGGAATGGTGTAAGCATCGGGCGTACCCGAATGTTTCTAACCAAAACAAGGTGTTCAAAGGACATGAATCATCTTACCCGAAGGTCCTCCGAATGAACCGTACATACAATATCGTCTGGTCATGCCAGCTTCAAATGAACCGTACATACAATATCGTCTGGTCACGCCAGCTTCAAATGAACCGTACATACAATATCGTGCCTACATAAGAAAGAAACTTGACAGGTACAATACAATAGGAATGCATATTCTATGCGAATGTAAGAAACGCATATTCTACGCGAGCGTGGTAAGTGCATATTCTATGCAAACATGACAAATGCATGCTCTATGCCAATGAGAAGTGCATGTTCCATGCTCAATGATAACAATACGCATTTAATGCAACATGCATATTCTATGCAAACATGGGGATGCATGTCCTATGTAATCATACAAAAATGCGTGCCCTATACAAAGACAAAGGAATGCACATTCTATGCAAATGTGAGTATCCTCCGTAAACGTGGCAAATGCATACTCCATGCAACATTGAGATGCATATTCTATGCGAGATTAATGAATGTATGTTCCATACGGGAATAACAAATACATGCTCTATGAGAGACATCAGAGCGCATATTCAACGCAAGTATGAGAAGTGCATTATGATGCGAGTGTTGCATATATGACAAAAATGCTCTAATGCAACATGTTTAAAAAAAAAACGACTCTCCGATCTTGCGAGATGCGAAAGTATACGGAAAGGATACACTTTGCATGTGCTAAGCATCACATCTTGAAAACAGTCCAGAGCTTCTATAGAGGCCACTTGAGCTTAAACATGTATTTCCCTTGCACTTTTTTGAAGGATCAAGGAACAAAACAGTAAAACAATGTCTAAGGGGAGCATCAAAGGCCTGTTGGCCACCCCAGGAAGCCACCGGCCACCCATTGGCCACAAATTAAACTCATTGGCCACCAATGGTGGCCGGTCGGCCACACGGGTGGCCGGTTGGCCACCAATGGCAGATTCGGGGCAAATTGGAGATTTTACCTCGGACCTTTAAGTAAACACATCTACACTCCATTTCCATATAACCATAAGGCCGAAAATCATCCTCCAAGCTCTCTAGACCTTCTTCCTCTTTAGATCCGAACTATACATGCGTTTTCCAACTCCTCACAAACGTTCAATTTGATAAACCCTCATAGTTCAAAACACTTTGAACTGATAGAAAGTCGCGGTAGGTGTTTCCCTCTTGATTTTCATCACTCGGGGTTTGTTTCCCTCTAGCTACCCTTGATTTTCGTGCCCTCTTCCGAGCCTTGACCCTTTTCTTCCATTTTTCCTTCCCTTGGAGTTGAATTTTTATTGACTTTTGGCATTCCTGCCCATTTTCCATGTTTTCGACCATTCCCACATCCTTCCTTAAGATGGCGGACAACATCCCACACGACAAAGCTCCTCCGGGAATGGAGATAGATCTCGAGTTTGAGCCATTGCCGCTCAACATTCGACCGTTCGACCCAACGACGTACCATCCCGAGGTATACATGCTGCCTCCCGATGGCATCTGCCAGTTTAGGCGGTTTGCACGGGATGCACCAGAGGACCTCTTGCTACGCGAGCCGGAGTCACACTTATCCCACGGCGCCTCTGAGGTATACACTTTCTCTTTATTTCCCGCAATGTAGATCATATGCCTTGCATAGCTCACACTGCCTTTTATCTGTTCACCCCAAGCACACTAGTGTATTACATCTTTTATACTGACTTGCATCTACTTGCCCCGAACATACACTTACACTGTATTTCTTACACCGCCTTGCATCTGTTTGTCCTACTTATAGGGGGATTCACATGCCTTTCGCGAATACAGGACTATCTCTGCGAGAGAGTGGTATATAGAGCTGCCTGACGCTGTACGCCACATCGTCGATAAGGTAACCGGCGCATTTGCATGGGGCTCCTGCGTCTCATCATGGCCTCTCCTGGGGGCTTTAGTAGAGAGGTGGTGGGATACCACCGATTCCCTTCATTTCTCTACAGCAGGGGAGATGATGATGACTCCCTTTGACTTCTCTATGTTCACCGGCATAGCGATGGGTGATCCGATCCTCTCGACAGACATGGGTGAGTGGGAGGCCACCAGATCTACTTCTTTGGGATTAGCCCACCTATCTCTCGATCCGATGGTGCAATATACCTTGTTCACCGACCATTTCAGAGAGACGACACCGATGACCCGCGAGGAGGTTGAGTACTATGCACGGGACTTCCTCATGTTCCTATTTGGTACTACTTTGTTCGCTGACTAGGTGAACACCGTCAGGCTCTACCTTTTGAGTGCATTAGTGGACCTGTCTCGCGTCAGGCTTAACGTTGGAGCGGCCTGAGTTTGGCCACACTGTATGGATATATGAGCTCTTCTTCTCGTCGGAGTGGGGACCTACTAAGAGGCTACTGGAGGGCCTGGGAGGTACACCCTACCCTTCTGCTGTACATTTCTGCTCTTCATTTTCTGTATACCACACATACAATGTACACTTTACGCATACAATCTACTTTCTACTTTACTGAACACTACACACATTTTTCCTTTGATGCTTACATTCTCTGTATACATTGATATATACTCATTGTCTGCCCTCTACGTTATCTGTACACTACACACATTGTATACTGCACTGCATAGCATCTACTTTATATTCTCTGTATATATCTGATATATACTCACTGTTACCCTTCCACTTTCTGCAGCTATGGATGTACACCTATTTCCCAAGGCTTGCCCCAGAGCCTGAGGTAGAGATACCACCCATGGTGCCATACTGACACAGATATGACGGGAGATGCCAGCGGAGGCCTTGAGAGTCATTCTTCTTCCACCGTTTCTTCGACACTGTGATCGCTGTAGAGGTAACTCAAACCTTACAGTCATTTCAGCTTTACTTCATACTGCATATACAATGGCAGCTAACAATCTGTATATTCGCAATTTGCAGATTACCTGGCAGCCATAGGCAGTGATTCCTGCTGGGGTTAGAGATTGGTTTGCCAGTGCTTAGGAGGCTTCTCGATTTCAGATCTTGCTCGAGGGCCTAGTTTACGGCGTGGTTCCTGGGAGCGATTTCTACAATAGAGCCTCGGCTTGCTTGAGTCGGTGGTTCGATCTTGCCTCCTTCATACATGAGGATCACAGGGAGGTATACCACACAGGAGATGATCGACTTCACCGGAGGTTGGGATGCCGACTTCTTCAGGCTTGAGGGCGATTACACTGCCTTT
The DNA here is from genome assembly GCA_025200525.1 of Camellia lanceoleosa. NCBI lineage: Eukaryota > Viridiplantae > Streptophyta > Magnoliopsida > Ericales > Theaceae > Camellia > Camellia lanceoleosa. Next base: position 91,672,930 of record CM045761.1, read on the forward strand.
ATCCAGACATACCCCATGCCATCGCTGATCGGCGCTCATGGAGGTGAGAGAGCCAGAGCTCGAGTTGCAGGAGAGAGAGCGAGTGGATCCAGGGCACCCCAGGCTCATGAGAGGAGGAGCACCCAGACGAGATAGAGAGCAGGGTGGCCAGAGTTGCCTACCACATTGACTTGCTGGGGATCCAAAGGAAAGACTTATCAGGTTCCCATTGAGCCTCCACCAACTGGTCATGAGCTCGTCGGAGTTTGAGGCCCGACTCCGGTATGTACCATACCTTACATTTTGCACATTCAATTCATTTCAGTTATGCTTTGCAGACCACTGATCATCTCAACACATTTGCATGCTTCCATAGAGTACACCGAATAGGCTCTCGAGTTGGCAGCATCTCTTATGGGGATGGTTCAAACTAGTCTGAACCTACTCAACATGTACAAGATCCCGGTAAGTTTCCTTCAATTTGCACTTCACAAAGTTTTCTGCTGATACATTAGCATTTCCACTGCAATCTATTACATTTGAGAACACTGCATTGATGCACTGCTCTCACACACTACATTTCATCGTTATACTCATTTTCGCATACCATAATTGATGCATTTGACAAACTATCCTTTTCAGGTTCCTTTTCAGATGCCATTTCCTCCGGCCCAAAGAGGAGCTACTGGAGAACTTCTGCCTTCCTGACAATAGAGAGGGAGGCGAGGACTCGACACCGGTGAGGTAGAGCCAGACGTGCTCATGCTGAGAGCAATTCACCAAAGCCTATCCCGGAGAATGATGAGACAGACGAGGACGCCGAGCCATGAGCCCGCATGATTAGAGTCATTTGAGGTGGAAGCGGCGACACCGGCTCTACTCGAGGCGGTGGCGATGTTGAGGAGGGTTCGAGAAGGAGCGGAGATGGCTCTGGATCGACTCTGGTTGATTCGAGATAAGCGAGGTCGTGGTGACTTTGAGTCTGCCTAGCCGAGAAAAAAAACGAAGAGGGCCTCTCGATCTGAGGCAGTGGCACAGACTCAGATGCTTTTTTGCTTTAGTTTTCTTTTTACTAGTTGTTAGCACATTGTATAGCCTTAGGCAGTTTTATTTTCTCTACAACTTGTACTCCTTTTGTAAAAAGAAACCATGATTGGAATGAAAGCAACCTTTTGTTTAAAAAGTGTGTTGCATTTTATATTATGAGCATCGCATAACATCGCACAACATGAAAATGAGATTGATCTTTGTTGAAAACTGTACATCCAAATTGCATTGTCTTAATCAGGTAGCGAACCAACTAACAACAGAACAAAATAAAACAACTCGAAAAACAACACAAATACAACTCGATAAGCAAATTGCAACAACTCAATAAATAGCATAAATACAACTCAATAAGCAATACAACAACTCAATAAGAAATTTTGACAAAATTCTTAAAGAAAGATGGAAGAAATGCACCAAAAGGGGAATAAAATACAGGTTCTTGGCATTTTCAACACTTGGAAGGACCAGGAAGTAAAGTGGAAGGCCACTGGCCACAAAAGGATGCTGCCGGCCATTTATAATGGTTGTCAGCCATTAGTGATGGTCGGTCGGCTAAAAAAGTGGCCGGTCAGCCACCAACACTGGCCGGTCGGCCACCAATGGACGAAACCTCCAGATTGTTGCCACCTGTCTTCCACTCACTTCCTTATCTTCTACAAAAGCTCCAGCTTCGTGACTTCTTCATTTCAACTCCGTTTTTGCGCCAAATAGAACCATTCTTCGCCGAAAAACTCTCGACTTGGATTGCGAACTTGGATGGCTCGGAAAAGTTAAATTTCTGGAGTTTCGGAATAAATGCACTATTCTCGCTGAGTCATTCTCTGCTGTGTTTTCCATTCCTCCATGCTGTGGCTAGATGTTGGAATCCGGTTACACATGTTTTTAGCCGGGGACAAAAGGTGTGTCCCACAATCGAAGAATTCCAAGCTTTAATGGAGTCGCGGCGTGACGAGGAAATCTTGCCCCAATCGTGTTTTGGCCACATCCAGGCTTTGGGAAGGATATGCGGGCTCACTTTGCAGGACGCCCGATCTTTGGTTCATAACGGGGAGTTGGACATCCCAAGCTTGATTCATTGGTTTTTCGATCTTGCGTAGTGGCATTTGTCTCTAGCAAGGTTTTCGGCAGTATGCCCTCTGCTTGTGTATGCTGGCCCATTTTCTGCTTGCCCCTGGCTTTGGAGGGTCCAACATTTGTTTGATAGAAGTTGCCCAAGGCTTGAAAGAGGGCAAGAGTTATATTGGCATGACACTAGTGGAGACTTTGATAGGTTTGGATGCTTTCCACCGCCGGGAGACAACCAAGTTTGTAAGAAGTCCACTACTCTTACAGGTAATGTTTCCCATCCTTCTCACATGTGTTTCTCACATCACTCGGCCCTCAGGCTCTATTTTTCTATCAAAATCATTTTCTTACTTTTCTCTCCACGTACACCTCTTTATTTTTTAATCTCTCTTATTTTTCATCCCTCCCCAAGTATGGCTAATGGATAGGTTGAAAGTAGTGGACTCTGGCCCAGCATATTCAGCATGCAACTATTTCTTCCGCCCACAGCTAGTTGACTTCCCAAACAAGGGGTGGTGGTGCCATTGGATGTGCAACAGATCTGCTGTTGACATTGCTTGGCGTTGTCCCCGGTTTGATCTGCCTCAGATGAGCTATAGCATGTTCTGGCAACCTGGCATTCAATTGGTTGGCTTGACACACTGTGTCTTCTACTTCTCATTCCGATTCAGGCGTTAGTTCGAACGAGACCAGACTTGCCTGAAAGAGAGGATTGAGTACCTAGCTTCATTTCCGATCCGAGGCACACAGCTAGCTCGGTATACCACTACATGGAGAACAAGAGAACTTCTGGCCCCTGCTCCCTATTTCAGGTACGCCCTTTCTAGAGAATGCATAGCTTGGCTTGAAGATGAGGCACAAATCGGGCCTACTTTGGCATCTGAAGCTTCCACAAGCTCTGGGAGGGGACGCAGGAACACCTGACTATGCCCTAAGTTTATTGCTTTAATCTATACTTTCAAGTTTTTCTTTTGAATTTAATAAAAAGCAACTTCAATTTGTATGAAGAGTCAGAGAACTTTGTACTGAAATCAATGAAATTAAAGGTTGTGGGTACTGAAAATTTTTCTTTTGGTCCAAAAATGGTCTAAGTTGTAAAAAGATTAATTTGAACAAAATCAACTTTTATTAAAAAATTTCAAAACCATTTTCGATATGGATCACAATTTGGACGCCGAGATCTATCCTTGAGATATACAACCCCAAATCCAATAATTAGAAAGTTGCCCCTTGTCTGAATAGCACTACACTAGAGATGACAACCAAACTCTTGGATGCAGAGGAAACAAAGATGACCAACATGATCACATGGACACAATTGGTTTGGAAGCGTTTATGGCTGGACTTCATAATGAAGTTGCCTACATATCCCAAAGATGGGAATCAAGCCTTACGTAGTTCGGTTCGGGTTCACTCAGGTTTTAACACTCTTCTTTTGCCTTTGTAACTTTTGCCAAGGCCGTTGTAGGAGCGAGTTATTTGGAATAATCGAGCGTACTCTAGAAGGCGGATATTACGGCTCTACCCTACATGATAAGGATCGAATATAATAGATAGGCCAAATAGATCTTGGACTATGGAGCGAGTAAATAGGAGGATAATGAACGACAAGTGGGCCTTGCCATGAGGCCCAGAAAACATGTATAAATAAAGGAACAACAGACTAAGAAAGGTATGTGAGAATTATTATGCTTAACTTAGAACACAAGCATTCTCGGGTGTAGAGACTGACTTATCCATCAAAGTGCTAATTCTGGTACCCCCGACCAGAGTGTTTATCCCATTTCAGGTGACTATCAGTGGGTCTTGAGCGCTCCCCAGGATCAGAAGAGTATTTCCAAACCACTTTACCACAATTGGCGCCGTCTGTGGGAATACTCAAGCACATTCATGGCGAGCGTGATGGAAGACCCTCGACAGTCACTATCGACCCTATACTGCAAGATGAAACCACTCTAACAAACTTGCTTGGAACAGAGACTATCGCCGCAAGACGTGCCTTGAATTTCGCCTCCCCTCGGCCGAACGCGAGACAATGCGGCGATCATGGAACAAGCAAAGCAAAATGAGCAGAGGTTGGAGAACATGATCGTGAAAATGAGCGTCTTCGTGAAGATTTAGCCTTGGAAATGGCGAAGTCCAAAGCAAACTGCGTGCCTAAACCCGTAACGATCTCCGAAGGCGGTGGTCAACAACCTCGAGCACGACAAGACATTGATAGCGACTCGATTCATCATCCACAGAGCCGGGAAGAAAGGGCGGACGTGAAGCCACGGTTCTTTGAAGAAAGTCCTCGTACAATGCTGGCGAAGAAGAGCGATTGACGAAGACCAACACGATCGCCGTGCGATGGATTGCAAAGCCTGTGCTACCTAAGAAATTCAAAGCACCGTCGTTCACCTTGTACGGCGGCAAACCAAATCCTGCAGCCTACATCCGCCACTACAAGCAGGCCATGACTATGCATACAGACGACGAGGCCCTCATGTGCCGAATATTCCCCAGTAGTTTGGGACCATTGGCGGTCAGGTGGTATTATAAATTGGAGCCAGCTTCGATTAAAACCTTCCACCAACTACAGAAATCCTTGAGGGCGATTCATCACCAACGAAGTCCAAAAAGCAAGCCGACTCTCTCTGGCAATGCAAATCTGCTAGGAGAAACACTAAGAGCTTATTAGGCGTGATATTGGGAATGCTTTAATCTTGTTGATGGCGCTTTAGCGACTCCATAGCCATCACCGCCTTCAAAATGGGATTATGCCCAGATAGTGCCCTCCGTAGTTCATTGACTAGAAGACCCCCCAAAACAGTTTGGGGGTTGATGAAGAAAGTAAAGGAATACTGCAAAGTGGAAGATGATGCCTTGAGGGTTAAAGCCGGACACGTGGCCAACAAAACGGCCCCTCTCGAAATCGCTCAACCAATAAGTTCAGTACTACCTCAGAGCCCTGAACCACGACAGCGAGCTAAACGAGACAAGAGACGGGATTCTCACCGATCCAGCGATCGATGCTCACACCAAGCAAATGAGCAACTGCAGGTCGATAGTAGGCGCACAAAGCACGCCGACAAGAAATATACAAAGCTGTCAGAGCCAATCAGCTCGATTATGTCCAAAATCCAACATCTTTCGTTCTTTAAATGGCCGTCCAAGATGGTGGGACCTCCTGACACGAGAAGGCGGGACAGGCGTTGTGAATATCACAAAGATCACGGTCATGACACAGACAGTTGCTATGCCTTGAAAGACCACCTTGAGAAATTGGTGCAAGATGGTCGGCTCCAGCAACATGTCCGGAAGGGCACAATCAAAAGCGTAAGCCCTTCAGCGAGTCACCTCCCTCGGTGTTATACATATGATATCTGACCTTCCATCGCCATGTACCATACCGCAATTCGTTAAATTTCGAAGCAACGCACGCAAATGAAATAGCCCCACGAAGCTCCGAGCATTACCTTCGACGATTCCGATCTTATCGGCATAACGCTCCCCCATATTGATCCATTAGTCATTGAACTACACGTGAACCATTTCACCGTGGAACACATCCTCATAGACTAGGGGAGCACTTTGGAGGTCATGTATTATGAGACTTTCATCAAACTCGACTTCAACGAATCAGACCTCTCTCCGGCTCCTCATCCATTATTCGACTTCAACGTAAATCCTGAGTACCCGTTGGGGAAAATCACGTTACCCGTTCGGGCGGGCTCCCAAATAGTGGACGTAGAATTCTTGGTTGTCAAGCTCCCTTCGTCATATAACCTCATCATGGAGCGAACTTGGTTGCATACTATTCAGGCCGTGCCAAGCACCTATCATCAGCTGCTACGCTTCCTGACCGAACACGGCGTTGAGCAAATTCGGGGTTCCCAGCAATCCGCACAAACATGCTATCTCCTTTCTGAAAAGACACCAACGGAGACGCAGGTCAACTCGACGGAAGTGTCGAATTGTCACAATCTCGACAATGTCGGACCGCTCCCTAACAAAAAGTCACGGACCAACAGCAGCTTCCCAAGACGTATGCTTAACGCGTCCAGCTGCGCCGCTACACGCCGGGGAAGTTGCCCCTGAAGGTATTTCTGGATGATAGGAGGCCAGTTGATGGAAAATTAGGCACGCGGCCCTGCTCCTAACGCACTTGCGCAAATTCTATCATCAAACCCGACCTGTGGGGAATGATATTGGTTCTGAATGGCTCATCATGTACACTTTCCACTTCTGTAATGCAAAGATTCCTGTTTACTCACCATGCAATCCAGTTTAAAAGTGTTCCAAATAGTCTCTGGATTCGAAGCCCCATCAGCACATGACGTCTTTGGGCCGATAAAGCCTCAGGATTCGAAGCACCCTTTGTGGATGTCACGATTGGCCAAATAAAGTCTCCGGATTTGGAGCCCCATCGGTGCATGATGTCTTTAGGCCGATAAAGCCTCCAGATTTGGAGTGCTCTTCGTGGATGTCACGATTGGCCAAATAAAGTCTCCGGATTCAGAGCCCCATCGGCACATGACGTCTTTGGGCCGATAAAGCCTCCAGATTCGGAGCGCTCCTTGTGGATGTCACGATTGGCCAAATAAAGTCTCCGGATTCGGAACCCCATCGGCGCATGACGTCTTTGGGCTAATAAAGCCTCCGGATTCAGAGCGTCCCTCGTGGATGTCACGATTGGCCAAATAAAGTCTCTGGATATTGGCGCATGACGTCTTTGGGCCGATAAAGCCTCCGGATTCGAAGCGCCCTTCGTGGATGTCACGATTGGCCAAATAAAGTCTTTGGATTCGGAGCCCCATCGACACATGACGTCTTTGGGCCAATAAAGCCTCCGAATTCTGAGCGCCCTTCGTGGATGTCATGATTGGCCAAATAAAGTCTCTGGATTCGGAGCCCCATCGGCACATGACGTCTTTGGGTCGATAAAGCCTCCAGATTTGGAGCGTCCTTCGTGGATGTCACGATTGGCTAGTCTCTAGATTCGGAGCCCCATTGGCGCATGACGTCTTTGGACCGATAAAGCCTCCAGATTCGGAGCGCCCTTCGTGGATGACACGATTGGCCGAATAAAGTCTCCGGATTCGGAGCACCATCGGTAACAGCGTCTTTGGGCCGATAAAGCCTCCGAATTCAGAGTGCCCTCCAGAATGAACATTTACACGTCGAAGCAGGAATATGTAGGTTGAACCAGTACAACCGCATGAACAAGACAAAATGTTCCAGCATTCAAAATAAGATGCTCAATTCAGCATACAAAAATTTAGAATGAAATAAACTTTTAGAATGAAACATTTTATTAGATCAAGCGAAATTACAAAAATGCAATCCGTTCAAAGCATTACAATGTCTATCTGGCGTCGGCGTGGGTACAAGCGGCGACCCGAATCAACGCCCGTGATCGAGAGCACCCAGACGAAATGCTTTGATCGACCTCGCTTGGATCCACGATTATAGCAGCGATACAATCACCCTTCAGGTGGGGACCTTTGACACCATAGACAATGTCAAGGCCAAGATCCAAGACAAGAAAGGAATTCCCCACGAAAGCAGTAATGCTCAACGGTCGCGGCGCTACGTCGGCCTCATTTCTCGATCGTGATTGTTGAGAGCTTCGCCTTTGTTGTTTTTTCCTTCAAGGTGATCTACTTTGACAACTTAGAAGCTGACGTTTTTCCCGTTTTTTCAACGCCCTACCTCCCGCGCGAATGGGTTCTCTGCTGCGATTCATTGCAATGTTAAGCTCAGCCAGAGTCCGATCTTCTCCTCTACTGCTGAAGAAAAACTCCATTCGACATTCACACTCATCTAAGCCCACACAACAAAATCATTTTAAATGGGTATGCGGACACATTAAGTGAGGCCACTAGAGCAAAACGTTCAAGCCCAGTTATTTTTAAAATCCTTGCAGTGGCCCCGAGGCGATTTCATTAGCCTTGAATTTCAAAAGACAGACGCCGAGCGATATTGGCCGTAGCCACTCCATGTACCAACCTTTGGTCTGTTGGTTTTTGGAGTTAAAATGGCCTCATTATATAAACGGCAATTATAGACGGGCTAACTGTTTTTGGATTCGGCGCCCCTGGTGCATGCCACCTTTGGGCCGGATAAGTTTCCGAATTCGGAACCTCATCGACGCAATTAACCTTGTGTGACATGCCAAAAATATATTTAGCAAAGAATGTTTATACAACAGGCCGGCATGTAAGCGTTCGGACTTAAAACGCCTAGTTGATTCGAGCCGGACAATGTTTATACAACAAAACGCATGCAAACACGTGTGTGCCGAATGAAATTTACAAAGAAACCTTTAAAATAGAACGTTTTATTTAATCAGGAAATAATTACATAGTTATGAACGCGATCAACGTTCGAATGTTACATTGAATATTTCTATACGGGGTTGCCCTCATCCTCACTCTGCTCGACTTCAAAGGCAGAAAATAGAAAATGGTTACGTTGGTACAGTGGTAATGCCGAATCAACTCCTGCTGCTTGGAGAGCTTCCTCGGCCTGAAGCGCCTTAATCCAACCATGCTTAAATCCACGATTTTCGCATTAGCAAACTTCCTCGGTGAGCTTCTCCTTGGTCTTCTATATCCCTATTTTCCGGCCATTGTGGAAGCTTTTTTCATAGGCCCTCTCCTTCGTGGATTCCATTGCGAACATGCTCGCCGTATCGCGATCGGTGAGCGCGGTACTGATAAGCCGCTGGGTGACCCTTTCTTCCACGATTGGGTTAGCCTGTCCGATGGGTTGTGCCTGAATGGCCTTGACCTTCCTTAGCTCACGCTCGGCCGCTTCCGCACGAGCCTCCAAACTTCAGATGCGTTCATCCCTTTTTTCTATTTCTCGGGGGGAAGCACGAAGACGCATGCCGATTTCGTAGGCGGTATAGAGCCCCTTCACCGCACCGTGAATGCCTTCACAAAACACTTCGAAGTCCTGTCAACCTACCATCGATTGTTGGACCTCGGGAGGAAAAATCTGTCGAGCAAATTCGACTGCCACACTTGAATCCCGAACGATCGAGTCCGCTTCTGTCATGGGCCTATTCCCCACAAAGACTACAAAACTCAATGGGTATGGGTTCTCACCGAGCTCCCTTCCAGAACGGGGTTGCGGGGATTTGCCCTGTGGCTCATTGTCCCTCATGGGTGACCTACTTCGACGATGAGGAGATTGACGCCTCTCCTGATCCCTCAAAATCCTACCTCTCTAGCGCGAAGGTCCGCTACTTCGATTCATGTCTCCTCCTAGCTCAGCTAGCGTCCTCGCTTCCCCTTTGCTGTTAAAGAAAAGTCTATTAAACATTAGCACTTGTTTAAACTTAGTCGAAGACCTAGGCGAGTTGCTCTTGAGCACTAATAGGACCTTTATTCATTGATTCCCTACGAGGGCAGGGCCTCCAAGGCAATCTCATCGAAACCTCAACAGCCCAAGGCCGACCGAGTCGTGCCCCCATCAAATACTGATATAGGCAGTCTTAACTTCCGCAAGGGCAAGGCGATTCATCAATCTATTAGACGAGTGCATGACGCTCCATGAACACTTAGCAATATTGTACTAGTTGGCGTTTCAAATTCATGAAGCAGCTGGGGCAAGGGCAGATTCATCAATCTATTTGGCTTGAGTGCCGCAGCCGCTTCATAAACACTCAGCAATATTGTACTAGTCGACGTTTCAAATTCATGAAGCAGCTAGGGCAAGGGCAGATTCATCAATCTAATCGGCTTAAGTGTCGCAGCTGCTTCATGAACACTCAGCAATATTATACTAGTCGGCGTTTCAAATTCATGAAGCAGCTGGGGCAAGGGCAGATTCATCAATCTATTAGACGAGTCTTGACGCTTCATGAACACTTTCGACAATATTGTACTAGTCGGCATTTCAAATTCATGAAGCAGCTGGGGCAAGGGTAGATTCATCAATCTAATCGGCTTGAGTGCCGCAGCCGCTTCATGAACACTCAACAATATTGTACTAGTCGGCGTTTCAAATTCATGAAGCAACTGGGGCAAGGTCAGATTCATCAATCTATTAGACGAGTGCCGCAGCTTCATGAATCGATTTATTAGTCCTATTCGCACAAAGAATTGATTTGTTTGAATAAATTAAGATTAAGCTAATATAATGGCCAAGATTACCTTTGTTATCCAAAAGTAGTAGAAGGCAAAACCCTTCATTAATATCAAAAATTGCGTGCAAATGCGATTGAAAGCGGGAAGGAAATTTTCATTAATAAATTAAGCTCGGATAGTAACTAATTTGTACATGAAAATTACCTTGAATCCACTAAGCAGCGTGCATTGAAATTAAAGATACCAAATAAACTAGAATGTCTCCCAGATCAATCCTCGGGATCAGACTCAAGTGGCTCAACGTCCACTTGCTCATATGGAATTGGCAAGGCCAATGTAACTCCAGCGGCAGCAAGGGCTTTGAGCCACCCATGTTTGAATCCCCGATTCTCGAATTTAGGTACCTCATCTACATCTTCCTTCAAGGCGGCGCCCTTCGACTTCGGCCGTAGAAGCTCTGATTGACTTTTCCTTGGCCGCCTTCAATTCTTCTAATTCGGCCTCTGCCTTGGAAAACGCCTCCTGGGCTAACTTGAGTGACTCCTGGCTCGCGTTCGCCCTATCCTCAACTTCGAATCTAAGCGGGTCAGCAGTCCGAGCCCTCTCCTTTTCAGCTTTGGCTCGAGCACTTTCCATTGTGGCCCTCATCGCCTCGAACTCAGCCCTGCTTTTTTCACCTTCAGTTTCAAACTTTAAGCGGCCAATTCTTTTAATGGCATCACGCTGCCAGCAGCCTAGTTTGGCTATCCTTCCAACCGTCTGCAAAAACAAGTTTGAATCACCAAATCAAGCAACATCGTATGCAAACCAAACCAAACGAGCAAAAAATCGTATACATACCAAAAGGGCTGACTGGGCAGTGAACGCTATAGCTACCAAATCCGGCTCTTCTCGAAAGGTGGCCTTGTCAGCCGATAGCAAAACCGAGGCGGCCAAGCTCAACGCCACGGCTGCATCCTTTATGGCAAATGTGTCAGAGGGGATTGGCGTGTCTTTGATCTTTGGTTGAACAACGAAGAGGACAACCATGTCGAATTCCTCTAAGCAAGGCCATTTGTCAACAGGGCTATCCTCTGAGCCGACCTCTCCCTCAGTGAAACGTTTTTCGCCCCGCCCCTCTGAAACCAGCCGTTCTTTCATAACTTGCTGTTCAGCCCCATCCGTCTCGGCCACAATAACTTGCGCCATCTCTTCCCCAGTAACCGGTTAAAAAAATTCAACCGAGGCAAGCTCAGAACAAGCGGCCTCGACTTTCTTTCGCTCGGCATTTCTCTTTCTCGCCATCTGCATGAGATTCTCCCCAACCATGCCTTCTGAAAAAGTGTCGGGAAGGTCTCCCAAGTTTGTAAAAATATCTCCGAAGGAAAACTCTGCCCGACCCGAAGTGGACGGTGAGTTAGGCTGGTTAAGACCGGCTGCCTCAAACGCTGATTTCAGAGCTTCGTCGACCTCTTCAGCCTCGGCGGCGAACTCCCTCGTTAATTCGGCATCTACCTCAATAACCGGCTCTAAGCCTTGCTCCGAATCAGAAGCTTTGAGACCAATTTGCCTACGGGTCTTGAAACTGGGGAAGATAAGAGCCGTAACGTGTTGTTCGCCAGTTGGGATTGGGATGTCATCTGCGGCCGAGAACGTAGTATAGGTAGGCTCGTCTGCTTGAGAGAATATGGGCGACCCTCCCTTACATACATTTGGACGGCCAAAGTACTTTAGTGCAGTTTTAATTTCCGCAAGGACTGCGTTGTCAGTCGAGGTCAAAATCCTCTTCAACTTATTACTTGCAAGAACAAAGGGTAAGGTTTGGAGAAAAAAACCGCATAAAAGAAAGATCGACAAACAAGGAGCTACACGGCAACCTGGTTAACCCCTCCGTCTGGGAATAGGGTCCAGGCGATCTTCGCCTTCGCCGAACTCCCAGTTGCCTCGGACATTGACCATTACATTGTCAACTCGTTTGCCAGAGCTGGCAAGCATCGTTACCAAGTGATGGTCGGTGTCCTTGGCCCTGGGAAAGTAGCGCCCGAGCTGACCGGAGGATTTGGCTAAAGCATAGCAATGCCAAATGGCCAAAATGCCAAGGTTGATCCTAAGACGCCGATTCAACTCTACGATTCCCATTACGATTCGGAAAAAATTCACATTGGGTTGCGAAGGAATCAGACTCTAATAACGGAGAACGGCCCTAAGAAATGGGTGTAGGGAAACGCGAACTCCGCCCTCCGCAATAGATAGAAGAGGAAAGACAATTGTATTGTGGTCATCCCTCTCCATATCAAGGGTATTGTCCGTTACCAGAGAAAGATGGACATCCTCAGGGATAGAAAAATGTCTTCGGAACCCAGCAATTCGACCCTCGGAAAGGAGGTCTTTCAAATGCTTGGCCATTCTAGTAAGGTCCCAATGATATTCTAAATCAAAAATAAAAGCAAAAAATAGGATTGCAAGGAGAAGAAAAACTTATGAAAGGCAAAAGAGACAAGGAAGAGCGGATAGCGATTCGCGAAAATCGTCGAAGAAGAAATACCGGCGATCCGGAGGTTCAAATATTGAAAAAGCATGTTTTCGAAGGGACTTAAGTTTCAAATCGTAATAAATCACGAGAGAAGCACGAATGGGGCGAGAGCGTTCTGATAACTAAAAAGCAGCGTCGCATTACGACCGCATCGGGAAGAGAAATAAGCCGAATTTTTGAATTCTAGCCAAACCGCCTACTAAGCGATGCTAGTGAGGTGTTTGGGGGCAATTAGGGAGGCGGCTATTTGGAATAATCGAAGCATACTCTAGAAGACAAATATTACGGCTCTACCCTACATGATAAGGATGCGAATATAATAGATAGGCGAATGAATCTTTGGACTATGGGCCGAGTAAATAAGAGGATAATCAGCGACAAGTGGGCCTTGCCATGAGGCCCAAAAATAGGTATAAATAAAGGAACAACAGACTAAGAAAGGTATGTAAAATTACTATGTAACTTAGAACACAAGCATTCTCGGGTGTAGAGGCGACTTATCCGTCAGTGCTAATTAGGCACCCACTGACCAGTGTTTATCCCATTTCAAGTAACTATCAGCGGATCTCGAGCGCTCCCCGGGATCAGAAGAGTATTTCCAAACCACTTCTCCACAGCCACCCTTTCTGGGTTTTCAACCTTGCAGCTCAGTTTTTCTTATTTCAAATTTTTTTGTGCTCTAACTTTTGCCTAGGTTGCCCTTTCAGGTTTTCGGCCTAACCAGCCACTCAGGGGTAGTATTTCTTTAACTTGTCCATGTTGACTGGTTGGGAGAACTCAAGGCCATTTAGGTCCATAAGAATGACAGCTCCACCCGACCAAATAGATTTAATGATGTAAGGACCAGTACAATTAGGTCTGAACTTGCCCCTAGGGTCGTGGATGGGAGCTCGGTTGTCTTTGAGCACCAAATCCCCTTCTTTCAAATCTCCTTTGCGAAGTAGGCTTAAAACTCACATTTATTGAATTATTCCAATTCAAGCAACAAAGCCTTCATCCATAGGCATTCATGCAGTTAATCACATAAGCAAATAGCCTCATGGCAAGCATGCTAAACATGGCATTATGGTAATCACACTCATGCAAGGTATGCTAAAGTATAAAAGCTTACCGAGTACTCCAAGCCAAAACAAAAGCTAGTTAGAAATATGCATGATCCTCACTATACAAAATGCCTAATGCAACACATGCAATAATGCAGCTAATAGGCTCGGCTATCTAGGATGGCATATGAATGCAACAATTTGACATACGTATTCAAATAAGTATTGAAATACAATGCAGTTTGAATGATGCGCCAAACCTTGATGCATGCAAGACAAATGAATGGATGCAAACATTCAAGCATAAGGTATGCTAAACACAACGTGCCCTAATCTAACCATCAGCGGATAAATAAAAGGGAGAAAAGGCATGGGGTGGGAAGACATGCACACACACGCACACTTATTACAACATTACGCCCTCGCGAAGGAGGGTCGAATATATAAGCTAACTAGCTACTAAGCTAAGCTACTTATTACAAATCAATTAATTAACTAACTTAGCTAATTAATTATTACAAAATTGAATAACTAGCTATGCTAAGCTAATTAAAATTTTACAAACCAAATTAAACTAATTAATTACAACACATGTAATAACTAGCTAATAAAGCAATAAAGTGGCCTCCTGGCGAGGAGACATGCATGCTGGATTCGGCACCCTCCGAAAATCCACCGCCTTGCCTTTAGATGGCTTTGTTTGCACTTTGCTTTGATCTATGAACATTGCACCAATTTCTAAGTGCTTTTGCACCAACAGGGAATATTTTGAACAACATTTCCTTTGGTGGCGGTCGGCTACCATAGGTGGCTATCGGCCTTGCTTGATCGGCCACTATTTGTGGTTGTCCCACATCCTGAAATTCTCTTTTTCTTTGCAATGGAAAGCAAGCGAGGCAAAGCGTGTATTCTTCGAGGAATGTGTGTCTTGCCACCTCCTTATCATTTCTCAAGCACAAAGGAGTATGGCACTTGGCTCCCAAGCCACCAATCAAGCATTTTCATGCATGATGGCCAAAGAACCAAGCTTGTACAAGCTTAGTGAATGCGCACATAAGACTCAAAGTGCCACCACCCTATCATGCATGATCAAGGGTGACGACGACCAAGAAATGTGACACGTTTCATCACTTTGAGCACAAAATGTCCCACACTTCTTTGTGTTTGGATTAATGTCTGATCTAAACACATGCAATGTAACACAAATGCTTATCTTGTTCATGTTTTACTTTGCTCATTTTGTTTACACATTTACATTACCGATTAATCTTTTAACCGATTAAGTCCAATGTGAAAGACCTCTAATTGGAGAGGGATCAACCAAGAATGGTTTAAGACATGAGAGAGATCATGCCTTTGGATAGGAGGAACCCTCAAAAGAGAGTTAAAGCCATTGAGCATAAGCTCTATCTCAAGCTTAAATGCAACCCTAAGGCCAACCAACCCTTAAAGAAAATTAAAAGTGGAGAAATGAGGGAGGTTGTAGAATTTCAGTGCTGAAGTGGCATGACAAATAATGCTAAAACATGCAAGCAACACATGCACAACATGTTAAGGGCTAAAAACATAAAACTAGTGAAGAGCATTACACTAGAGGCATGCATTATCAAGCTCAAATGACCAAACCAGCTCTGGATAGAGCTTAAACATTCAAAATAATGGTTTAAACATCTTTGAGATAGAAACTCAAAAGGCAAGAAAATCATGCGCGCATGTTGGCTATAAGCAAGGCATAAAGCACAACTCTCAAAAGCAATGAAAGAGTGGTATATGTGAAAGTGTGACAGAGGTGTATGTACTAAAATTGCATACTAAAGGATGCTATGGCATGCAAACAACACAAGCAAAGTATGTTGGAGGCCATGAAACACAAAGCTAGTGAGGCCAACTACACTATGGCTATACAAAGCAAAGCATATATGACCAAGACCACCTAAAACATAGTTAAAGCATGCTAAATCAGTAGCAAAAATGTGTTGGAGTTAAGCTAACACAAGCTAGAATGATAAACTAACTCATTAGGTATGTTAGGCTAGTAAGCATGATTACACTACAAGTGAAAGAAGCAAACAAGTAACCCAACCAGCCAAAAATAGAGTTAAAGTCGGTCAAAATACAGCCCAAAACATGTTTGAACTAAGCTACAAAAGGTAGAAATATATGCACATATGTTAAGCCATCAACACCGCATAAACAAGATACAAGGAGGAGGCCACCCTCCTATTTTGGATCTCAAAACTAACTTTCTACCAGAAATTCCCTAGAATTGATGGTTAAAAAACAAGAAAAGATTGTTTTAAAATCTTTAAAAGATGGCACAAAGCTTAGCAAACAAGCTACAAAAGGGTGAATCACCCTAACTCCAAAAAGGCTTTAAACCATCATTTTTAAACCTTAAAAAATAGAGGTTTTTGTAGTTGAAAAGTATGCCAAAAATAGCATGCAAAGGTGACCAAACAAGCCACTAAAACAAAGCTTTAAAAAGGGTAAGGCTTTACCCTTGAAGCACAGAAACAAACAGGTCTTCTTCTGAGCCAAAACCAGCTTTCGGAGCTCCAAACAAGCCTTAAGGAACCTCAGCTCCAAGATAGGGATGTTTGATCAAGGGTCTCTTTGCAAATATGTAGAGAAAACTCACTTTTAAGCATAAAGTAGAGAGAGAGAGAGAGAGAGAGAGGTAGAATTTTTGCTTACAAAATTTTTGAACCCCCAAAATGGGGAAGGGACCTCCCCTTATATAGAAAAACAAGCCAAAAGCTTGGCTTCATCCTTCCATACACATGTATGGAGGATACACTCAGTGATCAACAGCTGGCACAACTGGCACATAAAATATTTGAAAAAGGAGAAAAATGGCCGTCGGCCATTAGTAGTGGCCGACCAGCCACACATGTAGCCGATCGGCCATCAACGTGGCCGATCGGCCTGTAATGGCGGCGGGCACAAGCCATGGCCAATGGACACTGGGGATGACTGACAAGCCATCTTGTCGTCTAGATTCAAAGCAACAAGCTCTTGGTCCATAACCAAGCACAAAACAGAGAAGTTGAGAGGCTCCAAGGCAAGGCGCTCAGTTGAGACCTTTAGAGACTCAAAACGAACACGAGCGAGCACAATCACCGGGTGTTCAGACGATGGCGTCCAAGTCTTAAGGGCGGTTAAAAATGGGGTGTCTCTGAGTTATCTTTCAAGGAAAATGGGTTTCGTTAAAAAGAGTGGCGGTTTGAAAGAAAATCTTATTTGCATGCTTAGTCGATGAATCTAGGCAGTATTTGGAGTGTTTCTTAAATATCTAAAAATCTAGAAAAGCTCTTCCATTGCCAAAAATTTTACGAAAACTAAATGAAAGTATGCCATAGAAGGCCAAGTTAGGAAAAATCTTAAATAGCCCTTTTGATTTTAACCTTTAAATAGTCTTGAATCTGGAAATTTAGTTTTGCATGGGAGTTTTATGCTCTTGTGTTTATGAATATGCTTATTTGTACATGATCATGTATTAGTATTATATTGCATGTGTTATGGTTATGTTCCTTATCTTCTTTATTTGTGATGCTCATATTTATGTGGATATTATTATCTTGTTAAGTTGTTCTAACTTTAATTTAAGACATCTAACTTAATAAAAACCTTAATTGGGGTGGTTTTGGGTTTTCGTTCACTTGAATAATGAAGAGATGATAATGTGTTATGTATGGATTGATGGGATATGCTCCCTAATTGAAGGTTAAGTCTTGCGCAAGCTATTGTCGCGTAAACCCTAGAATGGAACAGATGTATTCGAACTCTTTGTAATGGTTTGATTGGTGAGATAAGGTTGGGTCCACATGGGATATTCAAGAGGATAAAACTTTTTTGCGAGGATAAGGTTAGATTTAGGGTGATAAAAATCTTTTTCTTTTCGCTATTCCTTTTGAGGCCATGTGGTTAGCGCTACTCGGTATATAACCGTTAGTAGGCATCCGAGGTAAGTTCTACAAAGGGGAGTTCCGAATAGTCTGGTGTCCAATTCTTGCAGTTGGGAGGATGAAATCTCTATGGGGGATTTCTAGAGTACTAACATCTAATCTTGTAATCCTTTTTATTGACTTGAATATCATGCTTCATTACTTGCTTGTTATAAATGTGATGGTGTATTGGATTGGGAAAAAAGGAAGGGGTATGTGTGCATTTACTGGGCATTCAAAGCTCATGGTGTTTCATGCTAGGTATTGAAGACTAGTAGACCAGACAAAAATGAAGCTTTTAAGGGCATACAGCTACCCTAGGAGGTTTGGAAACTAGTTTGTAAACGTGTTTTGAGACATGATTTTGTAATTATTATATATCTACACATATCTGTTACATTACCTATTCCTTATTTTCTCCGTCAACTCATGTAGGCATTGTGTTAATACTTTGTCAAGATTTGTCAAAAAGATAACTTTTCTATCTAAGGTGGTTAAACTTAGAAGGGAGGCTATATTGATTCCTTTGACTTTCTTGAGATCTTACTTAGTTATTAGCCAAAGGACTCATCAATGACGTTTCCTACTCTTGTAACCTTACATAAACCCTGTATTTATTTGTTAATATATTCTCTGATGTTCTTCATTTTTGGGGCATCACATCTGAAGCGATCTAGGCTTTGCCACTTCGCTGAGTATGTCGGTGATCGAGCTCCTGATCGACTGCGAGGTCGAGGCGGCACCTGATGGGTCCAAGGCGGCGCAGCAGGATCAGCTGCCCGGTCATGAGGTCGAGGTGGCGCCCTTGGCAGGTGCTAAGGCAACACCCTAGCGGGGTTTAGAGGCAGCGCCCCTGAAACAAAAATACAAAATACAGTAGATGTTGCTTGTATGCTCGAGCGGCTATTTATGCGCTCGAGCGGAGAATGTTTGGTTCCAAAAGTTTGACCTATCTGCAAAAATACTAAGAAAGTGTATTTGGCCTTTCGGCGGGGCTTTCCACGCTCGGCGGACCATGTTATATCGATTCGTGGCGATATTTGAATCGATTTTGTATATCTCTCTAAAACCCTTTCCTCTCCCTTCTCTCTGCATTTCCCTACGCCAAATTGGATCAAAACCTTGATTTCTCAAGATCCATTAGAGTTCTGCCATAGGTTCTTCATCAAAGTTAGTTAACTTCTCGAGAGCTTCGTTGTGTGCGATGAAGATCGAGTTTCGACATCGTTGATTTTGGGGATTTCATCTCATTTCTTCTTCAAAACTTGAGGTAGGGATGTTCTTAGAGTTATATATATATATTTGCAAGATCTAGATGATTTTTGAAATCATCTTTTGATAGCTTTGAAAATTGATTGTTGATTCGAGAAGTTAAGCGATTTTGAAAGTGGATTTGTCTCTTGTTCTTTTAAAATGATCTTATGGGTTTTGATTTTCGTTGATTGAAGAAAAGATGATTTTGGAAAGTTTTCTTTTAAAAGATTTGAGTTGTATAGTTTTGGTGAGAAAACCTAGAATTTGGGATTTTCTTTTAGAAGACTGAAAATCCATGAATGATATTGTTATATTTATTTTGTGTGTCAAAATAAATGGATTTTTGAAAATTTTCTTATTTATATTTATATAAATGATGAATTCCAGGGAATATGAGGATTGTTGTTCATTTTGGAAATTATTGTTCAAAACGTTAAAATAGTCTTGAA
The DNA here is from genome assembly GCA_025200525.1 of Camellia lanceoleosa. NCBI lineage: Eukaryota > Viridiplantae > Streptophyta > Magnoliopsida > Ericales > Theaceae > Camellia > Camellia lanceoleosa. Next base: position 91,692,304 of record CM045761.1, read on the forward strand.
ATAACTAATTGTTGAGGATACTTGAGAAGAGGGAATTGTGTTGTTCCTTGGATGATAAATTGGAATAAAAGTATTTATATTCATCTTGTGAAATTGGCATATCAATTCATTTGATTACATTAAACTTTGAAAGTTGATTTGAAAACTTGCATTGAGAAAAGAATGTTGAGAAACAAATTTTCATGTAATGGTTTTAGGGTAAATACGTTGGTAACTCTTGATAGGTGGTGTAGCTAATATTGAATAAGTTGGCCTAAGAGTCATGGGTGAAAAGTCGCGTGGATAGGTGTCGAGCCTTCCGGTTAATACCGGTAAAAATGAAAATTTGGTAGTACTTGTATAGTCTACTTACAAACACCGACCTAGGGATTACCATAGTCGTATTTATGCCCTTGAAATAAATTTTTAAGTTTTGAACAATTGAAATTGCATGATATCATTGAGCATGATGGTTTTCAGAAGATAAAAATGTTATTTATCTTCAAAAAGGGCATAGCATGGCATGAGCATTTCATCTCTTGAGACTTGTATAAAATGTATATACTTTGTTAAGAATCTCCTATTGGGCTTCATGCTCACCCTACGGGGTTTTTGTGCAGGAAAAGACGTGGTGATCCCACCCAACTAGGGGCGTAGAAGTATGTGTATTGGGAGTACAATGCTCTCATTTTCCTGTGACTCTATGTGTAAGCCAAATTTGTGTTTGTGTGGGTTTGAATAATTGTTTTGTGTAACTAGGCTCAAGCCTTGGACACTTATAACCCTTTGGGGGTATTTATTTGTTTATTTACTTGTTGTTGGATTAATGTATTGGTGCATGAAGAACTATTATATCATGTAACGTAAGTTTGGAGATTTATATTCGGTTTTCCTTGAAAGAGTCATGATTGTTGTCTTATCATTTAGGCTAGAAATTTGGGGTGTTACAACTTGGTATCAGAGCTACTCTAGGGCTTGAATATTTGGAGCTCGTGGGAAGTGGTTGTTTAACCATAATAGGTTCATTTAGCATGCTTAGGAAGTGTTATGCATTTTGTGACTATGTGATAACATGCTTGTGTGACTAAATGGGTATAGGATTGGACTTTTGGGATGTTGTTTGCACCTGTTAAATGCCTTGAGGTCTTATTAGAAGGGTACTTGATCAATACTCATTCTACTAAGAATTCTTGGTTTTTCGTGGGATGAATCCCATCATAAGAGTATAATCCATATGTGTTTACATGACTAAGTGCTTATGTGGGGTGAAATTTAATTGTTATATGGTAGAAGAATATATAGCATTATTGTGATCAAGCGTGCAAGGCAAAATTGCTGAACGCGTGTGGGTTAGTGTGCTAAATTAATTCTATTGTCATTTATAGGATGTCGGGAAGAGGTCTAACCCCCAGTGGTGGTAGGCGGGAGGCGTGGGAGAGCTCGCCAAGGTGTGCATAGTCTTGGTCCATGAGGTTCGATGCAAGAGGAAGAGTCGACCAAGCTAATGTGGCCGAACAAGTGGGGCAGGTGGGAATCTCAGGACAAGCGTGTCAAACCACAATAGGGGCCCTAGCTCGAGAAATGGTAGGGGCTTTAAGAGAGTTTATGAGCTTGTTGAGGATGGAGAATCAAGCACGAGAGAACACCATGAGTCAAGGCGAGTATCTTTACTAGACAATTCTTGTGAGCCAAACCGGATGAGTTCCATGGTGGTCCCGAGCCCAAGAAAGCGGATGAGTGGCTCAAACAAACTGTGAAGACATTTGAGATGCTTACATCAAAGATAGTGAACTAAGAGTGACTCTAGTGAGTTACTACCTTAAGGAAGACGCAGGTCAATGGTAGAAATATGCCAAGGGTAGAGTGGAGCCGACATAGGAAGCCTTTGTTGTTGCTTTCCAAGATAAGTACATACCTCTCACTGCTAGGGAGAGATTGAGGCAAGAGTTTAAAGACTTCAAACAACTCAACATGCCCATAGCCGAGTTTGAGGCGGTCTTCTCTAGTTTGTCTAGATTTGCACTAGAGTTGGTGCAACGGAAGAGCGTCGTTGCATTGACTTTGAAAAGAAATTGAAAACAAAAAAAAATTTCAAGCTTGTCGGAAATATGATTTAGGAATATGACCGTCTTGTGGAGACGGCGACACACGTAGAAATTTTCATACAAGCCAAGGAGGAGAGGCTTCGGAGTTCGAGGTTTAGGGGCCAAGAGTCTCAAGGAGACTATAGGCAGAATAAGAAGCGAGAACACCTATCCATTCGGTCCCAACCACAGCTCTAGATCCACTTTTCCTTTGCCTAGTGTGGAGTGCAGGAAAAAGTGCATCAGTAGCTTCTTGTGTTTCAAGTGTGGCCAACCGGGTCACAAAGCCTTCTCATGCCCATAGAAGGGAGGAGGGCAATTAATATTACCACCTCCTAACCGATCTCAAAGTCAGTCTCAGTTCAGAATAAAGGTCAAGGCTTTAATTGTTATTAGTGTGGTCAGTCGGGGCATATGAAGAAAACTTGCCTACAATTGGGAGGCGCATCGAACTGTCGAGTCGGCGGACTCGAGCCACCAGCAGTCCCAATCAATCCAAGCTCTGTGAGTTAATCGAAGTCACCGACTCGATCAATACAGAGCCTATGCTCGAGAGGAAGCAAGTTAATCGAGGGCCTGAGGCGCGTGTATCTTTATTCTTGTGCTAGAGCAGTTGCCAGAATCCTCAGTTGTGAGAGGTATTTTTGTTGTGTGTAATTCTTTGGCTAATGTACTAATAGACACGAGTATGTCTCATTCATTTATATCTACTGCATTTGCTTCTACATTGGGGTTAGAGGTAGCACGGTTAGTGCCTTCGCTCAGAGTAGAGTCACATGTTGGGGGTACAGTTGATTTAAACCGGGGTTGTCGTGATTATGAAATAGAAGTTGCCGGGCATCTACTTCCGTTTGCTTTTGTGTTGCTAGATATGTTGAGTTTTGATGTCATTTTAGGCATGGACTGGTTATGTTCTTACCAAGCTTTAATTGATTGTTACCATCAGAGAGTTACGGTGTGCACTTCGAGCGGTGATCGTTTCTATTTTCTGGGGAACCGAGTTGATAGAGCCTTGTCGCTAGTTGTTGACCCTCATAATAGGAGCAAACTTAGTGGCCTTCTTGCAACTCTCTTGGATAGTGAGAGTAATGAGGATCGTGTTAAGTTACCAAGGGTAGTTTATGAATACCCGGTTGTCTTTCCAAAAGATCTTACTAGTTTACCACATCACCGGGAGATCGAGTTCTCCATTGAATTAGTGCTTGGCACGGCACCGATTTCCATGTCACCGTATAGATTTGCACCCGCTGAATTGCATGAGTTAAAGATTCAACTCCAAGAACTTTTAGACAAAGGCTTCATTCGCCATAGTACATCGCCTTGGAGAGCCGGCTCTCTTCTGAAGAAAGAAGGATGGGTCATTGTTGTGTATTGATTATGCATAAGTTGAATAGAGTTACAGTTAAGAACAAGTATCCTCTACCCAGAATAGATGATTTGTTTAACCAACTTAAAGGGTCTCGTTGCTTCTCAAAAATAGATTTAAGGTCGGGATACCATCAGTTGAGAGTTCGGGAGGAGGACATTCAGAAGACGGCCTTTCGTACTCGTTATGGCCACTATGAAATCCTTGTAATGCCTTTTGGGTTGACCAACCAATGCACCGGCTTCTTTTATGGATTTGATTAATAGAATTTTTTGAGAATACTTGGACCTTTTTGTAGTTGTTTTTGTGGACGATATCTTGATTTATTCAACCTCTAAAGAGGAACATGAGACTCACTTGCGGGTAGTCCTGGGTTTACATAGTGAGCACCAATTGTATGCCAAATTTGAAAAAATGAGAGTTTTGGTTAGCAGAGGTGAAGTTTTTGTGGCATGTAGTGTCTAGAGAGGGAGTGACTGTGGACTCCTCAAAGATTGATCTTGCGTCTGATTAGGAACAACCCAAGAATGTTTTTGAAATCCGGAGTTTCTTGGGATTAGCGGGGTATTATCGACGTTTTATAAGGGACTTCTCTAGACTAGCTACACCTTTGACTAGGTTGACTAGAAAGGGTATCAAATTTGTGTGGAGTGAGGCTTGTGAAAAGTCATTCCAAGAGCTTAAGACTAGATTGACTACCGCACCGGTTTTGATAATTCCGTAAAGGGGATTGAATTACACTGTCTATTGTGATGCGTTCAGGAATGGACTTGGTTGTGTCTTGATGCAAGAGGGAAAAGTTGCGGCCCACGGTTCATGACAATTGAAAACTCATGAGAAAAACTACCCCACCCATGATCTAGAATTAGCAGTAGTGATTTTTGCTTTTAAAATTTGGAGGCATTGCTTGTACGATGAGAAGTTTGAAATCTTCTCAGATCATAAGAGTCTAAAGTATTTGTTTTCTCAAAAAGACTTGAATTTACGACAACGGAGGTGGATGGAATTTATAGAGGATTATGACTTTGAGTTACACTATCATCCAGGGAAGGCCAATGTGGTGGCCGATGCTTTGAGTCAAAAATCTGTGAGTAGTTTGGCAAGTGTGGCCATTAGGGAATGGGATATACTAGATGTTATTGGCAAGTTTGATTTGCACTTGGGTGAGTCTGAAGAGAGTGCTACCTTGTTTACTTTGAATGCTCAACCTACCTTGGTTAGTAAGGTCATAGAGGCACAACGAGGAGACCGTGATGTGGAATCAATCCGTGTTAAGATTTCCAATGGAAAGGAAGAGAAAGGTTTGAACATTCACTTGGATCTGAGTGTACGTTACCTAGACCGTTTGTTTGTACCAGAATCTTGTAGAGAGGAAGTACTTCGGTAGTTCCATTACTCACGCCTTGCGGTACACTTGGGAGGCACTAAAATGTATCATGATCTTAGTCGTCAGTTTTGGTGGAAGGGTATGAAACAGTATGTCACTTCATTTGTAATGAAGTGCCTTACTTGTCAACAAGTGAAAGCCGAACACCAAAGACCAGCATGTTTGTTAGAACCCTTACCAATAGCCGAATGGAAATGGGAACGTGTTACCATGGATTTTGTAGCTAGGCTTCCTAGAACACAACGAGGCAATGACGCCATTTGGGCGATTGTTGATAGGTTGACTAAGTCTACCCATTTTATTCGATGTGCACCAATGACTTCGGTTGAGCAGCTTGGCGAGTTGTACATTAGAGATAGTTCGACTTCATGGAGTCCCTATGACTATTGTGTCGAATAGGGATCCTCGTTGTCTTTGCTCGATTATGGCAAAACCTTCAAGCGTTAGAACTAAGTTGACTCTTAGCACCACTTATCATCCTCAAACCGATGGACAATTGGAACGTACCATTCAAATTTTGGAGGACATGCTTAGAGCTTGTGTTCTTGATTTTAAGGGGCCTTGGGAAAGACACTTACCATTGATTGAGTTTGCTTACAACAATTGTTACCAAGCTAGTATTGGCATGGCACTATTTAAAGTGTGGGAGGAATAAATAGAAGAGTCGGAAGGTCGTGCGAAATTAGATATTATTGACTTCATATTGCGTGACTAGGATGCCAAATCGTTAGGAAGGCGAATAATGGAGGTCGATAGCTCGAATAAATAAAAGGGAATAGGATAAAAAGTAGGCTCGAGGCCCGGAAAGCAAGTATAAATACAAGAGCCAAAGATTTAGAAAGGTATGTAAGAATCACTTCACTTAACTTAGTAAACAAGCTATCTGAGTGTCAGATTGACTTGCCGTCGGTGCTAATTAAGCACCCCCGAACATTTGTATCTTTTGGTGACTAGGCGAGGATCACTAAGCGTCTCCCGGGATCTAAAGAGTATTTCCAAACCACTTCTCCACAATTTGTGCCGTGTGGGAATACTCAAATACATCCATGGCGGCGTGTTGAAGATCCTCCGATAGCCAGCGAGACCTGAGAGAGATGACCTCCTCCGACAAACTTGCTTGGACCAAAAACCATCGCACAAGACTTGCCTTGGACCTCTTCTCATCTTCAAACCCATAAAAGACAATACAAGCGACCATGGCACGAGCTAGGCAAACCAAGCGAGAGGTTGGACAACGTCATCGGCGAAACGAAGCATGCCGTCGTCATAACAGCCTCGAAAATAGCAAAATCCATACAAACAGTGCGCCAGGCTTCTGTGCGACCCCCGAGGGCAGATGATCGACGATCTCGAGCCCGACAGCAAGCAACTAACGGCCGCTATGCCTCAACAGATCATCTTGAGGAGTTGGCAAAGGACGAACGTCTCCAACAATGCGTCCGGAGGAGTGCGATCAAAACACCTACCCTTCCGAAGGATGCATTTCCGCTTGACACCATCCACATAATATACAGCCTGCCAGCAGCCCCGGTCGTGCATGCGATCCAATCACATCCAGGTCCCCAACAGCAACTCACGCCGGCAAAGCGGCTCCGAGAAATGCCAAGCATCACCTTTGACGACTCTGATTTGATTGGCGTAACACTCCCTCACATCGATTCATTGGTTGTTAAGCTACACGTAAACCGGTTCCTTTGTCGAGCAGCGTTCTTATCGACGAGCGATGCCGGAGGTTATGTATTATAAAACCTTCATCAAACTCGGATTCAACGAGTCAGACCTGACTCCGACTCCTTATCCACTATTCGGCATCAATGCCAACCCAGAGTACCCACTGGGAAAGATCAGCTTACCCGTTCGAGCAGGTTCCAGAACGGTGGATGTGGAATTCTTGGTCGTCAGGCTTCCATCGCCATATAATCTCATCATGGGGCGATCGTGGTTACATACCTTGCAGGCTATCCCAAGCACCTATCATCAACTGCTACGTTTCCCAACAGAACACGGCATTGAGCAATCCGCGGATCCTAGAAATCGGCACAAGCATGTTATCTCCTTGCCGAGCAGCTAAAGGCGCAAGTAAACTCCATTGAGGTCTTGAATTGGGAGATCCTTGATGGCGTTAAGCGGCATCAAAATAAGAAGGCCCCGGAAGTTTTAGACCGAGTTGACACCGATGGAAGCCCAGAAAAGTTCTTCATGATCGGCGCCTCTCTGAATCAGGCCGACAGGTAGCAGCTGATCTTTTTCTTGCTCAACAACCTCGACATCTTTGCATGGACTCGTCACGAAATCTGGGGAATAGACCCATCGGTTTCCTGACACCATCGAATGTCGATCCCAAATCTAAGCCGATCATTGAAAGGTGACGATTCCCATGAAGCTTGCTTGCCGTTGTTGAGAGGTAGACAAACTACTTGGCCGAGGCAATTAGAAGTCACTTACCCTACGTGGCTCTCCAATACGATGGTGGTTAAGAAGAAAAATGGGACTTGGTGAGTGTGTGTCGATTTCACGGTCTGAACAAAGCTTGCCCCAAAAGGTATTTTCCTCTACCCGAATTGACCGGATCGTCGATCGATGTACGTCACCAACGCATGAGCTTCCTCGATGATTCTGAGGCTACCATCAAATCGCCATGCATCCGGATGACGGGACAAAGCGCATTCCTCACCCCAGAGTTTGCTACAAAGTTATGCCTTTTGAAATTTGAAGAATGCGAGGGCAACCTACCAAAGGCGGTCACGCCATGTTTAAAGAACAACTCGGCCACACTATGGAAGTATACATCGATGATATGGTGGTCAAGTCCAAGAAGAACGAATCATATAGCGATCTAGAAAAGACATTGACATCTTACGCAAATCTGAATGAATGGCGAGCGCTTCCAAGTGTGCGTTCAGAATCGGCTCTAGCAAATTCCTGGATTACATCATCAATCACCGAGGAATCGAAGCCAACCCAAGGCAAGTCACAGCAATCTTGGAACTCAGCTCCCCCCGTTCAGTAAAAGAAGTCCAAAAGTTGATGGGGATGGCCGCTGCACTCAATAGGTTCATTAGTCGGTCTACAGATCGTTGCCGACAATTCTTTCAGACACTACGGCAGGGTAAGGCTTTTGAATGGTCCGCCGAATACGAAACATCTTTCAACGGACTCAAGACCTACCTCCGCTCAGTACCTCTCTTGACAACACCCGCCGCTGGTGACCCGCTCATTCTATATCTGGCAGTTTCCGATAGGGCCGTCAGCGTCATACTGTTAAAAGAAGAGGAGGGGAAGCAACGGCCAGTGTATTATGTGAGCAAGGCAATGGTTGACGCCGAAACATGCTACCTTCCACTGGAAAAACTCATCTTAGCCCGTGTCATGGCGGCAAGAAAACTGATGCATTACTTCTAGGGACATAGCATTGGGGTGCTAACAGATTATCCCCTCCGTCGATTACTCTGGTCTGAAGCATCGGGGCGTGTTTCAAAATGAGCTCTTGAACTTGTATCGACATTCGGTTTTACCTAAAACGCAATCAAAGGCGGTGTTGGCCGACTTTGTTGCCGAATTCACCGGCGAGCTTGCCAACCTCAAACGTGACGAAGTTCAATCAAAGGCTGAAGTTCAACCAAAGCCGAACTGGAGAGTTTATGTCGGGGATATTTGGCAATTATACTGTGATGGATCGTCTAACCAAAGGGGCAGCGGCGCGGGAGTTGTAATCATGTCTCGAACGGCGCAATAATTGGCGGCCGTCAAGCAGCTTGCGAAGCATCAAATAACAGCCGAATCTGAAGCCCTTCTAGCGGTCTCTGCGGAATCGCACCTTCTCGGTAGCGTCTTGGCGTCACTTGTGTTTGTGATTCAAAATTGGTAATCAATCATTCTAAAGAAGTCTGGCAAGAAAGCGACCGTATGGTGGCCTACATGAGAACGGCAAATTCCTTGCTGGCAAAATTTGACCATCACAAACTGAACCAAATAACACGCGACCAGAACACACACGCGGATGCCTTGGCGTGCCTAGCCTCGCCATCAATTCTGAGATCAAACGGACCATCGAAGTAGGTTTCATCCGGGCGAGTATTGGCCTTTCGGAGGAAATCCATGCCAACGTTATAGAATCTGCACCAAGCTGGCTAGACCCCATTACTGCATTCCTCTCTTCTGAACAACTCCTAGAGGACAAAAAAGAAGCACACAAGCTGCGAAATAAAGCCCTACGATACTATCTGGATCCACAAGGAGGGCTTTATAAAAAATCCCTCTTTGGTCCATATTTGGAATACGTGCACCCCGAAAAAATGGAGGAACTTCTGACAGAGATACATGAGGGCAGTTGTGGTGCCCATTCTGGCGGACGCTCCCTGGCCCATCGACTTATAACACAGGGGTATTATTGGCCGACAATGAGAACTGACACGGAGAGTTATGTAAAAAAATGCGAACAGTGCCAAAAGTTCTCCCCATTAACCCATCTGCCTACCGAAGGGTTGAACTCTATCACCAACCCCTGGCCGTTTGCTCAGTGGGGACTTGATATCGTAGGGCCATTGCCGAGGGCCCCAGGGAACAAGCGATTCTTAATCGTCACGACAGATTACTTCACAAAATGGGTGAGTGGAGGCTTTAACACATATCTGAGGCACAGGCATTAAGCGCTTTGTATGGAGAAACATCATAGCGATTCGGCATTAGAGCTCTCATCTCGAACAATGGCACCCGGTTGATTGTGGCGTATATCGAGAGTTATCACGACAAGTATGGCATTCGACCTTACTTCTCTACAGCCTACCCCCAAAGCAATGGTCAAGCGAAGCCTCTAACAAATCCATCTTGGGCGGCATCAAAAAGAATTGGAAAAAGCTAAAAACAAATGGGTGAAGAATTGCGAGTGTATTGTGGGCTCATCGTACGCCAAGGAGATCCTTTGGAGAAAGCCGTTTGCTCTATGCTTTGGAACCCAAGCAATCTTACCCTGAAATCGGCCTCCCAACTCTAAAATCGCAAGTTTTTATATGGGTCAAAACGACATGATACTTGCCAGATCGATTCTAATCGAAGAACGAAGAGACCGCGCAGCATCCATGCGCAGTATCGAATAACTCGCCAAGTCGTATAATCGGTGAGAGTTGAATCTGGATACCGCCACGAGTTGGTCCTAAAGAAGGTACTTCGGTAGGCCGGAGATCGTAGATGGAAAATTGGGTCCAAGCTGGGGCGGCCTATCGAGATAGAATCCATCGCGAAGCGAGGCATATCGGCTCTCAGACATGTCAGGAAGAAGCCTGCCACGGCCTTGGAACTCAACACATTTACGTAAATTCTATCATTGACCCGACTTGTGGGCTTGATACTTGTACATATTCCACCATTGTAATACAAAGTTTCTCGTTTTCGCAAGCTCACTCCCAAGCCTTTAAGGGCCAATTAAGCCCTCTAAGGCCGAAATAAAGTCTCCGGATTCGGAGCGCCCTTTCGGTGCATGACACCTAAAGGCTAATTAAGACTCCGGATTCAGAGCGCCCTTCATGGATGTCACGATTGGCCCAAAGTCTCCGGATTCGGAGTGCCCTTTCGGTGCATGACACCTAAGGACCGATTAAGGCTTCAGATTGGCGCCCTTCGGTGCATGACACCTAAGGGCGATTAAGACTCGGATTGGGCGCCCGCCGTGGATGTCACGATTGGCCTAAAGTCTCCGGATTGGAAGCGCCCTTTCAGTGCATGACACCTAAAGGCCGATTAAGACTCCGGATTCGGAGCGCCCTTCGTGGATGTCACGATTGGCCCAAAGTCTCTGGATTGACGCCCTTCGATGCATGACACCTAAGGGCGACTAAGACTCAGTTGAGCGCCCTTTTTGCATGACACCTAAGGGCCGATTAAGACTCCGGATTTGGAGCGCCCTTCATGGATGTCACGATTGGCCCAAATCAAGTCTCCGGATTCAGAGCACCCTTTTGGTACATGACACCTAAGGGCTGATTAAGACTCCGGATTCGGAGCACCCTTCGTGGATATCATGATTGGCCCAAAGTCTCCGGATTCAAAGCCCCCTTTTGGGGCATGACACCTTAGGGCCGAATAATCCTCTTAAGGCCAATTAAGACTCCAAATTCGGAGCGCCCTTTGTGGATATCACGATTGGTCAAAAGTCTCCGGATTTGGAGCCTTTGTGAGATGAATTCGGACCACTTCACTGGACGAATAAATATTTAATGAGAATTGTTCTTAATTTGAGCCGGTCAATGCATGTTTAAACATTTGCACCACGCAACACAAAACTAGCCAATAAGTAGAAATAATACGTTTAATTAAGCACATAACATTTCAAGACCAAATACAGACGTAGAAAATAAAAGAAATTCTATTTGTTCGGCGCGAAGTCTGTTCTCGCGTTCCAAAATCTATTTATTCGGCACCCTCATTGTCGCTCTTCTCAATTTTGAAATCGGAATAGGGTGAGTAGTGACGATGATACAGGGGCGAAGCCGAATCAATTCCCATGACTTCGAGAGCTTTCTCGGTTTGAAGGGCCTTGATCCACCATGCTTAAATCCACGATTTTCACATCGGCAGACCTCCTCGGCAAGGTCTCGTTTGGTCTTCTCTATCCCGGCCTTCAGGCCGTCCTGAAACCCCTTTGCATAACCCGAGGTCTGTTGGGTCACTCTTTCCTCAACGACCAATTTAGATTGACTGGCCACCACCGACACGCTCGTTTGAACATTCTTCAGCTCCCGAAGCTCACGCTCAGCCTTTTCCGCGCAAATCTCCAGACTGCGATTCCTTTCGTCCTTTTTCTCACTCTCACATCGCACTTCCGCAGACGCATGCCGACTTCATAAGCAGTATATAGTCCTTTCACGGCCCCATGTATGCCGTCTCGAAATACTTCAAAATCTTAACGTCTGACCATCGATTGTTGGACTTCTGATGGGAAGATCTGTCAAGCGAACTCGACTACCACACCTGGGTCTTTAATGATAGAATTTGCCTTCGTCATTGGTCTATTCCTCACAAAAACCGCAAAACTCAACGGTCGTGGTGTCGCATCAGGCTCGATTCTCGGTTGCGGGCGCGGCGAATTTCCCCGTTGTTGCCTGTCCTTCGAGGTGATCTGCCGACAAGTAAGAAATACTTGTGTTTCCCGATCCTTGGACGTTCTTCTTCCCGTACGCATAGTCTCGCTACTGTGACTCATTGCAGCATCTAATTCAGCCAATCTTCGTCCCTCCCAAGTTGCCTGAATGGATATAAGTAAGGCCTCTGGCGTGCACCCGCCCCATTTATCCCTTAATGTATGCAGCTCTCCCGAGGCAACGTCAGTATTCCCAAACATCAAAAGTCGGATGACAATTGTTAGGCCTATTCGGATTGACCAATCTGTGCCTCAACCAACCCACAAGTTAGGCCCATTCGACCATGGCTCGCGCTACAGCTATAGCAAGGGCACATTTACTATCTGATGCGGCTAAGGCGGTTACTATCTGATGGCCATGTTTTCAAGCATAGCGATCAATCTGTGCCTCAGTTAGCCCACGAGTTAGGCCCATTCAGCTTCTCAAGCTTGCATACAGCTAAAACAAAGGCGGTTACTAATCCGGTCGACCACGTCTTCAAGCGCAAGCACCGACCAATCTGTGCCTCAGCCAGCCCACAAGTTAGGCCTATATGGCTTCGCAAGCTCGCGCCCTGGCTAAGGCAACGGAAGATTTACTAATCTGGTCGGCCATGTTTTCAAGCGCAAGCGCCGATCAATCTGTGCCTCAGTTAGCCCACGAGTTAGGCCCATTCAGCTTCTCAAGCTCGTGCCCTGGCTAAGGCAAGGGCAGATTTACTAATCTGGTCGGCCACGTCTTCAAGTGCAAGCGCCGACCAATCTGTGCCTCAGCCAGCCCACGAGTTAGGCCCATTCGGCTTCGCAAGCTCGCGCCCTGGCTAAGGCAAGGGCACATTTACTAATCTGGTCATCCATGTTTTCAAACGCAAGCGCCGATCAATCTGTGCCTTAGTTAGCCCACGAGTTAGGCCCATTCGGCCTCTCAAACCAAGGGCACATTTACTAATCTGGTCTGGCTAAGGGCAGATTTACTAATCTGGTCAGCCACATCTTCAAGCGCAAGCGACGACCAATCTGTGCCTCAGCCAGCCCACGAGTTAGGCCCATTCGGCTTCGCAAGCTCGCGCCCTGGCTAAGGGCAGATTTACTAATCTGGTCGGCCATGTTTTCAAGCGCAAGCGCCGATCAATCTGTGCCTCAGCCAGCCTACGAGTTAGGCCCATTCGGCTTCCCAAGCTCGCATACTGGCGAAAGGCAAGCGGTTGATGTCTGCCAGGCCAAATACCTAAGCTAAGCAGCCGATTTAACCATAACCGAAAGCAATATCATTCATCAACAACATTTTTCATCCACAACATTTTCCTTAGCAAGTTGAGCACAACTCATGAAATTTTATATACGCAAATTACTAAACAAAAAGCTACAAGCCCGCATGAAAATGCCTAGCAAAATGACTGTAGCAACACATGAAAAATACCAAATTAAAAACTGTAAAAATACATTCGACATCCTAACAACTATATGGGTCATTTGGGATCGACCATCGAATCGAACTCCAATGGCTCAACATCCACTTGCTCATATGGTATTGGCATAATCAATGAAGCTTTAGCAGCAACAAGGGCTTTGTGCCAGCCATGTTTGAATCCCCGATTTTCAAACTTGGGGACTTAGTCCAAATACTCAGTGAGTCCAGCATTTTTCCCGGCCTCGAATACTTTGGAAGACTCCGAGTCGGCTGTTTCCTTCGCCGCCTTCATTTCAGCCAACTCAGCCTCCAGTTTGGAGACCGCCTTCTGGGCCAATTTAAGCATATCTTCGCTCACGTCCGCCTTCTTCTCGGCATCCGATCTCAATTGATCCGCGCTACGAGCCCTCTCCATCTCGGCCTCGGCCCTTGAGGCTTCCTTGTTCGCCCTTAAAGCTTCGACCTCGGCCCTTCTCCTTTGGCCCTCAACTTCCTTTCGTAAATGACCAATCTGTTTGACGGCGTCGCGATGGCGACGGCCCATATCGGCTATCCTTCCGACGGTCTGCAAAACAAGAATTTAAAACCATAACTTCAACAGCATTTGGATTAAGTGAAGCAAAGTCCGAATATGTACCAAAAGTACCGATTTGGTGGCTAGTGTTGTCGCATTCAGATCTGGTTCCACCCGGAAAGCCTCCCTATCAGACGGCAACGACACGGACGTAGCCAAGCTGAATGCAACTTCTGGATCTTTAAGCACCGAAGCATCAGAAGAAACCGGCATGTTTTTTATCATCGGCTGAATAACAAAAGGAACGATCACATTCAATCCCTCTAATCGAGGACGTTTGCCGCCCTGTTCTTCTGAGCCAGCCTCAAACTCGGCAGGGCGTTTCTCTACCTCTTCCTGAACTTCTTGGCTGGCCTGCATGATCAAAGTAGATTCGGCATTTCGATTTTTTGCCGTCTCCACCTTAATAACGCACAAGGACTCTAATTCGCTAACAGGCAGGGAGAGTTGAGATTCGGTGGCGGGTGGTACTTGAGACGGAAGGGCCTCCGCTCTTCGCCGCGCAGCCAACCTTTCCGCATTCGCCTTCCTGGCAAATTTTGTCAGGCTTAACCCGGCCATGTCTTCGGAGCCTGCAGCGGGAAGATCCTCTAAGCCGTGAAAAACGCCGTCAAGTGAAAGATCTCCTCGGCCCGAAGTGGATGGAGGATTGGCCGAATTCAATACCTCGTCAAACTCAGTTTCGGACTAATCTGATTCGGTAACATTAGCTACATCCCGCTCCGAATCAAACCCTTCAAAACCGACCTACCTCAAGTTTTTGAAGTCGGACAAAATAAGAGCGATAAGAGAATCTTCACCCTCCGGAACCGGGATATTTTTCGCCGCCAAGAAGGTCGTATATGTCGGCTTGTAACGAAGCAGAATGTGGGCCGCCCTCCCTTGTTTTTGAAGACTTCGATGGCTGAAATACTTGAGCGCGACTTTGATATCCGAAAGAACGGCGTCGTCAGTTGAAAACAGGACTTTCTTCAAATCGTTCCCTGCACAAGCCAAGCCATAACATTTCAAAGAAGAGGCTTTACAACAAAAATGAACAAATAATAAAAGCGAGAAGGCAATCGGCCACCTGGCTCGCCCCTCCGTCTAGGAATAGGGTCAACGTGATCCTCCCCTTCGCCAAATTCCCAATTACCCTAGACAACGACCATAACATCATCAACTCGTTTTCCAGAACTGGAAAGCATAGTAATTAGCTGATGAACGATATCCTTGGCCCTAAGGAAGAAACACCCGTGCCGACCAGAAGACTTAGCCAAGGCATAGCAATGCTGGATGGCTGGAATGCCAAGGTTAATTCTAAGGCGACGGTTGAGCGCTATAACCCCCATTATAATTCTAAAGAAATTCACATTGGGTTGGGAAGGGATTAAACCCCAATGGCGAAATGACCCTAAGAAGCGGGTGAAGGGAAAAGCGGACTCCACCTTCTCGATTGACAAAGAGGAAACACAATCGTGGTTTTGTTCTCCTTCTCCACATCAAGAGTGCCGTCTGCCTCAAGCGATAGACGGACATCATCAGGAATGGAGAAATGGAGTTTAAAGACAGCAATTCGATCTGACAAGAGAATGTCTTTTAAATGTTTCGCCATACCGTCTGATTTATAAGAATATGCCAAGGAAGAAATAAACCGAAAAGAGTCTTCAAGGCAAGGAAGGAGTGAACTTACAAAGGTCGAAGAGGATATCGGAGAAGAGAGTTGCAAGGTCGATTCAAAAGGCAATCCAGCGACAAGCGTCATAAAATACATACTTGAAAGGACGTCAAAATTTTAAAACACAATAGATATACACGTCTGAGGCGGAAGTCGACCACGACAATCGAAAGGGATGCGCTTAGATATCCGCATGAGAATGAGGCCATCGAGTCAAATTTTGGCTCGACTTTTCAAAATTGAACCAAGCAATCCGATAGCTATGCGTTGGTAAAAAGTGTGAGGGGGCAATTGTGGGAGCCGAATAAATAGAAGAGTCGGAAGGTGCGTACCCCAAAAATCAGATATTATTCGGCTTCATATTGCATGACTAGGATGCCAAATACGTTAGGAAGGCCGAATAACCGGAGGTCAATAGCTCCGAATAAATAAAAAGGGGAATGGGATAAAAGTAGGCTCAGGCCCCGAGGCCCAAAAAGCAAGTATAAATATAAGAGCCAAAGATTTAGAAAGGTATGTAATAATCACTTCACTTAACTTAGTAAACAAGCTATCTTGAGTGTCTGAACTGACTTGCCCGTCGGTGTGCTAATTTCGGCACCCCCGACCAGAGCGTTTGTATCTTTTCAGGTGACTAGCTGAGGATCACTAGCGTCTCCCAGGATCTGAAGAGTATTTCCAAACCACTTCTCCACAAAAACCTATATGGCTGACCTTGTAGATCACCGGTTTGTTGGGCCGAAGTGGGTGATGCACCGTTACTGGGTCCTGAAATTGTTAGATAGACAATCGAGAAAGTTTTCTCATTCAGAAGAGGTTAATTCTGACAAAGCCGACAAAAAGAGTTATCTTGGATAAGAAACGACCTTTATCTTTTAAAGTTGGTGACCATGTGTTTCTAGAAATCTCACCAAGGTGGGACTTGATGAGATTTGGTAAGAGTGGTAAATTATCTCCAAGGTTCATTGGGCCTTTTGAGATCTTAGAGTGAATTGGGGAAGTGGCATACCGGTTAGCTTTACCGCCACAACTTTTGGGAGTACACAACGTATTTCATGTAGCTATGCTTAGGAAGTATGAACCCAACCCTTCTCATGTGCTTGATTGGGCTAACTTGGAGGTAGATGAGGATGCCTCTTATGAAGAACGACCGGTTCAAATATTAGATACCTGGGAGCAAGTGCTATGGGGCAAAACTATAGTGTTGGTAAAGGTGTTGTGGAGACAGCATGAGGTTGAAGAAGCGACGTGGGAACAGGAGGCGAAAGTTTGTTATAAATATCCGGATTTATTTGAAAATGCTTAAGTTACTTTTCTTTGTAATATTCCCTAGTGTTGAGGGAAACGTATTTAAAGTTGTTAACCACATGTTGATATGTGTGTTGTTGTTTTAAGCATAAGGTTGTTTAGAGTTGCCTTTACTTTTTGGAAAATTTCATGTTTATGCGTATTTGGGAGGTTGTCGTTAATGAGATAACCATGGTGGAAATGGTGGAATTTGGTTGAGAGTTAGTATTGTGATTTAAAAATGAAATAGCGTGGTTTTGATCGCTAGAAACCCTTTGTTTGGGTAGTTTGATTTGAAATTTCGGGGATGAAATTCTTTAAGGGGGGAAGGTTGTAGCGATCCCAATTTTGCCACTTCGCTGAGTATGTCGGGGATCAAGCTGCCCGGTCATTTCCATGGTGTCGAGAACGCCCTTGGTAGATCCTAAGGTAGCATACTGATGGGTTGAAGGGCGGGCCTGAAGAAAAAATGCAAAATGCATTAGAAGTTACTTGTCTACTCGAGCGGCTATTTATGCGCTCGAGTGAAGAATGTTTGGTTTCAGAAGTTTGACATGTCTGCAAAAATACTGGAAAAGTGTATTTGACGCTCGAGCAGGACTTTTCACACTTGACCAGACCATGTTATATCAGTTCGTGAATCTGATATTTCAGATCACTTTTGTATATCTCTCTAAAAACCCTTTCCTTTCCCTTCTCTCTACATTTCCCTACGCCAAATTGGATCAAAACCTTGATTTCTCAAGATCTATTAGAGTTCTACCATAGGTTCTTCATCAAAGTTGGTTAACTTCTCGAGGGATTCGTTGTGTGCGGTGAAGATCGAGTTTCGACACCGTTGATTTTGGGGGTTTCATCTCATTTCTTCTTCAAAACTTGATGTAGGGATTTTCTTAGAGTTATATATATATATATATATTTGCAAGATCTAAATGATTTTCAAAACCATCTTTCGATAGCTTTGAAAATTGATTGTTGATTCGAGAAGTTGAGCAATTTTAAAAGTGGGTTTGTCTCTTACTCTTTTAAAATAATCTTATGGATTTTGATCTTCGTTGATTGAAGAAAATATGATTTTGAAAAGTTTTCTTTCAAAAGATTTGAGTTGTATAGTTTTGGTGAAAAAACCTAGAATTTGGGGATTTTTTTTTAGAAGACTGAAAATCCATGAATGATATTGTTATATTTATTTTGTGTGTCAAAAAAAATGGATGTTTGGAAAATTTCTTATTTATATTTATATAAATGATGAATTTCAGGGAATATGAGGATTGTTGTTCATTTTGGAAATTATTGTTCAAAACGTTGAAATAGTCTTGAAATAACTAATTGTTGAGGATACTTGAGAAGAGAGAATTGTGTTATTCCTTAGATGATGAATTGGAATAAAAGTATTTATATTCATCTTGTGAAATTGGCATATCAATTCATTTGATTACATTAAACTTTGAAAGTTGATTTGAAAACTTGCATTGAGAAAAGAATGTTAAGAAACAAATTTTCATGTAATGGTTTTAGGGTAAATACGTTGGTAACTCTTGATAGGTAGTGTAGCTAATATTGAATAAGTTGGCCTAAGAGTCATGGGTGAAAGACTGAAAACTCGCGTGGATAGGTGTCGAGCCTTCCGGTTAATACCAGTAAAAATGACAATTTAGTAGTACTTGTATAGTCTACTTGCAGACACCGACCTAGGGATTACCAGAGTCGGATTTACCGCCCTTGAAATAAATTGTTAAGTTTTGAACAATTGAAATTGCATGATATCATTGAGTATGATGGTTTTCAAAAGATGAAATTGTGATTTATCTTCAAAAAGGGCATAGCATGGCATGTGCATTTCATCTCTTGAGACTTGTATAAAATGTATATACTTTGTTAAGAATTTCCTACTGGACTTTATGCTCATCCTATGGGATTTTTATGCAGGAAAAGATGTGGTGATTCCACCCAACTAGGGGCGTAGAAGTATGTGTGTTGGGAGTATAATGCTCTCATTTTCCTGTGACTCTGTGTGTAAGTCAAGGGTTGTGTTTGTGTGGATTTGAATACCCGTTTTTTGTAACCAGGCTCAAGCCTTGAAAACTTGTAAACCCTTGGGATATTTATTTGTTTATTTACTTGTTATTGGATTAATGTATTGGTGCATGAAGAACTATTGTATCATGTAATGTAAGTTTAGTTATATTCGGTTTTCCTTGAAAGAGCCATGATTGTTGTCTTATCATTTAGGCTAGAAATTTGAGGCGTTGCAACATCAACGCCTTGAAAATACTTCTCCTAAACCCAAAGTTCCTGCAAATCTTGATGACCTCCATAGAGAAGTTAATCTCCTGAAAACAGAAATCAAAGAATTAAAAACTCATCAACATCAATATAATCTGGAATTAATCAAAATTAGACAGCAAATATCAATCATATCTGATCAACAGAAGAATAAAGCAGTAATTCAAGAAGTTAAGGACGATTCTACTTCTGAAAGCCAGTATCTTATGTTGTTAAATCAAATAACACATCAGAAATGGTATATTAAAATAACTCTTGTTATAGATAACAGGTTTGTTATGAAAGATGTCATAGCTTTAGTGGACAGTGGAGCTGATATGAATTGCATTCAAGAAAGTCTTATACCCTCTGAATATTTTGAAAAAACCACCAGTCACTAACTAGTGCTAATGGAACCAAAATGATATTTGCCTGTCAACTTTATTTGTTCTTACTTGAAATATATCCCAAACCTTGATTTTAGGGACACCATTTTTATGTATGCTTATGCCAAATGAAAAAATTGACTCTACATGCATTCATACTATGATCAGTAATCAAAAAATTGTTTTTGAATTTAGTACTTAACCTTACACCAAGGAATTAGATCAAATTAAAGACATGGTGGTCTTTAAAGAGAAACAATTAAATTTTTTACAAAAAGAAATTCATGTGCTCAGCATTGAGCAAAAACTTCAGCAATCTTCTTTACAGAATAAAATTAAAATGATTACATTAGAATTTGAAGCTAAAATTTGTAGTGACATTTCTAATGCCTTTTGGGATAGAAAGAAACATATTGTCACTTTACCTTATGAACCCGAATTTAATGAAAAATATATTCCAACCAAAGCTAGGCCAGCTCAGATGAAGAAGGAATATATGGAATTCTGCAAGACTAAAATTTTCACTCTCATATATAAAAAATTAATCCAAAAAAGTTATTCTCCATGGAGCTGTACTACTTTTTATGTTAATAAAAATGCTAAAAAAGAGCGAGGTGCCCCCTAACTTATTATTAATTATAAGCCTCTCAATGATGCTCTTAAATGGATTGATATCCAATTCCGAATAAAAAAAATCTTTTAGACAGATTACAGGATGTTGTTATTTTTTTCTAAATTTGATCTTATATCTGGATATTGGCAAATTCAAATTCCCAATAAAGATAGATATAAGAATGCTTTTACCGTTCCATTTGGACATTTTGAATGAAATGTCATGCCATTCGGTTTAAAGAATGCTCCATTTGAATTTTAGAATATTATGAATGATATATTTATTCCTTTTTTTTGAATTTGCTATTTGTTATATAGATGATGTACTTATTTATTCTTCATCCATTGATCAGCACATCAAACATCTTAATATTTTTAAGAATGTTATTATCAAAAATGGACTTGTTGTTTCAGCTCCAAAGATGAAACTTTTTCAAACAAAGATTATATTTCTTGGCCATAACAGTTATAATGGCACTAGTATTCCTATTGCACGTAGTATTGAATTTGTATCTAAGTTTCCCTGATGAAATTAAAGATAAGACTCAATTACAAAGATTTCTTGGTTGTTTAAATTATATTTCTAATTATTATCAGAATTTAGCAATTGATGCTACTATTCTTTATTCTAGATTTAAAACGAATCCTAAACCTTGGTCTACTGAACATAACAAAGCTTTACAGAAAATTAGGCTTAAAGTCAAGCAATTGCCCTGTTTAGCCATTGCAAACCCTAGTTGGAAGAAAGTTGTTGAAACTGATACTTCCAATCAAGGTTATGACGGAATTCTCAAACAGTATAATCCAAATACTTCAAAAGAAGTACTTATAAGGTTTACTTCAGGAGCTTGGAAAAAGGCACCTGTCAATTATCCCACGATCAAAAAAGAATGTTTTTCTATTGTTAAATGTGTCCTTCAATTTCAAGACGATTTACATAATCATCATTTTATTATTCATGTTGACTGTAGTGTAGCTAAATAGATTTTCAAAAAAGATGTTGAAAATCTTTCTCATAAACAAATTTTTGCAACTTGTCAAAGTCAACTTTTAGTATTTGACTTTGATATTGAATATATTAAAAGTGAACATAATTGCCTCCATAATTTTCTAATTCGTGAATACTTGTAGGGAGCACCGAATGAGCCGAACACCTAGAGGTTACAGTTGCGGTCGTGTCAGAGGAACTACCCCTCATGCCCCTTAGATTCTTTTTCCAAATCTTACCAAATTTCCATGGATTATAGTTCCTAATAAGCAATCAGCAACCCCATTCATAAGGGGTGAATCTTTTACTAAATTAGAAAAGGATGCTCTTTTAACCGAAGACATTCAGATCTCTATTAATTCATAAACAATTCTATTTATTGAACAAAGTGATGTTAAGTGGATGACCAACCCTTGGGAAATCAAGGATCGTTATCTTCACAATCAAAATTTTAAACTGCAGTTTGATTAGTATTGTTATATTTATGAGCAAATACTTAAAGATACTTCTTCCATAGATTTTACACATCATTATTCCAAAGAGAACAATCCAAAGAGTTCTATTGCTTATAACAAAGCTATAATCAAACGAATCATGAAACCAAAAAAATGGGGTTTAAACCCTAATCAAAACCAAACTCTTTCTCTCCATGACTAGAAATATAACTACTGGGATTATATTGAAGCCTTCACTAAAACTTTTTACTATATAAACCCTAGCCGTACTCATTCTTGGTTCATTAAGGTTTGTTCTCAAACTTATCTTGCCAGTATTCCTAATTGTTTTTTCGTTTGGTGGGATAAATTTGGCCTAGACGTTACTATTTTACCTGACCCCATTTGCACTGAGTTTCTGGCTTGGCAATCAACCTTTCTCGCCATGCCTAATAATTAGCATTTCTCCGAAGCCAAATCCTTTGCCATTTTCTTTATCCATTTTAGTATTCCCTGGATTTGGTAGTAGGATCTTGCGTACAATTACCATTAGCAACTTCCTCGTTTAAAATGAATTTTCTTTTTTAAATGGTGGAAAACTCTGGATAAAACTCAAGCGGAATTAATTAAGCAAATTCAAATTAATGCTAAATCCTACAGGGACATTGTTCTAAAACCGTCAATTCCTAACAATGGGGGTAATGCATTTATCCGTATTTAGTCCGAATTAAGGAAGCAATTCCTTGACATTTTTGATAAGGATTTAATGATCAATGCATGGAGTATGTGAAGAATCAATTTCTTGAATCTATGGAATCTGAAGTTCAAGATGACGTCTCCATGATTTCAACAAGAAGTCAAGATAAAGAAGGTGAACATAAGAATCCCAGGATGAAGATCCAACACTTGACGATTTTTGGGATTTACTTACAGAATTGATTGCAGAAAAGGCCAAAAGAGATAAGGCTCGTAAAGGCAAGACCAAAGAATGATCTCCAGCTGTCAACCTTATCCTCAATAATTATCAACATGAGACAGCATCTCACCATAGGACAATAATATTTTTAAGAAAAATTTGTCGATTATAATGACACCCTTCACTCTCTACTTTACTTTTGTAAAGAAAAGTTGTGGTGTGATAATCTATGTTGGGTGAATCATTATGAATTGGATGACTAATGTAACGATAGTGTTAGGAAAAATATGTGATTCCCCACAAGTAAATCAATCAATGGGAATAAAAACTAATGCGGAAAAATTAAATCAAAAGCAACGCAAGAATTTTTACGTGGTTCCCTCAATATGAGGTACGTCCACGGGATCGAAATCCGATTCCACTATCAACCAAATAAGTTCCAAACGATTACAAACAAGACACTAATGGTCTCACAAAACCACCCTTAAGTGAATTCCAAATAATCACAAATAAACAAGAGGAAAGACCTCACCAAATAGTTGAACAAAAATCATCAGAACTAGAGTTGTAGAAGATCCAAAATAACGAACCAAATCAACACCGAAAACGAAGCAAAGAACCACCCAAATTAATTCCACTTTTCACACACCCAAATAATTGATTTCACCAAAGTGGAGTATGTGTAGCAGCCGTTCTCTTCACCTCGGGATGAGCAAAAACAAACCCTAAAATATTGTGAATCTAGGGTTTATTATCAAACCTTAGTTGTTTCCCAAATTGGATTGGGTCTCCACAAATTAAATATAATATATAAAAATATATTATAATTAATATTAAACCAAATTAAACTCTTTTTCCAAAACCAATTGGGTCCCACACTCCAATAAGGAGGTATACCCAACAATTCTCCCCCTACCGACTTAGGTGGAGATATCAACCATACCCGCCAAAGTTCGACACTTCAAATGTTTATCCCTCGACAAAGTCTTAGTCAACATATCCAAAATATTATCATCCATGTGAACCTTTTCAAGTTGCACCAATTTCGAATCTAACACATCACGAACCCAATGTTCTCTCACACCAATGTGTTTCGATCTCGAAAGAAAAGTAGAATTTTTATTCTAGTGAATAGCACTTTGACTATCACTATAAAGCACATACTTTTCTTGCTTCAAACCCAATTCTTGCAAAAATTTCTTCAACCATAACTCTTCTTTGCAAACTTACGTAATGGCAATAAATTCAAAGGTAGTTGAGAGAGCAACACATTTTTGTAATTTAGATTGTCATGCCACAGCTCCCCCTGCAAATGTCATCAAATACCCCGAAGTAGATTTCCTAGAATCAATATCACCGGCCATGTCAGAATTCATGAACCCATCAAGCATCGGCTTACCATCCCCAAAACACAAAGACACCTTCGAAGTCCCTCGAAGATACCTTAGAATCCATTTTACCGCTGCCCAATGTTCTTTACCCGGATTAGAGAGAAAACGACTCACCACACCAACGGCGTGAGCAATATCCGGCCTTGTACAAACCATGGCGTACATCAAAGAACCAACTACTGAAGCATAAGGAACTTTCAGCATCTCTTCCTTGTCTTTCTCACTTGTAGGACATTGATTCGAACTAAGCTTGAAGTGACCTGCAAGTGGACAACCAACCAGCTTTACTTTATTCATGTTGAACCTCTCAAGAACTTTCTCAATGTAGCTTTCTTGAGACAACCAAATTAGTCCCTCTTTGCGATCATGAACAATTTTCATACTAAGTATTTGCTTTGTTGGTCCCAAATCTTTCATAGCAAAAGACTTGCTCAACTCGAATTTCAACTTGTTTATCATGGTAGAATCTTGACTCACAATTAACATGTCATCAACATAAAGCAAAAGAATAATAAATTTGCCATTCGGGAAATTTTTCACAAAGACACAATAGTCCGAAGTGGTTTTAGAAAAACCATTATTCATCATGAAAGAGTCAAATTTTTTATACCATTGCCGCGGGGCTTGCTTGAGACCATACAAACTTTTTTTCAATTTGCAAACAAATTTCTCTTTTCCTTTCTCCACAAAACCTTCTGGTTGCTCCATGTAAATTTCTTCTTCAAGATCACCGTGAAGAAATGCAGTCTTCACATCAAGTTACTCAACTTCAAGGTTCATACTTGCAGCCATGCTAAGTACAACCCGAATAGAAGACATCTTTACAACCGGTGAGAAAATCTCATCAAAGTCAATACCTTTCTTTTGCCCAAAGCCTTTCACAACAAGACGTGCCTTGTACCTCAGATTCTTGCCATCATTCTTCAATTTGAAAACCCACTTATTTTTCAAAATTTTCCTCCCCTTAGGCAACTTCACTAAATCATAAGTGTGATTTTCAAGTAAGGAATTCATCTCCTCGTCCATGGCCTTTTTCCAATCACCTTTCTTTGCATGCTCAATTGCTTCTTGGTAGTTCTCAAGCTCCCCTTGATCGGAAATCAACACAAATTCATTGGGAGGATACTTTCTTGAAGGTTGTCGATCCCTTGTAGATTTCCTCAACTCAAGTTGTGGTGGCGGTTCTTGAGTTAGATGCTCTTCCTTAATTTCTGGCTCAACTTCATTAGGATTAGTATCATCCTCTACATCTTCAATAGGTAGCTGCACATCTCCCCCGTTTTCATCATCAACTGAAGATGAAGGAGATGAATCCATGTCAATGAGATCACTAGTTTTTTGCTCCGGTTGATTACCTTTGCCAAAGTCTTTAATTGTTTGGTCTTCAAGAAACACAATATCACGGCTTCGAATGATTTTCTTGTCGACCGGATCCCACAATCTATACCCCAATTCATCATGCTCATAGCCAATAAAAATACATTGTCTTGACTCACTATCAAGCTTGGACCTCTCATCCTTTGGAATGTGAACAAAAACTCATCAACCAAACACTTTCACGTGCTCATAAGACACATCTTTGCCGGTCTAAACTCTTTCTGGAACATCACCATTCAAAGGATAGGAAGTAGACAAATTGATCACATCAACCGCTATCTTCAATGCCTCACCCCAAAAGGATCTTGGCAATTTAGCTTGTGAAAGCAAACACCTTGTTCTTTCCACAATGGTGCGGTTCATCCTCTTGGCAACTCCATTTTGTTGAGGAGTCTTCTTAACTGTCTTTTGATGCCGAATCCCTTGGCTACGACAATACTCATCAAATGGCCCAATGTATTCACCACCATTGTCTGATCGGATGCACTTCAATTTCTGCCCTGTTTCTTTTTCAACCATGACCTGAAAATGCTTAAATACTTCTAGAACTTGATCTTTAGTTTTTAGTAGAAAAGCCCAAACTTTTCTTGAATAATCATCAATGAAAGTAACAAAATAAAGTGCACCACCATGTGTTCTAACTTTTAAAGGACCACAAACATCCAAATGAATCAACTCCAAAACATTTTCTTTTCTAGAAGCAACATTTTTATAAAAAGAAACTCTATGTTGTTTACCCGCCATACAATGAACACAAGTTTTGAGATGTGTACCTTTCAAACCGGGTAGAAACTCTTTCTTGAACAATACTTGCAGCCCCTTTTCACTCATGTGACCAAGCTGCTTGTGCCACAATTCGGTAGAAGTATCATCTTCAAGTGCATTGACAACACCTTTACAAATTTTTCCTTGCATCGAATAAAGTGTACGAGTCTTTTTGCACTTAGCCACCACCAAAGAACCCTTTGTGAGCTTCCATATTCCATCACCAAATTTGTTATTGAAGCCTTCATCATCTAGCTTCCCAGTAGAGATCAAATTGAGGCGAATGTCGGGAACATGCCTCACATCTTTAAGTAACAACTTACAGCCCAGATTTGTTTCCAAGCAAACATCACCCATGCCAATAATCTTAGACAAACCTTCATTACCCATTCGAACAAAACCATAATCTCCTTCGGTGTAGGTAGTGAAGAAATCAACTCGAGAAGTCACATGAAAAGAAGCATCGGAATCAATCACCCAATTACTCTCTTGGCCCACAAAATTGATACAATCATCTTCACAAACAACCATAAGATCATCGGTAGTAATTGCCATTGTGTCTCTTGCTTCTTATCCACACTTTTGTCACGCCTTTTCTTCTTATTCTTGAGCTTTCGGCATTCCCACTTCATGTGCCCTTTCTCATGGCAATAATAGCACTCAATGTCTTTCTTTGAAAAAGAACCATATTTTGATTTGTCACGGCTTTGATCACGACCATAAGGAGTCTTACTCCTCCCCCTTGTTTTGCTTCGGCCTCTTACAACGAATGCTTCCAAATGAGAGGAACCCGCTGATTTTCTTCTAGTTTCTTCATTCAACAAGCTACTAGTGACTTGGCCCATTGTGACAACTCCATCGGGTGCCGAATTACTAACTGTCACAACCAAAGTCTCCCAACTTTCGGGCAAAGAATTAAGTAGCATCAAAGCCTGCAACTCAGCATCAAAAATAATTTTTATAGAAACAAGTTGGTTAACAATACTCTTTATTTCATTCAGATGTTCCGGTATAGGGCTACCCTCTTTATATTTTAAATTAACCAACTTACGAAACAGAAAAGCTTTATTTGTGGCTGATTTTCTATCATAAAGGCCCTCTAATTTTTTCCATAAATCATGTGCCGAAGTTTCAGTAGCAACATGATGAAGCATACTGTCATCAATCCATTAACGGATAACACCAATGGCTTTTCGATTAAGCCTATTCCATTCATCATCTTTCATACCCTCGAGTTTGCCACTATCACCCTCAATGGGTCCATATAAATCTTTACAAAATAATAGGTCCTCCATTTTAGTTTTCCAAGTTACCCAATTGCTTCCATTGAAGCTAGACATACGACCCACATTCCCTTCCATTGATTTACACAAATAATTAAACCCAAATAAACCGTAAGTTCTGATACCAATTGTTAGGGAAAATATGTGATTCCCCACAAATAAATCAATCAATGGGAATAAAAACTAATGCGAAAAAATTAAATCAGAAGCAACACAAGAATTTTTACGCGATTCCCTCAATGTGAGGTACGTCCACGGGATCGAAATCCGATTTCACTATCAACCAAATAAGTTCCAAACGATTACAAACGAGACACTAATGGTCTCACAAAACCACCCTTAGGTGAATTCCAAATAATCACAAATAAACAAGAGGAAAGACCTCACCAAATAGATGAACAAAAATCTTCAGAATCAGAGTTGTAGAAGATCCAAAATAACGAACCAAATCAACACCGAAAACGAAGCAAAGAACCACCCAAATTAATTCCACTGTTCACACACCCAAATAATTGATTTCACCAAAATGGAGTATGTGTAGCAGCCGTTCTCTTCACCTCGAGATGAGCAAAAACAAACCCTAAAATATTATGAATCTAAGGTTTATTATCAAACCTTAATTGTTTCTCAAATTAAACTCTTTTTTCAAAATCAATTGAATCTCACACACCAATAAAGAAGTATACCCAACAGATGGCCCATATCTGTGTACTGATATTATTTCTATACTTTAACTGATTCCTCTAGTTTCCAATCATTTTACTTTTTTGAGTATATAAATTGGGAGCCTTCGCCCTTTGTCGAGGCATGTTCAATTTCCGTCATTTGTTTTTCTCTGTTCTTGTAAAAACCTCTCTCAGTTTATGATATATAAAGTATGTTTAGAAGAACTCTACTGTTTTGAGCTGGCTATTATTTTGTAAGTATTTCGTTTTATGTCTGCAAATGTATTAGCTACTCTGTCTGATATATTAGCTTTTCATAAAGAATGTTTAGCTGTTTTAGAACAATTTAATTCTCCATATACTCAAGTTCAAGAGTGGATTAACGAGCTTTATCATTTGATAGCTCTTACTCAACAAGCTTTACAATAGTAGATTATTAAGCTGGCTGTTGACCAGTGACCACCCTCTCCGAATTAAATATCTATTTATGAGATCATATAAGCACTAATCTAAACATATCATACTGTTCATACAAACAGTAATATTCCTGGTTCTGTGCTAAATAGGGACATGAATTATATGTTTGTAAGTGGGACGTCACCGCCATTCCTGGATTAAATTCTTATACGACATGTATCTTCTATAAGTCCCAACACCCTTACTCCACCTTCAACCCCTGAACCCCCTAATACACCACCCATAACCCCACACTCCTTGCAAGAATCAATCTTGTCTTCTCAGTGGCATTTCATCAAACATGTTTCACACAATCTCACCCTCACCTTAGTCTCAACAGTCCTTTATAATCTCCGTGTAAACCCGGACCTCATTCTCAAATTCATCGGCCAAATCGAACCTCACCGCCTCAACATTCAATACCATTGCATCGCCATTGCCATAATCTCCCGCCTTTCATCGCCCAAACAAGCTCTGCAACTCATAAACAACGTAATTAACTTCCGGTTTTTTATGAATAGGGAGATTTTCAATGAGCTAGTGGGTGCCCGAGAGCGATTAGATATATTGAGCTCAATTGTATTTGATTTGTTAATTAGGGCGTTTTGTGAATTGAAAAGAGCTGATGAGGCGTTTAAGTGCTTTTATATGATGAAAGATAAGGGTATATTGCCCAAGATTGAAACTTGTAATGATATGTTGAGTTTGTTTCTGAAATTGAACTGGACAGAGACAGTGTAGGTTTTGTATGTCGAGATGTTTAGGTTGAAGATTAATCCAACTGTGTACACTTTAAATATAATGATCAATGTATTGTGTATAGAAGGGAAATTAAAGAAGGCTAAGGAATTTATCGGTTACATGGATGGTTTAGGGTTTAAAGCAAATGTTGTTACTTACAATACCATCATTCATGGGTATTGTTGGAGGGGGAACCTTGAAGGGGCTCGTCGGCTTTTTGAGGTAATGAAAGCTAAAGGATCATGCCAGATTCGTTGAGAAGGCCTGTGTGTTTCTTGAGAAAATGAACGAAAATGGATTGTTTCCAACTGCTATGACATATAATGCTTTGATTGATGGATACTGCAACAAAGGGAACTTGGAAAGGGCTTTTAGTTATAGGGACGAGATGGTAAAGAAAGCCTTAATGCCAACTGTGTCCACGTATAATTTGTTTATTCATGCACTATTTATGGAAGGTAGGGTCATTGAAGCCAATGATATGATAAACGGGGATGGAAGGAAAGGGAATGGCTCCAGATGCCATCACGTATAACATATTGATCAATGGGTATTGTAGGCCTGGCAATGCAAAGAGAGCTTTCAACCTGCATGATGAGATGCTTAGTAGAGGGATTCAGCCTACACGGGTTACTTACACATCTCTTATAGACATTTTGAGGAAGCGGAATAGAATGAAGGAAGCAAATAACTTATTTCTGAAGATAATGAACAAAATATTTTTGCCAGATGTTATAATGTTCAACGCATTGATTGATGGGCACTGTGCCAATGAGAATGTGGACAGAGCACTTTTCCATTTGAAGGAGATGGATAGGATGAAGGTTCCTCCGGATGAAGTGACATACAACACTTTAATGCAGGGTCATTGCAGAAAGGGTAAAGTTGATGAAGCTCATGAGCTTCTTGATGAGATGAAGAGAAGGGGGATTAAATCAGATCACATCAGTTACAACACCCTCATTAGTGGGTACAGTAGGAGAGGTGATATAAAGGATGCCTTTAGAGTTCGAGATGAGATGTTAAGTATAGGGTTCAATCCAACCCTTCTCACTTACTTACAATGCACTAATACAAGGCTTATGCAAAAACCAGGAGGGAGATCATGCAGAAGAGCTCCTCAAAGAAATAGTTAGCAAAGGCAATCCCCTGATGACAGCACATATTTTACTTTAATTGAAGGGATATGCAAAGTTGAGAAGTTTATGGAAAGTAATGGTCTGTGATCAAGTTTGTTTGCCAATAATTCTACCTTTGGCAGAAAGAGATGTTCCAGAAGTGTTTTCGTCTGGAAGATTTTTGTTTAGAAACTTTGAATACAAGCCAAAGGAAATCTTCTGCCCAGATCTTACACCATTGGAAAATTCTGAAAGTAGACATGGAAAACTTGAAAGAGTTTCATAAAAGCCTTACATCGGCTATGCACATGCTTTATTGTATGGTTCTACAAGCTTCTTTTCATTTTTATGCGTTGTGGGAGTGTATGTGTCTACTCTGTACTTTAAAGATGTTTAAATTTTGAACATTTTATAGAGCATACTCACGCCTAAGGGCTAAGAGTGAATATCTGGAGAAAGAACAATGCTGAAAGGATTTTACAAATTTTGCCTATAGTAATTCTTGTCTGTTCATGCAACAGCTGCTGTGAGGCGATGCTATATACGTTTTGCAAGATAAGTACTAGTTGTTTGATAGATGATGCTTAAAGATTAAGGTTCCTTAGAAGAATTTCTATGTTGTTGGTAGCTTATTTTGGGCTAACCAGAGAAAATTAATATTTTGTTATGGCGGAACGATTAGTTCAACTGATGAGGAGACAGTTTACTAAGTTGCTGAAAAGATTTATTTGATGTGAAAATATTCTTAGCTTGCTAATGTGCTGGATGTCGTGCGAGTCAGATAAATTTTCTATGATGCGTTGTCTTTCATGCAAGTTCCATTCAATTTTTCATACTATTTTATTTTGTATACTTTTGGAAGAAGAGGGAAACAACCTCTTCCCGCGCAGAGTAAAACTATGTGCATATGATCCTCCCCACACCCCATAGTGGTTGGAACCTCGTGCACTGGGCTGCTCTTTAGAGGTTGTGGCTTTACTCGAAAACAAGTCATATCCACTAAAAATAGGGTTAGCTTGTTTACATACTACCTCTCCTAGTTCCAGCCCTCAACATGAGCTTTGTGCGCCGGGAACAATTTTTCTTAGCTGAAGAAGAGAGTTGGCAGATTAATTTGCAGAATGTGGGTTGTCAAAGGTGACAGATACCTTTATTGTTATCTACTTCTTTTGAGTGTCTCATTTATAGTTGAACAAAGGTACCAGATAGAGGTTTTTTTTTTTTACTTTTTTATTATTATTTTTTTATGGATAAATTATGCAAATAGTCCATATAGTATACACGATGTGTCAATTTGGTCCCTGTAGTTTCAATTTACTCGATTTTATCCCTTAATTTAACGGATTGTGTCATTTTAGTCTAATAAATAACGGTTGTTAAGTTAATTTGACGGAAAGTTAAATAATGTGTCAATTTGGTCTCTATTAAAATCGAGAAAATTATAACAACATAGACCAAATTGGCACATCGTGTAAAGTATAGGAATCAAATTGACACATTATTTGACATTCCGTTAAATTAACTTAACAACTGTTATTTATTAGACTAAAATGACACAATCCGTTAAATTGAGGGCAAAATTGAGTAAATTGAAACTACAGTGACCAAATTGACACATCGTGTAAACTACAGGGACTATTTGCATAACTTACCCTTTTTTTATTTTATAATTTAAATACTTGCTCTTAACTTAAGTGCCCTTTTCTTTTCTTTTCTTTCCTTTATTTTTTTTCCTTCCCATGCAGCTGGCTTTTGCAGAAGATTGTGTTATTTTGTTCATCCATTTTTACTTTTCTTAACTTTGCAAATGCAGAATTTGAATAATTCACAAAATCTGTAACCTTTTAATGGCATCTGTTTTATGTCATAGATAACACTTCGGAATTACTTTTCACATTCAAACATGCAGTTTAATGTCTGTCTTTGCTAGGATTTTGACATTCAAAATTGGAGCTCTTTGGTAGTTGGCATTGTATCGCTTCTTTGCAGGTTGCACACGATGCCTTTGGTGTCACAGACAACAAACTATTTCTGTCAGGTTTTGTGAACAAGTTTTTGGAGTTTGTCTCAAACAGAAATCACAATTTTTCATGATCCGTTTGTTTCGGAAGAAAATGTTTTTTTGGAAAATATTTTTCTCATTTTCTAACATTTGATACAACATGAAAAATGAGTTGATTTAAGCACAAAAATAAATAAATAAATAAACAACATTTTTGAAAAATATTTTCTGAACTAGAGTGGTAATGCTATCTGGCCTATCACCACACAACCACCACCTCCATCACTGCTGCCAGCAGCACCACCCGGTTACCACTACCGCCACCCCACCACCACAACAACCACACCAACACTACCACTACCACTACCACAAACCACTAGCACATCATTTTCGAGTTTGCAACCAACACAAGAAATTATTTTTCATGGAAACAAAAGAGCGAAAAACATTGGTACCATCAACTTTGCGCCATTTTTTTTCCATGATGAATATAATGAACCTTCCGTGTAACATAGTCAACAAATACCGAAGGATGTGCATGTAATTTGTCTACTTGGATGTTCAATTCTACCGGTTTTGTCTAAACAATTCACAAGGTGAAATCAATTAATGCTTGCAAGAAGTTTATAGCTTTAAAAGCGATATGCACACAGGGCACTGTATATTATAGATTGAAAATGCAAATATAAGTAGAGTGATGTTCAAATTCAAATATAAGCTTAGCAGTTGTATAGTGCGGCAGAGAGTCGTGGGGTGAGGCAGACCTCCACTGGAGTTGCTTTTGGAGCAGTCATCCCCGGACTTTCAGTCATATTAACCTCCAAGTCTGAGACCCTTCCCAATTCAAAGCCATGAAGTAGCCTAGCCAATGTTAAGTGCAAGACCTGAAGTGCAAATGAGATCCCAGGGCATATCCTCCTACCAGATCCAAATGGTATAAATTCAAAATGGTGACCCTTGACATCCAAATCTATCTGATCCACAAGAAACCTCTCGGGTTGAAAATCTAAGGGGTTGGACCAAATGTTTGGGTCACGGTGCAACTTCCAGAGGTTAACTAACAGGCGTGTGCCAGCGGGGATGTGGAAGCCAGCCACGGTGCAGTCTTCCATGGCTTCGCGCGGCACTGACAATGGCAGGGTAGGGTATAGCCGCAATGTTTCCTTTACAATGGCTTGTAAGTATACAAGATTTTTTATATCAGATTCATCCACTTGGCGGTTCTTGCCCACGTGGATGTCCAACTCATCTTGGGCTTTCTTTAATACGTGACGGTTGTTCAGTAGTAAGGAGATCGCCCACGTCAGAGCAACTCCTGTCGTATCATTGCCACCTAAAATCATACTCTGCAAACAAACATCACATAAATTCTTGGTGATGATTTGGTGAGAATTCACATAATGTACTAGCAGTGTTCATGTAGTCATAAGAACTAGTACCAGTAGTCGTTAAACTGATCATCCTCTTGTCACAACTTTTAATCAATGATGGACCTAGAGGGGGGCAAGATGGGGTGACACATGGGGATCAAACTATAAAGTTTAACAATTTGGAAAAAATATAAGAAAAAAAAATAGTCTCTCACAACTAGTGTCGATAGAATATTTTACAATTGCTATCTTTTGTAACTCAACACAAATATAAGAGAACATGTTTGTTTATATATGTTTTTCATGTAATTTTTCACAGTTTATGTTGATAGAAATTGATCTATATATAGTCTATATAAATAAATATATTTTAAAATTTTTGTTAGTAGATATATGTTCGGCCCCATATGTTAGAATCTAGTTCCTTCCTTGCTTGTAATCACCTACATATTGTGACTGAAACCGACACAATTTATAGAATTTTGCTGATAAACTTCATTCTCTGATAACTTTTCAGTTACTTTTTCTGGCTTTTAACTTTTTTCAAAACTGTTGGTGAGTTCATTCATGTTATTCAATCAACAGGGAATTCTAGGGGCATACCAATCAAACAGGGAATTCTAGGGGCATACCAAGCAAGTGGCCTTGATGACAGTATCGGTGTCATGGCCATGGGAAAGCTGACTCTCCTCCATGGCAGATATCAGGACATCGATGAAGTCTCGCTCCCCCTCATCGATGCTTCCAGCAACTCTCTTTTGCCGGTGTTCCTCCACCCAGCTTCCAAGCACATCATCCACCTCTCTTGCAGATCTCTTCATTTTGCCCCTATATCCATTCAGCACATCAAACCAACCAAGAAATGGAATTGCATCAGAAATCAGAAGCAAGCCCATTAGATGCGTAAGATCTCCCAAAGCCTTCTGGAATCTCCTCAACTCCTCCTTGCTGCTTCTACTGTTGCCAACATACCGGTAATTCCTATTAACAATTCTTAGCATTATTTTCATTACCAAGTCCTCAAACTTCTCCTTCATTTCCACCAACACCGGTTTCCTACTCCCTTTCCCTACCCACTCCTCATATACCTCTTTCATGAAAAAATTGACTTCTGAGTCCCAGACATGCTTAAGAATCTCAAGTCTATGGCTTGATAGGAGCTCAATCATGGCTAGCTTGCGTAAATCGCGCCAGTATGGTCCATAAGGAGCGAAGCCAAGCACGGCGTGGTCATAGGCCATGAGCTTTAGAGCTAAAGATTTTGGTCGGGTTGAGAAGATTTTATCATTTGTGGTGAAACACTCTTTTGCAACTTCCCAGCTACTAACCACAAGAGCTTGCTTAATGCCTAGACGGATAGAGAAGGCCGGTCCATAGTTATCAGCCATGGCGCCCAACGTTCGATGCAGTAGCTTGTTTGCCCCGAGAAGATGGAGGTGACCGATGAGAGGCCACGCTCCGGCTGGCTCTGGAGGTGTTCTGTCTCTCTTCTTGTGGAGCTTGGATTTGGCCATAATCATATTGAAACAAACAACAATGAAAACAAGTCCAAGAACCGTGAGAGCTTGAAGCTGAAGGTAAGACTCCATGCTTCACAGTTCAACAAGAGATCATTCAAAACCTTATTCTTGCACTAGTGTTTTATATAATTTATTGATTGTACCACACCTGTTGTCAGTGTCTTGATGTTTATTTACCGGTTTGTGGCCAAGTCCAAGAACCCGTTTGTGGCGACACGATAATGACGGTAAAAATTTTCCAAACAACATGATAATATGAACCGTACACAAACTTAATGGATTAGGATTGACATAGCCTGGTACCACAAATATTAAGTTAATGTCAAACCTGTTATGAAGTTCATATGAATAGTCCGTTTAACAAAGAATTTGTTACCTATTTTAATGTTATTTCTAGTAAGGATTGTCATAATAATTTTGAATCTCTTATATAACTACATTTAACTATTTAAAAAAATGTGTGAAATAAGATTTTAAGGTTAATATTGATTTTTCATTTGTTTTAAATTTAAGATGATGTATTTTTTGTCTACTATTTTATAGGCAATCTAGTAAAAAAAAATATAATAATAGGATATAATTTTTGTTAATTAGGAAAATAGAATTAAGTTAAAATAAATATTTTATGAATTTTTTCATTTGTTTGAAATTAGTTGCATGCAATTTAACTTGTAGAGAAAAAAAATAAAATTTTCATACAGTTGGTATTTTTTAACCAATGGTAAAACTTTATAATATGACACGTGAAAACGACACAAATTGGATACTGACCAAAAATATTATGATACAATAACATGGAATAGTAAATAAGATTGGTTAGTGTTGAATTAAATCTGACACAGTTCCAAAATGATATGAAATTAATACAACTTCATATGACTTGATCTCCACCCTTATCCAATAAGTATGACCTTGTATTTTTATTAGGTCTATTTTGATATGATTTGCTACTTTTAAATCTTGTTTATATTGGGTTATTTCGAGAATTCAGGATTAAGGTTGATCTTATGAGCTTCAAAAACAGAGTGGAGAGAAAGAGTCGGCTCATTTCGATTTCTATATTCATAGTGAAATTCTTTTGTCATTTGATGTTCATAGATGTAGGTTATTATCAAATCACATAAATCTTGTATATTTATATTTAGGATTATGTAGATCTTATATTCACATCTTAACATGATAGAATTTGTGTTAGTGGAGTCGATCACATGTTCCATTTCGATAATCTGAATCGTTCACTTTTTAAGATTTGTTGAGTAGAATATTCACTCAAAAAATAAAAATGATCAGATATTAGTAGCTATGCATTTAATTCAATTTTGTATTACAAAAAATAGATGGTTATTTTTAAAATTATATTTGTCGTCTATTTTTTTTATAAAAAAAAAATATGATTGAAATATATAGTTATCAATATTCAATTATCTTAATTTTTGTATGAATATTCTATGAAATGAGTCTAAAAAATTAAACAATTCAAATAATCGAAATTATTTTTAAAATAACTTTATCAACCCCAACCGTTTCTTTCAATTGAGATGATTTTATTTTATTTTATTTGTTTTTAGCAATCTTTGCCTTTTGGCATGACAAAGTCTGGCAGCCAGACAACAGAAAGAAAGAAAAAAAAAATTCACCTCTGGCAGGGATAAGTCTTAGAGGGTGATAGTGATCGCGAAGAAAAAGAGGAAAGTGCCAGCCAAACATATTGAAAACAACCTCTCGGTGCTGTGTTGAATTCTAGTGTTGATTGATTGCTTCTTGAATAAAGAAGAAAGTGCCAGACATTGTTTCTTGAATTCTAGTGCCAAACATGCTCCCACCTGAATTGGTTGCTTTTATCATCCTGAGTTTGATAATATATTATTTTAATAATTTTTTAATTGTTTTATAAAAAATATATTAAAAAAAATAAAAATTGTCATATAATAACTTATTATAATTTTTTAATTTTTTAACTAAAATATATAATTGACAAACGAAATCTAAAACTTGATTGTTTCTTTAAATTCAGTTGCTTTTATCATCACTGAAATAACGATGGACTGCTTATAATTTTTTTTTTTTTTTGGTTTGACTACTTATAATTTATATACTTTAAGAGTTTTTATCAGATTATTTAGTATAATTTTTATTTAATTTATTAAGTAAAAATAATTTAAATAAATTAAAAAAACTAATTTTTTAAAACTAGATAAGGAATGTTTGTGCTTTTGATTTTTACTTCTAAATTTTTAATTTTTAAATTCCACAAAATATGACCAATGAAGAGAACCAGGAAAAACTTGCACATGAGATTTTTGGTTTCAGTTTTCAGAATTCACTTTTCATAAAATTTTACTTTTTCATTTTTCATAAATACGCTTAAAAAGTATAATATTTTTAAAAAAGATATTTAAAAAATTCACTAAATATCAAAAATAAAAAATAAATAAAAATTCAGTACATTTTTCACATTTTTTTGTATTTATTAATTTTTTAAAATATTTTTTCACAAATATGTTACTATTTAGTTATATCTAAGTAAGGTACGTCTAAAAAAATAAAAATTAAAAATTACTTAAAATTTTTAAAATATTCACTAAACATAAAAGCAAGTAAAAAAATAAAAAAAAAATTAAATTTTCAAAAAATTAAAACCAAACACACTTATAATTCTTGGTCCACCGCAAGAAATTGCTCGAAAATCATACACCTCACGCCACATCATCAAGCTCAATCATCATCAAGTTTTAAATATTATAAATCTACCCCCTATAAATTGAAAAAAATTATAAAAAAATATAAAAATATTAGGAAAAACTATATTTGTGTAGAATCTTATAAACAATAATTACATATATTTTTAATTAGAGCTCTTAAAGCTGGAATAAAAAATAATTTAAATTATATTTCTAAATTAAAAAGTAAATTAAATAGATTAAACTCTCTTTTGACTATTACTTTTGAAAAAT
Source organism: Camellia lanceoleosa (assembly GCA_025200525.1). NCBI lineage: Eukaryota > Viridiplantae > Streptophyta > Magnoliopsida > Ericales > Theaceae > Camellia > Camellia lanceoleosa. The sequence goes on from CM045761.1 coordinate 91,730,406, forward strand.
TTATAATAAATTATAATCAGAGAATTACTAGTATTAAAGAAAAAATATCCTTAGAAAAAGTAAGTGGAGATTACCAACAAAAGTTTTTACAAGACTTAAATCTGCATTTGAAATTGGTATAAGAGTTTGGTTTCTTGGCTTACCAATAACATTTGCATAAATATTAAATATAGTGAAAAAGCAGAATCTAATAGCTTAAATAATAGTACTTCTTTACAAATAATAATAGAACAAAATAATATTTTAATTAGGTTATTAAAAGAAATTAGCGAAAGTCTTAGAAATAATCAATTATAAATATTAAACGAAATTAGACATTTAATACAAGACCAAGAAAAACAAGTAGCTATTTTAGTTGAAAAATAAAAATATTTAGATTCGTATCCTTACCGGTATAAAGGAAATAATCCAAAAAAACCGTTTAAATTAGTTTAATCTAATAAAAAAAAATGATGGAGTTATACGAGGAGGAAATTTTCTTAGCTTTCTGTACTTCCTTGTGTTCAAGTTTCGCTTCACTCCGAATAACCTGAGAACACAACAACGGTAAGCTACCCGGCGGGTGGTTGTCGAAAAACCCCTCTGACGGTCCAATTATCACCCTTGTAGAGAGAGGAAATGAGAGACGACAAAAGAGAAATAGAGCTCTGTGTATAAGAAAACTCCAGACCTGTTGTATGGAGGCGCCACGTTGTTTAGATAGCTTCTGCGCGCACCACTTTGCTCGTTCTTTTCTGGACGTGTGGTTGTACTACCTTCTATATTCCTTACACGTGTACGCGTCAATACTGCTAAACAAAAAACCGCTAAACGGTATTGACGCGCAACTTTAGTGGATTCCTTTCTTTACATTCCGATTGGGCCATGTAGCAAATCCTACTGAGTTACTTCCTGCATAGCGCTACAATCTGCCCTTTGGAACCGCATTACTCTCGACCGGCCAAAATCTGAGGCGTCTAGCCGTACCCATTCGTTCCCGCTGACCTTGCTTGGCCTTGGTGTACAACAGGTGCGTCTAGTCCAGTTGAAAGCGCCATCGCTTTACCTAACTCGGTTAATGATCCACATCGAACAACTAGCCCAGTCCAACTTCCGGACCTTGGGCTAACTCAGCCTCGTGATCTAGAACCTCGGCCAAACTGCCCTCAGCTATGCTAACTCGGTCGTGTAATCCAACGGCAAGGCCAAAGTCATAACTAGCTCGGCCCGTTTGCTTAGTGCAAACTTCACTCTTAATTGCCCCTTAATTCCGTCCGCACTTGCGTGACCAGAATTACATTACTAGGCCGGGCTAGACTCTGTGCTTGGTGGTTCACTTTGCTCGATTATTGGCCTTAAATCTCTCCTATTGTAACATGATTGGGATCGAAGAAAATCAACTGGGTTTAGGAACTTCTTCTTATCAGGTTAAGCCCTCGGCCCACTTAGTTTTTTTTTTTTTTTTTCTTGAGTATCTCGGCCCACCCCTTAGCGTGTAGCTCAGTCTTTCATTTCAGCATGGCAAAAGCATCCTGGTCTTCAAATTATTTCTTCATTTGCTTGGCTGTAGTACATGGTCTTCATTTGAGGACATATTGGGTGGGGCCCACAACTTTTGACTTTCCAAAACCAAACCAATTTTGTAATGAAAATGCTTGGTGGGCCAAGCCTTGCATTATCATGGAATGAATTTCCTCACTTGGAAAACTTGCCCGTGCACTTATTCAACGACAAACATATTAATTAATATGTTAATGTTTGGTGGGCCACGCCTTGCTTGCCATACAGGGTAATGGCATGCATGTATTCTTTGACTTTGCTTACTATGCACACGCATTATTCGAGCAAACTTACTGGTGGGCTGAGCAACTCCACAAATTGTATAATATGCTTTGAGCTAACATGTTTTTTAATAAGAATAATCAATGGAAAATTCTGTTTGCTCGGTCCCACTTAGAAAATTAATTGGTGATGTTATTAGAGTTTGGTCGACCAAATTCCGCTCCTCCACTCTACTCGGTCTTGAAGAATAACTTATTGACACTGCTTGATTATGCTGATCATGCAACATCTTCTTGTTCAAACGTGATTAGCACGTCTATTTGTTAAGTTTTCTTCTTTATGCATTGGTCGGTCACTATTTTGAGTGCACTTTAGCTCGGTCTGAAGTGGTTTGGTTCTGCAATTGAAATTAGACCGTACTACACTATTCATGCCAAGCTACGACTGCTCCCTGATTTCGACCAAGCTACAGACTTTTCTTACTTTTATTGAGGACCAAGCTGTAGAGCTCTCAAATCGAGCTGTCAGCCTCGAAACTAGGCTATGCCCACTCTATTCTTTCGACTGAGCTAGAGATAACCCACTGGTTCTGAAATCCGAGCTCCAAAGCTCTTGCTCTAGTATCTGAGCTAAATTGAATTTTTTGCTAGCTCTTGGGCCTAGATTCTAGCCGGGTTGGAATAGATACCATATCCCTACTCCATGACAGAGCTAAATATCTTAGGTGAATAGCCATAGTTTCAAGACCGAACTTTCTGTAAATCCCAACTGAATGAGCTTTTAGCTTCAATGTGAGCTACCCGAGCTGAGGATAATAATTTTTTAGCTCAAAACCCAAACTAGGTATGCACTTTCTTTTCGTGACCGAGCTAAAGACAAGTTGCTTGCTCCATGATCGAGATAAATTCAAATTAAGCACAATCAGGCTATAATTCTAGTCTTTGACCGACCTTTTTGTTCAAAACCGTCATTGCTCCATAACCAAGCCAATTTTCTTCGCCTCAAAAACAAACCTTATCATATCATTGCTCCATAATTGAGCTCTATAGGCAAATTCCACTTCAGAGTGAGCTCATCAAGAGCAATTGCTAATTTTCATGAGGAATTTGCAATCCCAGGTGACGTTCACCTTGAACTAGCCAAGGAAGGGATAGAACCTTAGAGCAGACTTGATCCGTGCAAATCACTAACTTTCGCTCTTGCCAAGCTAAATCTGCTCTAGGCAAGGAATACACTTAGTTAGACATATCACTAACTCCCCCTCTTGCTGAGCTAAATCTACTCTAGGCAAGGAATTCACTTAGACAAATCACCTACTTTTCATATTGCCAAGCTGAATCTGCTCTAGGCAAGGAATTCACTTAGTTGGACCAATCACCAACTCCCCCTCTTGTTGAGCTAAACCTACTCTAGCCGAGGAATTCGTTTAGTTGGACAAATCACCAAATCCCCCTCTTGCTGAGCATACTCTGCTTCGACAAGGAATTCCAAAGTTTGACAACAAACCTCTTGCCAAATAGAACCTGCTTCAGTAAGGAATTCCAAAGTTTGTCAAAACACCAACTTTCATTTTGGTGAGCAAAATTAGCTTGGCAAGACTTCTTGGCGTTCAAAACCAGCTCAGTAAGGAATTCTAAAGTTGATCAAAACCATCAACAAACCTCTTGCCGAGCAAAATCAACTCAGCAAGGAATTCCAAAATTGATCAAAACCATCAACAAACCTCTTGCCAAGCAAAATCCGTCTGACAAGGAATTCCAAAGTTGATCAAAACCTTCAACAAACCTCTTGTCAAGCAAAATCAGCTCAGCAAGGAATTTCAAAGTTGATCACAACCATCAACAAACCTCTTGCCAAGTAAAATTCGCTCGGCGAGGAATCCCATAGTTGATCAAAACCATCAACAAGCCTCTTGCCAAGCAAAATCCACCCAACAAGGAATTCCAAAATTGATCAAAACCATCAACAAACCTCTTGCCAAGCAAAATTCGTCCGGCAAGGAATTCCAAAGTTGATCAAAACCATCAACAAACCTCATGCCGAGAAAAATCCACTTGGCAAAGAATTCCAAAGTTGCTCAAAACCATTAATAAACCTCTTGCCGAGCAGAATTCACCCGACAAGGAATTCCAAAGCTGAACAAACACCAACTTTTATCTTGCTGAGCAAAATCAGCGCGATAAGGAATTCTAATCCATCAAGATGATCCTGAGTTGTCCCTTGGACCGTGCTAAATCTGCTTGGCGTGGCAAAAATACAACAATTTTCAAGAAAATGGTCTACTTCTTTCATTACACCAATGGCAAAAAGGATTACAAAAATAGAACTAAGAACAAAACTTTAGATTGGCAGAGTTCGATGTTCTGGAAATAGATCAGCCATTTATATTCTGCGAGTTTTATGGCCCTTTTCCTCGACCTTCTTATTGGTGTCTTCCAAAACTAAACTCCCTAGATCTCTTCCATGGTGGTTTGCTTGGCCATCCTCTTGTCTGACTGCATGAACCTTTTCCACTACTCTCTTGTCCTCTACTACCGGACTTGCCGTCATGGTAGCTACGACTACATCGTCTTTGACTCGGATGTGCTCATTAATGTGTTGCATGAGCAGTTCCGTGGTCGACGGTTGATTCATTGTGAGCAAGTCTCTCAAAGACCATGCTTATACTATGTGATTGCAAGGTGGCTCAAGCAATCAATGATCTCATTGAAAGTCTCCCAATACTTAGCGTTATACGCCCTCAAAGAGTCACCCGGCTCCATCTTTACTCCCAAGAGATGGTCAACTTCCTTGGGCGTTTTGGTGTTTGTCTTGAATCTATTGACAAATGCCTTCGCTTAACTGCCACCCTCGATGCTCTCAACAAATGACCTCCCAAACCATTTTAGGCCCAATTCACCTAAACTTAATGGGAAAATAAGGCACATCAATGCTTGCTCCACTGTATAGCCATACCTTGGGAAATGGCTCACGTATATCAGATCGGTCTTTTCGTATTCAAAGATGAACTTAGGTTGGTGGAACCTCGCAGGGAGCGGCGTGTTCTCTATCTCAATGGGAAAATAAGGCACATCAATGCTTCGTTCCACCTGTGTATAGCCATACCTTGCCGGAAATGGCTCACGTGTATATCAGGATCGGTCTTTTCGTCATTGAGCATGAACTTGGGTTGGTGGAACCCAATGGGGAACGGCATGTTCTCTATCTCAATGGAAAAGAAGTGGTGCTCAGCCTTGCCAATTTCCTATCTAGTGGCGCGTGTGCCGCCACACATAATGGCGACATTACGACCTCTTCACTGGCTCGCTCGAGGCTTAATCACAGGCCAAGATTCTCTCGTGCCTCGCCGGGGCACTTGCTCTTCCAAGAGATCCTTGAGGTCCCCTGATCGATTAGAGTAAGAGTTCCTTGATGTCGTTAAAGGACGTAAAGGTTGATAACTGATGTCTCTAGTGCAAAATAATCCTACTAGTGCGACGGAGTCACTAGCTCTGAAGCTCCTCGTAATAAAGAGTGAAGAAGTATGTCGTCTACTTCGACTGCTAGAGTGTTAGGACTGGGCGCACTCACTGTGGTTTCCCACTCCAACAATGCCCTTTAACTTTAGCTGGCGCTTCATAGCCTCCATCCCCATCGCCATCTTCCTGACAATGGCGTCTTGGTCCCTCAACTTGCTCTTCAGGTGCTGAGTATTGGATTCTCACTGTCAACGACACCCTTCTGGGCTCAAAGAGCGCCCAGAGCTTCTTGCGCGTTTGTTTCGCGCTTCTCTAGAAGGTCCTCTGGTACACGACACGGTTTCCAATCTGGCTAATGTTTGGACGGCGAGCAAATCATCACGACGCCAAACTGACTCAGGAGTAATGCTGTCAAAGACGAACTTTGGAACATCATCATTGTTTGCCATGAAAAGTGATCAAAAAGGCTTGGAGAACAAAGTTTTTTTTGTCGAATTTCCCATAGATAGCTCCAATTGTATGGGGAGGAAATATTCTTAGCTCTTTGTACTTCCTCGTGTCCAAGTTTCGCTTCACTCCAAATAACCTAAGAACACAATGATTGTGAGCTATCCAGCGGGTGGTTACCGAAAAACCCCTCCGATGGTCAAGTTAGCATCCTTGTAGAGAGAGAAAGAGAGAGACAACAAAAGAGAGATACAACCCTATGTGTAAGAAAACTTCAGACTTGTATCTCTATACACACACCACTCTACTCGTCCTTTTCTGGACGCGTGGTTGTACTGCCCTCTCTATTCCTTACACGTGTACGCATCAATACTGCCAAACAACATTTGGCCAAACCACCAAATGATATTGACGCACAACTTTAGTGGATTCCTCTCCTTACATTCTGATTGTCCCACATAGCAAATCCTACCAACTTACTTTCTGCATGGCGCTACAATCTACCCTTTGGAACTGCATTCCTCTCGACCGGCAAAAATCTGAGGCATCTGGCGGACTTCTTTAACTATACCCATTCAACCCCACTGACCTTGCTTGGCCTTGGTGTACAACAGGTGCATCTAGTCCGGTCAGAAGCACCATTGGTTCACCTAACTCGGCTAATGATCTACGTCGAACAACTAGCTCGGTCCGACTTCCGAACCTCGGGCTAACTCAACCGCGTGATCTAGAACCTCGGTCAAACTGCCCTCAGCTATGCCAACTCGGTTACGTAATCCAACGACAAGGCCCAAGTCATAACTAGCTCGGCCCGTTTGCTTGGGGCAAACTCCCCTCTCAGGAATTAAGTAAATATAATCTAGAATAGTTAGAAGAAATTGCTGAAATAGAAAATGATAATGAAATAAGTATAAAATAATATTAGAAATAACTAAACGACTAGATAAATAGATGAAGACATAATAGAAGAGATAAATAATAATAGAATAGAACTAGAAGAAAATATATAAACAATTAAGAATAATCAGTTTGGGAGAAATGAAGCGCATTCCCCTTGAACACTTAGAACAATTAATGGGAAGTAATGACGTAGAAAAAGAAAAAGAAAATAATATCCTAGAAGACTCCGAAGAAACTAATAATTTTAATGATGCTAAAATGGCAGTGGTAAAACAAGAAAAAGTAGTTCATTCGTCCCAACTAATCCAAATCATCTAGATTTTAGAAACTTCTCCAAACAACAACCTAAAAATGGCACTATAAGAAGAAGATAGGGATACTACAGCTTATCTAGATAAAGGATCATATGCTAGAGGAATCTTCAGACACCCCATTTTTACCGTCCTCAAGACTTGGTTGTGCTTGTAGGTACACCTAACAACCGGTTCGATTGCTCGCCTGACTGATCGTCGCGGAACGCCATCGGTTCGAGTTTCCTGACCAGATCCTTTCGCCTCATTTTGGACCCCGACTAGGCCCTATCGGAGTGGCCCTCCTAGTGCATCGCCGCCATAGGCATGGCACCGCCTGCCATGGCTTTTGTTCTCGCCATCGATGAGCACTGCCGCCATCAAGGTGGCACTACCGCCATTATCGATGGCCCGACTTCTTTCTCAGCTAGTTTCCAGGAAGATATTTTGTACCAGCTGGATTCCTCATATCTACCCTCCATACACGTGTATGGAGGGATCAAAGCCTTTGGAAGCTTGTTCAAGAAGCTTTAGCCTTGCATTGCTCTATATAAGCAAGGGGCTTCTTCCTTACACCAGGTTCTGAGATTTTGGAGGGCAAAAATCCATCTCTCTCTCTATATTGCTTGTGGTTAGAGCTTGGAAGTTGGATTTCTTTGTTTTTGTTGCACAACACCTCATAGCACAAGACCTCCATCCTCCATTCAACACCTTGAGGCTGATCCTCAGAGGCTAGAAGCTTAGATTTTGGACCAAAAGGCTGCTAAAGACTTGTTCTTCAAGGGTAAGTACAATTTTCCCCTAAACTAGCCTTTTTTGTTTCATTTATAAGCCTTGCTTGCAAGCATTTTTGGGCTCCGATCCTAACTGCATATAATCATATTTTGAGTCCCTTTTCATGTTTGATCAAGGGTCTTTCTCTGTTTGAGACCTCCTTCCATCACTTGCCTCTTTAACTTTCTTTTAGGCCTATTTTTGCATAGTATTTTAGGCTTATTTGTGAACTGTTTTGAGCTTTGATGTAAACTGTAAAATGGTTTCTTTTGAGCCCTTCTTCAACTTTTTTGAAGGGCTCTCCTCTGTTTGAGGTCATTTACTACCACTTGCCTCTTTACCCCTCTTTTAGGCCCTTTTCTTGCATGCTAGTTTAGGCCTACTTGTGTTTACTTTCGTGGTTTGATGTAAACTGTGAAGTGCCTTATTTTGAGCCCCTCTTCAACTTTGTTGAAGGGATCCTTGATATTTGGGGTCGGCTACTGCCCCTTGTCTCTATTCTCACTTTTAGGGCCATTTTTGCATAATAGATTAGCCCTATTTGTGTTCATTTTTTAAGCATGTTGTAAACTGTAAAAAGTTTTGTTTTTTGAGGCTCTCTCCATGTTTGATTAAGGGAATTTTCTTATCTGAGATCATATGCTATCTAGTATGCTTAGTTGCCTCTTGTTTTGAGCCGTAAGCCAAAGCTATTGTTGCATGCCTTGTTTGGCCTTCTAGCCACTGAAATCCAGTGGATTTTCAGTAGCTAAGACCCCATTTTGAGCCTCCAAATCAGAGGGGGGTGACCCCCTCTCACCTTGACTTGCTTGATGGCCATTTTGGTCTTCTAAAGGGCCTCCATCTTGCATGCTTTGTTGACTGATTTTGGGGCCAATTTTGTGAGTTTTAGGAATACCATATTTGATTTTCATAGTTGTATATGTCATGCCACTTGTCTATCTTGTATGTGCCTAATAACTCCTTGCATGGCCCTTTAAAGGAGCCCCTCATTTTGGTATGCATTGGCTGCATTTCCATGGTTATTTGGGCCTATTTTTACATGATTTATTCACTGATTTTTGCTGGTTTGATGAGTTCTCACTTGCATCATATATTTGCAATGTAAACCATGTTTGCTAGTCAAATTCGCATGCTAATTTAGTCCATCTTGTTTAGCACTTTTTGGCCTTTCTTTAAACTGGAAAAGTCCATGCTTTGGGATTATCTTGGTTCTGTCTTTAGACTTTATAGTCCAATAATGCATGCTTTGTATAGCTGTAAGTCATTCTATGTGCCTAGTTTTGCATTTCGGGGTTCATCTCATGCATCGGGTGCCATGTTGCCATGTTTTGGGGCTGTTTGGCATCATGTTTGAGTGCTGAAATTTGCATGTTTGTATACCATGTTCCATGCCTTACCATGCTTTGGTAGAGTGGCATTCGTGCCTTAGGTTCGGTCCTCGGTTTGCGTGCATGTGTGCACGCATTTCGAGTGTCTCATTTTCATCTAATGGCTACTAATTTGGACCTAGTTGAGAGCTGTCCATGTTGGTGTAAGCTCATTTTACCATGTTGTCGCATGCTTGTTACACATAGTATGTCATTGCATACTTGCTTAGCTTTACATGCCTCGCATGCTCGCATGTTCACATTGCATTTTGCCATGATTATCCAAGGTTGTCACCTCACAATATGTTCATATGCTTGTCGCATGTCACGCCCCAAACTTGCCCCTAAAAGTTTGGGCATGACCTAAGCAGAAAAGGACACTAAACTTGATATCATATAGGGGCCAGACCGGAAGCTGTAATAATAAGTGATATAAAACCAGAAAATATGTCATCCATTGAGCTACTAAGGTATGCCAGGATCATAAACATCTCATAGGACAAGTACATCAAAAACCAAAATACATTTGAGAGTTAGTCATTTACATGCATATACGAATCCAACCCCGAGGTGGGGTATATAACAAAAATACTAAGTACATAACGACCCTAGCCAATAGCAAAAGAGTAAGCTATCATCTAATTAACTCCACAAAGTAGGGTTCCGACCCAAAGCTTGGTTGTGCCTAGGCTGACAAAAGTAAGATGATGCCGAGTTATGGTCGACCTCCTGGTTAGTTACCTACAGAAACAGGCATAACACAGGGTGAGCCAAGCTCAGTGAATAATAGTACTGGTACGCATGTAAACATAATTAATACTGAAATCATGTAATCAGTCTGTCTCTGTAAAGCTTGCTGGGTCAACATAATCGGTTCATAATATTCATAATTTGGCCCCTGGCCTAAGAACTTCACACATCGGCCCTTGGCCACATTGATTCACAATTCACAGATGACCCTTGGTCACATAGTTTCACAAAAGGCTCGTAGCCACATTGATTCATAAATGGCTCCAAGCCACATTGATTCACAAACGGCTCTAGGCCACATTGGTTCACAAATGGCTTTAAGCCACATTGGTTCACAAATTCATAATTTCCTTGGTACAATTCAAAGTTCACAAGATTTCACATATGACGTGCATAACTTCACAACCTTTTTGATGGTTCCACAACTTCATAATGGTTCACTTATACACAATTTTATCATTTACATCCACAATCTCATAATGAATCATTCATAGTGTAGATACATTTCGTACCATCACAAGTTTAACCACAAAGTTCGTAACGTCAAAACATAACGTCAATAATAATGAATTGAGTAAAGATTCATTGAGGTACTATTACTCACAGCGTTGTGACGACGTGCTAGTTTCTTCCGGAGTATGCTCTGCACACAATCATAGCTTATAAATTAGTTTGCTTTCTTCTTAAATCATTGGGAAATCATTTCCTGCGTCATTACACTTCACATGAATTGATAACCAACTTAAAATCATTAGAAACATATTCTAAAACCATCAGGGAATCAAGCACGCAAAACTGAGCAAGCATACTTCTTTCAAAAAATTAGGCCCTCCGCTCGAGCGCCAATTTGTCCGCTCGAGCGGACAGTGCAATGCTATCAAAAATGCTGCGGGGTCGATTTCTACGCTCGAGCAGAAATTCCTCCGCTCGAGCGGACAGAGTAATTTCAGAAGCACTGCTGAGATGGTGATTTTCCAGCTCGAGCGGCCATGACCTCCGCTCGAGCAGACCACGCGAGTTCAGAAAATCTGAACTTCGAATTTGGGGTCCAACTTGGTATCTTAAACTTTAATATCTCCTTTGCAAAAACTACTTCAAATCTATAATGATCAAGGCTCAAAACTCTTGTAAAACAACTTGAATTAATCTCATGAACCCATTGATTTGAACAAACATTGACACTCATCAACATGATTTCATTCTTGTATTCAATTTCTTCATACACATCAAACATAACACTTGGTATCAACATAACTTCATGAAGAGATGATATAGAAACATAGAGTGAAGTAGAATTTCATACAACTCCCAACCTAGATGTCTAAGCAACTAAATGAGAGAAACCCTTATTACTCAAACATAAATTAGACATGAAGCATACATGCACATCACTTACAAACTTTAAATTGCCATAATAAGAAGGACTTGAGTTTACCTTGAGCTAAATCACCCAATTCCAACAATTTTTGCTTAGTTCCCTTGTTGAACCACGTTTTCCCCCAATTCTTCTTCTTCACTCCCTCTTATTTGTTTCCTTAGTGTCTCACGTTTTTTATCATAGGCTCAACACAAGTCTTAGATAGATATATATTCATAAGTAAAGCATATAAGACAAAAATGAATCGTTTAATCATTCCAAAATTAAAATTTCGCAAACATGCTTAATATTATTTAAAAATTATACTGATCATAAATATAAAATCAATTTTTGATAATTAAGCCGTTAAGGCCTCCAATTTCTGGTCCACACACTCTAATCAAACAGATACATTCTTGGGCAACAGATATACTTTCTTACCATGGCATAATAAACATGTAATCTCACATAATAAAGGACTAAAAATGCATCATAAAACATATACGAGGGTCGGGTTATTACATCGCATGTTTGGTTTAGTTGCATGTTTGCATACTTAGTCCATATTGCATGTTTGCCATGCTTATGTGTTGTATTGTTCGGGTTAAACGTTAATCCGAGTACGAAAAATGAGGGGTATTTCATACTTCAAGTGATGGGATGCGTCTCAATTCTCGGTCGCCGAAGCTCTTGATGATTCATGATAGAGTTCTAGGCTTTACTTGCTTTACATGTGCATTCATTTCACATCGAGTCGTGCAATTCGACTCCTCGGCCATCATATATCGATATGCGTGATTGGTGGCACGAGGATCGAGGACTACACTCCCTGAAGAGTAGTCATGCATACATGTGTGAAAATACTTTGCCATGCCCCTTTGTTGCTCTCTGTTGCAGTAAATCAAGAATCAGCAGCCTTCCGGAGCTTGGCACGCATTCCAAGAACAATTGCAAACAGAGGCTAATTGGGGCATTGCAATGGATTTCTGCGCAAGGCAACCTGAATATGCATCATTCATCATCTGGATCAGAGCTGAGGCGGTCCCTGGCTTACATGCCAATTTATTGCTTTCCTAGATTAATTTGTTAATTAATTAGGATTTTGTATTATTTATTCGGACTGTATTTATTTGGGACTATATTATTCTTTCGGACCCTCCGAGTGAGGGCCAATTGTTGTAATAAGGGTACGTGTGTGTGTGCATGTCTTTCAATCCCCTTTCTTTCTCCCTTTTATTTAACCGCTTATGATGGTTAGATTAGGGCATATTTCAATTAGCATACAGTATGATCGCATGTTTGCATTCATTCATCTGTTTTGCATGCACTGGGCTCGGCGCATCATACTAACTGCATTTGAATTTCAATTTCAAATTGAATATGTGTTAGCTGTAGCATTTCACATGCCATGTTTAGAATAGCCGAGTCTGCTATAGTTGCATTTTGCATGTGTTGCATTAGGCATTTTTGTATAGTTAGGATCATGCATTGATTTCTAACTAATTTCTATTTTGGCTCGGAGTACGATATAAGTATTTATGCTTTAGCATCTCGCATGAGTGTGAATGTTAACATGACAGCATGCTTACCATGTGGCTAAATGCTTAGTTGATATAACTGCCTGAGTGCCTGTGGGTGGAGGTTGGATTACTTGAATTGGGATAATTCATTGAAATCCGCGTTTTAGCCTACTTGCGAGTAGCAAATTTCAAACATTTTCCAAACAAACGGATATGCAATACTTTATTCCAAATTAGGTGATCTAGTCTATACTTGTTGTGCTGTGTGCATCACATAGTAATTCTAGCTAATTAACCGGAATAAGAACACATAATGTTTTCAAAACTAGATATCATGGTTAGTAGAGGCCGATCTTTGATCGGGCGAGCGGGGGTGCTCACGAAGTGACCTTCCCCAATCGTACCCAAGTTCCCGAGCCGAGGCAACTTTGGTAATGACGGACACGTGGCCTTAGGCAAACGAGTCAGGGTTTCCTAAATTTTCCAAAATAAAATATTTAGGTGGCGACTCTATATCTGGCAAAGCAGTCCATGTTTGGCACTTCTTTCAAAAAATCTGTTTCCAAAACGATTTGCCGGATTTGGACTCTTTGGTTCAGATTAAGAACCGTGACATTGAGTCCCGAATCAGAGTGAGCCCAAAATCGAACAAAACGGGATTTCCCTCCCGGGACGTTCGGGGACGTCTACAAATACCTAATGCTAGAGGATCATATTCTAGGGTATTTTTAAGAGAAGTATCACTAAAACCAATAAGTAATACAAGATGTTTATTTATTTATTTTTTATGAAATGGAACTGCATTAAAAATTAAGTAGGGTACTACAAGGTTCTCGGATGGCAAATCCCTCTAACATCATTAAACAAATGCGTTACAATACATTGAGGACAAAGTAGTGTGTAAATTTGTAATCCATCTGCAGATTGAGAACCAAAATTTGCTAGAGCATCTGCACATCCATTACATTCACGGTAGATATGATCAATTGCTACTATCCTCAGTTGACTCAGCAAGAACCTGTAATCACTAATGAGGTTATTTAGGTGATGATTGTTGTTTCCTCTGCCCATAATCAGTTGCTGAGCGAACAGCTATCTATTTCAACAATAACATTTGAAAGACCCATATCAAAAGCAAGTTTCGGTCCATCTCTAATGCCCTATAGCTCAACTGTGATGCTCGAGTTGATGCCAATATTTCTAGAAAAACCAGCAATGCATCTACTGGAGCTGTCTCTAATCATTCCACCACAGCTAGCTTGACCTGGGTTGCCCTCTACAATCCCATCGGTATTGAGTTTAAGGAAGCCAAGATCTGGGGGTTTCCAAACAATGTTTTGGGTAGTTTTGGTCTTGGTGTGCCAATTAAGGTTTGAGAGGTGTTGTCATTCAATAGCAAGGGCAGTGGTCAAGTTTGAAGGGGAGTAGGTTGAGAGGGGTGAAAATGAAGGAATTTCTAGATTTCCAAATTTCCCAACAGACCAAAGGGAATAACACAGACCAACATGTAGCATTGTGAGTTTCTTTTGATTGATAGTTGAGTTTGAGCTAGTTCTCAAGATTGAGATCAAAAGAAAATGATAGAGAGGAAGGAATCCCAATAGAGTTCCAATGACTTTGAGCTAAAGGGTAGTTCCTTAGGAAATAGTTGTTTCAAGAGTTGAACCACAAAGGTTGCAAGTGGGATCAGGAATTAGTTGTCTAGTGAAAAGAAGAGTTCCTGTTCTAAGCTTCTGGTGAGGAGATTGCCAAATGAAATGGCGAATGCAAAGGCATGCATTAATTTTCCAAACCCACAGCCAATTGGGAAAGTGAGGGCTAGCCATGAAGTTTTTCGCGATGAGGTAGGTTGATTTGGTGCTGAACTAACCAGCTAGTGAAAGGTTCCAAATGTTGAGGTCACATCCAGTTTCATACCAAGGCAAGGAGATGCTCTTTATGGACTTAATAAGATTTGGGGGCAAGGTGAAGGAGATTGTGGAAAAGTACCAAGAATTATTCACTCAACAATCTCTGACTTTGAGAGAAAAGTAATGCTAGAGACTCCCAAAAGTTATATCAGATGTTTTACCAAATGTCTCACATGGGTGTGGATGTGGGTCCTATACCTTTGTGAGACATTTGGTAGAAAATTTGGAAAAAATTTTGGGGTTTCTAGCATTTTTCGAGAGAGAATCCTCATTTCTCTATAATAGACCTTCAATTGCTTTTCTAATGGGACTAGAATCAGACCAACTATGGAACCAAAAGGATGTACTTGTGCCCCTTTCAGGAGGATTTTGGTGCCTTTTGGGAGTATGTCATTGCCTATTTGAATACCTCTCCAAGTCGAAGATGGTGTAGGGGTTATTCTATTTGGGTCGTGATATTTGGCACTGAGAAGTTTGACCCAAAGAGCATCCTCTTCTTTTTTATATCTCCAATTAATCTTAGCCATTGAAACTGTATTAACCAAGTTGGTTTGTCTAATGCCTAGACCTCCTAGAAACTTAGGCTTGGTGACTGTGTCCCAACTTATGGCATGAATTTTCCTAGTTTCAGAGGTGGTGCCCCAAAGGAAATCTACATTAAGCTTATCAAGGGTGTTACAAATGGATTTGGGAAGAGCATTGCATTGCATGACATAAGAGGGAATAGCAGCAGTAACTGCTTTGATAAGGGTTTCACGACCTGGCTTGGACAAAAGCTTACTCTTCCAATCTACGAGTTTGGATTGGATTTTATCTATGAGGAATTGGAAAGAAGCTCTATTGGGTCTAGACAAATGGATAGGGCAGCCAAGATATTTCCCAATAGTAGAGGATATTTCTTAGATATTGATTATGCTGCAAACACAAGTAAGGTAATAAAACAATAGAAAAGAGGTATGCACCATATCTTAAATATCCATAGCAACAGTTGGAGTGTACAAAATTTTTAAAATTATATTGCACATAGTTTCACGGGAATAGTAGCAAGCTAGTATGACAACCTAAGAGAAAGTGACAAAGAAAAATTAACAACAGAAACTACCCTAAAATGTTTGTTAAACTTATTTGTAAAATATATTAAAGATGAATTCGTAGAAAAAGAGTGGGATGAAGATAAAAGAAAAGGAGAATGTGTCAGAAAACTAAGTAATATAGAAACATGTAATATGGAATATATAGAAAATTATATATGCGAATATTCATAATTATTATGAAATAGGTAAAAATAAAATTCATTTAACTATGTTTTTCCATGAATTACCATATCCTCTAAATATTAATATAGAAGAAAAATATGAAAAATGGTTAAAAGAACAAGTGACACCTTGGCTTATAGAATTAGATATCAAAGAGAACAAGCTGAACAAGAATACATGAAAATAAAACAAAGAAGAAAAATAAAAAAATAATATTTACATTGTTGGCAAACATCAAATGTGTGGGGATGTGAACCTTCAAGAAAGAAAAAACACAATAAGAAAAAGAAAAGGTTTTATAAAAGGAATTTTTTTTTAGAAAAAAAAAAAACAAAGGAGAAAAATATAAAGGAAAGTAGAGAAAATTGTTGAAAGTGCACTGTAAGTAGGGTATAAGGCATTAGGTCCTATGGATTTTTTTTTTCTTGGTGAGAAGTTCACTCTTTGTAAAATATTGTGATGAGAAGTCTATTTTATTATTTTGAAGGACATTTTGTTTTCAATTTTACCCCTTAATCTATCTATTTAATTTTTTTTACTATCTATTTATTTTTTTGATTATCTATTTAAATATTTTATATATATATATATATATAATTTGTTTTGACTATCTATTCAAATTTCTCTTATCTGCTGAAACTATCTGTTAAATTTTTTTTTATCTATTAAACTAAGATTTGAAGGCCACTTTCCCTATCTGTTGAAAATTCACAAACTTTAAATATTTTATCTTTTGAATTTTTATAATCTATTTTTTCTATCTGTTCAAATTTACAAGCTTATTTTTGCGATTTGTTGAAATCTTTTTTCATCAATTCAAAACATTTTATGAAATAGAGTAACTTCGAATTTTGAACAGATCTAACAACAGCACAATGAATGGTTTGGGAAATTGTTGGAAAAACATGTGCCAAAACAGTTGAACAGAAAAAAAAAACTTGTAGGTCAGGTCAGATCTTGTTGAACAAACATGTAGATCCAACAACAACACAATCACAAAATTCTAAAAACACTGAGACACTACCAAAAAAAAAAAAACAAACAAACATAAAAAATTATTTCAGAAATTTTTAAGAAATTTTTTTGGTGTCCATCAAAGATACAGACATAGAGAGTGCTCTAATCGATCTTTAGTAACAACGATGGTCGGAAACCAAGCTTGTTTGCAATGAAAAGAGATGGATTTGGTTCTGGATGAGTCAAGACAATTGTGACGATGATGACTTCACAAAGAACCCTGACAAACAAATCAGATCAAGTCAAATCTTGTTCTGACAAATACATCAGATTAGATCAACTTCTATCAAAGCACCATGGCAGCGAGAGAGGGAGAGAGACAAACAGATAGACACTAATGGTGTGTAAATGGGTTATACAATATATATTTATAGATGGGTAGTTTGGACATTTTATATCAATATGTCCTTATGGACAAAATATTTTGAAGTGTGGACTTTTGAACAAATAAAATCCAAATTTAGATTTATGGACCAAGTGCACAAGAAAGTATTATAAAAAGCCCTATAATTTCAATAAAAGAAAAATATTTTTTAGAAAAAATAATTATTGTTCTGAGGGGGAAAAAAAAAAAAAAACTTGTAAATTTTGGGTATGTAG
Organism: Camellia lanceoleosa; assembly: GCA_025200525.1. NCBI lineage: Eukaryota > Viridiplantae > Streptophyta > Magnoliopsida > Ericales > Theaceae > Camellia > Camellia lanceoleosa. The sequence goes on from CM045761.1 coordinate 91,747,816, forward strand.
AGAAATAGGTCACTTTGCAAATCAATTTAGAAATAAAAATAATAATAAAATAATAGAAGCATTAGGAAACTTGGATTATGTAGTGCTAGAAGAAGAAGAAGCAATAGAATTGGCTCATAATAAAGGAATAAGTATAAATATATACATATAGAGAGTATATAAATACAAATTACACCATTGTTTGATAAAGGATATGATATATATATATATATGCATTTTTGTGTGATATTAGGCAACAAAATTTTGGAAGGTCCATAATTAGTGGAATAAAAAGTAATCTATATGGGGGGACCATTATGTTTTAATTGCAGACTAAGATATTATATTAACTTAAAAGATGGATTCATAAATAGATTTTTAACATTAAAAACCTAAACTGTAGGAATTGATATGCATGAAACCATATATCCATTAAGGATATTTTGGAAGATAATATATAAGCTAGATAACACCATAGATTCTAAAAGGGAGCTTTTTTGATAAATCCATTTTCTAAGAGCTTTATTCCATCCAATCCATATTCTTTTTGACTATTCCATTAGGTCCAATTTGAGATAAGAAGACCAAAATACCCTTTTCATCTACTTATGTTCCATTTAGTTCACATTATTTTCTCATATTTCAATAAGTCCTATTGGTGATATAATTACCAAAATACCCCTAATGTGAATGTTCACACCGTCAATGTGAATGTTCATATCGTCAATGTGTAGGGGCCCGGCCCATGTTGATCCTCATGGGTGCCCGGAAAAATTCGAGTCGGGCCGGGCCGGGCCATCCCACAGGCCAAAAAAATAGGCCCGGCCCGGCCCGTTGATAATGTGAATATTCACATTGACAAGTTAACATTCACATTGATAGGAGTGTAAAATTGGCCCGCGGCCCGAGGGCGGCCCGAAGCCAGCCGTTCATAATGTGAATATTCACATTGACATATCAACATTAACATTGATAAGAGTGTAAAATTAGCCCGTGACCCGTGGGCAGCCCGAAGCCGTTAACAATGTGAATATTCACATTGACATATTAACATTCACATTGATAGGAGTGTAAAATTAGCCCGATGCGTGGCCGAAACGCGCTAAGCCTCGCCTGACCCGTTGATAATGTGAATATTCACATTGACATATTAACATTCACATTGATAAGAGTATAAAATTAGTCCGCACCTCGTGGCTGCCCGAAACCAGCCCACGGCCCGTAGGCGGCCCGGGGCGGGCCCGGCCCGGCCTGTTGACAATGTGAATATTCACATTGATATGTTAACATTCACATTGATAAGAGTGTAAAATTGACTCGCATCCCATGGGCGGCCCGGGGCGAGCCCGGCCCGGCCCATTAACAATGTGAATATTCACATTGACATATTAACATTCACATTGATAGGAGTGTAAAATTGGCCCGTGGCTCGTGGGCGGGCCTGGGTCGGCCCATTGACAATGTGAATATTCACATTGACATATTAACATTAACATTGATAACAGTGTAAAATTGGCGACTGAAACTGACTGCCGGGTTAGGCCCGGCCTGGCCCGTTGACAACGTGAATATTCACATTGACGTGTTAACATTTACATTGATAAGAGTGTAACATTAACCCGTGCCCGTGGGCTGCCGACGCCATTCGCGGCTTTGTGGGCGGCGAGTCGAGGCGGCGCATTGACAATGTGAATATTCACATTGACATGTTAACATTTACATTGATAAGAGTGTAAAATTAACTCGCGTCCCATGGGCGACCCAAGTTTGGGTCCAGGCCTACCCCGAGCTGCGGGCGAACTTCGGACAACGGACAAATTTTACACTTCTATCAATGTTAGTGTTAACATGTCAATGTGAATATTCACATTGTCACGGGTCGAGCCAAACGCCTCGGCTGCGATGCAACCGGGCACGGCCACGGGCCAATTTTACACTATCAATATGAATGTTAACATGTCAATGAATATTCACATTGCCAACGCCTACGCCCGAGGTTGGGCCTGCCCACCCATGGGTCAATTTTACACTCTTATCAATGTGAATGTTAACATGTCAATGTGATTATTCACATTGTCAACGAACTCGCAGCCATCCACGGTCGTGGGCGGGTTTGAGGCGAGGCGTGGGCTAATTTTACACTCTATCAATGTTAAAATGTCAATGTAAATATTCACATTGTCACGGTCGAGCCAAGCCCGTCTCGGCTGGCTTCGCCCGTACGTGCCGCAGCCAATTTTACTCTTATCAATGTGAATGTTAACATGTCAATGTGAATATTCACATTGTCAACGGGCGCCGCCATGAGTCATGCTTTGGCGGAAAGGCTAATTTTATACTCTTATCAATGTGAATGTTAACATGTCAATGTGAATATTCACATTGTCAACAATCGGGGCGAAGACGCCCATGGGCATGGCGGGTTTCACGCCACCACGGGACGGGGGCCAATTTTACACTCGTATTAATGTGAATGTTAACATGTCAATGTGAATATTCACATTGTCAACAGGTCGGGCCGGGCCGGGTCGGGCCCGCCCTGGACTGCTTGCCAATTTTATACTCTTATCAATGTGAATGTTAACATGTCAATGTGAATATTCACATTGTTAACAGGCCGGGTCGCGACCGCCCCGGGGCGCCCACGAGCCGTGGGTGGGTTTCGGGTAGCCACGAGACGCGTGCTAATTTTACACTCCTATCAATGTGAATGTTAACATGTCAATGTGAATATTCACATTGTCAACGGGCCGGTAGCCCGCCGGGCTTTTGGGCCACCATGGGTCGCGGACTAATTTTATACTCTTATCAATGTGAATGTTAACATGTCAATGTGAATATTCACATTATCAACAATGGGACCGGCCCGCCACGCCTATGGGGCATGCGAGTTCGCCCTTCACCGGGCGGGCCAATTTACACTCCTATTAATGTGAATGTTAACATGTCAATGTGAATATTCACATTGTCAACAATGGACCATACAGCTCGTCAAATCGGTTTCAAGCCGGGTCAATTTTACATTTCTACCAATTTGAATTTTAAAATATAAATTTTCACATCATTAAATTGCTAATCCTTCAAAAAATATTTATAAGGGTATCAAAATTGAATATAAGGGCATAAGTGTCCAAGAAAATAGTGTAAATCAAGAAAATGGACTTTATGGAATAAAACTATACATACATGGGACTAAATGGGTTAAAAAATTCATTCATGGACTTCTTGGGTTAAAATACTTCTAAATTGGACTTATTAATAAAAATCCCATTCTAAAATGAAACTTAAAATTATAAAAGTAGATAAATTTGAACCTACTAATGAAATGCCAATAGATAAAATTACACCTAAAAGAATAAATTCTAATGAAATTAAACTAGATAATTGATGGATAACAAGTTTTAATAACCATAAAAATATTACAAAAAGAAAAAGGGGGGGGGGGACTTACGTATAGGTTCTAATAGGTAAACTTATTATCCAATAGGTCTTGTGAGAATTAATGATATTTTTCATCAAATACTATTAAAAAAAAGGTCACTAATTGTTAATTTTCAGCAGCAATTTAAAAAATTTATCACAAAAAATATCACTAATTATAAGTTTTACTGACAGTTTAAAAAAATAGTAAAAAAAAGAGTCACTAATTTTCAACCTTCAGCGATAGTTTAAAAAATTCGTCATAAAATATGTCATTAATTGTAAATTTTAGCGACAATTTATAAAAACCTTAACAAAAAAAGTCACTAATTGTCAATTTTTAGTGACATGCAAAAAATTGTCACGAAAAATTATTTTTAACAACGACTTTACTGAGACTTATTTTTAATAGGATTTGATAGGAATTAAATCCAACTATTATGACCTATTGGTAGTTTACCTAAGAAAAAATATAATAAAAATTGATAATACAGGAAATATTAAAATAAAAAGTCCTAGCACTTCGGAAAATAGTGACGAAATAGATAATATAAGTATATCATCAGGAAGACACTCTATAGATAATTCTAGTATACAATCCGATAGAAATTCAGTTAGTAAAATAATAATAGATAGAGGACCACAAATGTGCCAGTATATGAAGATGAAAAAAATCTAATGATGTAATGACTCCAAAATGCATATCATGATTATATTAATTTAATTGTGTGTTTAATTTTGATTGTGATATGTGCCATATGTGATTTGAATTGTGTTCCTATTAACAGATGTGTATAGGATGTGAAATGAACCTGTCTAAATCAGTAATTTATACAAGGTTAAAATTAAATATTTGGAAAGGTAATTAGAGCCTAATTCACATTAGTACAATTAAATTTAGTTTAATTTGAATTAGATTATGATGAGAATTGATTTAATCAAGGTGAACTTGATATAATTTAATTTAACCTTATAATTAAATCAAGGCTTAGGAAAATTAGAAGTTAATTACAAGTCCTAAACCTACTCATCAATATAACTAGAGAAAAAGAGAGAGAATGAGTGCATTTTGTTTGAGAGAAATATAACTTGAGGAGGAGTTCTAGAAAACTTAAGAAGAGGAAGAAGAAAAACAAGGAATAAGAAAACAAATCTTTAACAATTCAACCATCTAAGGTAGGAATTCTTCTTTAATTTCATGAATTTGAGATGTTACACTCATGAATCTATGGAATTTAAGTTAAATTAAGAAGAAATCAAGCTTAATTGGTAATTTTATGAAGTAGAATATATGAATGAGCAAGATAAGGAAAAAAATAAGGACAAGAAATTTTTCTCTCTAGATGAGAGACTTTCTACCAATGGGTATGGTCTCTGGGTTTATCCTTGGATTTCTCCTCTGTTTCTGAGCCTCTCTTACCTTTGCCTTTCTTAGCCTTCCTCACTTTCTGTCTACTCAATCTTTACTAATTTCTTCTTTTTTAGCCCTCTCTTGCATAGTTTCTTCAGTCTCACTTCCTTTTATCTTTTTCTTATAGCGGATAATACGCAAGTGCAGAATGATCCCTTCACCATTGAGCTGGAAGAAGGCACGAATGAGAGTGTTGACAACTCGAATCTATGTCTGATCAGAAAGATCTTGGTCCCAAAACTTCTCAACAAGCAAGTAGTCTCTCGTATTATTCTTGGAGCTTGGAAAACCAGGACTGAGGTGACCATCTCTTCTTGGGCTGATAACATTTATTTCTTTAGCTTTTAGAATGAAAAAGATAGAGCTTTGGTTTTGAAAACAACCCCTTGGTCTATTATGGGTAACCTTCTGGTTCTTCAACCACTCGCTGTTGATAAAGCTATATCTAAGATGTAGTTTACATATTGTCCATTCTGGGTTTAGGTCCATGGTCTTCCCGTAGACAAAATGACAAGACGAAATGGGCAGATAATTGGGGAATTAATAGGGAAACTCATTAGGGTTGAAGCTCCAAATGATGGCCTTTTACTCTCTTGAAGTTTTGTCCGAATTCGGGTGAAGTTAAATATCACTATTCCTCTACTAAGGGGGTTTAAGTTGCAAAGACAGATTAAGGGGTCAACAGAGATGAAAACTATCTGGGTCTCCTTCAAGTATGAAAGACTCTGATTTTTGCTATGACTATGGAAGAATTGGCCATAACAAAAACTCATGTAAGTTTTTGTCCCGAGAGGTTGGTCGTCTTTCTGGTTATGGTCCAGAGTTAAGAACTAAGGTGTCCAGAACATAGGTCTACCACTGGAATTTTACCAACATCAGATTGATGAATTGGAAGAGCGTTTATGTCATTTACTTCGGCGTAATTCTAACCTCCACCGAAGCATGGGGATGGCCTAAGGGCAGAACCGGAGATTGGCCATACCAGTACTACGGGTAATGGTGCACGATCGCCACTGTCATCCTCTCCTCCTGCAAAAATGGTTGTGCAAGCTAAGTCGCCACTACGTCCGCTACATGGAACAATAGGGGATACAGCTGGGGTTAAGGCGCACACTCAACTAACTACAAATCCCCAGATTTTGTCACTATCTGAGGTACCTTTATCACCACCTCCATCTCTTATTGTCACTAAAATTGGACCTAACCAAACTGGCCCAGCCTATTACGTTACTGAGCCTTCACAGGATAGCCCCAACTCTTTAAGTAGCCCACATTCACTCTTGTCTAAATGTCCAAGCCCTTCTTTGGAAAGCAACCCTTCCCCTAGCCCAACTTCCTCACCAAAAGCCCTATCCCTGTGTAAAGGACTTCCAGCCAACCTCCTATCTAATGTTTTTTATGGACTATCTTTAAAAAGAAAGGCCAATGAAGAGGATTTGACTAGCCCAAACCCCAAAAAAAAACTATCAAAATAGCCCAAGAGTCTTTTAAAGATTTGAACCTTTCCTTAACTCAACTTCCTCCCCACTTCTTTTCCCTTTATCAAACGTTGGAAAGCCCCAAGCTAGAAAGGGTAAAGTGGATAGACCTCCCAAGACTAAAGGGAAATCTGCTAGTGTGTTGAACCCCAAGGCTTATTCACAGTGGAAATTTGGGATGAGCTCCTTGTAAGGGTGGATTCAGTGGATTTTATATCTGAGATCCTTAGCACCTTTCCTGAGGAGTCTGAAGGAGATGGAAATAACAAGGCATTGGTGGCTGGCCTTCAACAGCCACGAGCCATGCTAATTATCAACTGGAACTGTTAGGGGATAGGGCGACCTTTGACAATCCAAATCTTTAGAGGGTTATGCATAACCCATTGTCCTAGAGTGGTCTTTCTGATGGAAACTAAGAATAAAAGGATAGTTTTTGAACGGATTAGGAGAAGGCACAAATTTCTAAATTTTAGTTATTTGGATCTCGATGGCACTGCAAGAGGACTAGCACTCTGGTGATCTGATGAGGTGGATATTGATGTCAGATATAAGAATGCAAATATCCTTAGATGTGTGATATCTTATTCAAGTGCCCAGTGGCTTGCTATGTTTATTTATGCTCCTCTACAAGCTGTTAATCGTGATGGTTTCTGGAATCAAATCTGTCAGGTTGTAAGGAAAAACCAATTGCCTTGGTTGTGTATAGGAGACTTCAATGAGATTGGATCAGTAATGGAAAAAGAAGGTGGGTATGTGCCAAATCTGTGTAGAATCAAAAAAATTCAATATGTTATGAATGAGTGCACTCTTGTGGATCTAGAATTCAAAGGCAATGTTTTCACATGGTCGAACAATCATCTGGGGTCGAGTATTGTACGTGAGCGAATTGATCGAGCCATCTCTAATGTGGCTTGGAGGTAGTAATTCCCATTTGCACAAGTGTTCCATGATATTATATTCGGCTCTGACCATTGCCTACTTTTGCTCAATACCTGTATTCCACCAAATAGAGTTCCTTGTCTTTTCAAGTTTGAATCAATGTGAACTACTTCTCTGAATTGCAAAGCTGTTATTCAAGAACATAGGCAAATGTCTCATTCGAGATCACTAATGTTTCAATTTTGTCAAAAACTCAAGACTTGCTGAGTAGGACTCAAAGCCTGGAGTATTAGTGAATTTGGCAACAATAAGCTTAAAATCCTTTCTTTGAAAGAGCAATTGACTAGGCTACAACATTTCCATCCTTCTAAGGAAAACACACATGCCTAGCGTTCTCTTCAAGCTGAGCTTTCTAACACTATGCTTCAGGAAAAGATGTTCTTACATCAACGATCCAAAGTAAGATGCTTACAATATGGTGATCACGGTTCTTTTTTTCATGTATCAATTATTCAAAGAAGACAGAGAAATCAGTTAATTACTCTTTAGAATGATGATGGACACTAGTTGAATATTGATGAGGGGATAAACTCTCACCTGTTAGATTATTTCTCTAATCTGTTTAAAAGTAAGTCTCCGAGGGATATGGATATTGCTTTGCAAAGGGTTCGACAATCAGTTATAGCTGCAATGAACTTAAACCTCACTAGACCTGTGTCAGACTCTAAAATAAAAAAATCAGCCTTTCAATTGGGTCCTCTGAAAGCTGTAGGTCCGAATGGTTTTTCTGGGATTTTTTACCACCAGTACTGGGATATAATCGGAGAGGAAGTGAGCAAAGTAGTCCAGAGTTTCTTTGAGAATGGACATCTTCTTCGGGAATGGAATCAAACTAACTTAGTGCTTATACCCAAAGTTCCAAACCCGGTAAAGCTCTCCCCGTATCTTTTTGTGCTGGTGGCTGATGCCCTCTCTGTTTCTTTGACCAAAAGTCTCTAGGAGCATCGTATCATGGGGCTCAAAATCAAACAAATCAGCCCTACATTAACCCATCTATTCTTTGCGGGTGATGCACTATTATTTGCCAAGGTTGATGTGTCAAAATGTCAAGCTTTGAAACAAATTCTAGATTCGTATTGCATAGCCTCGGGTCAGCTCATTAACTTTGACAAATCTGGGATTGTTTTCTCATCCAACACTCTTGATCAGGCACGTCTGGATATTTGTGGTCTCTTGGACATTCCTCCTTACCGAAAGACTTCTAAATACCTGGGTTTGCCTTCATATTAAGGTAAGTCAAAGTCTGAGGCGTATAGTTTTCTCATTGATAAAGCTGTTCAGAAAATGCAAGGATAGAAGCAAAACTTATTGTCATAAGCCGGTAAGGAAATTCTTGTGAAGGCAATGGTCCAAGCAATTCCAACCTATGCCATATGGTGTTTTTCTCTCCAAAAAAAAAAAAAAAAATTAGCAATCGCCTTAACTCCTACACAAGCAATTTTGGTGAAGTAGAGACTCAGAGGATAGAGGGCTCCATTGGGCGAGTTAGAAGTGTCTTTCTTTAGCCAAATCCCAAGAGGGAATGGGATTCTGGGATTTTAAAGCTTTCAATCTTGCTCTTCTAGCAAATCGGGCTTGGAGATTGTTAAAATATCCCAATTCTTTTTGTGCTCAATTTCTGAAAGGAATCTATTACCCTTCTTCGGGTGTTCTATCGGCAAGACGGGAGAGATAGGCGTCATGAGCTTGGTTGAGCATTATACAAGGGAGAGACCTTCTTCGTAAAGGCCTTCGGTGGCAAGCTGGAAATGGACAGTCTATCAATTTTTCGAAGGATCAATGGATTCCTTTTTCTATAAATTTTACTCCTCAAAGTTTGAAACCTGTTGGGTGCCAAGTGCAATTGGTTGGGGATGTTATTAATCAGAACCATACTATTTGGGATAGAGAAAAACTAATGGGGATTGTTAGCCAAGAGGATGTTAGGAATATCTCTGCCATTCCTATCTCCTTAGAGGGCCAAGATGATACTTTGATATGGCACTACACTGGCAAAGGCATTTATGAAGTCAAAAGTGGTTATCAGGTGGCAAAAACAGAACTCCAAGCAGCAGACTACTCATTAGCTTCCTCCTCTGCCCAACCTCCTAAGAATTTCTAGAAATTCATTTGGTCTTTAAAGGTCCCCCAAAAAATTTGAAACTTCTGGTGGCAGGTTTGTAGCAACAGACTAGCGACCAAAGAAAATTTATTTCGTAGGAAATGTGCTCTATAGCATTTATGGTTTAGACCCGACGCATTCGAGTTTTGGATCTAGGTTTCATCGTCTTATACAGTTGTTCATGTCTTGTTTCCCCTTACTTCCCTTTGAGTTTGGCTATTAGGATGTGTTGATGGCATTTGGAATAGGTTGGTAGCTTGTTTTTCAAACTTTTTTTCTCCAGAATTCTACTTCTTTCCTCGGGTGGCACTTCTTGCACTCAAGCAGTCTTTGTGAACTTCGAGTACTTTTGTAGGTCTACAAAGCTATTGGGAATTGCCATTTTCTGCTCGAGCGGCCTTTCTTGCGCTCGAGCAGTGTTGGCTCGAGCGGTCTTTATTGAGCTCGAGCGGTGGTCTTCTGTCTGGAAAACTTCTGGGAGTTTGTATTCTTCACTTGAGCAGAAATTCCTACGCTCGAGCTATCCCATGTTTTTGTGTCTGGACACTCGAGCGACACTTCTTTTGCTTGAGCAATCTGTGTGTATATCAGTTCGCAAGGTCACTTTTCTAAGCCATTTTTTCATCTCCCTGTCTCTCTCTCTAAACATTCTAAAACCCTAGATCTACACCATTTCTCTCTCCCTCTCTCTAAAACTCTACTTCTCTCTATAAATACACCTAGATCTGTCAAGTTCTTCACCCGTGTCCCTTTGTTAAGAAGATAGAGCACACTGTGGGCTTCCTTTTAATCAAAACAAAGTTGGGTTTTGGGCGTTATTGAAGTTCCATCACTCTTTATCTCGTCTTTTAAACTTGAGGTGGGATTCTTCGCACCTTCTTTGAGTTTTAACTTAGTTATTTGCAATTTCTAAACAATATGGTGATGTTAGGAATTTTTTAAACAAATCTAGGGTTTTGGATTAAAGATCAAAACAAGGGTTTTTACAATAGATTCTTGGTAATGTTGTGGTGTGGAAATAAAGTTAAGTTGCGATAAAATGGTTGATTTTGATACTTGGGATTGATATTGGAAGAAAAAGGGGTTTTGCCCTAATAATGTCAAATGTTGATTTTATATAAATTATGAAATTAGTATCGGGAATATGAAATTGGATTGGTTTTCATGAAGATGGTGGAGTTGGATATGTATTACCACTCACATCTTGAAAATTTGTGTTATCCCAGATAGGCAACCCAAGAGGGGGGTGAATTGGGTTATTAAAAATTTCACAGTATTAAAATTAACACAATATTCAAAATTTGAATAAATAAAACAAACAGAATAATAATTATCAATATAAATGTAAGAGAGATAGAGAGAGAGAAAATCAAACACCGCAATTTATAGTGGTTCGGCACGCCGGCCTACGTCCACTCCCCAAGGAACCTCCTTGAGAATTTCTTTACTATCAATTGGATAATTACACCACCAAGCTTGTGAATTTGGCACAGGACTTACTCTTATCTATTGAGCCTCACTCAACAATAAAAGCCTTACTCTTACAGAATCTCTCTAAAAAATTAGGAATAAGAATAAGGGTAATTTAAACCCTCTTTTACAACAATTCTCTCACAAAGAGTAGATATGAAAGTGTAAGAACAAATGCTAGATTTAGATCTGAAAGTGAAAGAGCAGAATACTCAGAATTTTGGAGCTCACAGAAAAAAATTTTCTCTTCAAGTTCTTGGTTCTTCTCCACATCCAACACTTCTATTTATACACAAAAATATACCCGTTGGACGCTCCTTGCTGACGTCATGGCTTACATCAGCGCGCTCCTGACGTCATCGCTTACATAAGCACGCTCCTGATGTCATGGCTTACATAAGCAGGCTCTTGATGTCATCGCTTACATAAGCACACTCCTTAATTTTAAATAGTCAGCAAATGATAAGAATAAAAATAAAATTGATTTTTTCTTTTTGTTTTGTCAAACATGGAGCCACCGTTTTTGTAGACAATTTAATACAAAGTTCACAACTTTCAAAAACTTAAATGATTTGCTCCATCTTGTTTATAAGATATATATATATATATATAACTCCATCTTTTTCTTTTTGTTTGATTATAATATGATGTAATCAATGTAGTGTAGTGTGATATGATATAATCAATGTAATGTAAAAAATTTAATAGCGCACGTGATGTATTCTGCATATAACGTTATATATGTTCTGATCAAATATTTGCATACATAGAAAAATCTCTTTAAATAATATTTATGATGGATCTGAAAATATATGCCCTCTTTAAAATATTGTACAAGTTGTAGAGATTTTAAACTAAATATATTTTACCACTCCATATCAATTTTGTCAAAATAATACAACCAATCAATCATTTTTATCAAAATTATATAACTAATTGATTTGTCAAAAGATGAATAGTAATTAACCCTATTTTTCAAAAAGTGAATAGTAAAGCTTTTGAAAATATTTTTATTTAAATAATATTTAACAAATATATATTTTAAACTAATCGTTTTGTCAAAAGATGAATAGTAATTAACCCTATTTTTCAAAAAGTGAATAGTAAAGCTTTTGAAAATATTTTTATTTAAATAATATTTAACAAATATATATTTTAAAAAGATAATATTATTTATTAAATAATATTTAACAAATATATATATTTTAAAAAGATAATATTTTGTGTCAAATAATATGTATATTAAATAATATATTTTAGACATCATCAAAATTAAATAATATGATTAACAATCTCCCCTTTTTTGATGATGGCAATATGTGTATGGATTTGACACAAAATAAAATTGACAAAATATTTGACAACTCTGCAACATATAATTTTGATAATTTTGATAACCCTGCAACATATAATGTTTAAAATCATATTTTTTTCTCCCCCTTTGACATCATCAAAATAAAGATGAAGATAAGAAACAAACACATTTGATACAATAATTTGAGCGGCCAAAAATAAAATAATAGGCCTTCTGTCATGTCGGAATCATTGTGGGGATTTTGGAGCATCTCGAGTGCAGGAAATATGGACAAACAAAAGATTTGAGCAGAGATAGCAGATATGCATCGAGTAATGGAGCAATGGAGTGTATAAAAAGTGACATAGATCAGATGCAAAGATACAAAATCATCAAGTGTGTGAGAGAAAAATTTGTGGTAGCTTCTTTTGTAATCATGTCATTCCTTACCTTGGCGATCAATGAGTCGGACCTGCATGAGGTGCCTGTAATGCAGGCAAATGAGAGAGTACCAGTGACGCAGGCACATGCTATGCCTGTAAATGAAGGTTCTAGTGTTATTGGCAATCGAAATGATTTCGATGCTATTAATAACACTATGGCTCTTAGTACACAGGCCATATTGCGATTTCAATATGGTAGACGATTTCAAGCAAGAGTACAAGAAAATCAGCAATTGAGAGATGAGGTGTGCTTGGTAAAACAACAACTAGTTAATATGTGTAAGGAGAAGAAAGAGCTAAAAAGGAAAAATGCACAGTTGGAGAATGCAGTGCATTATTATGCAACGATGATAATGCCAAGACTCACAGAAATCGAAAATAGAGAGAGACATGTAAAAGAGGCTCATGAAAAATTGTTGAGAGAAGTGAAAAAGAAAAAATCCGTGAAGCCTTCTGAAAATTTACATGTAATCGAGTAATATTTTCTTTTTCTGAAATAAAATTTCGAGCATTTCTTCCTTATTTATTTATTTATTTATTTGATTTTTGTTATAATTTTTTTTTTTTTTAAATTCTGTATTCACAAAAAAAATTATATTATTTGTTGGTGCAGAAAAGGAGTATGGCAGATAAGAAAAAAAAATGTATATATACTCCCTTAAAATTATGCACAGAATATACATATGCCCTTTTTTTTTTTTTGTTAATCTCAAAATATGAGTCTCCCCCTGAATTAATGCACTAGAAATTACATAAAATTGAAGAAATAAATTACCAATCTATTACACCAAGGGCCCTTAAGATCTGGCCATAAACAACTAAACCAAGTGCACTAGCATAAAAGGAGAAAATAAAAATAAAAACAAATACTTCAATCAAGGTAGAAGCAACTAATATTAAATCCAAGATAATTTGGAGCACATATAACAAGTAAAAAAATACAACACAGTGCAACAATAATTTTATCATGTTGATCGATGAGGACCTTGATGCTCGGAAGAAATGGAGAAGAGTGGATAGATCGGTGGCGAATTTTTGTAGATCGGCAATGGATCTTGATGGATCAGTCACGGATCTTGGTGGATTGGTGATGGAGCTTGATGGATTGGATGGTGATGCAGAATTTTTTTGGTAGAACAGTGATGGGGTTTCGGAATATTGGTGAGGGATTTGGGTGGATGGTGATAGTGATGAAAGTGATTTTGTGGATGGTAGAGATGATTGTAGATGATGGTGATTATGGAGATGAAGTCGGCTGAGGAAGGAGAGTGAGAGGCGAGAGAAAGTAAAGGAGAGAGTGGGTGAGAAGATAGAGACGGAAAGGAGAGAATTTATATATATAAATATATTTATATTATTGTTATTATTTTTTCCATTAATTATTATTATTCCAATATTTATTTTATTTAATTATTTTAAAAAATATTTTTAATATAAACATTATATGGGAGTATTCATCATACCAAGTTACATTCTAATATAACAAAATTGTTCTTCATTTAGAGGCTTGGTAAATATGTCAGCTAATTGACAATTTGTAGGCACAAATTCGAGTTCAATGTCACCTTTGAGTACATGATCTCTTAAAAAATGATGTCTTATTTCAATGTGTTTAGTGCGTGAGTGCTGAATAGGATTTTTTGAAAGATTAATGGCACTTGTGTTGTCACATTTTATAGGAATTTTGTCATAGTGAAGTCCAAAATCTTGAAGTTGTTGTTTCATCCAAAGCAATTGTGCACAACACCAATGGCGGCAATGTATTACCTTGACGGTTAGCGAAACCAGCGAGTTTTGTTTTTTGCAAAACCAAGAAGTGAGTGAGTGTCCAAGAAAATGACAAGTGCCACTAGTGCTTTTTCGGTCAAGTCTACATCCCGCAAAGTCGGCATCTGAGTAACCAAAAAGTTCAAAGGTGGTTCCCTTAGGATACCATAATCCCAAATTTTGAGTGCCAACAAGATATCTGAAAATACGTTTGACTGCGGTGATATGTGACTCTTTCGGTGCAGATTGAAAACGTGCACACATTCAAATACTAAACATTATGTCGGGCCTACTTGCAGTAAGATAGAGTAAAGAACCAATCATACCTCGATATTTCTTTTCATCTACAGGTTTACCTTGCTCATCTTTGTCGATTTTTATCGATGTGCTCATTGGATTCTTTAGGCTTTGATGATTCCATTTCAAATCTTTTGAGTAGATCTTTGATATATTTCGTTTGATTTAAATGTATTCCATCATTAGTTTGTTTAATTTGTAGACCAAGGAAGTAATTTAATTCTCCCATCATACTCATTTCAAACTCACCCTGCATGTCTTTAGCAAACTCTTTGCACAAATTTTCATTAGTAGCACCAAAAATGATATCATCAACATAAATTTGAACAATTAGCATATCTTCGTTTTGATTTTTATAAAAGTGTTGTATCAATTTTTCCTCTACAAAAACCTTTGTCAAGTAGAAAATTACTCAATCTTTCATACCATGCTCTAGGAGCTTGTTTCAAGCCATATAAAGCTTTTGAAAGTTTGAAAACATGATCCGGTATTTATGATTTTCAAAACCGGAGGTTGTTCAACATAGACTTCCTCCAAATATACCCATTTAAAAAGCACTTTTAACATCCATTTGATATAATTTAAAATCTTTAAAACATGCAAAAGCAAGTAACATTCTAATAGCTTCAAGTCTAGCAACCGTGCAAAAGTTTCATCAAAATCAATTCCCTCTTCTTGATTATAGCCTTGAGCTACTAATCTAGCTTTATTTCTAGTAACAACTCCAGATTCATCCATTTTATTTCGAAAAACCCATTTTGTACCAATAACAGGATGATCCTTAGGTCGAGGGGTCAAAAACCAAACTTCATTTCTTTCAAATTGATTTAATTCTTCTTGCATTGCTAAAATCCAGTTTTCATCATTTTTAGCTTCTAAAAATGATTTTGGTTCAATTTGTGAAACAAATGCTAAGTTACCACAAATATTTCTAATAGAGGAACGAGTTTTTATACCTTCCGCCGCATCACCTATGATGAGGTCTTTGGGGTGGCCATGAGCATACTTCCATTCTTTTGGTAGATTTGAATCACTTTCTGGAAGAGCATATATTTCTTGAAGTTTCTCCATTGTCATTTCTTCTTCTTGTTCGCGTAAGGGATTTCTTCATTTTCCTTTTTGTAAATGCTCTCCATGCTTGGTTGATTTTCTACAATATCATTATTCACAAGATTCTTGGAAATAATATCGTTAGATTCATCAAAAACAACATGCACAGATTCTTCAACAACTAGAGTTCTTTTATTGAATACTCTATAAGCTTTACTAGACATAGAATAACCAAAAAATATAGCTTCATCCGATTTAGCATCAAATTTTCCTAAGTTATCTTTATTGTTATTTAATACAAAGCATTTACAACCAAAAGCACGCAAGTGACTAATATTAGGTTTTCTTCCTTTCCAAAGTTCATAAGGGGGTTTCTTAAGAATAGGTCTAATCATGGCACGGTTTATAACATAGCATGCGGTGTTAATGACTTCCGCCCAAAAATATTTAGGTAAATTATTTTCACAAAGCATAGTACGAGCCATTTCTTCAAGAGTTCTATTTTTTCTTTCAACCACACCGTTTTGTTGAGGAGTCCTAGGGGCTGAGAAATTATGATCTATTCCTAAGTTATCACAAAACATAATAAAATCATCATTTTCAAATTCTCTACCATGGTCACTTCTAATACTACAAATATTAAGATTTTTCTCATTTTGAATTCTTTTACAAAGTTTTGAGAAATTATAAAAAGCTTCATTTTTGTGTGCTAAAAATAATACCCATGTATATCTAGTATAATCATCAATACAAACAAGTGCATAAGATTTTCCTCCTAAACTTAATGTTCTAGATGGTCCGAATAGATCAATATGCAAGAGTTGAAGTGGTCTAGTAGTTGAAACAATATTTTTGGATTTAAAAGAAATTCTAGTTTGTTTTCCAAATTGACATGCATCACAAAGTTTATCTTTTTCAAAAACAATTTTTGGTAATCCTATGACTAACTCATTTTTTGAAAGTTTGGAAATTAAATCAAAATGTGCATGTCCTAATCTTCTATGCCAAAGCCAACCATTATCACTTATAGCAGATAAACATTTAATATTAGAATGAGAAGACAAATCGTGCAAATCAAACACATATACATTCTCATGTCTATAACCTATAAATAAAGTTTTATTTTCTAGAGTGTTTTCAATAGTGCAATGCGTTTTCTCAAAAATAACTCTATAACCTTTATCACATAATTGACTAATACTAAGCAAGTTATGTTTTAAACCTTCAACAAATAAAACATTTTCAATAATAGGAGAGGGATTTTTACCAATACTTCCTACACCAATGATTTTACCCTTGCTATTGTCGCCAAAAGTCACATATCCCCATCCTTTGGTTGGAGTGTGGCGAACATAGCTTTATTTCGATCATGTGCCTCGAACATGCCTTTGTCGAGATACCATCTATCGTTCTTTGGATTTTGTCTTGAAGCATACCTACAAAAATTTGATTTCTCTATTGGTACCCATTTTTCTTGGGTCCATAAAAGTTAGAATTTGACACTCTTGAGATATCCTTAGGGACCCACATCTTTTTATTTTAGCAAAAGGATTTCTTTTAATAGGACATGAAGGTGAAATATGACCTTTTGTTCCACAAAAATGACATGTGAGATGAGAGTGATTAGAAGATGCATATACAAAGCCATTTTTTGCAGTTTTTACTTTTGAAAAAGATTTATATCCAATTCCGGCTCTACCAAAAGTGCGGTTTTGATTTTTAAGAATTTTATCTAAAGTCTCTCTACCTTGAGTGAACTTTGAAAGAGTAGTTTTCAAGTCTTCAATATTTTCTTTCAAAATAATTTGCTCATTTTTTAAAGACTCGTTTTCTTTTTGCAATACAACTAAATGTTTTTCAGAAATTGAAGACTCTTTTTGAGTTAAAATCTCATTTTCCTTTTTCATTTTCATGGCTTCATTTTCTAAAACATTTATCTTGGAAGTCAATGATTCATTTTCTTTTGATAAGCTTGAAATTACTTTCTTTTAACAATTATTTTTCAAACTAAGTTTCTTAAATTCAGTATGTAATTCATCAAAAGCTAATTGTAATTCATCAAATGTAAAAGATTCATCATTTACCTCATTTTCATTTCCAAGTGCCATTAAACATAGATTAGCAATCTCGTTTTTGCAAACTTCGATTTCTGTGTCGCTTTCATCACTATCTTCTCCCCATGCTGCAATCATAGCTTTCTTCTTGTCCTTCTTGAATTTTTTCTTAAGTTCTGGACATTCTGATTTGTAGTGTCCAGGTTTGTTGCATTAAATAGCAGGTTACTTGATTTTTTGTGATTTTCTCCTCTTTGAAAATCCTCATTGTTGAAGTCTTTTACAAGAAATTTAAATGCGCCTTGTTTCTTTCTCACAAACCTTTTGGAACTTTCTAGTGATGAATGCCATTTCCTCATCCTCATCTGAATCATCTTCCTCTTGATGTTTCGAAGTGGATTTGACGGCTATTCCTTTCTTCTTGTTGTTGTCCTCCTCTTCTTTTCCTTCTTGCATTATGAGCTCATGAGTTAAGAGAGATCCCATTAACTCATCTAGACTTAGCTTTGATAAGTCCTTGGCTTCGGTAATGGCAATGACTTTTGTCTCCCAACTTTTTGGTAATGACCTAAGCACTTTTCTTACAATTTCAGCATTAGTATATATTTTGCCAAAAGAAGTTAAACCATTAATAATATCAGTAAAACGAGTAAACATTTGAGGAATAGTTTCATCAGGCTTCATTTTAAAAAGTTCATAATTATGGACTAGCAAACTGACTCTAGATTCTTTAACTTGTTCGGTTCCCTCATGAGTCACTATAAGCTTGTCCCAAATTTCTTTTGCGGTTTTACAAGTGAAAATTCTATTGAACTCGTTGGCATCTAAAGTAGATACAACATGTTTGTAGCTTTGACATTAATTTGGGCATTTAGTATCTGATTCATCCCACTCATCTTCAGGTTTTGGTACCCTACGTCCATCTACAGTTTTGGTACGAATTTTTGGACCATTGCAAATAATTTTCCAACATTCATAATCATTAGATTGAATATGTATGGTCATCCTAGTTTTCCAATAGCTAAAATTTGTGCCGCTAAATAGAGGTGGCCTATTAGATGCTTGTCCCTCGGGTAAAGAATAATTAGGAGTTGCCATGATCTACTCTAAGACGGTTAAGTCACAGAAACTAGAGTCTAGGCTCTGATACCAATTGTTATCCCAGATAGGCAACCCAAGAGGGGGGTGAATTGGGTTATTAAAAATTTCACAGTATTAAAATTAACACAATATTCAAAATTTGAATAAATAAAACAAACAGAATAATAATTATCAATATAAATGTAAGAGAGATAGAGAGAGAGAAAATCAAACACCGCAATTTATAGTGGTTCGGCACGCCTACCTCGCCCACTCCCAAGGAACCTCCTTGAGAATTTCTTTACTATC
Organism: Camellia lanceoleosa; assembly: GCA_025200525.1. Classification (NCBI taxonomy): domain Eukaryota; kingdom Viridiplantae; phylum Streptophyta; class Magnoliopsida; order Ericales; family Theaceae; genus Camellia; species Camellia lanceoleosa. Next base: position 91,766,908 of record CM045761.1, read on the forward strand.
AATTGGATAATTACACCACCAAGCTTGTGGATTTGGCACAGGACTTACTCTTATCTATTGAGCCTCACTCAACAATAAAAGCCTTACTCTTACAGAATCTCTCTAAAAAATTAGGAATAAGAATAAGGGTAATTTAAACCCTCTTTTACAACAATTCTCTCACAAAGAGTAGATATGAAAGTGTAAGAACAAATGCTAGATTTAGATCTGAAAGTGAAAGAGCAGAATACTCAGAATTTTGGAGCTCACAGAAAATTTTTCTCTTCAAGTTCTTGGTTCTTCTCCACATCCAACACTTCTATTTATACACAAAAATATACCCGTTGGACACTCCTTGCTGACGTCATGGCTTACATAAGCGCGCTCCTGACGTCATCGCTTACATAAGCACGCTCCTAATGTCATGGCTTACATAAGCAGGCTCTTGATGTCATCGCTTACATAAGCACACTCCTTAATTTTAAATAGTCAGCAAATGATAAGAATAAAAATAAAATTGATTTTTTCTTTTTGTTTTGTCAAACATGGAACCACCGTTTTTGTAGACAATTTAATACAAAGTTCACAACTTTCAAAAACTTAAATGATTTGCTCCATCTTATTTATAAGATATATATATATATATATAACTCCATCTTTTTCTTTTTGTTTGATTATAATATGATGTAATCAATGTAGTGTAGTGTGATATGATATAATCAATGTAATGTAAAAAATTTAATAGCGCACGTGATGTATTCTGCATATAACGTTATATATGTTCTGATCAAATATTTGCATACATAGAAAAATCTCTTTAAATAATATTTATGATGGATCTGAAAATATATGCCCTCTTTAAAATATTGTACAAGTTGTAGAGATTTTAAACTAAATATATTTTACCACTCCATATCAATTTTGTCAAAATAATACAACCAATCAATCATTTTTATCAAAATTATATAACTAATTGATTTGTCAAAAGATGAATAGTAATTAACCCTATTTTTCAAAAAGTGAATAGTAAAGCTTTTGAAAATATTTTTATTTAAATAATATTTAACAAATATATATTTTAAACTAATCGTTTTGTCAAAAGATGAATAGTAATTAACCCTATTTTTCAAAAAGTGAATAGTAAAGCTTTTGAAAATATTTTTATTTAAATAATATTTAACAAATATATATTTTAAAAAGATAATATTATTTATTAAATAATATTTAACAAATATATATATATTTTAAAAAGATAATATTTTGTGTCAAATAATATGTATATTAAATAATATATTTTAGACATCATCAAAATTAAATAATATGATTAACAATTTGGAAAGTTTATCTTTATTGAAAATTGTTTATCTGTTTAGAAATATCTGTTTTGGGCTATCGGTGGAGGATAGCTATGATTGTTGTAGAAATTGCATGAGAAGTAAGAAAATTGAAACTATTTTCTCATCAATTTGCATTGGGCATTATTTTATATTTATACATTGGAAATGTTTATTGTTTTGAGAAAAATGGGGAATCTGGGAAACATGTATTCTCTCGTTGAAATAAGTTGGCTTGAATGTCCATGGTGAAAGTCCTAAAAACCGCACTATACATGGATGCCAATCCTGCAAATGAAATATCCGTAAAATAGCAATAGTAGTGCTTGTATAGCCTACGTATACATGAGTGTCGATCCCGTGCACGAAATATCTGTAAAATGGCAATAGTAGTACTTGTATAGCCTACGTTTACATGGGTGCAGGTTCACAGTTTCCCGCAGACAAAATTTTCGTGAAAAGTTGTATTTGTTTGAGATTCCAAGAGTGTTATTCACTACCCTATTTTCTATTGTAAGGAAAATGAATCATGATATTAACTTGGCATTGCATAGTTTTGGAAAGAGATATAACATGTTTTGGCACACGCATTGCATAGACATTCACCTTATAGCTTTATTAAGATTCATATATTGTGTTGAATTATTTCTACTGGGCTTTGGCTCACCCTATGTGGGAAAAACATTTCAAGTGCAGATGATATGCCTCCGCCAAGGCAATAGCTTGGGAGGACTTGGGGCGAGGGCTTCATTTTGTTGATTTTGTATAGTTTTGTACAGGCCAAGAGCCTTTAACTGTATTGGACTTAATTCACTTTTGCTATAACCAAGCACTGTCTTGGAAAGTTGTAAGCCTTTAGGGCATTTATTATCTATTTTACTTTTATACCTTATCTCTGGTTATAGATTCAAGGTTAGACTTGTGAATGTATATCTGTATGTGTTACCCTTTTGTACAAATAATTGGGATTAATGGAAGATAACTATTTCATTGCATATTATTACGTAACTCATATTGTGGATGGTTTATTGTAATTATTTTGGGGCATTTCATGCTCCCTCTCAGTATTTCCCTATCTATCAAGAATGTACTGAGTCCATTGAGCACTTTCTTTTCCAGTGCAGTTGGGTGAGAGTTATTTGGTTTGGGTGTAATCTGGGACTCCGAAATGGGAATGACCCAATTGTTTCAGCTCTCCAGTGGACCTTATCTTTAATGCAAACTTGCTCAAATGATCGTGATAGAGTGGAGGTGGTGAGTAAGGCTGCCTTGGTTGGTTAGTGTATTGGAAAGCTAGAAATGAATGGGTGTTCGATCATTGTTGTGTGGACCCACAGTAGGTAGTTCAACAGGCCAATGCTTATTGATGGGAAATTCAGCATGTACTGAATCAATCTACAATGATTTCACAGCAAAATTCTCCACCAAATAACTCTCATTATAGTTGGGTTTGACCTTTACCTAGCTCTATGAAGATAAATTATGATACCAACTTCACTATTCATGATGGCAATGCGGCGATGGCTGTTATTTTAAGGGATGACCAAGGAAAGCTTGTTGATGGAAAAGCACATGATATTCGCTTGGCTTATCTGTTTCTCCAATCTCTGGGCCTTTAGAATATTCAGGTGGAAAGTGATAACAAAGAGGTGATTGCATTGTGTATTTCTGAGCTGGTTCCTCCGTGAGCTGGTTCCTCCGTGACATTGTGTCACAACCCAAACCCGCCCCTATGGGTTTAGCACCGTAACCGGCCAGTAATCCGTGGATTACCCAAGGCCTCTGAACAGATTAACAAATAATAAGGGGCTGCGGAAGCAATAATACGAAATAAACAAGGTCCAATGAGCTGTGATAACGTATATGGGACAGAAAATTTTAAAACTTATATATATATATACATAAGCATGCCAGTCTAGATACACAATATTTACAAGAGTACATCCCAAGATCTGTCTTTACTAAACACAACCAGAGACTAGCATGAAATACAAAACACAGCCATGGCATTAAACTTCGATCGGAACCTCCTCGGAGGCACAACAGTTGGCTGACAAAACAAAATAGAAGGCCGTCAACTCTGGCCCTAGTCAGGTACCGTCTCATCTATATACATAATATAAACTGTGAGCGGAAGCCCAGTGAATAACAACAGAGTAAAGGGTTTCAATGAATGAGTTCATGCAGTTTCGGAAAACATAATTAGATTTGTATCAAATTCATCAATTGTCTAGATCATATACAGACAGAAATTATGAGTCATGTTCGATTATACATAGTCCATCCGTTAGCGCTAACAGATTGATTACAAAGCATCTTAGACCATACTTGTCAGTTCCATAGAAGAACCTCCGGCCAAGTGAGGATAACTTGTCAATTCCATAAAGGAACCTCCGGACTGGGAACTTGTAAACTTGTCAGTTCCAACTAGGAACCTCCAGCCGGGCACAGATAGCTTGTCAGTTCCATGAAGGAACCTCCGGACCGAGTAACAGGGAACAAATATCACATGATGCTAAGAATGTCACGAATACATAACAGAAATTGGACAATCACTCATTGTGCAGAACATGTCGTTCAGAAAACAGATCTTATTTTATCACACAGAAAATAGCTACGGTTTAACATAATTTTACTAAGTTATTACTCATAGTTGATCTTGAATCAGACAGACGAAGCGGATAGGTCAAACAGGACGCGGCGCGTGACCTACATAGCACATAACAGACACACACTTGAAACACACATTCTAATTAGAAAAAACTTACATCGTTGGTTCTTCGTGTGTTTCTACCCTTTAATCCTCACTACAGAGTCTTAAACATGGCCTAGGAATGCCTAGGATGGAATGAGGATGCAAAATGCCTTGGAAAACATTTTTTCAAAACTTGCTGAAAACAGGGGTCCTACTCGAGCGTGGATTCATACGCTCGAGTGGAAATGCAGACAAGGTTCCGCCGAAGCGTCACTTTACCCACTCGGCGAATCAGAAACATGGCAAAAGTACTGGATGCATGAAATTCACACTCGCGAAGCGCCGATTTCGCCGAGCGTGAATTCCCGCCAAGTGGATCAGAAACAATGCAAAGTCTTTGGGAGCTCGAATTCCACGCCGAGTGTCACTTTCCCACTCGAGTGTGAGTCCAAAACTGAATTTCCAGATTGAACACCAAGCTGCAAATTCAACTTTTAATGCATCAAATTCGATCCCTTTGGGCTAATTTTCTGGCAAACACTTGTCAATTCATAGTATAACGTGATTCAAAGCTCAATTTGTAAAATCAAGGCCCAAAGGTGAGTCAATTAAACACAATTTCAAACCAAACTCAAGAACTTGAAGATTAATGCAAAACTCACACATGCATGAGTTCTCTTGAACTCTAATGCTACAAAACATGACCAAATGCAAGTTTTAGCTCAAGGACAAGATGAATTCATGGACTACATTTAAATTATACACATGCATGAAAGAATTTCATGAAGAACAACCTCAAAATGCAAAGATAGGCACATACATGCATGAATTTCTACTCAATTTAACACTTTAGCCCAATTCTTATCTTTAAACTCTAAACTTCCATGAACCATGCAAGAATTAAACTTAAATGCACAATTGAAAGGGAAATCTCCTACCTTAAACCTTGAATTCCAAGTCTAGGAGCTCAAATTGCCAAGCCTCTTCAATTCTTTTATGTTCCAAGCCCAATCTCTAGATGAATTCAACCTCCTACCTCTCCCTCTCTCTCTAGTCGGTTATCACAAGGAAAATAGCTGAGGAAAATGTGTCAAAGTGTAATAAAATTGCTCTCCAAATCAAGCCACTAAGTGGCACAATAGTAAATAAGTCCAACTAATGTAATTTAACGTTATTTAATCTAATTTAATCGCCCCGAACCGAATTTTAATTAAACCTACCATAAAATTCTATAAATTCTAACTAGAACATAAATCAAGTCAATTTCTAACTCGGATACCGATAAGGCTTTCAATTCGTAGTTTAAAGTTCAATCGAGAACAGATATTTCTACGTCGAACAGATAAAAACACATAAATAGTGCAATACATATGCAATTAAATTCTGGATTTCTTCTAAATTACCATTAAACATGATTAATCACGAATTAGCATTAATCGGAGGTCGGGGTTATTACACATTGTTATGATATTCAGGTCTTGAAGTTAACCTTATATGCCTCATTTGCTTAGATACCTAAGGAGGCCAATGGAGTAGCTCACAAGCTAGGAAGAGCTCATCGTCATGGTGTTCTTCCTTTTGACTGGGTTGTAAATCCCCCAGTTGCTCTTTCAGAATTGCTTTTTGTTGATGTTCCCTTGTAGCCTTCGGGCGTTTCTAAGCTCATAAAAAAAAAAATAAACAAACAAACAAAAAAAGATAAGGAAGAAATTGTAAGAATTAAGCTCATATCATGACATGCGTGGTTAGATTTGAAGAATTTAGTTCAAGATTTTGACATGCATGACTTTATTTCATGGAATTCTTGTTCACACATTTGATTTCTTGCATGATTCTCCAAATTTGAGGAGAAAACTCCATGAATTTTGAAATTAGAACTTAAAGTATGCATGTTTTGTAATTTTCCAATTTATTGAAGTTTTAATCTTTCAATTAACAAATTGAGTTTTGTTGGAAATTTATGTCCATATTTTTATGAATTCTTGCATGGTTCATGAAAAGTGAAGAGAAAACTTCAACAGTTTTGAATTAGAACTCATGTATGCATATTTTGGTGATCTTATACTTTAATTCAAGAATTTGAAGTTTTGCATGGCAATTGAGTTTTAATTTGAAGTTACGATTTTTTGTTTAAAGTTAGATATGTTATATTTAATATGTTTTTGAAGAGTTTTGGGCCTTGAAATGCATGAAAGTGAAGTTTAAATTACAAACATTGAGTTCCAAAAATTAAGCTGAAATTCGAATTCTTTGAAAACCCAGACCGCATGTACAGCCTGAGGCCCCGCACATGCTGCCAACCTCCCATGTTCCAGTTTGCATTCTGCTTTTATTGCACGTGTCCACACGTGCAATGGTGGTTCTGCATGTGCAGCCAGGCCCTCTGCACATGCAGTTTTTAGGCCAGCCTCCGTTTCATTTTCTCTTCGTTTTTCGACTTTCAAGTCTCCATTTGCATGGTTTTCACGTATATTTCAAATTCGTATGCATATCATGAACACAAAATAAATTAAAGAACGAATAAAAACAACCGAACGAACAAGTAACGAATGAACTGTATAGGTTTAAGAACTGACTAAATGAGTTGAACATGTTTTGAGATATTGTGCTTGAATGTGTTTGTGTCGGTCAGATGCCGCATTCTAATCACGTGATTCAGGGAGCCAACTGTGAGTAACAACCTTGTAAAGCTATGTTCAAGATATAAGTATTTTTTGAATTATATAATGCTTTGTTTCTGAAATGGTGTTTTTTAACTAAATGAATGATTGTCCTATTTATGAAATGTACTCGTGGCATCCATAGCATCTGTTACTGTTACTGTTACTGCTACTGTTACAGAGATCTCTGTCAGTTCTAATCTTTGGAACTACTGTTTACTATAGTAATGACCATAAATTATAACTGTTCGGTCTTATATGACCTACTGTATTGTTTTGCTATTAGATCTACCACGTATGACTGCTATGATTTTAATATGATTTGATATGTTATGAGATACTGATTCACTGATGAAATTGACTATTTAAAATTACTAAAAGGACATCATTCATTACCCCTTTACACTGTTGTTATTCACTAGGCTTTAGCTCACCGTTTTATATATGCAAGACTGGACTTAGTAGTGTCAACTTGAACTGTGCTTTATGTCAAGCCAACTTCTGTGCCTCACTGTGAAATTCCAACCGAGTCAAGCTTCAAGACTTCATGGGTGGTTTAGAGTTCATCCTTTTGTCTTTATAATTAAGTGTTTTGAAATGTTACTGAGATTTGTTCTAAATGTTATTATGACCGTTTCATTTTGTTATTGGGATTTAATCCCTAGATTATATTATGTGTTTTACATAAGCTTTATCTTGGACTTATGTGTACATATATATGTATATCGAAGTTTGTCTTGTTCCATTTAAGTCTGCACAAGTTATTGGACGTTATATTTTATTATTTATAAGCTTCCACCAACCCCTATTATTGTATTACTATTAAGCAGGCCTTTGGTAATCTCGGATTACTGGCCGGTAACTTCTCTAATCCCTTGGGGCGGGGGTTGGGTCGTGATAAATGCTTTGGAGAAAACAAGATGAAGAAGAGACACAAAAGGAATATAACACTTTCGTAAAAAGATATAGTAACAAGAATGAAGAAAATAAAATGTCATTAGCATATACTAATGTTAATAGTAGATATATACCCATAGAAGTATGCATAGAAGGATTTAATAATTGCGAACTATGTGTTTACTTAGACAGTGGATACTCAGTATGCTTTGGGGAAAAGGAAACTTTTTACCAAGTATATGTGGAAAAAGCAAAATACATCATTAATAGTTCGAATAGCTAACAATACCACAATGATCCATAATGACGCAATATAAAACTTAGTTATAGAAATAAATTCAATTGCCTTTGTTATTCCCAAACTCTGGGAAACTGATCAACCATTACATGATTTAATCACGGGAAATAACTTTCAACAATTATATAGCCCTTGTACTCAAACGTTGCATTATATTATTTTTACAATTAACAATAAACAGTTTAAGGTTTTAAAACTAAAACAACTATTACACATAACAACATTGACTTTGTCCGTATCAAGCTTGGTGTGGAGGTAATCTCTCTAACTGATCGCAAAACTGCACTAAGTATTAAAGAACTTAATATTCAGGAAGAAATTCAAAAAGATCAACAAGAAAGATGTAAAAATTTTATTTAGTGATGATCCCTTAAAATTTTGGCACAAAGATAAAAGTATAGGTAAATTAGGCCTAATTTACCTTAATAAAATAGTTAGAGTAAACCAAATGGTATATACTTATAATGATAAGAATTCATAATAGAAATAGAAGACCTTAAAAGAAAAGGATTAATTAGAGATAGTAATAGTCCACATAGTAGTCCAGCGTTTGTGGTTAGAAATCATGCTGAGATTAAAAGAGGAAAAGTTAGAATGGTAATAAATTACAAAAAAATTAAATGATAATACCAAAAGAGATGGTTATTTTATTCCAAATAAGTAAGTCATTTTTAATAGAATACAAGATGCCTCCTGATTCTCAAAAAATGGATTGTAAAAGTAGATACTGACAAATTAAAATGGATAACAACTTTTAGTGCACCACAAGGACATTATGAATGGCTTGTAATGCCCTTTGAATTAAAAAATGAACCTCAAATATTCCAAAGAAGAATGGGTAGCATCTTTAAAGAACTAACTAATATTTGTCTTGTATATATAGATGATATTTTAATCTTCTGTGGATCTATAGAACAACATAAATAGATATCAAAATAATAACTGACAAATGCGAAAAACATGGAATAGTTTTAGGTGAAAAGAAATGTATATATGCTCAAAAGGAAATAGAGTTTTCAAGATTAGAAATAAAAGCGGGGTCAATAAAAATGTTCAGTCATGTCCTTGAAAAAATTAATAAATTTCCAGACAAAAACACAAATAAAAAACAATAAAAAAGTTTTTAGGATGTTTGACTTATGCCTCAGATTTTATAAAAGATTTAGCTAAAATAAGAAAACCATTACAAAAGAAATTTATAAAGGATGAGAGTTGGACTTGGAACTCAGCCGACTCTACTTTAGTAAAATTCTTAAAAGAAAAATGTAAAAATTTGACTACCCTAACCCAAGATGAACTAGTAATAAGAGATGCAATTAACAATCATTGGAGTGTAGTGTTAAAAATAAAAGAAAATAATCAGCTATGTAGGTATTGTAGTGGAAGTTTGAACCAACCCGAATGTAACTATCCTACAATGAAAAGAGAACTATTAGCCATGATTAAAGAAATAGAAAAGTTTTTAATATTTTTGGCACTAAAACCATTTTTAATAAGTATTGATCGCAAAGACTTGCCAAGCTTCATAAACAAGAATTTATCTAATATGCAAGCACAAGGGAGACTTTTACGATGGAAACTCTGGTTAAAACAAATTACCTTTGATATAGAACATATTAATGGTAATAAAAATAGTTTAGCAAATAATCTAACTTAAGAACTTGCAGATGACATTCACATCCACAAGACTCATACTGCCAGAGAAATAAACACTCTTGGCAGAAACTCAAGAAGTGCTGCACTTGGTGACACAAGATAACGCTGATATTATCAGAAAATTATAGACAGCAAGGAAGAGCCATTCCGTGAACGAGCTCATTAGGACCATCCATTTAGTTTCCAAAGCCTCATTAAGATTAGAAGTATTAAAGTTATTTCTCTAGCTCCCCTGGGATATACAAAATAAAATAAGAGAATGTACATACATTAAGTTATTTCTACAATGGTATAAGGAAAGAGTCATCCGTCTGGAAACTCAGTGGTGCTACTTTAACAGAAGAATAGCCATGTACAGTTGTCGAATGTTAAAAATTTTACTCAATCCAGACAACGTTATTAACCCAAAGGATCTTCTGGTTTAGTTGTGGAAATTCAAAATAGTCAAAAAATTTCACATTCCACCTTATCCTCAGAGTACCATGTTTTCTCAGTTCACAAAATTTCAACAATTCATGTTCAAAGAATCTATGAAGTCTACAAAGAATGTCCAAGCATAGCACCCATTACATTTACAACTGCACAAATGGAGGAAAATGATGGACGTCTAGATACGGCTCATTATTTGATAAAGCTAAAAGACAAGAATGACATGATCTCCTATAAATGTGATTGATTCAAAGATTGAGAAAAACCTTTTATAGTTGATCCAATAGAAGTAAGGGCAAGAGGATTTTTCTTAATATCCCAAGAAACTCCAGAATTAGCAAGGGTTGGGTTTAAATTAGTTCTTATGGTAGAACCACCTTTGCAATAACACCATCATTGGCAGAAAAAATAATTGTTCTAGGATTGCCTTATGAATCAGTATATGATTACTTAGAACAGGTAGATTGTGGAATATATTTATCTAAAAGAGGATGTAAGGTTTTAGGAAAGTATCTAATGGAGCAAGATCTAGAATATTTGGATGCCATGTTTGAAGAATATAATGGTGATTATGATCTCAATGATGTCATGGGTGATAAGGGAGTATGGAATTTGGAGAATGTTATGGATTGACAAAACTATGGACAGGTTGGCAAAACTAAGGGCTGAGTGGGCTACACCTCAATGTGACTACTCCACTAGCTTGTCTCTCGTTCATAAATAACATGTCATCACCACGTGACCACACCACCTGCTTGCTTGTCTCTTGTTTGTCTTTTATCAACAATATAATAGTATGTAAAATATTTTATATTTATAGATTAGGATGAAGTCCAGAAGTGCCTATAAAAAGGCCTTCAATGAGAGCAAAGGGGGTACAGATTGTCTAGAATATACTTGAAACTAAGAAAAAAGTATGAAACTCAGGCCTTCTTAGAGCAAACAATGTTCTAGCAATCTAATAGTCTATAGGCACCCCTTTTCCTTGTAAATTTTCTGTTCAATAAACAAAAATCTTTTCTTTTTCAAAAAAGAAGTGTGTTGCTTCTATACATTAGGTTGTTGATCTTAGGTATCCTACATAACAAAAGAAATAGCTTCTAAAATAACGATCTAAGAGAGGAAACGAAACAGATCTGTGTTGAGCCTGACCTAAGTAAGGAAAGGTTAAGATTAACTACCTCTATAAACTAAAAGTGTGCCAACGCTAGAGCGCTACATCAACTACGTTCAGGTAACGATCAAAATCTTTAAATATTGTTCTTATTTTGGAAGCATAGCGAGCCTAAAATCAAAACATCTTAAAAATATAAGAATTAATATGTGTTTTTTTTAGTGAGTGTTCATTAACATTTTTATGTTCAAGATTGATTGTTAGATCGTAATCAATTAGTAGTACTAATCACAAACTGTCAGCAATGTCGTTATTTTCTACAAAATCTACTAAATATTGGTATTGCTAGAGATATAGAATTTACTAGAAAAAGAGATAATAGAATAACTCAAAAATTATATATTATCTAGTTTTGTGAAAACCATAGATTTTTGGAAAATTTGGAGGAAGGTTGAGATCATGTGAAATTTATAAATCATAGAGATTTATTATTGTGAAATGATGAAGAAACTGGCGTGTTTGCTACAATTGTTGAATATCCATGAAATGGAAGGTTGTTGTTGAGAATTTGATGAGCATAGTATGTTGATATACTATTGGTGAGAGAATGGAAATGATGGATTGTTGTTGTCAATCCTTGGAATATATATATATATATATTGTGTATATATATGTTGGATAGAAATGTTGTAATTTATCACAATTGAGAATTATGTTGTTGAGATTGGAACTTGTTGAGAAATGTGGAAAAGTTATTATTGTTTTGATACATTGCATTGTTGTTTCATTTCATTTTCATTACTTTTCAAATTGGCATTGTTGAAGTTACATTTTGAAAAAGGAAAAAGAATTGTTTTGAGAAACAAATTTCGTTTTGAATCATTTTGGGGTAAATACATTGGTAAGTCCAAATATGGGGTGTAGAATTGAGAATTAAGTTGGCTTGAGGTCCATGGTGAACTATCATAAGCACTCACAGAGGAGGTACCAAAATCCTTCCGATTAGGAGCTGATAAAGTGGCCTTAGTAGTGGCTGAGACACTACTTGCAAACACCAACCCAAGGGATTACTTGAATCATATTTACCACCCCTTGATTATACATTGAAATCATTGGATTGATTATGTTTGTGAAAGAACATCTTGCATGAGATTTTTAAATGACAAAAACTTGCATTTTTTAGCATAGCATGGCATATGCATCTATCTAATAAGATAGCTTAAAATGTATATACTTTGTTAAGATTTCTCTACTGGGTTTATGCTCACCCCTAATGGAACCGCTTATAGATAAAGATGTTATGATTCCATCAAAGTGAAGGCATGGAGGATTATTTTTTGAAGCACGAGGCTCATTTACTTATAATTGTTTTTGTCAAGTCAAGGGCTAATATTTGTGAGTTGTGATAACCATTTAATTGTAACTGGACTTAAGCCTTGAAACTTGTAACCCGTAAGACATTATTCTGTGTTTAAATTTCCTTTATATTCTAGCCTCATGCTATAGATTTATATCTTAAGAATTGTGAAAGTATTGGTGCATGTGGGGCTTTGTCTCTCTTGGACATATGTCATGATTATATATATATAGAGAGAGAGAATGAATGAGAATCATATGATTATTCAATTGTGAAGGATTATGATTAATGAGTTAATCAAGTTTATTGAATGTTAGTTATTTGGGGGCGTTACAATTACCACTACCAAGCCGCTACCTCTACAATCACCACCACCACCATCGCTTGAACCATTACCTTATTACTACCACCACTACTACTGATGCTACAACCATTACCTTACGACCACTCACACCACCACAACCATTATAGCGAGAACCACCACTCTACTACCACTACCCACCATCGTTGCTACCACCGCTACAACCATTACCTTAACACCACTACCACTACCACTACCACCACCACCGCCACAACCATTACATTACCTCCACTACCAAAATTTTTACAAAAATCACACCACCACTACACGAGAACTACCACTTTACTACCACTACTTGTCACTACTACCATCACCACTACAACCAATACTGTCACTACCACAACACTAGCTTACCACTGCTACCACCATCAACACCACACTGACCTACCACCACCACCATTCTACTACCACTATTATCACCACCACAAATGCTCCCACCAATACCACTACTCACACCATCACTTCCACAATTGTCATGATCTATATGAAATTTTAACTTCTTTGTTACTAACTTGCTAAAAAAAATAAAGAAATAAAGAAAATAATTCTTTCCATTAATTTAGAGGCATATCCAAACATGAGAATAAGAATTATCATTTTATTCCTATGTTATTCCATGTTGGTAACCAACCAATGGAATATGAATGAACATTTCATTGCATTCAACCTTGTATTCCATTCTTACACTCATTATGTTCTGTTAGGTCTTTGTAATTGACAATCTTGTTTGACAAAACTCCTTTCAGTTGTAATTTTATTCAATCGTTTATTTCAGTGAGGCTATGAGTATTTAGATGCGAATCCAACCCAAATTGTGCCTATGCAGAGGAGATTGTGATCTTAATCCTATCATGTTTGCCACTTCGCTGACTATGTCGGGGATCGAACTGCCCGGTCAGCTCGCCGAGGTCCAGAGGTCAGCGCCCCATGGCGGGTCTGGGGTAGCGCCTAGGTGAGGTCGAGGGCAGCGCCTAGGTGCAGTCGATTGTGTGCTCGAGCAAAGATGCAATCCTTTCAGAAGTTTCACTCACCTGGAAAAGTACTGGGAGTTATATTTTTATGCTTGAGCGACCTTTCCTGTGCTCGAGCGTAGATCCTTGTTCTGAAACACGCATTTTAGTTAGACTGCTCGAGCGTCCATTTTTGCGCTCGAGCAGAGATCACGATTCTGTTTACTCTAAATCTGTGATTAGTTCAGTTTCTAAGGTACGGCTTCTAGATCTTCTTCTTGGGTATTAGGGTTTTCATCTGGAGCTTCTTTTCTTGTTTCCTTTGATATCTGTGAGAGTTTATATCATGAATTGAGTGGATTATATCAAAGGGTTTGTTTACTTGTTTTATTCACAAAAAGAGAGAGCTGTTCTTTAGTGGATTCTGTGGAATTTGGGCCTGAAACTTTGGTGAATTCCAGAGTGGCTCATCGTCGTGTATTCGACATCAGCATTGTGGATTCAACATTGAACAAGACAATTCCGAGGTGAAGATGGTGGTGGAAGAGACACATTGGGGTTAGTTCAATTTGGGCTTGGATTCGCTAGGTAATTGAGAGTACATTTGTGCAATTCTTTTTTTTGTCTTCTTAGTGGATTGTTTTGTGGCTTTGGCCCGTAGTTTTTTTTATCACAATTGAAGGCGCTCCAATTGTGGTTTTCCTTTGTTAAATCGTTGTGTCGATTTGTCTTTGATTGTTTGATTGGGATTATTATTTACTAATCAAAATTGATACATAATCACAAATAAATATCTTAGGGATTTTTAGATTTTTCAAGTGGTATCAGAGCAGATCGCTAGAGATTGTGTTTGATTTGTGATAATGGATTCAATTCATGAGGGAAATTCTATGGTTCGACTACCCCTACTTGACGGATCTAATTATTCTTTTTGGAAAACTCAGATGAGATCATTTTTAAAATCTATTAGTGAAAGAGTTTGGCAATCTATCATGTGTAGGTGGACCAAACCAACGATTACCATTGATGGAGTAACTTTTCCCAAACTAATTGATAAGCGAGACACAACTGATTACCAAAATAGTAGCTGGAATAGTAAAGCTATCAATTCTCTCTTTTGCGCTGTCACACCAGAAGAGTTTAGTCATATTTGCAATTGTGAAGTCGCAAAAGAGGCTTGGGCTATCTTACAAACTATTCATAAGGGCACTCCTTCTATTAAATGCTCAAAATTTCAAAGGCTCACATCTAATTTCAAAAACCTTTCAATAAAAAATAGTGAGACCTTTGATGAACTTTATGCGAAGTTGAGTGACATTGTAAATTTCAGCTTCAATTTAGGTGAAAAAATATCAGAATCCAAGATTGTGGGAAAAATTTTGTGGTCCTTGCCCGATCGGTTCCAGCCAAAGGTTACAGCTATTAAGGAGGCTCAAGATGTTGACAACCTCAAGCTGAATCATTTGGTTGGAAACCTCCAAACTTATGAGGCACATATGAATTTAAAAAAGAAACAAAAAATTGATATTGCCTCATAGAGTTGGAAAGGATTCTAATGAGGATTGTGAAATAGATTCCAAGATTACAGATACTTTTGTAAAACAATTTAAAAAGTCTTTTCTGAAAAAGAATCCTAATATTTTGGAATCAACTCATAAATTCAAAGGCAAAGATAAACTCAAAAGTAATTCTATAACCAAGAAGGAGAAAGGAAAGATACAAGGGAACTCTGAAAGAGTCCAATACTATGAATGCCAACGATTTGGCCACTTTGCTCAAGAATGCCCTAATCGTTTGAGGAAAAAGAAAGCCTTCACTATCACTTGGGATGATGAATCAGAGTTTGATAAAGATAAAAGTGACAACAAAGCACAAGGTGAAGAGGGGCATGAACAATTCCTTGCATTCATGGCGACTTCCGAAACTTAAAGACAAATAGAGTATCCAAAGAGGCCGGTTGAGAATGTCACTGATGATGAATCCTCGAGGAGTGCTGATGAAGAACTTCAACAAGCTTATGAAAAGTTGTATAAGGAATCTCTTAACTTATCTAAATTGAATGTCAAACTCACTATCAAACTCAAAGCCTATGAAAGTGAGAATGTCAATTAAAGAAGAAGATTTTCGAGGCTAGGAATGATGCCATCAAGATTTCTAGTGATCAACAAGCTCTTTGTGCAAAACTCTTGACTTGTGAGACAAAAAGAAATGAGCTACAGCTAATCTATGCAACATATGAAACTCTCGAGATGTCTCAAGTTGCCTTGGAAGAGCCAGTCATCAAGAAAGAGGAACAGCTCAAGTGTGCTATGGGTACCATTAGACTTTGGAACAAAGGATCAAAGACTTTGGACAATATCATTGGGTCTTAACAAATGTGTTGTGATAAGAGTGGCATTGGCTTTTGTGGTGACAAACAGTAAAAAGCGGAGTGCATCTACATCTCATGATACTAGAACTCAAGGAAAGGGAGAATAAAAAATTTAACATAAGGATAGACTTCTCAATCTTCCTAGAGTTGATAAGGCCAAGAAAAAAAGGTACACCTTGTTTTTATTTGTCATCATTATGGTATGTATGGTCATATTCGCCCTTATTGTTATGAGTTGCATGGAAGAGTGTCTCATAGAGATGGAAGAAATTCCAACATCTCATGGGGTAGGAGACACTTCATTGGTGGTAATGAGGTTAAGGGTCATATTAGACCTCGTTATTTTGATTTGCTTCAGACCAAACATGAACAGAGGTTGTGTTTGCCTAGACCTAGGAATAAGAAGTTGGAAACCAAGTCAAGACGGGGTTCCCATTGAAGGTGAAAGGAACCACAACATTAAGACACCACCCAAGAACCGCAATTCTCATAACTTTGTTCATACTAAAGCGGTTTGGGTGAGAAAACTTGACTTGTGTTAATTTGTTTATTCATTTTTTTTTTTTTTTTGACTTTTTGCTTTTGGGTTTTTGTTTGTTTTTTCTTTTTGGGTCTTTTAGTGTGTGCTTGTGTAACACCCCAAAATAATTATAATAAACTAACCGTAACAATAATTAAATAACAACATAAATTAAAGTACGATATCCTTCCATTTCATGAAATTCAGTTGTACAAAAGAGGTGGTACATGCAAATATACATTCATAAGTCCTGACTCTGAATCTATAGCATGTGTCAATAACAAAAATAAGAAATAGAAATTAAACAAATAATGAAAATGCCCTGAAGGCTACAACTTTCCAAGACAATGCTTGGTTACATCAAAAGTGAGTTTTAAGCTCATTCATATAAAGCCCTAGGCTTGTACAAACATTAAATACAAAATAAAAAAACTGAGCCTTCAGCTCCACAATCCTCCCAAGCTAAGTCCTTGGTGAAGGCATCTCACCAATACTTGAAAATGGTTTCCCATATAGGGTGAGCCAAAGCTTAGTAGAAATAATCCAACATAATATATGAATTTTAACAAAGATATAAGGGCGAAATGCATATACAATGCTCATGTCAAACGGTTTACATTTCTTTCTCAAAATCATGCCATGCTCAATTTATATCACAATTCTCAAATCATATTCTTTACCATTAGAAACAAGGGGGAATTCTCAAACCAGTACAACCTTTTACGGATATTTCGTCGGCAGAATGGCCCCCATGTAAGCGTAGTCTATACAAGCACTACTATTGTCATTTTATGAATATTTCATCCGCAGGAATCGACACCCATATATACGCGCATTTTTCAGGATTTTCACCCTAGACACACAGACCAACTTAATTTGGTGATACACACCTCTTTCTAACATTCACCCATTTTTCTCAAAATCATATACATTTACAATGTATTAAATGAGCACAAATGTTCAACGCACATGGATGAGAAATTAGTTTCAATTCACCAAAAACTCATGCAATTTCTACAACAATCATAGCTGTCCTTCACCAATAGCCCAAAATAGATATTTCTAAACAGATAAAAAATCTCCAATACAGATAAACTTTTCAAATTTTAAGATGCGAATGATAATACATATCCAACTCCACCATCCAAATCAACATCCATCCAATTTCACATTTCCAACATCAATTTCATTTGTTGATACAAAATAAATATTTGGGATATTTAAGACAAATTTCTGACAAAATCCAACTCAAGGGTAAAAATCAACAATTTGTTCACTACTCAACCTCATTTCCACTCCCCCAACCATTTTCCATAAAATCATTTGAAAACCCCTCTTTTGATTTTAAACCAAAACCCTAAGTTTGTTCAAAATCCTCCAAAACCACAAAATTGTTTATGAAAAACAAATAGCTAAGTTAAAAATCATAAAAGAATGTAAAAAATCCCTACCTCGAACCTAGAAGACTAAGGAGAGAGCAAAGAAACCTCAAGGAAGCCGAAAACCATCTCTATTCAGATGAAAACAAAGCTCTAGATGAGCTCTACCTTTTTAATAAAGGGAGTAGGGTGGAGAAATGGGTAGATCTTGGTGCATTTATAAAGAGAGAGAGAGAGTAAGTCCTAGAGAGAGAAGGTCTTAACTTTAGGGTTTTGAAATGTTTAGAGAGAGAAAGAGATGAAAAAAGTGATATAAACGTGACTTTTACGAACTGATATACGCACAGTCCACTCAAGCGCAAGAAATGATGCCCAAGCGTCTAGACACAATAAATTGTTCTACTCGAGTACAAGAAGTGATGCTCAAGCGTAGATTACACACTCCTAGTAGTTTTGCAGACAGCAAACCAACGCTCAAGCTCAAGAAAGGTCGCTCAAGCCGAGACCGCTCGAGCGCAGGAATCATCGCTCAAGCATAGAATACACTCTCCCAGTAGTTTTGCAGACCTGCAAAAGTACTGAGAACTCATAAAGCCCGCTCGAGCGCAAGAAGTGATACTCAAGCGGAGGAGTAAAATTCTAGACAATAAAAGTTTGAAAACTAAGCTACCAACCTGTTCCAAACGCAACCAATATAACGCAATAGCCAAACTCAATGAGGGAAAAGAGGAATAAGACAAGAACAACAATACAAGTCTATGAAACCCAAGTCCAAAATATCAAATGGATTGGGTCTAAAACCAAAATCGCTGTAGCTTGTTCATTTTCTATCTTGTTGTGTTTTTGAAAATAAAATAAAATAATCCAAAAAGATTTTTTTAGTATAGTTTTGCAAGCTTGAAATTTTTGAGAAGTTCTTGGTGAATATTGGAATTGATGAGAATATCCATTACATGCTAATGTGTGTGTATTTTTTGTGGTTATTACTCATTTCGGAGTATGTGTACTTTGATTAGTATGTCTCATTCTGTACACACTCTTGGATTAGCAAATATCATAATCTTCCGCCTTAGTGATCAATTTTCTTTATTTCTAGCATTGTGTCTTCTGCTTTTCTAGAGGAATTGACCTAACTAGCACATCATGGGTGATGTTGAGTCTCTTAACCACCTTCCATCTTTTTGCATCTCCATGGCTTTCCCCTCAGTTCTTTGCAGTCAAGGCATGAGGAAAAGGCTACCTCAAAGTCACCAACCAGGCTATCTTTATTGTATCCATGCTTCTCTGGTTCGGTTTCCATACTCTTGAGTGTGAAAGCCACCAATGAGTGTGCAAAAGAAATTTAAAAAAAAAAAAAAAAAAAAAAACAAGATTCTTTGATTTAGGGGGGAGCCTCTACTTTTACTCAACAAATACCCCTTGATTCCTAGTGGTTTGGCTTTCCTTAGTTGTGTTTAGATTCTCTTGCTGAAAGTCCAACCATTCAGATCACTACTAGGATTTGAATCTAGTGTTTGACGAACTCCAAGAGTCACACAAACACTTTTATCATGTGATCTATGCTTTTCACATAATGCATCACTTTCTTTTATGAAGAATTTTCTAGATGTTGTGTACATTGTGTTTTCAAGTAATTGTGTTTCTTGAATAATCTTGTGTGTTTTAAGGTACAAATTTGAAATTCCTTACTTGCTTCACCATTTTTTTTTTCTTTTTCTTCTTGTTCATTACTTTCAGTGTTTGTGGTTGCTTTTAGTGAGGGGGAGTTTGGTTTATCATTGCAAGGGTTTTTTTTAGCATGAACTTACATTGATTGGTTTGGTAAGGGAGGTTGGCATTAGTTGATTTGCATGTTGCTATGCACCGCTTATTTATTACTTACTTCTCGCATGCTATTACTTTTTACATCATATTGTTTTGCTTGTGTGGTTTATGATCTTGCTTTAGTTGATTGAACTTTCTTTGTCAATTCATGACAAAAAGGAGGAGAATTTTGAGGGAAAATTTTGTTTGAGTGTGTTGTTTTTTTGTTTCTTGTAGGGATTTTCTTCTATTCATGCTGCATTTTGCTTGAGTGTGTTGTTTTTTTTGTTTCTTGTGGGGATTTTCATCTATTCATGCTGCATGTTCTTAAAATCTCCAAATGTCATCTATTCATATTTTTATCTCATGCTTCAAGATACTCTTGTCATATATCTATTGCTTTTTCATATACTCTTGTGGCACTAATAGTTGTTTTACATATCGTGACCTTGAGAAACAAGTTTGTTTTTGTTGGCTGTAATGGGTTGGAGTGATTAAGATTTTATTTGTTAGGTGTGTTTTGTCACGGAATTTTCAAAGAGGGAGATTGTTAGGTTTTTGTAATTGGCAATCTTGTTTGACAAAACTCCTTTCAGTTATAATTTTATTCGATCGTTTATTCCAGTGAGGCTATGAGTATTTAGATGCGAATCCAATCCGAATTGTGTCTATGTAGAGGAGTTTGTGATCTTAATCCTATCATGTTTGACACTTCACTGACTATGTCGGGGATCGAGCTACCCAATCAGCTGTGGGGTCTAGGGGAACGCCCATGACAAGTTCAAGCAACGCCCAAGAAAGGTCGAGGCGGTGCTAGCACGATCATTGACTGCACTCGGCGAAGATGCAATCCTTTCGAAGTTTCACTCATCCGCAAAATCTTGAGAGAGTTATTTTTACGCTCGAGCGGCCTTTCCTACGCCTGTGCGTAGATTCTTTTTCTAAAATATGCGTTTTAGTCAGACCGCTCGAACGTCCATTTCTGCGCTTGAGCGAAGATAGCGATTCTGTTTGTTACAAATCTATAATTAATTCAGTTTCTAGAGTACGGCTTCCAGTTCTTCTTCTTGGGTATTAGGGTTTTCATCTGGAGCTTCTGTGCTTGTTTCCTTTGATATCTGTGAAAGTTTATATCATGAATTGAGTGGATTATATTAAAGGATTTGTTTATTTTGTTTTATTCACAATAGAGAGAGTTGTTCTTCGGTGGATTCCGTGGAATTTGTGTTAGGGAAAATCGATGAATCCCCACAAGTAAATCAATCAATGGGAATAAAAACTAATGCGGAAAAATTAAATCAAAGGCAACACAAGAAATTTTTCGTGGTTCCCTCAATGTGAGGTACATCCACGGGATCGAAATCCGATTCCACTATCAACCAAATAGGTTCCAAACGATTACAAACGAGACACTAATGGTCTCACAAAACCACCCTTAGGTGAATTCCAAAATAATCACAAATAAACAAGAGGAAAGACCTCACCAAATAGATTAACCAAAATCTTCAGAATCAGAGTTGAAGAAGACCCAAAATAACAACCCAAATCAAACACCAATAGCTGCCGAAATCAATCCACTAACTTGAATCAAAAATCACCAAAGATGATTAATAGGCACGAACCCCAATAATCATTATAGCAAGACCTTTCTTGTTGTGTGTATTGGACCAAAAAAACAATGCCTCCAAATATATAAAATATAATATAATGAATCTAGGGTTTTGTAATCAAACCCTAATTGTATCCAAATTGGATTGGGCCTCCACAAATATAATATATAAAAATATATTATACTAAACCAAGCCCAATTAAAACTCTTTTTCCAAAACCAATTGGGTCCCACACTCCAATAAGGAGGTATCCCAACAATTTGGGCCTGAAGTTTTGGTAGATTCCAGAGTGGCTCATCGTTATGGATTCGATATCGACATTATGGATTCAACGTTGGACAAGACAATTCCGAGGTGAAGACGGTGGTGGAAGAGGCACATTAGGGTTGATTCAATTTGGGCATGAATTCGCTAGGTAATTGAGAGTACACTTATGTAATTCTTTTTTTATCTTCTTAGTAGATTGTTTTATGGCTTTGACCCTTTTTTTTTTTTTTCACAATTGGAGGTGCTCCAATTGTGGTTTTTCCACGTTAAATCATTATGTCGATTCGTCTTTGATTGTTTGATTGGGATTGTTATTTACTGGTTAAAATTGATACATAATCACAAATAAATATCTCGGGGATTTTTAGATTTTTCATGTTCCTTCATGCCAAGCATGCTCTATTTAGTTCGCTAGAATGAGTTGAAATGGAATGGAATGATCATTTCTTAGGTTCTCATATGGAATAACTATTATCTTGAAATGGTGAATGATGATTCCATTTGTAATGTATTTTGTCATTATTTTTTTAGCCAACCAAATATGGAAATAAATATTTTGATCAAATGATCATTCCATTTTGTTTCATTCCAGTGAACTAAACACTACCTTAATGTTACCATTTACAAGTTATGAAATTTGTGAGTTTGATTACCACAAATGTAGTTTATTATCACAAATTTATTTTTTTTAAAATAAATTTGTAGTTTATTATGCAAAACTGTGCATGGCATGGGGATTATAGTAATGTTACCATATGCAAGTTATAACATTCATGAATTTGATTACCACAAGTGTCAATCAATCCTATGAGAATCCTAACTAAAATTATATATATATATAAAATAAAAAAGTTTTAACCAAATACCATTATACGAACTGGATAAGGGGGGATTGTAATTTACCGGACTATTTGGTTAGACTGAATTTGTATCCTATATTTGTTTAGTCATGGGATTAGATGCCTAGATCGGATTATTCTATTAAATTTTATGTTTGTTTAGTCATGGGGTTAGATATTTGAATTGGACTATTCTATTGAATCCGATGTGTATCCTATTTTATTTAATTTTTTTACTAGAACTTTTAAAAAATTAAATAAATAGAACATCAATAAAAATTATATAAATTTGTTCTAATTTTTAGTTGAGATTTTTTAATTTTATTTTAATTTGAACTTTTAAATAAATTGAACTTTTAATTTACTAAAATTATATGAAATTTACTAGTCCAGATGGACTCAAAATCCGGTGCAAAATTTTTGAACCAAACAATGGACTATTCCATCCACCGGACTGTGAGTCTTATTCCACATGCTCTTATCCCTCCAAACAAACGTGCTTAAGGTATAATCAAAGAGCTATTGAATTATAATCAAAATAATATTATATACAATATCAAAAATGCCATAACTCAATCCTTTAGAAGTCATAACTAAAAAAAAAAAAAAAGTTATAACCAAGTAATTCATGAATTATAATCAAAATAATATGATAACTAATATCACAATAAATCATAACTACTACTCCAATAAATTATGATCAAATATTACAAAAATTATAACTAAAAATACATATGACAGAGACCCAAAAAGGGTGTGTACTATAAAATTCTTCAAATTTTAGTTGACTTACAACATACTTCTTTCTCACATTTTTACGTCCCCAACACTCATTTCCCAAACCAAATATTTACTGAGGCACATATACATATGATATTTGTGCATAAGCACTGGTTAAATAATTACACATATTATTCTTATTTATTATTGAATACTGACTGTTTATTTATTATTCTTATTTATTTATATATTATTCTTATTTATTTATATATTTATTTATTTTGGTTAAAAATAAATGAGATTAAAAAAAAAAAAGTCTTTTGAATTTTATTGTTACAATATCCACTGGCACATCGTTTTTTCTGTAACAATTTGTCAAATTTGAAAATGTACAAATAAGTGTTTGAGAATTAATTGAATGTAAATGAGAAATGGTCAGAGTCCGGGAGCAAAATTCTCACTTGCAATTAATTTACAATTAGCGTATCACTCATACTATGCACGGGGTAAAATAATATATTATTTATTAAAATTATAATAATTATATTTAATTTTTTTATATTTTATCTCATGTAAATAAAATTTTATATATAAGTTTAAGGGTGTTTTTTTTTTAAACGTTTCTTTACTATAACATATAATATAGATAGATTAAAATTTTTATATTGACAACTAATAATTAAAATTATACTTTGTTATAAAAAAATGACATAATTCTAATACTTCACTATTTTAGAATAAAAATATATTAATTTTAAAAAATTATCATACTGATTTTTGACAGGGAAATAATTAAAGAAATTTTAAAAACTTAATGAGTAAGAAAGAATCATTGTAATATGTAAAACAGCTAAATCATGATTAAACCAGCAAATCATTCAAATCAAAAATGATCTAGCTTAATCAGTTAGGTCAAAAGACCAACCGGCTTACATAAAAATTAATTAATTAAAACTTAAATTTTATTTTATTACAATTTAAACTGTCACTAAGAGGTTGTTTGAAATGATCTATATAAGTACACTTTTTGGCTAAAAAAGTAGAGAGAAAAAAAGATGTATATTTGGGATAACTTTTTAACTTTTTACGAAAAAATATATAATAAAATATTGTATCAAATATCAAAATTACTGTGAGAACCCGAATATAAAAATCAAATATATAATTAAGTAATAATCATTTTACAATCTCAAATATTTTGCTTGTGAATCCTAAAATGCAAGTTAAATAAAACGAGGGTCTTTTAATTAATTTTAAACCTAAAATAAATTTATGGTAAAAGTCTTTAATTTAGAGGCAAGATTTATTATTAAAAAAAAAATAGAATAGAGGACGTGACTTGAACTCTTGACCACAAGGATTATAAATAAGACTCTTACTATTTGAGTTACATATAACTTTTATATATATATATATATTGTATATTTACCTATTTATTTGACCTATGTGTGTCCACCATTAGTATAAAATAAAATAAACAGAAACCCCACTCTCTTATTTGTTCACCACCAATATAGCAGCAGCCGTGAGGAGGAAGAGAGAGAGAGAGAGAGAGAGAGAGAGAGAAGGGTTGCTTCCAAAGGAGATTGAAGAAGAAGCAAGTACACTATATATATTCACGTATGCTATTGTTTCTTTTAGGTAAGGCTATGGTGTATTCATTTAATTGCTGAGATCATTGTCTTGTGAGGGTGAAGGATGGTGGTGTGAAAACTTAATGGTTGGTGATGGGAGGTTTTGGGTGCAGTTGATTTCTTTTGAAAGCAAGAAGTGGATATTGTGGATGTAACTATGGTGCTGGGTATATTATTTGGGGCTGCAAATATTAGTACATGAGTGACCCGTAATAATAGTTTAGTCTTGGCTTACCTTTTGTACTATAACAATCTCTGTGTATATATTTCATTTTAAAGAAATCTGAAAGCAAATTAAGGAGCAGAACTTGTGCTTAAATGGTGGGTGGATATCTTTAGAATTCTGCACATAATCACAAACTTTAAAAATCAAGAAATCATGTCAAACGAATGAATTTTGAACTGAAATTTTTACAGTAGATTAATTACATATTGAATTGCATATTTGAATTTTCTCATAATTTTTGGGAGTCTAAATATTAACTGGTGCATTCAAATCTGTCCAGAAAACTGGTTTAAAACAGTAATTTCAGAAGCATCATTCTCTTTGGGTATAGATCCGAAAATTATCAAATTAGTGTCATTAGAACCGGTTACGAGTCTAGTTTCGTAAATTTTTGGCCTTGCATTGATTGCTCATGTATACTAAGAGAAGCGTTAGTTTCTTTAAAGTGCTGCAGAAAACAACCTGTTTAGATATAATTAATTGTAAATAATTATTTTGATAAGAAAATCAAGTAAAACCAATTGGGTTTGAAACTTAGGATATATTAGTTGATATCTGGAGGGTTTTGGAATTTTTCAAACAACGTGGAGTGGGTTTTGTAATTTTCAAAGTTAGTGAATAGATTGAGAAAACTTGTTTAAAACTCTATTTTATCTTAAAGTTACTTTTAGTTAAGTTTCGATCGGAACCCATGTCTTGGGTAAATTTAGACCTTGAAGAACATGAACTTAGGTAATATTTAAGAGTAACGGTCAGTTGGGTTGAGCCGTGTTTGTGCACTTTAGTTTGAGGTTACTTAGTTCCTATTCTTTAGTATTTTTAAATTAGTAGTAACGTGTAATTTTCATACTTGATTTAGGGCACTAGTTGGACTTTATACTCTATTCGAGGATTACATTATTCCATTTCCAGGTGAGTAGTTTCATGCTACATATTTTTATAAACGTTCCCCTACCCTGAATTGTTGAAAAATTTAATTGTTGTCTCAGGACTAAACTGTTTTGATAAATTATTATATTATCAATGGAATCAAATTATTTTTGAAACATATGTGAACTTGGCATACTGTAAACTATTTGTTTTGGTCTCATGTTTATAATGGTGAACTATCATGTTTTGTGAAACTGATGTGTATTGATTATTGGGACCATCTATGTATTTTAGTCCAAGGAAATTATTCCACTGTGTGTGGTGACTCTGGCCACTAGGGAACAGATCCGGGTTGGGCTGTGATGACTCTAGTGCTCAACGATTGTAAGGAAAAGACCTAGGCTAGGCTAGGTGACCTTCAATCGGATCGTCTTTGAGAAAAGACCCAGGTTGCCACCCTGAGGATGACTCTTAGTTCGGTATTGGATCCAACGGGGCTTATAGCCTTGAGAACTGTGTGGCATTATTTTCTTGGTACCCAAAAAATTATTGGTGTTCATGCTGTAATTCGTTTTAAGTGAAAAATGTCATTTATCATGTTCTTGAGAGTCATGAGTATTTTAACTGTTGAATTGTGGAACCTTCTTTTTGAAACAGGTTGTCTTTGCCAAACTGTATGCCAATTTAATTTCTGTGATATATATCTTATTTTGGAATTGAACCCTGTTTTCAAAATTGTATTTACTATCCATGTTGCTACTCACTTAGCTATCAGCTGACTTAGTTGTTAATCATTTCCAGGTGTTAGAAGGACTTAGAGTGAACTCATGGCGTAACAGAGACTCAATTGCATAGACCTCTAGGACATTCATTGATTTTGTTTTAGCTTGTTATGTCGGTTTTGTGCATACATTGTGGTTAGATTTTATTTAGAATTATTTATTTTGTGGACGATTTGTATTCCATTTAGGATATATTTTTGGAAGTTGGTTATGGCTGGTTTTACCATTTATACTTGTGACTTGTCACTGGATTGGGTTTTGATTTATTTATTTCTGGGCTATCATTACATTATTCTTATTGATTTTGGATTTGTGTTTAGGCTTACGTGTGCCTTGGACAAAGGCCCTGTGGACCACGGCCGGTCATACCCGGGTTTGGGGTGTGACAATTACTCTTGTACCCTTCCTGACACATACTGTGTGCATTTAGTGCATTGTTCAATTTTGTTGACTTTGGAAATTTGTAGCTTACAATTAGCCACGTCAGTGGATTGGGTAAAATGTGTAAAGATAGGTACACTAACATGCACTTTTTCTCGTTGAATTCAAAAGGGCAAATTCATACTTTTGTCCTTTGTTTATTCAGCATTTTTTTTCCGCCCAAACATGGAAATAGTGTTAATTTTTTTACTTTTTGGTAACTTTTTGACTTTTTGGCTTTTTAAGGAGATGCCAAACATCCACTAAATATGAAAAGCAATCTATTAATTTAAATTTAAAATCGACACAATATAAATTTAAAATTATAATAATCTATCTCATAATGTATAAGTTGTAAATACAAATTTAAAATTATCATAATTATCTCATAATTTTTGTATTAAGGAGCAGTAAGAGTGACATTAAGATTATCGATATATCTATATATTTAATAAAAAAAAATACTTTTAAGGAGAGATATTATAAGAGATTCAAAATCACATACAAAATTATTTTTAAAATCAAAATCTCTATGTTGGATTGTAAAATAAAAATTAAATGGAAGCCAACTAATCGAGATTTTCTTAATTGTTTAAACTTAAGAAAATTAAAAAAAAAAATTAGTATGAGATATTGATTATAAGACTTCTCACTAAAAATCTTATTTTGCTTATATAAATGGGAGCATAAAATTCACTTTTTTTCTTCTTTTCTCGATGTGAGATTATAAAATAAAAGTTAAATGAAAGTTAGCCAATGGGGATTTTCTTAATTGTTTAAAAGTTAACAATTGTTTGGGCGAAAAGTTTATTTTGAATCGAACAATCTTAGCAATTTAATCTTTAATTAGGTCAAACTTTAATTTATTTCGAATCAAATAAATTTAATCAATATATTTTGATAAAATTGCTAAAATCGCACTTAAATCAACGAATCAGTCAAATCGAAAACAGTTCACCCTATCGGCTAGGTCAAAGAACCAACCAACTTATACAAAAATTAATTAATTAAAATTTTTAGATTTTATTTTAATTTTGGTATTTAAACTGTCTTGAACTGAAACATACACAACATTACAATATTAAATGGGAGCATAAGCTTTATATAGTGAAACAACTCATTTTTTTCCTCCTTTTCCTGATATGGGATTGTAAAATAAAAGTTAACAGTTGTTTTGGACGAGAAGTTCATTTCTAATCAAGTAATCTCAATCGTTCAATTTTTAATAAAGTCAATCTTAGTTTATTTCAAATTAAATAAATCTAAGCAATATATTTTGATAAGGGTCCGAACTGTCTCCAGCCCAAATTTGGGACAACCCAGTTCAATTTGGCCCATTGGGCCTACTTTTGGATCCCTTTTCGACAATCAGAACCGTTCACATTTTAGGGTTTGTTGCGTACATTATTCCTGTAAAACATTACGTCAATTGGATAATGGATACTATGTATTCACATCAATTTTGTCTGAAAAAAAATAGACAGCCAGAAAATTAACAGTTCATAAAAAAAATGATCCAAATACATAGCATCCGTTATTCAATCAACGTGACTTTTTACAGGGATAATGTACTCAACAAATCCTAAAATGTGAACAGTTTGAATTATTAAAAGGAGGCCCAAAAGTGGGCCCAATGGGCCGGACTGGACACTCCAGTCCAGATGGGGGACTGGAGGCAAGTCCCAGCCTTTTGATAAAACAACTAAAACCGTGGTTGAACCAGTGAATCAGCCAAACCGAAAATGATTTAGCCTAATCAACTAAGTCAAAAGACCAACCAATTTACAACAAAATTAATTAATTAAAACCTTTAAATTTTATTTTAAAATTTAAACCATCTTGAATGGAAATATGCACAATACTATAATATTAAATGAGAGTATAAGATTTACTTTATATAAGTAAAACAACTCACTTTTTCTTTCTTTTCTCGATGTGGGATTGTAATTACTTTAAAGTTAAACATTATGAGAGTTTCAAAATCTTATACAAAATTATTTTTAAAATCAAAGCGTTTATGTGGGATTGTAAAATAAAAGTTAAATGGAAGCTAACCAATAGAGATTTTCTTAATTGTTTAAAATTGAGTGTGTGTGTGTGTGTGAGAGAGAGAGAGAGAGAGAGAGAGAGAGAGAGAGAGAAATTGGCATTGATTATAGGCTTTCTCACTAAAAATCTTTTTTTACTTATATAAATAGGAGTATGAAATTCACTTTATATGAATGAAACAAGTGAAATAATTCAGTTTCTCCTTTTTTCCCAATGTAGGATTGTAAAATAAAAGTTAAATGAAAGTTTATCGATGGGGATTTTCTTAATTGTTTAAAATTAAGAAAATTCTATAATTTATATAAATTGGAACATAAGATTCATTTTATGTCAATGAAACAATTCACTTTTTCCTTTTTGCCCCGATTTAGGATTGTAAAATAAAAGGTAAATGGAAGCTAGCCAATGAGAATTTTCTTAATTGTTTAAAATTAAGAAAGTTCAATAATTTTAGAATGAGAGTTTGGAACTTCTAGAAGGCTTCTCCCTCAACACTTCCTTAATAAGATTCACTTTATGAAAGTGAAACAATTCAGTTTTTCTTTCTTTTCTTGATTTGGAATTGTGATTATTTTTAAGTTAAATATTATGGCAGTTTCAAAATCTCATACAAAATTATTTTTAAAATCAAAACTTCTATATAAGATTGTGAAATAAAAGTTAAATAGAAACTAATCATTTTTTATTTTCTTAATTGTTTAAAATTAAGAAAATTAAAAAAATGAGCATGAGATATTGATCATAGGGTTTCTTACTAAAAATCACCTTTTACTTATATAAATGGGAGTATAAGATTCACTTTATATAAGTGAAATTCACTTTTTCTTTCTTTTTTCGATGTGAGATTGTAAAGTAAAAGATAAATAAAAGCTAGCCAACATGAATTTTTTTTAATTGTTTTAAATTAAGAAAATTCAATAGTCTTAGAATAAAGATTTGGAGCTCCTAGAAGGCTTCTCCCTAAAAACCTTCTTTTTCTTATATAATATATATAGTGCAACAAACTTTGCTTTTTCTTCTTCTTCCGATGTGGGATTATAAAATAAATCATAAACTAATTAGAGTTTTATTTTTATATGGTTAAATGAAAGTTGGCCAATGGAAATTTTTTTAATTGTTTAAAATTAATAAAATTAGTATGAGAAATCGTGATTAAACTGGCGAATCGGTCAAACCCAAAATGGTTCAGCCTAATCAGTTATGTCAAATGACCAACCAAAAAAATTAATTAATTATAACTTTTAAATTTTATTTTAATTTTAAAATTTAAACTGTCTTCAATTGAAATATACACAATACTACATAAAATTCATTTTATATAAGTGATACAACTCGTTTTTTTTTTTTCTTTTTCCAATATGGGATTATAAAATAAAAGTTAAAAATTATTTGGATGGAAGGTTTATTTTTAATTAAACAATCTCAGTCTTTCAATCTTTAATCAGATCAATCTTTAATTTATTTAGAATCAAACAAATATAATCAATATATTTTGATAAAACCGCTAAAATCACGATTAAACCAACAAATCAATCAATTCAAAAATGATTTAGCCTAATCAGTTAGGTCATAATTAATTAATTAAAATTTTTAAAATTTAAACTATATTTGATTGAAACACGCATAATACTACAATATTAAATGTGATGAAAGTATAACATTCACTTTATATAAGTAAAATAACACATTTTTTTCTTCTTATTTTCCCAACATGGGATTATCAAATAAAAGCTATCCAATAGAGATTTTCTTAATTGTTTATAATTAAGAAAATCAAGAAAATTAGTATGAGATATTGAAACTCTCACAAAGCTCCTTACTAAATGAGATGGGAGTACAAAATTCCCTTTATATTAGTAAAACAACTCATTTTTTTTTCTCGATGTGAGATTATCAAATAAAAGTTAGTCAATGGAGATTTTCTTAATTGTTTAAAATTAAGAAAATCAAGAAAATTGGTATGAAATATTGAAACTCTCACAAGGCTCTTCATTAAAAATATCATTTTCCTTATATAATATATAGATAGATAGCTAGATAGATAGATAGATTAGTTTCTTCATGAATTCATTATGTTTCCACCAATAATAATATGAAAATTTCTAAATATATATAAAATTCATACAAAAAATTTAACAAAACTAATGAGATATTACTATTATAAATAAATTTATCTTCAATAGTAATTTGTTTTAAAATAAAATATTCATAATAAACTACATTATTATATATAAAAAAATTATATATAATTTTTTTTGATTTATATAACGTTAGTCCAATAATATATGGCATCTTACATTCTCTCATCCTCTCTTGGGAATTACAAAATGAATTAAACTTTTGCGCAAGGGCTTAACTAATGGCCACTGACCTCGTCAGCGGCCGGTAAAAGAAAAAATCGAGAAATTCTACTATACACACCATTTATTATATGCACTCATAAATTATGTTAATTTATTTTTAATTATAACTAATTTTTTTATTTAAATATAACTCGTGAAATCTTTGATTATATCTTATATATTATTTGGTTATGACATTTTTTTTTTGTTATGACTCAAAAAATATAAAATTATATAATTTTATTTTTTAATTATAATGTGCATATGATATATACACCATTCAAGGAGGGTGTATCATATTTAAAAAAAAAAATAGGGAACAAAAAGAAAAGGATTTTTAATTCTAGTTCTCGATAATTGTTTGCGCCTACTTGTCTCGTTAACCAAA
The DNA here is from genome assembly GCA_025200525.1 of Camellia lanceoleosa. Lineage (NCBI taxonomy): Eukaryota > Viridiplantae > Streptophyta > Magnoliopsida > Ericales > Theaceae > Camellia > Camellia lanceoleosa. The sequence goes on from CM045761.1 coordinate 91,798,858, forward strand.
CGATCATATTTTGAAATCTACCCCACAAGTTTTATAGTTTGAATTAAAAATCCTTTACTTCTTAGTTAGTGCAAATTATTCAGACTACACACTTCACTAGTATAGGTTTTTTTTATAATTTTAATTAATAATTTATCTACCGAATTTGTTCAGTTCAAATTCAATTAATATAGCAGTATTATTTTATTTTATTTTTTGGGTTTCAATTGTGAATTTTTTGATTGAATTATTGTTGGGTTTCTCATACATTTGCGCCCATTAGTTATTTTTCTGATACAATAATGAAATTCTTATGCGAGACAAATATAAAAGTAAAATTTCTTTCTATTTTATTTTAAATTTTTATGACTTGAGAATGGGTAAAGTTAGGGATTATGAAAATGATCATGAAAAATTTATGATCCTTGAATTACCTTGATTAGTGTGTGATGCTTTATTCTAAGTGTAATGCAAGGGTCACAAAGTTTTTATAATTATTTTCATGAAAAAAATTTCTTGATACCTAACATTGCTGCTTGAGAATTAGTATTTCAGTCTTTGCACGACCCATCAAATAAAAAATTTTAGATCGGCCACTGCTTTATAATATAAACCACTGTGGTAGTTTGGTTTAAGCAGCCAAAATATTACAGTTCTAAATCAAACGAAGAATCAACAAAGAAGATACAATCACAAATCCATCAACAACAAAAAAAAAACCTAAAATTCTTACTCAGATTCCTCAAACGAGGCTTCGATTCGGAGAAGAACAAAACCCACAGCAACTCCGGTAAGAACAAGCCCATTCATGATTGCTGCAATCTTGAATATCTCAGCAGCGGCGTTACAGGTGGAAGACAGAGCACCACCACCACCACCTCTGCCTTGTGATGGAAGTTTCGAAGAGCTAACAATCTTGGCAAATGACTGTTCAGTGCAAACAAGAAGGCCTAAAGAGGCCACATTGTTATGAGCTTTAAGCCCACTAAAACAGTTCATTCCACCAATGTAGTTTACTCTGGTTTTTCTCCTCTGGGAGGACCGACCTGAGCTCACGGTGGCGGCAAATGTTGCCGCAGAGAGACTTGCTGATGCTGATGCTGATGCTGATGCCATTGTCATCTTACCCACAACCTGCTATAGATATATATATTGAAGAGTTTAGCCCAAAAAATAAAGCTTAAATAGTACACATAAACAGACTAATGTAATTAAGGAATATAAAAAAGTTTTGTTAATCTATGCAAGAGTAAAAAGTTTACCTGATTGGGGATGGGGTTTGAAAGTTTCTGGGAATTGAGAGAGAGCAAGAGAGAATAAAATGGGGAGGTTTTGTGAGGAGAAAGATGAGAGGAGTTGGATAAGGTTGGAATGGGATGGTTCGTTGACAAATAGATTGGATGCTGGCCAAGAAAAGTGATGCTCGTGGCAACAAAATTGGGAAAATATAATATTTATATATATATAGAGTGTGTTAAAATAAGAATGATAAAATTAAACTAATTTTGATATTTATAGTGTTGAAATATTTGATTTTAATAAAATATTATTTTTCAAGTGCACTTAAATTAGATGTCTATTTCTAAAACATTTATGATGTGTTTGGTATGAGAATTTAAAGAGGGATTTGGAAAATAAAATAAAAAATATGGGTGAAATATAAATAAAATATACCTCCATTTCACCTAATTTTACACATTTTTCCTTTCCCTTTCCAAATCCCTTCCCAAATCTCCCAATCAAACACAACATTAGGCTAATAGTCCCAAGTTTAAATTTTTTTCAGCCCAGAGGAAAGTGTTTGTCCAAATAAATACTTATATGTAGGGGTGTTCACGGATCGGTTTTGTGCGGTTTGCGGTTCGGTTTTGACCCGCCCGCATATATGTGGTTTGGGAAAAAGTCAACCTGCAACCGCCTGCAGTGCGGTTTGCAATTTGTGCGGATAGAGTTTGTAGATGTGCGGGCGATTGCAGGTGATTTACAGTTTACACTTTTTTCTTTAAAAATTAATTTTTAAGTTTTTTTTTTTTTTCCATCGAATTTAGGCATTAGATTCATTTTATATATTTGTGATTATTTGACAATAATTTTCTAATGAGTTTACAAATAAAAATTAAATATCAATGTGTTAGGACTTTTTGTTGTCAAATTCCATGAATCAAAACCAAGGTTGTGACAAGAGTTCTTTAAGAAGTTGGTTTCCTTCAAAAACAGGATTACTTTGGAGTTCTGCAAGAAGTTGTTTTGCTACAAGAAGTTGGTTTTCTTTCCCAACTAGGATTGTTTTGGTTTTCTATAAATAGTTGGGTTTCTCCCAAGTCTAGGCTATTCATTGATTCATTCATTGAATCTCTTCAGATCTTCTTTTTGGTTCTTAAGGGTTATATCTAGAGATATTTTTTTTAAGTTTTCTTTGATGTTTTTATTGAGTATTCAACTCATGGTTTAAAGAGAGTACATCAAAGGTTTGTTTGTTATACACAAAAGAGAGAGTTGTTCTTCAGTTGTGGAATCTGAAGAATTCGAGCCTGAAGCTTTGGTGGAATCCGGAGTGGCTCATCAGAAAGACAATTCCGTGGTGAAGATGGGGTTGGAAGAGGCACATAGAGGTTGGTTCAATTAGGCGTTGTGGATTCGCTAGATAATTGAGAGTGACACCTGTGTAATTCCTTTAAATCTTCTTAGTGGATTGTCTTGTGGCAGTTGCCCGTGGTTTTTTTTATCACAATTGGAAGGTGTCCAATTGTGGTTTTTCCACGTAAAATCTTTGTGTCTCTTTCTCTTGATTGTTTGATTGGGATTGTTATATTTTGCTTATTATTGGTACATAATTACAAATCAACATCTAGGGTTTCTAGATTTTTCAATTGGTATCAGAGCGGGTCGTTCTATTTTGTTTAAAACAAAAATATTTTTTTTTAGAACAAGATCTTATTTGATTTGTGATAATGGATTCAAAGAGGTTGGTTGAAAATACCACTAATGATGAATCCTTGGAGAGTGATAATGAAGAGCTTAAGCAAGCTTATAAAAAGTTGTATAAGGAGTCTCTTAAGTTATTCAAATTAAATGACAAACTCACAAAGAAACTCAAAGCATGTGAATATGAGAATGTCAAACTTAAGGAGGAGATTTCCGAGGCTAGGATCAATGCCATCAAGATAGCTGATGATCAACAAGTTCTTTGTGCAAAACTGTTGACTTGTGAGACAGAGAGGAATGAGCTACAGGAAACTCATGCCATGTATGAAGAAAAGATTGAATCTCTCGAGATGTCTCAAGTTACTTTGGAAGAACTGATGATCAAAAAAGAGGAAGAGCTCAAGGTTTCCATGGTTACCATTAGTCTTTGGAACAAAGGATCAAAGACTTTAGAGGATATCATTGGGTCTCAACAAATCTGTTCAGACAAGAGTGGCATTGGCTTTGGAGATAAGAGAGAGAAAAAACAGAATGCTTCCACATCTCATGATACAAGAACTCAAGGAAAGGGAGGACAAAAGATTCAACATGAGGATAGACTTCTCAAACTTCCTAGAGTAGGTAAGGTAAAAGAAAAGAAGGTATACCCTGTTTTTATTTGTCATCATTGTGGTATGCATGGTCATATTTGCCCTTATTGTTATAAGTTGCATGGGAGAGTGTCTCAAAAGGGTAGAAATTCGAATTTTTTTTGGGTTAGTAGACAACCTTACATATCCAGGCGGAATACCAAGATTCATGAGGGTGTTCACAACACCACGACATTTACCAGGACCGCTAGATCTAATTTTGTTAAGACCAAAAAGATTTGAGTGAGAAAACTTGACTTGTGTTAATGTGTTTACTCTTTTTAGTTTTTTTTTTTTTGGGTCTCTGTGTTTTTTTTTTATGAAAAAAAAATAAAAATGTGTGAATGTTTGTTTTTTTTTTTTTTTTTGTCTTGCTTTGTTTAGAAAAATAAAAAAAATAAAAAAAAAACCCAAAAAGATTTTCTTGTATGGTTTTGCAAGCTTGAAAATTTTGAGCAGTCCTTGGTGCATATTGGAATTGATGAGAATATCCATTACATGTTAACATGTGTGTGCTTTCTCTGGTCATTACTCATTTTGGAGTGTGTGTTCTTTGATTAGTATGTCTCATTCTGTACACACTCTTGGATTAGCAAATATCGGAGTCTTCCGACTTAGTGTTTTTTTTTTCATGGACTTCTGGCATTGTATCTTTTGCTTTTCTAGAGGAATTGACCTATACTAGCATATCATGGGTGATGTTGAGTCTCTTAACCACCTTCCATCTTTTTGCATCTCCACGGCTTTCCCCTCTGTTCTTTGTAATCCAGCCATGAGGAAAAGGCTACCTCAAAGTCACCAACCAGGCCATCCTTATTATATCCATGCTTCTCTGGTTCGGTTTCCATACTTTTGAGCGTGTGTAACGCCCTCAAAATTAGCCCATAATAAATAATATTAACATGCACCAATATATTAAAACAAGAATATAATTCCATTCATCAGAGTTTTAAGAAATAAAACATTGGAATAAATGCCCTACGGGCTTACATCTTGCCAAGCCAATACTTGGACACAAATCCATGAGTTCTAACTCAAAAACAAATAAAGCCCTAGGCTTGAGTGTTTACATATAAAAGCAAATAAACTAAAAACAAATCTTCGAGTTCCAATTCCTCACAAGCTAAGTCCTTGGAGGTAGTGAACCATCTGCTCCTGAAAAATGAAGTTCCCATATAGGGTGAGCCACAGCCCAGTAGAGAAATACTAAACCAAGTATAAGAATTAACTAAAGCATTAGCATCTGATACATGGCTAACACACTATATTCCAATTACAATTTTTATGACACGAATATCTATATTGCCTATGACACATTGTCTATGGCACATCTTACCTTCCATCTATGGCTCAAAACCTAGCCAAAAACTCAACTGGAATCTCATTTCTCAATGATTTAACAGGGATAACAAATTAAGTTAAACCTCTCTATAACATAACAAATACACATGCTGGTATTGTATCAATCACAACCACATTCACTTCCATACTTCCCAACTGATACACTTAGTGGTGATGTATCATATCAACGATAAATAGAAATACTTCTATTAACAAATAGCACACATATATGTGATGCTAGTGGAGTCCATCCCCTTTCTCCTCCCAACAAATCTGGTTTAGAGGTCCATCCCCTTTCTTCCCCTAAACCCCCAACAAATTCGGTTTAGAAGTCCATCCCCTTTCTTCCCCTAAACCGGGAGTCCATCCCCTATCTCCTCAAAACCAAATGCATATGCAACATAATCAATACTTGCAATATACAACACATAATCAATACATGTAATGTTCTGTATTAATTCAACAGTTAAATAAATGACTCAATTCCAGTTAAACCTAAGCCACATGCAAGGTCTACAACAATCAATGGCTATCCTCCACCGATAGCCCAAAACAATTATGTCTAATTAGAAATAAATATCACAATATATATAATATCAGTTTACAGATGAGTGATTAAATATCCAACTACATCAATTGATCTCATAATCCCCCAAATTCATGAATTAAACTCAATTCCACAAACCTCCCTTAAATTAATTACACAAATTAATCTAAGTCAAAACCTAGGGTTTCTCCCAAAATTACCCAACCACCCCCATATACCAAAATACTAACACTTATGATTAAAGCGTATAAATGGAGTAGGAAATCCCTACCTTAAAGCGAAGAATCCAAAAGAGGAAGACGAAGAAGATACTCGAAACTCCAAAGTGCTCCAAATCAACAATTGCTCCGATTAAATGAAAGCCCTCACTCTCCTCTATCTTATTTGTAAAGGAACTAGGGTAGAAACACACCCTAACTAGATCAAACCTAGGGTAAAAGGTGTTTAGAGAAGAAGAAAAGTCGAACTTTAGGGTTTGAGATCAAAAGAATGAAAAAGCGCCTAAAAATCCGGCCGCCGCCTTTAAATCTTCGATAGTCCGCTCGGCGTACAACACACCGCCGGCGTAAAGAACAAAACAATGTCCGCCGAAAGCAAATATGACCGCCGGCGTAGAATTCTACTGCGAAGTTTTGCAGAACCAAAAAATCTTTGGAAGGGTGTAAACTACGCTCGAGCGCAGAAATGTCCGCTCGAGCGGAAAGGTTAAAAATTGAGCGACAAACATCATGACTCAGATTCAACCCACCTGTTCGAAACACGTCAAACACATCCTAAAACTCAATCAAATAGAATTAAAGGATGACGACAACAATCTGATAACAACGGAATCTACGGAACATAAGTCCGGATACACTAATCAAATGGGAAAAGACCGGGGTCGCTATAGCGTGTCAGCCGCCAATGAATGTGCAAAAGAAAGAAAAAAAAAATGTGCAAAAGGAAAAAAAAAAAAAAAGATGTAAAAAAAAATAGAGCATAAAAAATAGGATTCATTGATTGAGGGGGAGCCTCCGCCTTTACTCACCAAATACCCCTTGATTCCTAGTGGTTTGACTTTCCTTAGTTGTGCTTAGATTCTCTTGTCGGAGGTCCAACTTTTATATCACTACTAGGATTTGAATCTTGTGTTTGTCGAACTCCAAGAGTCACACACACACCTTTATCATGGGATCTATGCTTTTCACATAATGCATCACTTTCTTTTATGAGGAATTTTCTAGAGGCTGTGCACATTTTGTTTTCAAGTAATTGTGCTTTTTGGATAATCTTGTGTGTTTCAAGGTACAAATCTGAAATTCCTTACTTGCTCCACCATATTATTTTTTGTCGTTTTTCTTATTGTTCCTTTGTTTTCGTATTTATGGTTGTTTTTAATGAGGAGAGTTTGGTTCATCATTACCGTTGTTTGATGTATATTGATGGTACGATAGTTTGGTTGATGGTACAGTGTTTTTACTTTTGCTTATATCCTTCTTTGGTACAGTTGGATTGTTAGTATTTTGTTTATGGATTGATTTATATTTTGTTTATTTAATCCAGTTCCACATATTTTGATTGGCTTGTGTGTGGTTATTTTATTTCAGGATAATTGTTCAAGAGCATGGATTTGAGTGTTGGTTCATAGTTCTTTGGTCTTTGCTTGAGAGATTTTGTTAGGAAATTTGTTTTAGATTGGTTTTATCCAGGATTTGACAAAGGGGGAGATTGTTAGGACTTTTTGTTGTCAAATTCCATGGATCAAAACCAAGGTTGTAACAAGAGTTCTTTAAGAAGTTGGTTTCCTTCAAAAACAGGATTACTTTGGAGTTCTGTAAGAAGTTGTTTTGCTACAAGAAGTTGGTTTTCTTTCCCAACTAGGATTGTTTTGGTTTTCTATAAATAGTTGGGTTTCTCCCAAGTCTAGGCTATTCATTGATTCATTCATTGAATCTCTCCAGATCTTCTTTTTGGTTCTTAAGGGTTATATCTGGAGATATTTTTTTTAAGTTTTCTTTGATGTTTTTATTGAGTATTCAACTCATGGTTTAAAGAGAGTACATCAAAGGTTTGTTTGTTATACACAAAAGAGAGAGTTGTTCTTCAGTTGTGGATTCTGAAGAATTCGAGCCTGAAGCTTTGGTGGAATCCGGAGTGGCTCATCAGAAAGACAATTCCGTGGTGAAGATGTGGTTGGAAGAGGCACATAGAGGTTGGTTCAATTAGGCATTGTGGATTCTCTAGATAATTGAGAGTGACACCTGTGTAATTCCTTTAAATCTTCTTAGTGGATTGTCTTGTGGCAGTTGCCCGTGGTTTTTTTATCACAATTGGAAGGTGTCCAATTGTGGTTTTTTCACGTAAAATCTTTTTGTCTCTTTCTCTTGATTGTTTGATTAGGATTGTTATATTTTGCTTATTATTGGTACATAATTACAAATCAACATCTAGGGTTTCTAGATTTTTCACAATGCATTAAATGAAAGTACCCAAAACAAAAAGACCTTACACTAGCATTTTTGCCATGAAAAAAATGTATATCAATGCATTAAAGGTTGTACTCAATTAGAATTGTCAGTTCAATAATCAATAATCAAACTAGAAGATTCATCAACCACCAGAAGGAAAATTTTATTAAGAAAAAGTGGATGAGTCATCAATGAAAATCATATAAGAAACCAAGTTTAGGATTTGATAATTCTATGACATTAAAAAAGTTGAGAAATACTTAAAAATAAGGATCCTAGTGTCATAGAGAACATGATGGTGCTCCTGTTAAAGTTACAAAGTTGGTATATAAAAAATAATTATAATAATAATAATAATTAAAGTGCGGGCGATTTTTACGAATTGCGGGTTTAACCCGCGACCCACCCGTAACCTACAAATTTGTCATATTTCAAACCGCATCCGCCCGCATTATGTTTGCGAAACCGCTCATTTATATGTGGGTTAGGCGGTTTGAGCAGTTCGGATAAACCGTTTATGTTCTAAGTTTACTTATTTGTCTATCTATTCAAATGTTATCTATTTGTTTAAATAACAAACTATCTGTTCAAATATACCGTTATTTATCTATTCGGCAACAGCGACTTTTTCTGTAATTTTTCAACACGTGTAATTCTCATCAAATAAGATTAATCTTGGACTAAATGCTTAACGCACCCCTCAACTTGAATTTACCAACAATTTTTCCTTTCTTTTTAAAATGTCCCAAAGAAAAATTGTTAAAGAAAACCCTAATTTTTTTAATTATTTCAATTTAAACTCTCAATTTTTAAAATAATATCAATTCTAACCAATAACTCACAAATTAGGAGCAATTTAGACAATTTAATCATTTTTTGTCAGTGGTGCTAAACAGTGACAATAGCTATTGACTAGAGAAGGAACAAGGGGGGTAGCAGTGAGCTGAGGAATGAGAGGAGTAACATTTGACGGGAAAAAGAGATGAAGTGATGGCAGTAGATTTGGAAAGATGAGAGGTGGTGATCGATGATGATAAGGGTGAGAGATGACTGTCAACAATAATAATGAAAGAAAAAAGAGTTGTTAAATTATCTAAATTGCCCATTCTCCGTTAGTAACTAACATCATAAGCATTTGCACATGTGCATCTCTATCCCTATTTACCACCGCTGCCACCACCACCATCACCCGTCCCACCACCACCCCAAGTGTACATTAGTTTTAAGGACACATCGAAATCTAAGAAAATTATGAAAAATATTTTCTGAAATTTTTTTTCCTGCTAAACCAAACAGAGCGCATGAAAATGTGATGAGTTAATCCAGCATTACTGGTGTGATACAGCTTCTTCTTACATTTCTTTCTGCACTATTCCTTTCAGCCTACTCTTCATTATCAATTTTGATGACCATGCAAGTATTAATTAGACTCAGAATTGACCATGTGTTGTGCTGAAATGGAAGATTGATCCAACTTCATTATGGTAATCATATCCATAACTCAAGTCTGTGTAAATCCAACCATCCAATCAAGATCATACCTTCACCATCTGCAGCAGTAGGTCATCTGCCTTCTTAAGCTATCTAAGGTCTATGAATGGAGGCACAACTGAAACAACAATGCTAAGTGCTCAAAAAAAGAGAAAAAAAGACCAGAAAAGTACTCAAAATTTAAAATTTGTTGGTTCTGGTTCGATAATTTTAAAACTCCATTGGGTAATGTGAATCTTGATGAGTCTTGTACATTAACTACTCAACTACAACATCCAACTTTGTGGTAAGTTGGCAGGGGTAGGGCCCCCTTGCCCAAAGGTGGGTGTTTGGAGGCCTTGGCCCCAACCTGAATTTGGAGTAAGGGTATTGTTGGTATTTTCACACTTGTGACCTGTTATTCTAATTCTATTTATATGCAGTTAAGCCGATGCTATCACTATATCTCTTATAACTTTTCTAATCAGTGTAACTATGGAACCGTAGCAACCATGGACATAATCCTAGTTTTGGGGTGAACCAAGAAAATATTGTGTTTGTTCTTCTCGCTTTTTCATATTCTACAGACCCTATTTAGGTGTTACAAATTCCTAACAGACTCAACCATTAATTAAAAACCCTAATCAAAAACACATTTTTATTAACAACTGAACAAACAATGCAAGGTTTCAAGTTAAACTGAAACGCTGATGGTGATAGTGATACATGATACATCAGCATTGGCATACCATTTGTGCAAACCACATCAGTTGATAGAACAGAACACCCCAAAACACATGAAGAAAAGTCACTGCATCCAAGCAAATCAGCAACCAAGAAAAAAGGTTAAATGGATGCAACAAAATCAATAGTAACAAGAGGGCCGCCAAAGAGAAATAAGTACCTGAGAAAGTTCAGTTAAGTTTCACTTCGGAAGTCAGAAGGTTTCTTCACCGCCTTGCATGCGAAATATGGACACTTTCAGCACATTATCCTTAGCCTGGATCAATTCAAAGACACAAACATCCCCTTCCACCAAATGATTTTCCCTCATAAATGTTGACCATCCCTTGGTTAGATTTAGCACCCTACCGTCCACACAAAAGCAACTTACTTTCCACCGTTTTCCACCAGAAACCTGAAGTTCAATGAATTTCAAAGCCGGATTCAGATGATTCCGTGCAAAACTGGCTGGCACATACTGCACAAGCAAGAAGAATTTAAATGTCAAAATGAAATCACACTCATACATATTATTCCCATAGATATTTGGTTGGTTTCCATGGTTCTATAACACAGTTTGGATCGTTTGTCAACACTTCCAAATTTCATTTTCATTTTTTTGGAAATTAGAAACGAAAACTTCTTCGATATATTGTTTTCATTTTCATAAAAGTGGAATATATTCTACAATTTTCAAAAAATTTGGAAACAAAAAAAAAATTGTTTCCAAAACAAGCTTTCATTCTCTTTCCTCCCTCCCCCATCACCCATCATTGTCCACCACCTGCGGCCACCTCTGACCTCCAATGAGCAACTCTTTGGAGATGTTCGGCTACCCTTGGGCTATCCAATGGTCTAGCCACTCCGTGACTCCGACACACTCCAACGGCCACCACCTCCAGCAACTCACTAAACATGTTTCTTCTTCTTTCTTTTCTTTTTTTTCTTTTTCCTTGAAAATATTTGTCTACGCCAAACAAATTTTCATAAATTTAAAAAAAATAAAAATAAAAATAAAAAAATCTTTTTTCATGTTTTATGTAAATAGAAAACATAGAACATTGTTATCAGAAGAATATATTCACAACCAAGGAAGCAACACAAATGGCTCTGCCATATTGAAAATAAGATTTTAAGGGCTAACCAGAACACAACGACGATGAACATTATATTGCCGCAAGATGGCTGTAAAAAATGGATTTTCGGGCTTGAACATCATGGCAGCATTAACCGCCTTCTCTCTTTCTTGGGTTGTCACTAGTTGCCTCGTGACAGAATTGCTACAAGTATTTACACCCAGAAATTCTACTTCCTCTTCATCCTTTGCTGGATACTGTTTTCCATGACTTGGTTCTTCAGAAATGCTAATAGTATTTCTTGGATAGTGAATCTCACAAGCAGTTAAATCAAATATATGAACATTGAACTTTGAATTTTCTTCATATTTGAACAATACAAAGAATCCGCAGCTGATAGAATGATGCTCTGCAAATTCTTTCCAACCGTCGTGAAACCAAAGCATGTTGTCAGCTTTTTCCACTCCCAAATGCCAAATTCGACCACTTGGAACAGTTAACATGACAATACTAGTGAGTTCATTCCCATATTTCACAGCAAACTTTTTTGGGATCCTCTGGAGATCAATCAAATTAAGGTTTATTCATTTGTCTAGTGGATATAATCATCAGGCAAACAAGTATTTTCATAAGATGAATGTAACTCCAAAAATTGCAGATGTTAGATTGGCCAATTATGGAAACCAAATAAACTACCCAAAGTCTCCACTAGTAGAGATGGCCTTTTGTTTCTTCGCTTATAAACAAAATGACCAAAAATATCCCATTAGGCATTAACTAATATTTAACTTTATCAAGTTAGCCCCATGAAAGTTTTCAATTGAATCAGTCCATAATTCTTTGCATATTCTGTCAACTAAATTACGGATACAATTGCACAAGAAGATCTTTTGCCATCATTTGTGAACTAATGAAGAAAAATGCAGGATTGTTATCAGGAAATAAGTCTTTTTTCTCCCGTTTCACAAGCCCCTAAATCTCTTCCTTTGCTTTAATGTCCTCCAGTCACACGATGTCATGAGAATCATCTTGGGATATAGCATTTTGTGCCTTTCACAAGCAATGTAATGAAGATAGGGTGTCAACTAGAAGAACCCTTTGTTGAAGCCAATGGTGAACCAAGTCTTGAAAAAATGAGTAAAAAGGTTCTAGAAAAAAAATGCATACATCATATGATAAAAGAAATGAAATAATTGTGGTCTCTAACTTTACAAGACGAGAAGAAATGGTTATGTTTTCTCATTTAAAGTAAAAAAGCAAAACATAAGAAATAGGGATACAAGTAACATTTCTTTTTTCTTCATTTATATTTTGACGGGCAATCTTAGTATTATAAAAAATATACAACCAATCAAAAAAAAGCCTCTAAATGCACCCAATAAAAAATGTTGGACACCCATTTCTAAATTTGAATTTTGGTTTTATGTTTAAACATCCCAACTGTACTCCTACCCACCCAACCACCATTTGCCACCTCTGCTGCAAGTGTCACCTCCTCCACCGACTTGTCCCCAATCCGATGCTCACTTCCTCTCCCTTCTCTCCTACTCACCATCCCTCCCTTTCCCTCCATACGATAGCCCCCCAATTCTCACCTTCCTTCCTTTCAAACCTTAATCCTAACACTAAAAGACAGAGACATCCACAAGGGATGGAGGGAGAGATAAAGGGTCTTGCATAGAAAGGGAAGGGTAGAACGGGACTGTGGTGTGGCAGCTAAAGGTAGGGAGGGGTTGGCAACAGGTATTTGCCGGTGATCGCAACAGCCGCAAGGAAGTGGTGACTAGGAGTATAGAATGAAAAATAATGGTATTGGTTTACTTATGAATGAGGTAGAGGCCATGTATAAATATATTCATGATCCAATTTAGGAAACAATATGAACAAGGCTCTAAATCCGTGATTCACACAATCATGGATTTTATACAATCTACTAAAAATAAAATTATTCTAATTCCTATATTCAACACTGCTCTTCAAGCCGGGCATGAAAACATTCAACAAACGCAGCTTGTCAATGGATGACCGAGCAACATCACCCCACAGACTTTGTGAACATGTCTGTTGTTAAGTGTTAGTGTCTATGTCATCCATGACACACCATGACATCAGCTCTATTCTGATGTCATCCATGACATCAACCCTATTTTATGATGTAATCCATGACATAAGCTTTGATCTACTTTGACTTATAAATAGGCTACTTCATCTCATTGTAAAACACACAATTCTACATATCAATAAAATCTTCTTTCTCTCTTCTTCTTCATCTATATTTCTGACGAAGTATCAGAGCCATATCTTCCTCCTTGAAGATTTCTTATTCTTGTCCTTGTTTCTTCGTTTTTTACTTCAAATTTTGTAAAATATATATATATATATATTCAGCATGTTCAACTAGGGCCGAAAATAAGCCCTATGATTTTATTTTAATTTTTTACTCATTATTTGATTGGTTTTCTATTTTTCCTTATTTTTTGAAAAAATGTGTGGTTTTTCTTGAAATCAGTGATGGTGAGGTTTTTAGTTGATTTTTCTCTTCCTCCTTAGTCCTTGGGAGCCGACTGGTGCATTGTTGGCCTTTGTTGTTCATGTTTTGCAGTTTCTGTGGGACTTCTCTCCTTGAATGACTGATTCGGCTCATATAGGTGTTGTCCCAACAATGTTTGCTTGGGTCTAGCTTTGTTTTTTGGGCTCTACAGGTAACATACTGGTCCCGAGTTTATTTTTTTAGACTTGCTTCTGTTTGTTTGGGTTGTCCCTGTTGTGTGGTTTTAATTTTGAATGGCTAAGGGTGAGAATAAGGATCCTTCGGTCAATGCGGACTATAGGCAGCATCGTGTTGTGACTCTTAACGATAGTCCGTCTCTTCAAATCAATCCTGTGAAACTTGATGGCACCAGCTACCTGATTTGGTCCTGCTCTTGTAGTCTTGCTATTGCTGCTCACTGATTGACTGGTTATATTACCAGTGATCTTCCTCAGCATGCCTATGATGATCCTTTGCATACTCAATAGGTGTCTGAGAATGCTTTAGTTATGACTTGGCTCATTAACTCTATGCAGCCTACAATCAATAGGTCTTTTCTTCTACTGGATACTGCTTATAAGATTTGGACCGCTACTTCCCAAATGTATTCTCAGTAGGGTAATGACACACAAGCATGAGTTAAGGAAGAAACTTCGAGGCTTGGATCAGAAGGATCGCTCACTTGCGGTGTACTATGCTAAATTAAGTAGCTTTTGGCAATAACTGGATTATTATCAGAATGTTCAGGCTGTTTGTTCCAAGGATGCAACTTTATTTTAGCAAACCGTGGAAAAGAAGCGTGTGTATGACTTCCTTGCTGAGTATGATCAGATTCGCCTTCAAGTGTTGGGTCGCTCTTCTTTTCCCACCTTACGAGAGGTTTATGCTCTTGTTCAGCAACAGAAAAATCGGAGTGCTATGGTCCATCCCTCTATTCAACATCGATCTGCTTTGGTTATGGCTCCTACTACTTGTGATCCTAAGCCTAGTTCAATTCAGTTTTGTAGTAAGGGTATCATAGGTGATCAAGATCGTTTAAAGTGTGATTATTGTAGAAAAGACCGACATGATGTGAGCATTGTTGGAAATTGAATGGTCGCCCTACTCAGGGTCATGGCCGTGGTAGTACAGCTCATCCACAAGCACGTGTGTCTAAGATTGCAACTAGTACTTCTTGTGAACCCAATACTCTTTCCCAAGATGAATTACACACTCTCAGGCATTTGATGGCTCGACTTGATTCTCTATCTACCATAGTGTCTTCGACTCCTACTTCTTCCAATTTTACCCACACAGGTACTCCTGCTAGTGCTCTTAGTACATCCTCATCACCTTCTTGGATTATTGATTCTGGTGCTACTAATCAGATGACAGGTGCCTCTAGTATTTTCTTTACTTATTCTCCTTGTTTTGGGAGGGATAAGGTTAGAGTGGTCCAGCAAGGGTTTTGTTCATTGCTCATCTTTACTTTCTCCTTCCTCCATGCTTCATGTTCCTAATTTTTCTTCCAACTTACTTTCCGTTAGTAGCCTTACTACTTCCCTAAACTGCTTAGTGATATTTTTTCCTACTCATTGTGTCTTTTAGGAACTAGCTACGAGGAAAACGATTGGCAATGGTAAAGCATATGGTGGATTGTACTTTATGGATGTTGTTCCTCCTCCATTACCGTTGTCCAACACTTAGCCTCTTCAATGCACTATTGGTTATCCTCTTCCCCTCCTTCATCAATGGCATCGTCGTTTAAGTCATCCATCCTTTAGTATTTTAGAAAGACTTTTTCCTTCCTTAGTTTGAGATTATTCTAGGAACACTTTTGTTTGTGATGCTTGTGAACTTGCTAAGCATAAACGTACTTGTTATCCTTCAATTAATAAAAAAAAGTATATTTCCTTTTATGCTTGTTCATATGCCTCCCCCCGTAGTGTCTATTTCTAGATATCGTTGGTTTGTCACTTTTATTGGTTGTTATTCCTGTATGACTTGGGTCTATCTTTTTCGAACTAAAAGTGAGGTTTTTCTTGTTTTCACCTTTCCATAAAATGGTATGCAATCTCTTTAATGCTACCATTAAAATTCTTTGGAGTGATAATGGGACTGAGTATGTTGATGGAGCTTTCCGAGCATACCTTGAGGAGCATGGCATTCTTTATCAGACTAGTTGTGTTGGCACTCCTGAGCAGAATGGAGTTGTTAAATGCAAGAATGGCCATCTTCTTGAAGTTGCTCACTCACTTTTGTTTACCATGAAAGTTCCTAAGTCTTTTTGGGATGATGTTGTTCTTACTATTGCTTATTTCATCAACCGTATGCCTTCCAAAGGTCCAGCAATTCCAAATTCCTCTTGCACATCTTCCTGTGGCTTATTCCACATCTTCCCTTCCTCCTCAAGTTTTTAGGTGTGTTTGTTTTGTTCATTTGCAACCTCGTACTCAGGGAAAGCTTGATCCTATAGCCGTGCGTTGTGCCTTTCTTGGCTATTCTTCTACTCAGAAGGGTTACAAATGCTATGATCCTCACACTCGAAAAGTGTATGTCAGTATGGATGTCACCTTCCATGAATCTGAGTCCTTTTTTACTTCTTTTCTGCCATCTCCTCCATGGGAGAGTGTTATAGATGAGATTGCGGATGAGATGATGTCATATCAGCATGAGTTATCTTTTTTCACTCCTAGTCAGCAGGCTGTTATTTGTGGTAAGAGGGAGCGTAAGAGTGGTTTTGGTGTTGAGCCTGACATTGGGGGCCATTTGGATAAGGTTGATTTTAAGACTTATTCACGACACCAGAAAAGAGCAACCATCTCTTATGCCACCAAGTCAATCATCATCCCTTGTGCCGTTCCAGATCCTGTTTCACTGATTCTACAGGTAATGTACCTCATTCTATTTCTTCATCAATAGTTGACAATCCTGTTACTAATGATTTGAGTTTTCCTATTGCTCTTAGAAAGGAGGTTAAAGCTTGTACTCAACGCCCTATTTCTAAATTTGTATCCTATGATTATTGTCTCCTGTAGATCGTGCTTTTTTTTCGTCTCTATCTTCTGTGTGTATCCCACAAGGTTGGAAAGAAACTATTACTGATCCTAAGTGGAAATGAGCTATGATAGAAAAGATGCAAACCCTAAGTAAGAATAATACATGGGAGTTAGTCTCCCTTCCAAGTGAAAAAAAAATCAATGGGATGTCAGTAGGTGTTCACCATTAAGCAAAAGGCAGATGAGACAATTGAACAATACAAAGCAAGACTAGTGATCAAGGGATATACTCAGACATATGGAATGGAATATCAAAAAACGTTTGCTCCTGTAGTAAAGATGAATTTCATTCGAGCCAACCTTTCATATGCAGCTAACCTAGGGTGGCCTTTGCAACAACTAGATGTGAAGAATGTCTTTCTTCATGGGGATTTAGAGGAGGAGGTTTATATGGATGTGCCACCAGGATTCTCCTCTCAGTTTATAGTTGGGAAAGTCTACAGGTTGAAGAAAGCATTATATGGTTTGAAACAGTCTCTTCAGGCTTGGTTTGACAAATTTTTGAAAGCAATTTTGAGGTTTAGGTATAAGCAAAGCAATGCAAATCATACCATGTTTGTCAAACACAATGCAAATAAGGTAGCTATGCTTATTGTATATGTGGATGATATAGTTGTGACAAGGAATGATGAAGAGGATGTGACACATCTGAAGATGTAGTTGACTAAGGAGTTTAAGATCAAAGATCTCAGCCCGTTGAGGTACTTTCTTGGAATTGAAGTTGCCAGATCTGACAAAGGCATCTTCATTTCTCAAAGGAAGTACATTCTAGATCTTCTTGAAGAAACAAACATGTTAGGCTGTAAACCAACTGATTCACCTATTGAGGTTAACCATCATCTTTGCAGTGGTGTTGGTAACTCGGTGGAAAAGGAAAGGTACCAAAGACTTGTTGGACGGCTTATAGACCTATTTCATACTCACCCAAATATTGCCTATGCAGTTGAAATAGTAAGCCAATTTATGCATGATTCTCGTACAACACATTTGGAGGTTGTGTATCGCATTTTGAGGTATCTTAAATCTACCTAGGAAAAAGGGATTTTGTTTTCTAATCAAGGACACTTGAGGTTGGGGACATTCTCGATCAGATTAGGCGGTGTTCTGTAGATGACAGGAGGTCTACATCTGGTTACTATGCTTTTATAGGGGGTAATTTAGTCACTTGGCGTAGTAAGAAGCAAACAGTGATGTCCCAATCTAGTGCAGAGGCAGAATACTGAGCTATGGCGCATGGTACTTGTGAATTCATGTGGATTCAATCTTTGTTAGGTGATATAGGAATTGTTTGTGGTGATCCTATGACTCTGTACTATGACAACAAAGCTGCCTTCAGTATTGCTCACAATCCTATTCAACATGACAGAACCAAGCATATTGAGATTGACCAACATTTTATTAAGGAGAAATTGAATAAAGGTTTGATGTGTATGCCTTCTGTGAAGTCGGAAGATCAATTTGCTAATGTGTTTACCAAAGGTCTTAGTAGTAAGGTCTTTCATCCAATTTGTTGCAAGTTGGGCATGAGAAATATATTTGCACCAACTTGAGGGGGAGTGTTTAGTGTTGGTGTCTATGTCATCCATGACACACCATGGCATCTGCCCTATTCTGATGTCATTCACTTACATCGGCCCTATTCTATGATGTAATCCATGGCATAAGCCCTATTCTATGATGTAATCCATAACATAAGCCCTATTTTATGATGTAATCCATGACATAAGCCCTGATCGACTTTGGCTTATAAATAAGTTACTTCATCTCATTGTAAAATACATAATTCTACATATCAATAAAATCTTCTCTCTCATTTTCTTCTTCATCTATATTTCCGACATCTACTAACTGCGAGAAGAAGAGACAAATGATGGACTCACAATGCCACCAACCTTTTCTCTAATGAAATGTATGTCAACCTCGATATGCTTGGTACGCCATGAAGGCACGTAATCGAAAGCATAACATAATGGCAGATTTATTATCACGAAATAAAGAGGAAGGCACAGTCTCCTCAAAACCCAACTATGTCAAAATAGAGTGAAGCCAAAGAATCTCACATGTCCTATGTGTCATAGCCCGATACTCGACCTCTACAGAAGACTTAGAAACAACTGCTTGCTTCTTATTTTTCCATGATGTAAGATGATCATCATAGAAAGTATAGAAGCTAGAAGTGGAACGCCGATCAGTCCTAGATCCTACATAGTCAGCATCGGTGAAACAAGAGAGCCTAGATTGAAGGCCAATTGTGAAGAACAATCCCAAGTCAAGTGAAGTCTTCAAATACCTCAAAATGTGATGAACCATGTCAAGGTGCTCTGTACGAGGTGCATTCATGAACTGACTCACAACACTAACTGCAAATGTCAAGTCAAGTCTAGTGTTGGTCAAATAAATGAGGCGTCCAACAAGGCGCTAATACATGCCTGGGTCATCCAACAACTCTGGTGACTTAGGATCCATAGGAGTAGAAGCAAGTTTACACAGTAACATACTAGTATCCTTAAGCAAGTTAAGAGTGTACTTCCTTTGAGACAAGGAGATCACCTGCCTTAAGCGAACCACCTCAACTCCTAGAAAATATTTGAGACATTCTAGATCCTTAATATCAAAAGTTTGGCCTAAGTCCTTCTTTACTTGACCAATGCCGACAAAGTCATCACCTGTGAGAATAATGTCATCTACATAAACTAATAAGACTATACACTAACCCGCAAAATTACATTTAATGAAACAAGTATGATCCGAGTGACACGCAGAGCCCACAGATATGATAATAGAACTAAAGCGACCAAATCATGCTCGTGGAGATTGTTTCAAACCATACAAAGATTTGCGTAACTAACACACTTTCCCCAAATACTCCCCCTCAGCCCGAAACCCTGGTGGAGGAGCCATTTAAATTGTCAAGGAGATCCCCATGAAGAAACACATTCTTGACATCAAGCTGATGAACAGGCCAAGAAAGTGATGCTGCAAGGGAGATAAGGAGACGCACAAAAGTAAGCTTGGTGACAGAGGCAAAAGTGGCGCCAAAATCTTTTGCTAGGAATCTATGTGAAACCTTTGGCCACCAAGTGGGCTTTGTAACGATCAACTGAGCCATCAACAAGGTACTTGATAGTGAACACCCATTTGCAACCAAGGAAAGATATTAGGAAATGGGATGATTAGTACTACTTAAATAACCCCAACAATCTGAAGGATGTCAATCCCGAGGTGGGTTACGACGAAGATGTGGAGGAGATGGAGCTAAAGGAGAAGAGTCACATGACCTAGAGATTGAAGAGGCAGCAGGGGACAGCTGAGTGTGTGGACGACAAGAGTATACCTGCAATGAAGGGCAAGGAGGCAAAGGTTGAAAAGAAAGGAGGGGAACAACCTCATCCTCAACCTCATCCAAACTAAGCACCGGGTGAACATTGGAAGTAACGGAAGGAGAAGCCTGCAAAAGAGGGTTAGTACCAAAGAAAGGAAGATCCTCACAAAAAATAACATCCAAAGTGTGGTGAAAGTGAAGAGACACATGATCATAACACATATACCTTTTGGACATAGTAGTACCATAAGAAGATACAACGAATAAATGTGTCATCTAACTTAGTGTAAGTGGTACTCCAATTTTAAACAAAACAGGTACACCCAAAGATACAAAGTAAGAGAAGAAACAGAGTGGTAGTGGGCATAAGGATATGAAACAGAGTGAGACCATGCAACACACGACTAGGGGTCCTATTAATGAGGTAAACAATAGTAAGGAGAACCATATGCCAATAAGACTTGGGAACACCCATACCCCGAAAAAGACATTGAACAATTGACAAAATATGACGGTATTTGCATTAAGCAACACCATTTTGTTCAGGGGTCCAAGGACAAGTTGAAGAATATTAATTTGATTAAGATGGGAACGAAATTCACTAGAAATATATTCCCCACCATTATCAGAACAGATATTCCTAACAACAGTATGAAACTGAGTTTTAACCGTTTGTCAAAACTGAACAAAAATGGAAAACAAGTTAGACTTATAATGAAATAGATAAACCCAAGTGCACCTAGTGTGATCATCAATAGAAGTCACATAGGGAAAGTACCTGTCACGACCCAAACCCGCCCCTATAGGTTTGGCATCGTAACCGGCCAGTAATCCGAGGATTACCTACGGCCTCTAAACAGATTAACAAAATATTAGAGGCTAGCGGAAGCAAATAATAATATACAACGTCCATTGAGCTGTGCAAACTTATATGAGACAGAAAAATTTTAAACTTTTTATTTACATATATACACATGACTTGAAGAACCAAGCAAGAAAACATAACTGAACTTAAACTTTACATCACATAACGACAACACTTAGCATATCCGGAACCTCCACGGGAGGCACATAGGTTGGTGACGTAATTCTAGACAGATGCCTCTAAGCCTGGTCACGCGCCTGATCACCTACATACATAAATAATAGAGTGAGCTAAAGCCCAGTGAATAATAACAGAGTAAAGGGTTTAATGGATGATGTCCATCACAGAGTTAGAAATCAGAGTTTATATCAGAAACATAATCTTATCAGAAATAGAGTCTTATGCATTTTCAGTTTTCAAATCAGAAACAGATTCAGATACATACTCATATTCATATTCAGATTTTGCATAAGATGATACTTGGTACAGCCATTAGCTAACAGATCGATTGGTCTAGAGACCACGTATGAGTTGGTACCAACGACTGTGAGGGTCCATATCTTGCGCAAGTAGCCATGGTATTATTTCCCGTGCAAGGGCCGACATGAGATAACCACGGTATTGTTTCCGCAAGGGCCGATCCACAGATATATCCCCCGGGTAAGGGCCAGATCCACGGTATTATATTCCCCGGGTAAGGGCCAGATCCACGGTATTATATCCCCCGGGTAAGGGCCAGATACTAAGGGTGCCACAATACTTTTCAGAAAATTGGACATTCATTCATAAATCGTAAAGTAGCATTTCAGAAAACAGATCATATCATCTCTTTTCAAGAATCAATCATTTCGTATCATAGTATACTGAAAATACATAACATTGAACATAACTTTACAAAGTTATTACTCACAGAGGGCTGCAGAGGCAAATCAGACAGACTGGATATATCAGATAAATCAGTGTATAATGGCGCCGTGACCTACACAAACATATAACATATACACATTGAAATACAATATTACTCCCTTGATTGAACTTGTCCCTTCTAGTCTTTATAGTCCGAAGTTCTACTACATTTATTCTTTCTCATTTAAATAAACTGGGTTCTTAATGCACGTATTCTTTCATTACTAAGTCCCTCTTTTCCAAATAGATATACTTGGCTTCTTAACTAATTACCCCAAGATCAATGATTCATTCTTTAACTAACTAATCTATGTTGATTAGTAGCTTATTATTCTTTATTGAGTCATAAACTGCTAAATCATTTATTCAAAATCATGCTCCAATTGCCAAATTTAATTTGAAATCATTTTCTCCATATCAAGCCAAATTCCAACTCAAAATGATTAACTTCTAACTTAACCTCCATAAATTGAACATGGTTCCAAACTCTAATTTTCTTTTTAGTTACATAAAATTGATTTCAAGTTCTTTCTACTTTCCTTTCAAGCATGAAATTAAAGTCATAAATTCCTTAGAAAATTATTCACATGCATGAAATTGACATCAAAATTACTAGTTTTATATTCTTATAAATTTTCCAACTAGTTTCCATAATCTTGAACTTAGCTTAATTTATAACCTCAATTTAATTCATAACCATAGATATCCCAAAATATGTTTCATTTAAATAAAATCTCAAATTACAAGTATGGATTAAAATCTAATTATAAAATCAACACTTTGTCTAATATTAGGATTAATTCTAATTTTCCATAAACTTGATATTTATAAAACATTTCATTTTTCTTTTCAAAATATGAGATTGAATTAATCCAAATCCCTCAAAATCCATGATGTATGCAATACAAATAGGTCCACTTTTATTATTAATAACAAAATCAACATAACTTAATTTTTAATCAAATACTTAATTTATAATCATGGGTGTTCTAAAATGTATCCAAATTGAATAAAATTCTTAAATCACATCACATGTATAGATTAAATAAAAACCCAATTTCATCTTAATTCCATGAATTTAACCTCAAATCTCAAGTATTAGAGGATGATTTTACAAAATCAAGCCAAAGATAATTAATTTCTAACTTAACTCTCATAAACGTGATTTTAACTCCACTTCATCATTTTCTTATCAATTTCATTCCAAACCCATAAAATTGGTTTTCTAACTCTTTTCTATCACCTTAAATTATGAAATTGAAATTATGAAACTCTTAGAAAAGTATTTGTATGTGTGAAATTATAATCAAAAATTAAACCATCTACATCAAAATCCCTTTAACTCAAAAAATTAAGCTCACAATGTTCATGAATTAATTCTTTAATTTCTAAATTACATGCATGCAACCATAAGATTCAAATTCATATAAAATAATTAATTTCTAAATTAATTTCCATAATCACTAACCTAACCCATTTGCATGAACCAAATCTTTAATAAACCTTGTTGCATGTAATTTATAGAACCCAATTTATGAATGATTCTCAAAATCAAACTCAAACATAACAAATTTAAAGAACCATGATTCATATTTTCAACCTAATTTGATTAAACATGCAAGACCCAATTTCTATGAATTTATATAATTAATTCTCAACTAAAATCTTGAAAATTCACAATGCATGTAAGAATAAACTAAAAATATGTGAAGGATGAAAAATATCAAACCCAAATAATTAATTTCTAATTTATTCCATAACCATGAATCTAATTTAATTTCATCATCTTCTTGCTATTAATTCCACATGCAAACCCAATTTCTTACAAATCCATGGAATTAGTTCCATAACTTTCTTAATCTTAAGTGTAATACATGAGCTCTACAAAAATCAAGATTGAAATTCTTACCCTTAATCTTCAATTTGGTAGATTCTTGGTGATCCTCCCTTTTCCTATCTTGAATCTCCTTCAAATCCCATAAGAACAAAGAGGCAAGCTCTCTCTCCCTCTTTTTCTCTCTCTCTCGGCAGTGCACTCTCTCCCTCTCTTTAACTCTATGCCTTTGAATTCAATGACCCAGATGAACACTACTTTCCTCTCATTTCTTTGTATTTTCTTCTTGAGTTTCATTAAATTATACACTCACACATATACACCTCACTTCTTTGTCACCACACAGCACACGTGTACTCTTTGGTTTGATTCCAGCACATCACTCTCACATGCACACACACAAACAGATTTCTCAATACACCCACATGAATTTCTCTGCACACACACCCACATATATTCCCAACTCTAAATCATTTCATAATTTAATTTATGGTTGGATTAATTTAATTAAATAACACCTAGTCTTAATAAATTTCAATTAGCACATCATTAAATTAATTATGACTAATCATAGATCTCTCATAATTTAATTGATCTAATTGACTTCCATTATGGTCCAATTAATTAATTTAAATTTATCGGTACGAGTAAGATTATTAATCAGACTCCCAAAATGCTCCAAATAATAAATCGAACTTGTTTCCAACCTCAATTTTGGTTTCTTAAATCATTTAGGTCTTCAATTTCTGATAAGACTCCAAGTTTCCGTCAATTAAATTGTATATTCAAATTGGACACACCATAATTAAATTTAATTTGCAATATTCATAATCCTCAATCCTCATAATTTAATCACTCCAATTAGAACCTAAATTAATCGAATCTCAATTTCATTAAACCAATCAATATTTAATTAAACTCCCAAATGGGTCCGTAATTAAAATTAAATTGATTAACTTCTCAATTTCACTTCTTTAAGCCATTTGGACCCTTAATTACTAATTCCAAAATATACCTTCGTTAAAATCATATACGAGTCAGATTCTACAATTCTCATAAATCCCAAATAAATTATAATACTCGGCAATTAATTCTCAAATCCTCTTAATTAATCAAGTACTAATCATTATACGTGATAGGTCAAGCATAAAGCATTCTTGCACATCGAATGTATAAGATCAAAGGCGCAAGGAGCACGAGTCATATGAGGGATATAGCTAGTACGAGTATACTTAGACAACTCATAAACCACACAATGAAATTTATAATCTTTGCAAGCTTTATTAATTGAAGGAAAAAGTTGACATAAATATTGAAAATTAACATGACCCATACGAGCATGCCATAATTCTAAAGTCTGAATCTTAAAAACACAAGACATGGAAACAAGCAAAATACAGGCTTGAAAATTTGCTAAAGAAGAAGAGGAATGCTCATCCGGTGGATCCCCAAAGTAGTAAAACCCATCACACTCATATCCCTTGACAAAAATCATCTTCAAACTTAGGTCCTGTAAAAGGCAAGAAGAGGGTAACAAGATGACAACACAATTAAATTGTTTGGCACGAAGACTAACATCTAAGAGATTATATGCCAAATTTAGAACATGTAAAACAGACGATAAAGTACTGGTAGGGGATAAAGAAACTACACCCTTATGACGAACAAAAGAGGAAGAACCATCAGCAAGACGCACAAATTGGGCAATAGTATTAGGGACAGGAGAAGAAATAAAAGAAAACTCACCTATCATATAATTGTTAGCCCCATAATCCATAACCCATGAGGGACTAGCAGTTTAACATGGAAAGCAATAGAAGTACCGTAATAAGGGTGGCAGAAGAAAAGACAATGGGCCATGAGAACTAGTAGTGAGAGATCCAAGTTGAACCTCGGTTAACCAATATGAGTCAAGAATCATCAGAATTAGGGATATTAGGAGACCCAGAGGAGGAGTATCCTCCACTAAAGCAACAAAGGTGAGGGGTGCCAAGATTACCACGAGGGTGAGAAGAACATTGCCTCAACTCAGATAAAGTTTGAAGCAACGAGCCTTAACATGACCAAAAGCATCATTATGATGACCAGTAATTAGACTAGTAGAACCCGAGAACCAGACTTTTGCAAAGAAGAGCCATCTAATCGATGAAATCGAGACACGAGAAGAAGGCTCGGCTGAACCAAACGCCTACGGCACTCATCACTATCAATGGTGACAAAGGCCTCATAGAGAGATGGCATGGGTGATGTGTTTAAACTATGAGTTCGAAGAGATTCAAACTCAAAGTTTAAACCCATCAAAAACTGATAAGTGTGCTGGCAAATAAGACATTTAGACACAAGAAAGGCAACATCTGCTGGAAACTCATTTAAGGGCTCATATTGAGCCAACTCTTCCTAACGGGCCTGAAGATAGCCAAAGAACTCTGCCACAAAAAGTCCCAAAATAGACTAGGAGGCACGAGCAATGTCCTGATAGGGCTCAAAGATGCGAGTATCATTCTGAGCATGAGCACACATCTGTGACAAGGCAGACCATAGAATCAGAACTGTGTCGCAATAAAGGAACATATGGTAAATACGATCCTCTATAGAATTGAACATCCATCTCAAGATAATACAATTATCAATATCCCACCAGCATGGGTAGGGTCTGTCGCAGTAGGCTAAGTAGTAGTAGGTAAAAGCCAATAGGCATTCCCCTTTCCCCCTAAATAGATTTAAGGAAGCAGCTCCATACGGCAAAATTTTTCCCATTCAACACCATACTCATAATATGATGAACAAGAGTGTTATAAGTGAGAAAATCAAAACCAATCGGGACAGTTTTGTGGGTACATCAAAAGAGACAATAAGAGATAGTTCAATCATAGTGGAATAATAGAGGTAGAAAAACACACATAATCACAGGAAAACAGTCCGAAACAAGGCAAGAAGCTGGAAAAAAACTCAACGGCTTATCTAAATAAATGCTACTGAACAAACTTAGTAGCCCACTAAATATATATATAAAAATAAAAACTAGAAAGAGTGCTTAATACATCAGCATAACACCCTAGAAAGGGTAAAAGAGGGCTCGAACCACCCTAGAAGGGTTGTTGAAGCACCTAAGACCAGGAGAAGACCTCGGCTCAAGACCTATTAAAGCCTCAGCAGGGATAAAGAGAACCAACCAAGGGGAGAACAAAGGTGGAGAAGGGGTTTCGGGTGGTCTAGAAGTGGTTTCAGGTGGAGGGGAGGTATGTCGGGTGAATAAGAGGGGATGGGTAGGGTTATCGAGGGCTTAGGGAGAGAGAAAGGGACTGCCGATGGTGACAGAGGTAAGAAAGAGGCTACTGCCGTGAGATCTATTCACTAATACCAAATAGAATGAAAGATAACGGTATTAGCTTACCTATGATTGAGATTGAAGCTATAGAGGCCATGTATATATAATATATTCATGAAACAATTTAGGAAATAATAAAAACAAGGCTCAAAATCCGTGATTCATATAATCATGGATTTTATACAACTGCTAAAAATAAAATATTCTAACTCCTATTTTCAATAGGGAGAGCATGTAGAGAGAAATGGAGGTTTATAGAGAATTAAGATTTTGTCCTTGATGGTAATTTGACTTAGGAATTTAATGGTATTAAATAAATAAAAAACATCAAATGTAGGTTGAAACAATTTTTTTAGGTGCTTTCCCCAATCAATTTCTTATTTTTTTGAAGAGAGACCCAATTTGTTTCTCACCAATCCCCATCAAATTTTGTGAGAAATGAAAGTCTCTCCATTTTCCTTCCTCTCTCACCATTTCTCACCTAATTTATAAATTAAATAGGAGAAAAGTTATGTTTCTCATAATTTATTAAAATTTCTCATCAAAGCACTCAATCCAACAGCCAGTAATATATGCATTTTATGAGTGATTTCTCATCAAATCATTCAATCCAAAAAAGTACTGTTCTGTTCACTCAATCCAAAATTACTATACTGTTGTTGACACCATGTTTTATTTTCCTGTCGATTGTGGCCTATCAATAAGCCAAATCTAATCTAATTGGTTGTAGCCTATCGATTATGGTCTGTCGATTTAGACCATGAATCATCTTTTTACAAATAAACTATGGCCACAATTATTATTATTATTATTATTACTATTGTTGTTGTTTTTGTGCAGGACACTTGGCACTTCTTTAATTCCTTGGAGGTTAAGAGAAGTTGAAAGAGAAGTTAGGTAGATTTGATGGGATGAAAGACATGTGGCAACCTAGGATGAAGATGGAAGTTTTTGGAAGTTGTAGGTGGTTAGCGGTGGTTATTTTCTACATCTATAAATTCCTCTAATGGCTAATGTAAAGGGGATTCTTCAATCCATTCGCAACACTTGTGAAATCTAGGAGTAGGAGTGACTTATCATAGGAGTAGTGCTTGTACTTAGGTGTAGCAGTTAATTAGTGATATTGTAACCTGTCGATCTTATAATTTTTGACACTTATAATTTGTTTATTGTAATTGAGTAACAAAATCCAGTGTTAATTATCAATTTTAGTGTGTTTTGTACTTCGTTTATTTACATTACAACCTCCAAAAAAAGTCCTTGAAACAGTTAAGACAGAGAACACCAACCATATTGGTTGATTTGTTTGTTGTTTGTGAAGATTGGTTTTGTCCGTCGACTGAACTCTGTCGATTTATCCCAAACCAGATTTTTACTAACATAATTTGGCACGTCTAGTGGGACCTGTCTAATATGGAGTGATGACAAAGAAGGAGCAAATGGACATGCATGGAGATCCAAACTTAAACTAGTGGCTCAAACACGGAACTAAGAAATGCTTTACTTCTTCAAATAAAGCAATTTATGAAAAGCATGTGTCAGATATATAGATGAAGAAGAAGAAGAGAGAAAGAAGATTTTATTGATATGTAGAATTGTGTGTTTTACAATGAGATGAAGTAGCCTATTTATAAGCCAAAGTAGATCAGGGTTACGTCATGAATTACATCATAAAATAGGGCTGATGTCATGGATGACATCAGAATAGTATGTGTCATGGATGACATAGACACTAACACTTAACACTCCCTTTCAAGTTGGTGCAAATATATCTCTCATGCCCAACTTGCAACAAATTGGATGAAAGACCTTACTACTAAGACCTTTGGTGAACACATCAACCAATTGATCTTCCAACTTCACAAAAGGCATACACATCAAACCTTTATTCAATTTCTCCTCAATAAAATGTCGGTTAATCTCAATATGCTTGGTTCTATCATGTTGAACAGGATTGTGAGCAATACTAATGGTAGCTTTGTTGTCACAGTACAGAGTCTTAAAATTCCTACGTCTTAAAATCTTAAGAATAAGTCTTAAAATCAAGCTTGTCCAAACGGCCCCCAATGTCAAGCTAACACCAAAACCACTCTCAGGCACCCCCTTACCACAAATAATGTTTCAATCGACTAGGAGTGAAAAAAGATAACTCAGGCTGATATGGCATCATCTCATCCGCAATCTCATCCATAACACTCTCCCCCAGAGAAGATGGCAGAGAAGAAGTAAAAAAGAACTCAGACTCATAGAAGATGACATTCATACTGATATACACTTTTCGAGTGTAAGGATCATAGCATTTGTAACCCTTTTGAGTAGCAGAATAGCCAAGAAAGGCACAACGCACAACTTTAGGATCAAATTTTCCACAAGTACAAGGTTGTAAATGAACAAAACAAACGCACCCAAAAATCTGAGGAGGAAGGGAAGACGTGGGATAAGCCACAGGAAGAAGTGCAAGAGGAATTCAAAATTGGAGGACATTAGAAGGCATACGGTTGATGAGATAAGCAGCAGTAAGAATAGCATCACCCCAAAAAGACTTAGGAACTTTCATGGTAAACAAAAGTGAGTGAGCAACTTCAAGAAAATAGCCATTCTTATGCTCAAAGAACTCCATTCTGCTTATGAGTGCCAACACAACTAATCTAAAAAAGAATGCCATGCTCCTCAAGGTATGCTTGGAAAGCTCCATCAACATACACAGTCCAATTATCACTCCAAAGAATTTTAATGGTAGCACTAAAAAGATTATGCACTATTTTATGAAAAAGGCAAAAACAAGAAAAAAACCTCACTTTTAGTTCGAATAAGATAGACCCAAGTCACACGGGAATAACAATCAATAAAAGTGACAAACCAACGATATCCAAAAGTAGTCACTATGGGGGAAGGCCCCCACACATCCGTATGAACAAGTATAAAAGGAAATGTACTTCTTTTATTAACTAAAGGATAACAAGTACGTTTATGCTTAGCAAATTCACAAGCATCACAAACAAAAGTGTTCTTAGAACAATCTCAAACTAAGGAAGGAAAAAGTCTTTCTAAAATACTAAAGAATGGATGACCTAAACGACGATGCCACTGATGAAGGAGGGGAAAAGGAGAACTAGTAGTGCACTGAAGAGCCTGACTGTTGGACAACATTAATGGAGGAGGAACAATATCCAGAAAATACAATCCACCATGTACTTTACCACTGCCAATTGTTTTCTCCGTAGCCAGCTCCTAAAAAACACAATAAGTAGGAAAAAATGTCACTGACTAGTTTAGGGAAGTAGTAAGGCTACTAACAAAAAGTAAGTTGGTAGAAAAATTAGGAACATGAAGCACAAAAAAAAGAGAAAGTAAAGATGAGCAATGAACAGAACCCTTGCCGGAGATAGAAGATAAAGTGCCATCAACCACTCCAACTTTATCCCGCCCAGAACAAGGAGAATAAGTAGAGAAAAGACTAGAGGCACCTGTCATGTGATCGGTAGCACCAAAATCAATAATCCAAGAAGGCAACGAGGATGTACTAAGAGCACTAGCAGGAGTACCTGTGTGGGCAAAATTAGAAGAAGCAAAAGTCGAAGGAAGTCTAAGGAACTATGGTAAATGAAGAATCAAGCCGAGCCATCAAACACTTAAGAGTGTGCAACTCATCCTGAGAAAGAATACTAGGCTCATAGAAAGTACTAGTTGCAATCTCAGACACATGTGCTTGTGGACGAGTTGTACTACCATGGCCACCACCCAAGTAGGGAGAGCATTCAATTTACAACAATGCTCACGATCATGTCAGTCTTTCCACAATAATCACACTTCAAATGATCCCAATCACCTATGATTCCCTTACTACCAAACTGAACTGAACTAGGCTTAGGATCACGAGTGGTAGAAACCACAACCAAAGCATATCAATCCTGAATAGAGGAATGAACCATAGCACTACGCCGACTTTCCTCTTGTCAACAAGAGCATAAGCCTCGCGAAGGTGGGAAAAGGAGAGTGACCCAATACTTGAACGAAAATCTAATCATACTCTAAATTAAGGCCAAGAAAGTCATACACATGCTCCTTTTCCATAGTATGTCAAATAAAGTTGCATCCTTGGAACAAACAAATTGAAACTCGATAATAATCCAGCCTCGCCACAAGTTACTTAATTCAAAGATAGTACACCGTGAGTGAGCGATCCTTCCGATCCAAGCCTCAAGTTTCTTCCTCAACTCATATGCTTATGCCATTACCCTTTTGAGAATACATTTGGGAAACAATCGCCCAAATCTTATAAGCCATATACAATAAAAGAAAAGACTCATCGATTGTAGGTCGATAGAGTTAATGAGCCAAGTCATAACCAAAGCATTCTCGACACCTATTGAATATGCAAATCACGGTAATATAATCGCCAATCGAAAGTAGCAATAGCAAGACTACAAAGCGGACCAAATCAGCTTGGTGCCATCAAGTTTCACAAGATCGATTTGAAGAGATGGACTATCGAAGAGTCACAACATGATGCTACCTAAAGTCCGCACTAACCAAAGGATCCTCATTCTCACCCTCACCATTGAAAATTAAAACCACACAACAAGGACAACCCAAACAAACAAGCAAGTCTAAAAAAAAAACTTAGGACCAAGATGTTACCAGAGAGCCCAAAAACAAAGCTAGACCCAAGCAAACACTATTAGGACAAAGACCTATATGAGCCGAATCAATCATTCATGGAGAGAAGTCCAAAAAAACTACAAAACAAGGACAGCAAAGGCCAACAATGCACCAGTTGGCTCCCAAGGACTAGGAAGGAAGAGAAAAAATCAACCAAAAACCTCACCATAAATGTTTTCTAGAAAAACCACCCATTTTTCCAAAAAATAAGGAAAAATAGAAAACAATGAGTAAAAAATTAAAATAAAATCATAGGGCTTATTTTCGGCCCTAGTTGAACATGTTGAAATTTTTTTTTTTTTGACAAAATCTTAAAAAAAATTAATAAAAAAAATAAAAAATAAAAAACAAGGACAAGAACAAGAAATCTTCAAGAAGGAAGATGTAGCTTTGATATCATGTCAAATATATAGATGAAGAAAAAGAAGAGATAAAGAAAATTTTATTGATATGTAGAATTGTGTATTTTACAAGTAGCCTATTTATAAGCCAAAGTAGATAAGGGCTTATGTCATGGATTACATCATAAAATATGGCTGATGTCATGGATGACATCAGGATAGGGATGATGTCATGGATGACGTCATAGAATACGGTCGATGTCATGGATGACATCAGAATAGGGCTGATGTCATGGTGTGTCATGGATAACATAGACACTAACACTTAACAACATGCTTCCACATGAAAGATAAGAAATATTTGCAAAACTGAAAGCCATATTTGAGTGCAAACCGTTATTCAAGGTATGAAAATAATGTGGCTCGGGGGGTTTATATACATGTTTTTGGAGAACCAAGCCATGAAGATGAAATGACTACAAAAGGTTTTCATAAGCCATTAATGGCTAAAAAAGAAAAAAAGCCATTTTGTCAAATAGTATTGAAAATAGATCACAAAATGTTGGTGAATATTTAATTAAGGGGCATGATTTTAAGCCAAACATGGCTGAACATTATAAGCAATCCACATTTGTTGAATTTGAATTTTTTGACATTGTTAATTGTCAAAATTTTTGGTTGCATTTGGTAGAGTTTTAAAATTATGATTTGAGAATAAAAATTTGTTTGATTATGAGTTTTAAAAAGATTTTTAAATTGAGTTTTGAATTAAGTTTTCAATTTTTGATGTGACATATGAATTGAGAAAATTTGTTTGGTTACGAGTTTTGAAAAGAGTTTCAAAATTTAATTCAAAAAATTATAACTCATAACCAAACGCACAACTCAAAACTCCATTGCAAATTCTATTCAAAACTCATAATCAAACTCTTTTTAACATTTAATTCAAAAAAAATATTTTGTCATTTTGGTGTTAAAAAAATTAATTCTATATTTAAAAAATATCAAAAACAAATATAATTTTTTTTTTCCAAATAACAAGTGGCTATTGGCAATTGCAAAAAAAAAAAAAAAAAATTTACACTGTTCCAGTCAACCAACCAAACGCCCGGGGGACGTCCGGGAGGATGACCGGGTAGACACAAAATTCAAAAACTCCCTGCTTTCAAAATGGAGAAGATGAAAGAGAGAGATATGCCAAACATGAAGAAATATGTTTTGAAATGTGTGGTGAAATCACATTTTCAAAACTGTCCAAATGGAGGGTGCAAATGGAGAAGTGGAATTATGATTTGAGAGCTTCATCAAACACGGCCTTTAATTTTCTAAAATCATTTGATATTATGATTTCTGCTACCCAACGACCACCATGGGTTTGTTGTTCACGTCAAAAGTTGATTTTGATGAATTGGTTAACAAAAACAATATCTTATTCCTGTAAGTTTGATATGGCCATATAGCAGGCCATAATTGGCCAACCAATAATGGCCAATGGCCAATTGTTTATACTTTGAATGAAGTTTGATTGAGTCAAAGCAGAGGGCAGTGACAACTTTGAGTTTGTATCTGTTACATACTCGACAAGGGAGCATCAAAACACACACACACACACACAACAAAAAAAACCTCTGTTAACTACATGTTAGTAGTTTTGGTTTCAAAATTTAAAGAGTGCTAAATGTCAGAAGTGTAAACATACACATTCCTTCAGTAAGTACGAAGGGTTTAAATTACACCATTTATGGGTAATGTAAACATTTAGAAAACATTGGTTCAAAATTGTTTGCACCATAAATTAGTTTCTATCGATTGTGGCCTATCGATCATGGCCAAATCTAGTCTATGGATTTTAGTAAATATGGGTTGGTCTAGATTTTGTCCTTTATATCATTTAAGGTAAAAAATTTTCCTTAAATGAGAAGGGCATCGTTGACACCATATTTTATTTTCCTGTTGATTGTGGCCTATCAATAGGCTAAATCTAATTTAATTGGTTGTAGCGTGTCAATTAAGAAGGGCGGGCTTGGCGTAGCGGTAAAGCTACCCCTTGGTGACCTGGTGGTCACAGGTTAAAGTCGCGGAAACAGCATCTTTGCTTGCGGAGGTAAGGCAGCGTACATCAATCCTTTCCCAGGCCCCACTTAAACAGGAGTTTCTTGCATTGGGTACGCCCTTTAGCCTGTCGATTATGATCTGTCAATTTAGACCATGAATCATCATTTTACAAATAAACTACGGCTGCATTGATTATTATTATTACTGTTGTTGTTGTTGTTGTTGTGTAGGACGCTTGGCACTCCTTTAATTCCTTGGAGGTTAAGAGAAGTTTAAGGAGAAGTTAGGAAGATTTCATGGGATGAAAGACAAGCAGCAACCTAGGATGAAGATTGAAGTTATTGGAAGTTGTAGGTGGTTAGCGGTGGCGCCGGTGGTTGTTTCCTACATCTATAAATTACTCTCATGGCTAATGTGAAAGGAATCCTTCAACCCATTCACAATAGTTGTGATATCTAGGAGTAGCAGGAACTTATCATAGGAGTAGTTCTTGTACTTAAATAGTGATCTTGTAGCCTGTCAATCTTGTACTTTTTGACACTTGTAATTGAGTGACAAGTTCCAGTGTTAATTATCAATTTCAGTGTGTTTTATACTTTGTTTCTTCACATTACAACCTCCAAAGAAGTCCTTAAAACAGTTATGGACTGAATTATGTCAATTTACCTCAAACCAGATTTTTACTAACAACTGTTCTCTATATTTCTAAGAATTTCTCATCAAATCACTCAATCCCATATTTGCATGCTTTTATTTAAGGTAATGAAGCAGCAAGCATATTCCAGACATTACAGCAAAATCTAGAGAGAAGAGTTAAGTATTTTTACCAGCTTGTAGAAACTTGATGAGGATGATGACGACAATGTCCCCCTTACCGGCATATTTGGGCGGTGGCTATCACTTCCCTCGCCTCCCATTCTACGCTGCCGCTGGTCTCCTCTCTCTCTCTCTTTGCAAGGAGGAATTATTTTGTGTTAATTATAGGCTGAATAGTGGTTGCTTTATGGAATATGGAGAAAAAATAGGAAATATGTTAATAGAATTGGAAAAACGTACACGTGAGAGAATTGTTTGGGAAGCGCTAATATAGGCGAAGTGTGGAAAGACTAAATAAATGTACTTTTTGATTTTTTTTTTATGAAATATTGGTTGGATTTGGATTGGGTTTGAAGTGATGTGTTAGAGAGGTGATGTGATTTAAATAAGATGATGTGACCTAAATAGGATAGTGACTTTTTAACTTTTTGGATTTTTTAAAGAATGCCAAACTATGTCATAGTATATATATATTTTTTTTAAATCTGTTTTATCATATCATTTATCTAGTTTTTATTTTTTTTTTTCGAAAAAATATTTGAGGGCCACAATTTTTGTTAGCCACAAAAATTGTGGCCCTCAATCAAGTCGTTTTGGCAATTTCGAGCCATTTGAGCCACAAAAATTGTGCCCCTCAACCATTGCTGTTTTTTTCGTAAAAAATAAAAAAATATATTTATTTAAAATGTATACTTATTTAACATTTTCCAACCAATCATTTAGTTAATTAGGGTAGAGTCCTAAAATAAGATTTAAAAATGTTAGGTGTTTTTTTAAAAAAAAAAAAATTCTCAAAAATTTTATAGACTGCTCATGTGGATGTAGATAGGGCTTCTAATATATGGGACTCATATTCATTTAAGTGGAGTGTAGAATTTAAATGGTTTAATTGGAATCCCTAGTATTGCAGAAAAAAAAAATATATATATCATATATGTTGTAGTATGTAATTTAAAACACAAGTTTTACCACTTTTGTCTTACACGAGTATAAGAAAACGTATTTACTTTATAAGTTGCACTTTAGTATTGGGTTATAGTGATAGTATAGAAGTAGCATTCGATGCTACCACCTAATGGCCCAACTTAAATTTTAAAAAATTATCTTGATAAATTTTAAGAGCAACGCTACGTCGCTCGAAAGAGTCCCCCGAAACGAAAACGATGTCGTTTTCGTCTTTTTTTTTTTTTTTTTTTTTCATTTCAGAAGAAGAAGAAGAAAATCAGAAAGAAGAAGAAAGAAAGGAAAGAAGAAGGAGGAAGAAAAGGAAGAAGAAGGAAGGAGAGAAGGACTGGAGGGGCCATCAACTAGGGCGGGGGGAGGCAGAGGCGGAGGCGGGGCAACGATCGGAGTGAGCTGCAACGATTGGACAATCGGGGACGACGATCGGTGGGACGACGATCCCCCTCCATTCCTCTTCCCCTCCTCTTTCTCCCTCTCTCCTTCTCTCCTCTTTCTCTCCCTCTTCCTCTTCCTCTGCAGACTGAAAATGGAAGAAAAAAAAAAGAAAGTTTAATGCCCAAACGACGCTGCTTTTGGGCATTAGGAGGATTAGGGAGGAAGGATTTTCGAGCTCTCAAACATTATTCAAATTTTAATTTCACCAAAAAACTTAATACACTTGTACCTTCCGTTACATCCTATGCATGTCAAAGGCATAAACACGTAAGTTGAGCTTTTACTCAAGCTTCTTAATAAATAAATAAATAAATTATATTTTTTGAGAAGACTTTGCTTAAGAGCAGAGTCAGAAAACGTTTGACGATTTAGTTTGTGACTTATCCCAAAATAGCAACCAATCTTTTCTAATATTTTATTTAAGCAATCAAGATTAATTGAGCAAACCAAATAACCAGGTTAGATGAATACTGTCAAAACCATTCAAAGTAAACCGAGGAAGAAAGATGTGTGGCAAACCTCCACCGCCCTCCATACTGAGCGCATCACAATCACACAGAACATGTCGTGTCTCCTGCTTGTCCCCTCATGCCACTTGGACCTGCAGGTGTACGATGCATGTCTCGAGAAAAGAATGCCACGTGGCATCTCATGAGAGGAGCAAGACGTTCCAGGAACATGTTCCTCCTTAGCAATTAAAAATATACACGCAACCAAAATATATACCCCAAGTATCTCACTTTCATCTCTTACATTCCTCCACCAGAGTCCTATCTTTAACTAACTTGTTTGTAGGAGGGCCCTAGAAAAGGATGCCTGCTGATGAGTTCTTAAGAGTTTGTTTGTAGGTCATACATAGAAGACCCGAAGTTCAACCAACTCGCCTCACTCGATCGTGAATCCAGTGACAATCATAAGCCCACCGTATACTGATAGTCATCAAAAGTCACAAGAAGTAACTGTATCGTTTACCATCATAGCCATTTTTGGCAGTGATCTTTTCATATCTTTAAGTCATGCCAGCATTTTTTTCTTTTTCTTCTTTTTTTTTTTTTAAAAAAAAAATTCTATTATAATTTAGTTTGGAAAACACTTGGCTTCCAAAGAAGTTTAAATTCTTTAACGGCTTAATGCATTATAATTTATGTGTGCAGAATCTGATCGGTGGTGGCTAGTGGCTTTTGCTGGGAGACAATAATATGCAGCAAGATCAGTACCGTACCAGTGTTAGTTGCAGATAATACTCATACAATAACTAGTTTTACTCCACTTGCTCCCAAAAAAAAAAAAAAAAAAAAAACCT
Organism: Camellia lanceoleosa; assembly: GCA_025200525.1. Taxonomy (NCBI): domain Eukaryota; kingdom Viridiplantae; phylum Streptophyta; class Magnoliopsida; order Ericales; family Theaceae; genus Camellia; species Camellia lanceoleosa. Next base: position 91,836,393 of record CM045761.1, read on the forward strand.
ATTCAGAGAGAGAGAACTCTGCAGTTTGCCTTGACAACCAAGATTGTGCAATACCAACTTCCAAGTGTGAAGGCAATGGCGTATCTGCTGGCTGCAACCTGGGCACACAGTTGGCTTTCTTTGGCACACGTAACTTAAGAACGATGAAGTGCTCAACTCCTTGTATGAGGTGGCTAAACTCTGCCAATACTCTCAGTTTACCCTGTATTTCAATCTTCACAATACCATCACCAGCCCATTTAGCAACTTTTTTTAAGCTTATATGGTGAACTATGCTATATGATATGCTAAGAATTGCTAGAATTTCTAAGAAGATGCCATTCGTAAAGAATTAACAAAAAATATTGAAAATTCGATTGACTAAAGCTGAAGCAGCTACTTTTGAAGTAATAGAAAGAACAGCTACGACTGGAGTGAGAATCAGAGTTGAAAAGAGGACTCCTCACTTCTTTCTCTCATTCAGAACTGTGCATGAGACTTTTATCTCACACCCCTCCCAAGTGATAAAAGACAGAAGACCATTAGAAATGTCTACAAAATGCATTCAAGCTTCTCCATACAACAGTACTATCATTGCCCAAAGATCCAAAGAAAGAGATTCTCCTGTAGAAATTTCTTAGCAACATTAGTACCTTTACAAAAACAAAAAGAAAAACAAAAGCATGTGTTGGTTGATTCTTATACAGCCACCGCCATTTGCATTTCTTTATGGTCAAAAAAGGAGGTTTTGTTCCCAAAATGCACAAATTCTGAGTGAATCTAATGGTTATGAACTACCACAGTGGCAAGAGCAGGCTATGCACAACGCTTTAAGTCAATCATCATCATCATCATCATCAGTATCAGTATCAGTGCTGTCATGATTATCATCCTCTTCTTCATATTCATCATCGCTGTACTCTTCCACATTGTTGTTGTCCTTAGATTGAGGGTTTGGGACTCCATCATGAGTGAGTTGCGAGTCAACACCCTCATCATGCAAGGGTGACTTCACTTCTACATCTGCAAAGGGGGATTTATCAGCAGAAACTAGGTCTCCATCAGCTGGCTCTTCTTGCTTTGTTTGAGAACGACGGGTTTGAATGAGATAGTGTGCCACAGACTTGAAGCCACGTTTTGAAACCTGTAAAATGAACAGACATTGGTCATTGCTCCTCTCCTATGATGCTCTTTAAGGGTTTGTTTTCTCTACCAATTGGCCTACTGTCTCCATTAGACACCCAACCATAGAGCACCATAAATGTTTACTCGCTATTTTAGCACCCGAGGTGTTTTGATTCAAAACCTAACAAGCCAGAGAGGAGCAAATAATATCTACAAAAAATTACATGAAATAACCCAAGCTTGATTTAACCTTTGTATAAATAGCAGCAGTAGGTTCCCATCCTTTAGCACGTCGACAACGACTACAATTGCAAATTCCTCGACATACAGGGCAAATCCAATTTGGATTTTGGTTTGCCTCCAAAATATTCTCCCCGTATCTGCGAAAGTAGCACAAATTGAACACAGAATAAGTCCACTGACATTTGCCACAGCTGATGTATATCTAATAATTCTACACCATAAATATAGCATTTCTAGGTTCAAATTGTACATGTTACACAGCATGTTTCGAAAACTTTTCTTGTTATCCCAGAACAATTAATAGCAACTTCAAAAAAAAAAAAAAAAAAATATGTGCATGATATGGGAATTGTCCCTTCATTTGACAAACAATTGGAGCATGTCTTAGCACTGAGATTACATGTGAAATGAAACTGACAATGCTCAAGGCAAAGATAGGGAGTTACAAGTAAAAAAGAGTGGCCCAGAACACAAGGCTCCTGGTAAGGCGAGGTTAGGGGAGGGCAAGATGTACGCAACCTTACCAACACAAGCAGCGCAGAGCAAAAAAAATGAATGATGTCTGTAATTTGTAAAGTTTTGATCATTTTTTTTCTTTTCTTTTTTTTTTTTTTGTAGTAACAAAACATACATGGATTGGTAATTGAATATCTACACATCAATTGAGTAAAAGTTTATCCAACACCATTTCACAATGGTCCCTTCAAATGACTACAGGCTTCAGCACCACAAAATCTTATGCATACACCAAGCTTAAATGAGCAAAAGTGAAGACAAGTAAAAATAGAACTTTCTTTTAAGGATGTAAAAAAGACGTCTCAAATATTTTTTTGATAGACAATATATGTTTTTAAATTTACCTTGTGTATAAGCAATCTCCACAAAACTGCCCTCGGCCCAACTTGCACTTGCTGCAATTGGTACGGTGACCAATAGTTTTCTGCCTGTAAGAAATCGGATCATAGCTGATTATGATTCACTGCATATGCTTGCTAGGACAAAGAATGTATATCATAATTATAGAAACGAATAATACAAACAGAAGGGTGATGCATTTACAAGTCATTGATAGTAATCAAAGAAATAAACAACAAAATACAGTATAAATTTAATTGAAGCAAATTACAATGATGATCATATTTTAATTTCACAAGAAATTACAGAAACCCATTTTGTAATTTCTGGGATCACAAAAGATAGGCTTCATTTTTAACTCTTAAGCTCCCGTATTTATTTTAAAAAATGATGAAGTCAATGGATTATATTATGCAGTCACTTTCCTTGACAGATTATGCACCCTGCTACTTGCAGAGCTACGATGCCTACGGTTACCAACTAATCGGCTAATATAAAATGATGCACTACCATTGACTCATGTTGCTCTGTGTTATGCGCAAATGATGAACAACTCTAGATACCTTCAGTAAATAATTATCTTGCTAAAGATAATTAAAAAAAAATGTGATCCATTACACGATGCTCCCACTTAAGATAATGAAGGCAATATTCTCAAGCAAACTAGAAAACTACAATGGACATAGTGACCATAATAAAGAAATGAAAACCATTTTCAGTGCTTAATAAAACGATTTTTTAGGAATAATCTTCTCTTCAAATTGCTGAGTGTTTTGCCTTCCACAAAATCTATTGATGTCCCTGTTAGTGAGAATATTTCAATTACAATTGGACTGCACAATGATTAGGATCACTTCCTTTCCCATCTAGGATTAAGCCATTATCTTGAAAAGGAATCACTTCCATACCCTTTTTACGGGTGCACACACATTGTAGATTTGTCCTAATAATTATTATATCCAATAGAAGTTGCTCAGAACAAATGAATGAATTCCCAAATTTCCTAAGCATAGATCAGAGTTCCAAATCAAAGGTCTCATGACTAATGAAAAGAACAACCTAAATCTATATCAAATAAAAGTTCTTAGAACAAACGAACATTAAAAAAGAAGAAATTGATTGAGAAAGTATCTACAAAACACAAACATTAAAAAAGAAAATATAAAGCTGATCATTTTTTTTTTTTTAACTCCAAAAACGAAGCACAGTAATTCATATATAATATTTATAAAAAAATTCAAGAAAATAAATCACAAAAGGCACATTCGACTTCAATCTGATCACATTCAGATATAAAACATGAAGAACAAAGGTAGTATTAGGGCATATACAATGTATTTATATATAGATGAAAATTCTTTTTAGGATTTGATCGAAAAAAATTTCGAGAGCGTTCATAAAAAATCCAGACATGCTCAACAGCATGGACTCTGACATGTTGAAGCTGTTCTTTGAAAGAACACAAAACAAGTATATATTGTGCCTGTGAATACAAAAAAACACCACAAAACCTAATTAAGAACCAAAATCCATTTTCAATCTTCAAAAAAATAACCAAAAAATAAAACAAAACCCAGAATTTGGTGTGGAGTGAACTTAGACATTTCATTGAACACCTGAGTTGCAAACCCAAAAAAAAAAAAAAAAAAAAAGGTGTCAACCAGATCTTGTTCAAAACCCCCCACAGTACTAATCAAATGATATTAAGGTCAGCAACTAGCACTCAAAAAAAAAAAAAAAACAATTATCCTTGACATAAGCAGCAACATTTTCAAAATTCTTCTAACTTAAATAATTTCCAAATCATTTTCAAAATTCTTCTAACTTAAATCATTTCCAAATAATTCGTTGAAAGGTTTGAGTAGCAAAAATTATGAGCAGAAGCAAAAGGTTTGAGTAGCAATAATTTCCAAATCATTCATTTCCAATTACCAGAAGCTGTTGCAGTAAATATTAAACCAAAGCACTGCAATACCTTAAATGACTTGGGCTATAGTCTAGGAGTCCTATGAAAAATGATGTGAGTGTCAAATATGATTTGGGGTATAGTGTACGAGTCCTGTGGACCTTCATAATAATATTATGAGAGCACTACAATACCTTGTATTCTACATATTAATATATTATAAAAAAAATTTTAAAAAAATAAAAATTGATTTTGTTGCTTAGTTGTATTAGTTATGTTAAATGTCTACATTGTACTAGCACTTAAACTCATAAATATAGTAAATTCTTATTACAAAAGTAACAATTCATCACCAATAACATGTATCTTTACTCTTCAATCCTCACAAGTCCAAACGGAAATATCCATAAAAAAATCTCAATCCTTTAATTCCTAAGAAGAGAACCAAATTCATATGTTTGAGTGGTCCCATCCCAGTTGAAATCGAATTCTATCTCGATGGGAACGAGGTTCAAACAAGATTTTGACTCATATGTTTGAGTGGTCCTAATTTGTCCTATGCAAGTGCACATAATAGTAATGAGAAAAATAACAGCTATAGTTATAAAACCCAAGGCAAATCAGCAAACATGGTGATCATAGAATTTACAAAACAACGAGACATTAGTGTTCCTAAGTTCACAAAAGCAGAGCTGTGAAGAGCAATAACTTACAGTGTGCTGGTAATATCTTCTCCGTCGCAATGCATGAGAAGATGTTAGAAGACACCCATTAACATGCTTATCAAACCACCATGTTCTCTTGCCATTTACTTGTTCTCCAATAAGATGATGAATTTGGTAATTCAAACATGCCTTGTGTTCAATACTAGAAATGTAGGACTTGGGTTTGCATTAGGAAACTTGTTTGAACCACTTAGAAGTAGCAAGCATTCTTGGGCTTCCCCAAAATGTGATATCAATTAGTGTTTACCAAGAGCATTTGAATTTGGTGCAAATGAAGCTAATGATCAATCGATTCTGGTTGGGTTCAGGGTTCTGAAGTGAGAACAACATAAATCAATATACATATAGATAAGCAAAGCAACAAAACTACTGTAATAATCCAAAATCAGAACCCATAAACTAATGCAATGCAAAAAGCTAAAATAATCAAACACAGAAAATAAAACATTGGTCATGTAGAAATTGGGTTTGCATTGGAAAACTTGTTTGAACCACTAGAAGCGGAGAGCATTCTTGCGATTAAGGCAAAATCCCTAAATTTAAAACCCTAAAAATTGGGGGAAAACACTCACAAATTGAGCTATAGTTATAGCGAAGACACGTTCGACACCGGACTTGAGCCTGGTGAGAGTGGCCTTCTTGTAGGCGACGATGAAAGGGGCGTCCGAGCTCGCCAGTGTCAAGAACAGAGCTGCTATCAGAACAGAGCTGCAAATGGAAGAAGAAAACCCTAGAGGATGAAATTAGGGGAAGAGAGACTGAAAGATAGAGAGAGGGTAAAATAGAGAAAGGACATACCTAGGGCAATGCTCCAATGGTGGATTGACGGCGGTGCTCGTGTGCGATGGCGGTGATGCTCCCGTACCCGACAACAATGGAGACAAAGGCGAGAGAGAGAACTGGATGAGGGCAGAGGCGTGAGAGAGTGAGAAAGAGAGAGAGAGAGAGAGAGAGAGAGAGTCACAGAGTCTGAGCGTGTGGAAGTGTATGTTTTAAGAGTCCGGATTCTCGGCCGCGTAACCCAGCAGCCGTTCCCAGCAGCCCCCAAAACGACGTCGTTTTGGGGGTTTTTTTGATTTTTTTGATTTTTTTTTCTCTTCTTCTTCCTCGTTCGAACCAGAGGGGGGGAGGGAGAGAGAGAGAGAGGGAGGAGAGAGAGAGGAAGGGAAGAAGAGGGACCTAGGCCATAATCACCGGGGAGGAGGAGGCCGAGGCGAGCCGGGAGGCGAGGCCACTTGCTGCACTCGCGACGAATGATGATGGCTCGCGACGGCGCAAATGAAGCTGCCTCCTCCCTCCTCTCTGTCTCACAAGAGGAAAAGAAAAAAATGAAACCCCCAAACGACGCTGCTGGGTTGGGAACAACTGGGCGGCCGAGGATCCAAATTCATGTTTTAAACCTTATTTTCTTTCCTGACCAATTTTTGTAGTCGCCAATAATAAATAAAGAAGTTTCTCCCACTAACAACTTCAGTAGCCAATTAATTTTCCCTCCAAAATCTGAAGTCCAATTTTTAAATTTTTTAATTATAATTGCTGACTAAAATTTAGTCGATAAAAGTAAATTAATACCGACTAAATTATTTTTAGTAGCTAAAGATTATACATTTAGGGACCAAAATGTTTTTAGTCGCCTATAGGGTACTTTTTTAGCGACTAAGTCATTTTTAGTCGCCTATTGAGTAACTTTTTAGCTACTCATTGTATTTTAGTCGCCTATTGTTATTTTTAGCTTAATTAACTGCTTTTTAGTCGCCGATTTCATTTTTAGCTCCTAAGTCGTTTTTAGTCTCCTCTTGAGTACCTTTTTAGCTACTAATTGTATTTTAGTCGCTTGTTGGGCTATTTTTCACGACTAACTTTTTTTTAGTCGCTGATTGGGTCATTTTTTAGCTACTAATTATGTTTTAGTCGCAATAAGTAATATACGGCTACTAAAAAATTTTAGTAGCTAAAATATGAAACATTGCCAATTAATTCAAATTTTAGTCGCCAAAAGTGACTTTTTGGCATTAAATTAATTTTAGTAGCCAAATTTGGTCGCCAAAGTGTAATTTCTTGTAATGTCTGCAGTATTCATACTACGATCAAGAATGAAAAATTGTTTTTGAATTTTATCACTGAACCTTACACCAAGGAATTAGATCAAATTAAAGACATGGTAGTCTTTAAAGAGAAACAATTAAATTTTTTTACAAAAAGAAATATTTGTGCTCAGTATTAGGCAAAAACTTCAGCAATCTTCTTTACAGAATAAAATTAAAATGATTACATCATAATATGAAGCTGAAATTTGTAGTGACATTCCTAATGCCTTTTGGGATAGAAAGAAACATTTTGTCACTTTACCTTATGAACCCAAATTTAATGAAAAATATATTCCAACAAAAGCTAGGCCAACTCAGATGAAGATGGAATATATGGAATTATGCAAGACTGAAATTTCCACTCTCCTGCATAAAAAATTAATCCGAAAAAGCTATTCTCCATGGAGTTGTACTACTCTTTATGTTAATAAAAATGCTAAAAAAGAGCGAGGTGCCTCCCAACTTGTTATTAATTATAAGCCTCTCAATGATGCTCTTAAATGGATTGATATCCAATTCCGAATAAAAAGGATCTTTTAGACAAATTACAGATGATGTTATTTTTTTCTAAATTTGATCTTAAATCCGATATTGGAAAATTTAAATTGTTGAGAAAGATAGATGTAAGACTACTTTTATCGCTCCATTTGACATTTCAATGGCATGTCATGCCATTCGCTTAAGGAATGCTCCATCCGAATTTTAATATTATGAATGATAAATTTATTCCTTTTTTCAATTTGCTATTTGTTATATAGATGATGTACTTATTTATTCTTCATCCATTGATCAACATATCAAACATCTTAATATTTTTAAGAATGTTATTATCAAAATGGACTTGTTGTTTCAGCCCCGAAGATGAAACTTTTTCAAACAAAAATTAGATTTCTTGGCCATAACATTTATAATGGAACTATTATTCCTCTTGAATGTAGTATTGAATTTGTATCTAAGTTTCCTGATGAAATTAAAGATAAGACTCAATTACAAAGATTTCTTGGTTGTTTAAATTATATTGCTAATTATTATCAGAATTTAGCAATTGATATTGCTATTCTTTATTCTAGATTAAAAACAAATCATGAACCTTGGTCTACTGAACATACCAAAGCTTTATGGAAAATTAGGCTTAAAGTCAAGCAATTGCCCTATTTAGCCATTGCTAACCCTAGTTGGAAGAGAGTTGTTGAAACTGATGCTTCCAATTAAGGTTATGGCGGAATTCTCAAACAAGATAATCAATACTTCAAAAGAAGTACTTATAAGGCTTACTTCAAGAGCTTGGAGAAAGGCACTCAATTATCCCATGATCAAAAAAGAATGTTTTTCTATTGTTAAATGTGTCCTTAAATTTCAAGACGATTTACTTAATCAAGATTTTATTATTTGTGTTGATCAGAGAGCATGCTAAATAGATTTTCAAAAAAATGTTGAAAATCTTTTTCATAAACAAATTTTTAGAACTTGGCAAAGTCAACTTTTAGCATTTGACTTTGATATTAAATATATTAAAGGTGAAAATAATTGCCTCCCTAATTTTCTAACTCGTGAGTACTTGTAGAGAGCAATCAATGAGTCGAACACCTAGAGGTAGAGGTTGCGGTTATGTTATGTCGTGGGCAGGAACTACACCTCTTGCCCTCGTATGTTTTTCTAGATCTTACTGAATTTCCATGGATTATAGTTCCTAATTAGCAATCAGCAGCCCCATCCATAAGGGGTGAATCTTCTACTAAATCAGTAAAGAATGCTCTTTTAACCGAAGACATTCAGATCTCTACTAATTCTGCAAAAAATTCTATTTATTGAACAAAGTGATGTTAAGTGGATGACCAACCCTTGGGAAATCAAGGATCGTTATCTTCACAATCAAAATTTTAAACCACAGTTTGATTAGTATCGTTATATTTATGAGCAAATACTTAAAGATACTTCTTCCATAGATTTTCCACATCATTATTCCAAAGAGAACAATCCGAAGAGTTCTATTGCTTATAGCAAAGCTATAATCAAACGAATCCTGAAACCAGAAAAATGGGGTTTAAACCCTAATCAAAACTGAACTCTTTCTCTCTATGACTAGAAATATAACTATTGGGATTATACCGAAGCCTTCACTAAAACTTTTTACTACATGAACCCTAGCCGCACTCATTCTTGGTTCATTAAGGTTTGTTCTTAAACTTATCATGTCGGTATTCCTAATTGGTTTTTTGCTTGGTGGGATAAATTTGGCCTAGACCTTACTATTTTACCTGACCCCATCCGCACTGAGTTTCTGGCTTGGCAATAAGCCTTTCTTGCCACGCCCACTAATCAACATTTCTCTGAAGCCAAATACTTTGCCATTTTCTTTATCCATTTTAGTATTCCCTGGATTTGGTGGTAGGATCTTGGCTGTGATTACCATCAGCAACTTCCTCGTTTAAAATGAATTTTCTTTTTTAAATGGTGGAAAACTCTGGATAAAACTCAAGCAGAATTAATTAAGTAAATTCAAATTAATGCTAAAGCTTGCAGGGACATTGTTCTAAAACCATCAATTCTTGACAATGGGGGTAATCCGTTTATTTGTATTCAGTCTGAATTACGGAAGCAATTCCTTGACATTTCTGATACGGATTTAATAATCAAATGCATGGAGTATATGAAGAATCAATTTTTTGAATCTATGGAATCTGAAGTTCAAGATGACGTCTCCATGATTTCAAAGACCAAGTCAAGATAAAGAAGGTGAACATAATTTTATTCTCGCCTTAGTTAGAGAATCCTGTGATGAAGATCCAACACTTGATGATTTTTGGGATTCGCTTACAGAATTGATTGTAGAAAAGGCTAAAAGAGATAAGGCGCGTAAAGGCAAGACCAAAGAATGATCGCCAGCTGTCAACCTTATCCTCAGCAATTATCAACATGAGACAGTATCTCACCGTAGGAAAATAATATTTTTAAAAGTTTTTTGTTGATTGTAATGACACCCTTCACTCTCTACTTTACTTTTGTAAAGAAAAGCTGTGGTGTGAAAATCTATGTCAGATGAATCACTATGAGTTGGATGACTAATATGACGATGGGGCCCCCTCTATGTACCCGATATTATTTCCATACTTTAACTGATTCCTCTAGTTTCCAATCATTTTCATTTTTTTGAGTTTATAAATTGGGAGCTTTCACCCTTTGTTGAGGCACGTTCAATTTCCGTTATTTGTTTTTCTCTTTTCTTGTAAAAACCTCTCTCAGTTTATGATATATAAATTATGTTTAGAAGAACTCTACTATTTTGAGTCAGCTACTATTCTATAAGTATTTCGTTTTATGTCTGCAAATGTATTAGCTACTTTGTCTGATATATTAGCTTTTCATAAAGAACATTTAGCTGTTTTAGAACAATTTAATTCTCCATATACTCATGTTCAAGAGTGGATTAATGAGCTTTATGATTTGATAGCTCTTACTGAACAAGCTTTACAAGAAAAGATTATTCGACTGGCTGCTGACCAGTGACCACCCTCTTCGAATTAAATATCTATTTATGAGATCATATATGCACTAATCTAAACCTAATTTACTATTCATACGAACAGTAATATTCCTGGTTCTATGCTAAATAAGGACATGAATTATATGTTTGTAAGTGGTACGTCACCAGGGTTTTGCCACTCTTGAATTAAATTCCTATATGGACATCAATCTTTTTTGGTGATAACATAATTCCATGTTTTTGGAATTTTTCACAAAGTAATTTTAAATGTTTCGTATGCTCCTCCCGAGTTTTAGAGCAAATAAGTATATCATCAATATAAACTACACAACAATCTTTAAGATTTTTAAAAATTGTATCCATCCGCCGTTAAAATACCTATGGTGCTATATTTAAACCAAAAGGCATAACATTCCAGTGATAATGTCGTTTAGGTGTACTGAAAGCTGTCAATTTTTTTGACTCTTCAGTCAATTGAATTTGCCAAAATCCATTCTTACAATCAAATTTGCTAAAGATTTTTGATCATTTGGTTAAGTTAATCAAAACATCTTTTCTTGGAATAAAATATGCATCAAATTCTAAATTTTCATTTAGCCGTTTATAGTTGACTACCATTCGGGCTTTTCCCCTTTTAATTTCAAAGATGGTTTCTACCATAAAAGCCGGACTAAAGTGAGGGCTTTAGTTTCTTCAATTAACTTTTTGTCTAAAAGTTCCCGGTTGAATATCAAATTCATCTATATCTTGTCTAGTATAGATCATTGGTCTTACATTAATGATAAAATTAGGGTCTTTTAATTTCAAACTACAATAACCCCATCGCTTCCATAGTTTTAACTGATTTTCACCAAAATTTTCTTCCGTAATTTTATAAATCCAATGTGATTCATCAATAGTTTTAATGATGGGAGTTAAATTAGCACGTGAACGGCACAAACTCTTTATCACAAATATATTTATGTTGTTCTAACAATGGAATATGAATTAAGACATTGTTTATGCTAATGAAATGGCTTTTTCCTAAGATTTGCATTAGAAGGTATTTATATATATAATTATTTCCAATAAGGAAATCACCATGCATATAAGGAAAACATAGAACTTTTGGTATAATGAATTTTCTATCATTTAACCAAATAGATATATTTTTAGCCTTGAATTGTATGGAAGCATGGTTGCCATCAATTCCAAAGAACCAAAATTGGATGTTTCATTAATGTCCATTTTCTTTTGGTATGGCATTCCATTTACATGAGTTAATTGTAGCTCTTGTGTCTATGAGAACACCGAGGCTATAGAGTTTATAACCTACAAAATTAAATATTCCTAATACATATGTGTATCTTCTTTTTCCTTGGCTAGGAGAAAAATAATATCATCACTTTTTGTTTGAAAATGATACATATATGCAAACTTAATATGTTCATATTGTCTTCTTGTTCCTGAAAAAATAGGAATTTGAACATTTGTTGAAGTAATAGATTCTTGATTAGAATTATTACTTGATTCATCAATGCTTAATTTTGACAATGATTTGTTAGGAAAATCTTTTTCAAATACAGAAACTGATCTTTTAAGTTTTGGAACTGTATTTTGAATATATAAATTTTTTCCTAATCCTTGTATTTGCATTTGTGCAGGATTTTTTGTTTTAGAAGATTCTCCTTGTTCCACTTGGTCATGGATTAACCATTGTCGAGGGACTTCTAAATCACTCCAATTCATTAGATGCGGTTGGATTACCATGTCAAATGGTTTAGGTTCAAAGATTTCAACGATTTTATTATCATTTGATCTTGTTTTTGTTTCACGAAATTTGGTCAATTCGTGAATTGTTTTCCAACGAATTGCCAAATCATGAGAATTCAATTTCGTTCCTAACGCTTGTGTTTTAATTCTTATTCTAATCGTGTCCTCAAGATTTGGATCATTTATGGAAATAAAGAAACTTGGTCTAACATTAAACCAAACTACTCCATTAGCCAAATTAGATTGAATTCCTCCAATGATTCCTTTTATTGGGTCGGAAAATCTTTACCAAAAAATTACCGCTAAAATAGGAGTATCTATCCCTTGGCTAATAAAGTCGTTATGGTTATTTGTATTAATCCAATATGAATATATTGAATTTCAAGATATTTCTTTTTCCATCTTGCAACCTTTTTCTTATCAAAAAATGAATATCAATATTTCCTTCTTCTGACCATTTTGCTTGAGTGTTACCATTGTATTGTTTAAATATTCTTGTTGAAAAGAAGTTGAATTTTGAAAGTTTGTAAATTTGGCACAACAATTTCTTGCATTGTTTCAAATTTTGATAATTCTTCTTCGGTAAAAGTTTTTTCTTCTCCGATTAGATCTCCAAGTCGTAATGGCTTGTAATTCTTCCGAGATATACTATCTCGCTTCTTGAAATATTTCTTGTCTATCAATATTAGTCATCATTAGGATTAGTCTATCATCGACCTTTTTTCATCACTAGAAATTTCAGACAAGATTTTTTTTCTTCATCGTAAATTTCTTCGCCATAGATTATTTCAAAATCTTGTTCTTCAAGGACTTTGATCATTTTCTTTGCACTTTTTTTCCCCTTTTTGGCCATTCGGGTGCATAGTGACCTTCTTCGTTACAAATGTAACATTCACAAATTTTCTTTTTTGAAACACTTGTTGGTTTCTTTTTTTGAATATACTTTTTCTTTTTTGAAAAAGTTTTGTTCTTTTTCCAAGATTTCCATTTATATTTTCTGCGTTTTTTGGAAAATCCTTTTTGCTTGGCAAATGTATTACAACCAATTTTCCAATTTTCTTTCAAAATTTTATCACAACATTTTTTACCATATTGTGAGTTGGAAATTTGATTTTTTATTTGTTTTTTCAGTTTTGCTTCTAGACACCGATATGCTATCAATCTTAGAACATAATTAATGCAAAAACCAAGATTATCATATTCTTCCTTCCCCATTTTTTTTTGAGAAAATCAGGATATATTTTAATACATAACTCATCCCATGGATTAGGGGGTTCATGGAAAAATTGATCTAAGTAGGGTTGATTTGCTGGTGGATCAATAAGATAATAATATTTTTGAAAAGTTTGAACATAGTCTTCAAAAGACAAATATTACATAATTCTAATTTAGTTAAAATATAATTTGCATCTCGCTTGCAAATTAGTATCTCCGAAAACCACATAACTTTTCTTTTTATGATTTTGCAAACTCAACTAGCATTGTATCATGTGTGAGAAAATTTGCCAATAAAGTCGTTTTTGACTTTTTCCAATTTCGTGATTTTTCCTACTATCTTAACCATTGCAACACGCCTTCTAGAGAGTTGCTGCAATATAATCAAGGAATTTTTCCTTTGATCAACTTTTTTTTATAATTGGTAATAATGATGGACAATAATTGTGCCCAATCATCAATTGCTTGTGGATGATCCTTAAATGGAACATGAGACAAATCTAAATAAGTACCATTTTGAGCTATTGAATACTTATGATTCTTATCTTTTCTAGATATTATTGGCTCAGGTGTAGGATTGGAGGTACTTCTAGTGTTAGTATCATTTTTAATTTCATTTGTTTGAATGAAGTCAAAATTTTCTCCATCTCCCAATGTGCCAAACAATTTGGGATCAATTGGCTCTTCTGTCTTTCTTTTCCCCATATTTATTTCTAGTGAAACATCTTGATCTATTATTTCTTCGATGAGGATGATTGGCTATCATCATCACGAGTTGACATATTAATCTCATAATTAAAGTGTTGTAAAAGGCTTCATGTTCCGTATAAGTTTCTCTTATCCGATCTAGAAGCCTATTTCTTTCATCAATACCCAAATCGATATTAATATAATTTTCTCCAATAATCCAAATTTCAACAATATTTTCATATTTAGTCCTATTATAGGTATTGGTTTGAAGTACCATACTATCTTCTATACCATAAAATAGCCTAGGAATGGAGTTATCTCCTAGACTATTCATTCCATCATTATTTATGAAGGATATAGTTTCTAATTTTGTTACCAAATTGTTGATTTGGTTTTTTGCTTCTTTGTTTAAGTCAATATTTATTATAGAACCTAGATTGTCTATTTTAGATTCTATAGACTCAACTTTGGTTTCTAGATAATTTTGATTTATTTTTTGATTTTTATCTAATTTAGAAAACAAAGAACACATAATATCAGTAATATTATTTAAACTAGAACACACATAATTTATATTTACAGATTCTTTAGTAATATGCAAACTATGGTCATATTTATTATTAACATTATTTTTTGTATTTCCAAAACATATTATATCTTCAGGGTTAATTACCATTATAGATTGTTTCTGGTACCTAAGACCTTCCTAGTGTATTTATCTGGTGCCTAAAACCTCTTTATGATCTTAAAGACTTAATTATAGCCAATAGTCGAAAGATCTTAATGAGTATATGGGCTTTGACATACACTAAGCATATAGGTTTTACAACAACTATAAATGAAACAAATAATTATGAAGATATAAAATACAAAGGATACACAATTAAAAACTAAACTGGACTAATAATATTTTTCTGGTTTATTTTTTTTAATTTTTTTTTATATCATTAAGCACACCATACACACTTATATATATCAAAATTTATACATAGAGATAGAAATACTTATATAGCTTGATCTTGCTTTCAAAAGCTCTTCACCAAGCTTTGATACCAATTACAAATAAAGGAACAGAGCTTTCTACTATTTCTATTGTACTATGTTTATTGAGTTAAGCAACAAAAAAGTAACAAGGAAATGAGAAGTTTCGCAATGAAGATGGAGAGAATTTAATTGTTTATTATGTTGGTTTGAAAGCCAATTTATAGAATACAACTCCATGAAAAAACAAAACTAAAAGTCTAGTCTAAATTTAATACCTAACTAATTGGTTGGACTATCAAATACATACGCATAAATTTGCAAAAGCTTTCCAAAAGTCTATACTACAAAAGTGCACTAGCCTAGTCTTAGTGTAATGACCCAGAATTGTTTTTTAAAATAGATAGTGCATAATTTAATTGAGCCAATTTTCGAATTTGACTGATGTGTAAATTCTGTGCGAAAATAGTTCGATTTTGTATTTTTTAAAAATAGTTCCCGATCTTGGAAAATTATGCAATTTTTATATGTTGTTCACATACGAGTCTAGCATGTTGATAAAAATTTCAAAATTTATTGATGAGTATTTATTTTTATAAAATTCGGACTGATCGGTGTTCGGTCTAGTGTACAAATATAAGTTGAAATTGAGTTTTGGGTGTTTGGACCATGATTTAAGATAAATTAGTTGGGTTTATTTTGGTATTTAATCGACCATGTTTGACTTATGGGTGAGACCCATGATTTAGATTCAATTTAATTTGAATTTGTTTATGATTCATGTTTAATTATTTGGTCCCTTTTAATTATGTGATTGGTAAGTTATATTATTTATTATATAGGATTATAATAAATATTTGAAAGTTGAATTTATGGCGGGTACCACATAGTGAAAAATTATATATTTTTATAGTGAATGAAATGAGTGCATATTTCAGAGTGAGTGAAATATTATATTTTGTGGTGAGAAAATTATATCATTTTATAATTTATATAATAAATTTTGAAGGTATTATTACAAAAATTAATTTTTTTGGCAAACCAATTTATTTTTGGGAAGACAGCCCACGTGGGCTGCCCTTCTCTCCCTCTTTCCTTGTCCTTTCTTTCATTTCCCTTTATTTTATTTTCATTTGTTTTGGGTTGGCAGAGGCCCCCAGATGCCTCTCTCTCTCTCCCAAAGGTGTCTCTCTCTTTCTCCATCTTTCTTTATTTTCCATGGTTGCTCAAGCTTTGAGCTTAGAGGAGTCTTTAGAGTGAGATTTTGCAAAAGTGTTGTAAATAAAAATCGGAGAGCTCATCATGATCTTCGCAATGGTAGTCTCTTGATTCATGATTGGACAAGATTTGCCTTCAGATCTACTCTTCTTTATTATTTGAGATAGGACTTTCTTCATATTTTTACATCAAAGCTATGTTAGGGTTATTTTGAGAAAATATGTCATTATAAGAGGTATTGTATATATATATATTTAGATTTTTGTTTTGTAATTTTTGGAAGAAAAATTAGGTTAAAGTGTTAAGAATATTGTTGTTTTGAAATTGATTTAGAAAATCATCTTGTGTTGTAAATACATGTTAAAAATCCGAAAATAAAATAAAATTAATAGTTGTATGAGTTGTATCTACCTCATATCATGGTTAGATAATTTATTTTGGAAAAATAATGTTGAAATATTTATCTCATCTTTGAGTTTTGGAATTTATTTTTGAGAAGAAAAATAAATTGATGTTGAGGAATATGGAGTAAATGCTTAAGTAGGAATTATAGAGTTGCTTTTGACTAAAAACTCTAAAAGTGTTATATTCATGATATTTTATAAAAGATGATATGTTGATGATTAAATTGTGTTCATTTTTATCATAATAAAAATGTGAAATGTGGACTTTCAAACTCATAACCTTGAAAATGTTACTATTTGGCATATTTCATAATTTTTGATGTAAATATCATAGTGGTTAAGTAATTTTAGAAAAAGTTGTGAAATTGTTATTGGTAGAGAATTTGGTAAAAATTTACCTCTTTAAATACGTAGGCATGGAAAAGAGTTATGTTGAAATATAGTTATGTTTGTGGGATGAGGCATGTGAAGTTAGGTTTGGTATTATTAGTTTGAAATTTTTGTTAATATAATAAACTTACTAATTTAGTGGATTAAATTAGTTTTGGTTAAAATGTTATATCCGTTATAGTTAAAAGTGTGTTATTAAGATTATACCATAACTTTTGACATAGTAGGATGGAAATGGCAATATTTAATAAGTAGGGATTTCCTTTGAGTTATATATATATATATATATATTTTTTTTTGCAAGATCTAGATGATTTTTGAAATCATCCTTTGATTTGTTTTGAAAATTGATTGTTGATTCAAGAAGATGAGAGATTTTTTTGAAAGTGAGTTTACTTTCTTGCTCCTTTTAAAATAGAAATTGAGGGTTTTGAACTATGAGGATTGAAGAGAGATGTTTTTGGTGACTTTCTTTTAATAAATGAAGATGAGTAGTTTTGGTGAGAAAACCTAGAAATTGGGATTTTTTAAGAAAAATGTTGACAATCTTTGAAGATGTTGTTATATTTATTTTGTGTACCAAACTAAATGATGTTTGAAATATTGTTTATTTGTTTACATATAAATGATGGTTTTCATGGAATATGAGAATTGTTGAAGTTTTGGAAATTTTTGTTCAAAATGTTGATATAGTCTTGAAGTGACTAAATGGTTGAGATTACTCTAAGTGTGGGAATTATGTTGTCCCACGGATGAATTGGCATAAAAGTATTTATATTCATCTTGAGAAATTATATTGAAATGAGAAATGAGAATTTTGATCACAATGGAATATTGTGTGGAAGTATTGAAAGTGGAAGAAATATTGCTCAGATATTAATCATTACATTGGCATATCAATTCATTTGATAATGATGAATTTTGAAATTTGATTTGAAAACTTTGCATTGAGAAAGGAATGTTGGGAAACAAGTTTTCATGAAATGATTTTGGGGTAAATACGGTGGTAAGACTTTGCATTGAGAAAGGAATGTTGGGAAACAAGTTTTCATGAAATGATTTTGGGGTAAATACGGTGGTAAGTCTTGAAAGGTGATGTAGATGAATTTGATTGAGTTGTCCTATGTGTCCTTGGTGAAAGACTAACTGCGCAGATAGGTGTCAAGCCTTCCAGTTAATACTGGTAAAAATGACAAATTATAGGTGTCGAGCCTTCCGCTTATCATCGTAAAAATGACAGATACATGTGTCGAGCCTTCCAGCTTAATACTAGTAAAATGACAAATTGGTAGTACTTATATAGTCTACTTGCGCATTACCCTAAATCTAGAGATTACCTCGAGTCGATGATTTATCATATTGAAATTTTATTGAAATTGTTGGATTAATGCCTTTTCAAATTGGCATTGTGCGTAAGATTTTCAAAAGATGAGAAAAATATTTTGAGCATGACATGGCATATGCATTCATCTTATAAGACTGTATAAAATGGATTAGATGAATTGTTTAATTATTTGTTTTAATTGATAATGAGATAAATGAATGAATTGAAAAGGATGTCCTGTTGCTATTGAAATATGTTTATTTATTTAAGTTAACTTGTTATGGTTAATTAAATAAATTGATTAAAGAGATTATGTAATAAAATCATATGGTTTTGACATGATATGATTTCAATGATATGTATGAGTATTTTGTACCCGCATATCTTCTAATGTTTTAATATGAGATTGCTTGGTGAGCTAGTGGTTGCTCACCCCCTGCTTGTACATGTATACAGGGAATGCTTTTCGGATTTGAAGATCAAACAATGGGCTTTACCATTTCATAAGTGTAATATAGTGATGGATTATACTACTTCATTTGTTGTTTGGCTGAGTGCTATTTTTTTTAAAGAGTAGTGTCCTCTCTTTTATTGTAAGCCTCGTACATTTCTTTTATTTGTATGTGAATGTCATTGTTGTATAAATCTAGAGGGAATATGTATATTTAATTATTCATCATTTCATCCAATGATGTTAAATCACCATGCTAAAGTAAACACTTTTATCACAAATATATTTATGTTGTTCTAGTAATGGAATATGAATTAGACATTGTTTATGCTTAATGAAATGGTTTTTTCCCTCGTATTTGCATTCGGTATTTATATATAAAATTATTTCCAATAAGGAAATCGCCATGCATATAAGGAAAACATAGAATTTTTGGTATAATGAATTTGCTATCATTTAACCAAATAGCTATATTTTTAGCCTTGAATTGTATGGAAGTATGGTTGCCATCAATTCCAAAGAACCAAAATTGATGTTTCATTAATGTCCATTTTTCTTTTGGCATGACATTCCATTTACATGAGTGAATTGTAGCTCTTGTGTCTATGAGAACACCGGGGCTATAGAGTTTATAACCTGCTAAAATTAAATATTCCCAATACATATGTATCTTCTTTTTCCTTGGCTAGAGAAAAATAATATCATCACTTTTTGTTTGAAAATGATACATATATGCAAACTTAATATGTTCATATTGTCTTCTTGTTCTTGGAAAAATAGGAATCAACATTTGTTGAAGTAATAGATTCTTGATTAGAATTATTACTTGATTCACCAATGCTTAATTTTGACAATGATTTGTTAGGAAAATCTTTTTCAAATACGTGTTTATCTTTTAAGTTTTGGAACCTATTTTTGAATATATAAATTTTTTCCTAGTGCTTGTATTTGCATTTGTGCAGGATTTTTGTTTTAGAAGACTTCTCCTTGTTCCACTTGGTCATGGATTAACCATTGTCGAGGGACTTCTAAATCACTCCAATTCATTAGACGCGTTGATTACCATGTCAAATGGTTTAGGTTCAAAGATTTCAACAATTTTATTATCATTTGGTCTTGTTTTTGTTTCACTTAAATTTGGTCAATTCATGAATTGTTTTCCAACGAATTGCCAAATCATGAGAATTCAATTTCGCTCCTAACCCTTGTGTTTTAATTCTTATTCTAATCGTGTCCTCAAGATTTGGATCATTTATGGAAATAAAGAAATTTGGTCTAACATTAAACCAAACTACCTCATTAGCCAAATTAGATTAAATTCTCCAATGATTCCTTTTATTGGGTCGGAAAATCTTTGCCAAAAAATTACTACCAAAATAGGAGTATCTATCCCTCATGAATAAAGTCATATGGTTATTTGTATTAATCCAATATGAATATATTGAATTTCAAGATATTTCTTTTTCCATCTTGCAACCTTTTTCTTATCAAAAAAAGGAATATCAATATTTTCTTCTTCTGACCATTTTGCTTGAGTGGTACCATTGTACTATTGAAACATTCTGTTGAAAAGAAGTTGAATTTTGAAAGTTTGTAAATTTCGCACAACAATTTCTTTGCATTTTTCAAATTTTGATAATTCTTCTTCTAAGAAAGTTTTTTCTTCTCCGATTACATCTCCAAGTCGAATGGCTTGTAATTCTTCTAGAGATATATCGCTCGCTTTCTTGAAATATTTCTTGACTATCAATATTAGTCATCATAAAGATTACTTTTTTTCATCCGAACTTTCTTCATCACTAGAAATTTCTTGACAAGATTTTTTTCTCGCATCGAATTTCTTCGCTATAGATTATTTCAAAATCTTATTCTTCAAAGACTTTGATCATTTTCTTTGTACTTTTTCCCTTTTGGGCATTCGCGTATAGTAACATTTACAAGTTTTCTTTTTGAAACACTTGTTGATTTCTTTTTTGAGTATACTTTTTTTTTTTTTTTTGTTGAAAAAGTTTTGTTCTTTTTCTAAGGTTTCTATTTATATTTTCACGCTTTTTGGAAAATCCTTTTGCTTGGAAAATTTATTACAACTAATTTTTCAATTTTATTTCAAAATTTTATCACAATATTTTTGACCATATTAGAGTTGGAAATTTTATTTTTTTATTTGTTTTTTGCCTTTGCTTCTAGACTCGATCTACTATCCTTAGAACATAATTAATGTGAAAACCAAGATTATTATATTCTTCCTTCTCCATTTTTTTGAGAAAATCAGGATATGTTTTAATACATAACTCATCCCATGGATTAGGGAGTTTATGGAAAATTAATTTTAACTATAGTTGATTTGCCAGTGGATCAATAAGATAATAATATTTTTGAAAAGTTTGAACATAGTCTTCAAAAAGACAAATATTACATAATTCTAATTTAGTCAAAATATAACTTGCATCTACTTGCAAATTAGTATCTCCTGCAAAACCACATAAATTTTCTTTTATGATTTTTGCAAACTCAACTAATATTGTATCAAGTGAGAAAATTTTCCAATAAAGTCAAGTTGACTTTTTTCCAATTTCATATTTTTCCCGGTGAACGCCTTAAAAATTGGGCAAGTGGTATATCTATTTATGCATATTTTCCCTCAGAATGCCTTTTGAAAATTAAGCAGTATATCTATTTATACCAAAAACCTACCTTAATACATGTAAACACATATATATAGCTAACTATTTCATATATCCATTTCCATTAAATCCCTCTAAATGCCAAATACAGAAGAGATGTTCACATCTCAATGCCCCTACTTAATCCCAAGCATGCATTTTACAACAAATATGAAATGGAAGCCAAACAGTAAAAATAAGTGTCTCCTACAAACTTACAAATTTATCCAAGAACATTCTTGATTACACAAAATGGAAGTTTCTAATCTTATCAAAAAATATAGCCCCCTGGGCTTACATTCAATAAATAACAATAAAACAAAATGAAGTCTTAGTCTCCGAAGTCCCTCCTAAGTCAATGCCTTTGCTGACAGATATCGCTCAGACTGGCAAGTGGTTTCTTATAGGGTAAGTTTACAGCCTAGTAGAGATATACTACAGCAACATATGGACCATAAAGCAAAACTAGTAAAGAGGAAGTATGCTCACGCCATGCTTGGCTATGATAAAGCTAGCTTATCTCTCTTTTATAAAGCATGGTAATCCCCGAGATGCAGAATAAATGTATATAAAAAACTATTTCCATTTTAAAACCATATTATTTGTTACATGTAATACGTAGTTCCTGGTGGAATCTCTAGGTAAGTGTCTACAAGTAGGCCCTAATGCACTACCATTGTCATTTTTACCACAAACTAGAAGGCTCTCGACATTCCAACTGCTACGGCTTCTACACTTCTACCCATTCACCAAGATTCATCTTTTCTGAAATACACATTTCCAAACATTTCTTAAAAGCAAATACATTTCCAATGAAATGAATGTAATGCAATGTCCAACAAAAATGAGGGATGTGGTTCAATTTACCTAGGTCTCATGCATTTCTACAACAAT